>CM031701.1:7743376-8403376 GCA_018466805.1 Hippocampus abdominalis | reverse complement strand
ATAGCCTGCTATGCATGTTTTTGTAATGTGGGAGGAAACCGGAGTACGCGGAGAAAACCCATTCAGGCACGGGAGAACAAACAAACTCCACACAGGAAGGCCAGAGCTGGAATCGAACCCTGCACCTCTGCACAGTGAGGCAGACGTGCTGACCAGTCCCTCTTATATTATGGATGATACAGTGGGATGATGGCCTCATTTAGTTTTCCCTTATGCTGAGAGCCGTCATGACTGTGAAACCATATAAAGAAGTCAACTACTGTATTGAGGGGTTTGGTAACAAGAAAATGCTTACAATATCTCGCTTATTTATTACAATAAGTTGAAATTTTGGTACAGATTTTAGCAATCATCATAAAAGTTAACATGTATGATTTGCTTTTGCGGGCCACATAAAATGATGTGGCGGGCCAGATCTGGCCCCGGGCTTCGAGTTTGACACCTGTACGCTAATGTAACATTCGGGAATAAACTGCCATTTTGCATGACATCACAGGAGACCTTAGCAAAGCTGGTGTGATTTCAAATCAGTGAGCATCGAGAGTATAAACTCCTCAAGTGTCGTATTCTTTGGCTTTTTGTCAGTCCATCACCACAGAGTAACAGCGAGCAAAGAAGAGAAGTGACAAGTGGGAGAAGCGTGATGATGATAGTCCCAAAAACTGAACTCGTGATGAATGCTAGCCTCTCTCTCCAAGCTGCTCAGTACAATATGGCTAAATCAACACTGAGTCAAGTGGGCTGTATTTGATCCTTTTTTTTTTTTTACACTTTGCTGTCATTGCTGTAAAAATTGCCCGTACAGTCAACAATGGTTTTATGATAGTGAATTGTGGTGATGTAGAAAATAAGTGTGTTTTATCATATAAATAAAATGTATTATTATTATTATTATTATCATGCTGCTATTCATAGTATGCTGTCTTTTTGGTTTGTTTGGGGTTTTATCCCCCCCCCCCCCCAGTTCGTCTTGGACGACATGTCTCTGTGACTGGTTCAAGTGGCATTCTTGACCCTCAGATGCCGGTTCGCTTAAACGAGGAGGTAAGTAGATGAACAGCTGCCACAAACACAACAGAGACTTTGGAAACAAACACAGGCCACTCAACTAATCAACGCAGGTCCAAAGGTTTGTATTTGTTTAGTTATTTGTTTTGGTCCGACCTGCAGCCTATTATTTATTCATCGCTAGTAGTGAAGCTTTATGTGAAGTGTACAATAAATAGTATTTCAGGCTGATAGCACCTTTTCAATGAAGGAAAAGGCATTTGTGGATTAAGAGATTAGGCTCTTGGAAACTTTTTTTTTTTTCATTAAAATGGAAAGTCAAGGGCAGCTTTAGCGTTTCCCCGCCCTAATGCTTACAAGTAAGCCCCTTGATTTGAAGTGTTGCCTTGGTCATGATTTTTTCTCATCTTTTCACTGCAAAGGCCGGCCTCGACAACATAGGAGGACATGCAGGACTTTTCTCCATGCGGATAATCAAAGTCAAAAGAGTGACCTCTGCCCTGTGAGATTTCATCATCCAAACTTTATACCACTTTTTATTACACCATCACATGTAATTCGAATTGTGGTGTGCACACTTTCACATAATTTGTCTCTGTTACAGACAACATGAGTTTGTTTTTCTTATCATTATACTGTACCTTTATTCCATGTTAGTCCCATTGAAATCTGATTTTGTGGCATGTAAAAAACGTATACAGATGGAAGCCTTAATGAGTAAGTGAGGCCATTGCTGTGGTACGTCATCTCACCTGCCATATTGGATGTGGCAGACCATGGTAGCTGGGCTGCACTCCTTAAATCCTCCTTTCCCAGAATTCACTATCACAAAAGTAGATAATTAAACAGGTAATCATGAACAATTGAAAGGAAAAACAGTCCACATAATGTAGGGCGGCATAAGCGGCCAAAACAGCTGTGCAAAGCATGTGGGAGCACTGTATAAGACTGACAAATAACTACACACACCTGTCATGATTCTGTTTTTGTTTAGATTACCTTTTGATTTTGTTTCCTTGTGTGCTTTTGTTTTTCTAGTTTGGTTTGTTTCCACCTGTTTCCTGTCTTCCAGGTCCCTTGTGTCAACCAATCAGCTCCCTCAGCCCTTTGTATCTTGTCTAGGTGTTCCTTGTCACGCCAGTTTGCTTGTATTTGGGTACCTGGGTTCTGTCTGTCTTTGTCAGATCGTTGTGTGACTGTGACGGGGTTTTGTTTCTGTTCCTGTCATATTGTTTTGTTCAACTGTCATGTGATTTGTTTGCTTGTTACTTTGGTTTTGGGGGATTTTTTTAGGACTTTGTGTTTTGGATTTAGTTTTTCGAGTCTACCCCTGCAAGTGTTTTTTGGTAATTCATTTTCTTCAGTACTCCCTGGTTCTCCTGCCTGCCTGCTTTTTTTGTGTCCATGGCCATCACGCACACATGACACAACCTGCCTCTCTGACAGTGTGAAGAAATACATAATACAAATACAATACAATAGCAACACACTATTCAAGAGGTAAGAACACATATCTTAACATACATCTTGAAATATTAATATTAGTTATTTATTCTGTGACCGTAATAGGGCAATAGCTGGATATATATCCAAATACGATATCCTGTTTGCAATGTTTAAAATTAATTGATTGTAATAAATAGTTTTTGTATTGAGTAATTTAAGGTCAATGATTATGATTCATCAATGTAAATACTCATAATCCCGAGGAGATTGTGAGCGCGAATGGTTGTTCATCCATGTGTGCCGTGCGGTTGGCTGGCAACCAGTTCAGAGTGTACCCCACTTACTACCCGAAGACAGCTAGGATAGGCTCCAGTACATACTCAACTCTTGTAAATATAAAAGGATTAGAAAATGGATGGGTGGATTTTGTCTTAATCCCATATGTCTTTGACAACATGTACATAGCTAGTGGCATTGAATATTTGCCGCACGCTCCACTTTTCCACATCCAACATGGCGATACTATCACCGGAAAGTGTAGCACTTAATATGTAATTTGTGCACATATGTCTATGATTAATTTCCAAGCCGTCCATTTGCTGACGCCCACCAAGAAAAGTAGCCAATAGAAATAGACCTTACGTTTTGGGTTCCGCACCATAGCCGCGCCCACCAGGCGTGCAGCTGACAATCATGCAAACGTTTCGTGGCTGCATGGCACGGAGGTGGCGCTCATCCTGGCTCTTCTAGTCTGGTTTTACCAGTTGGCACACGCAGGCAGCCATGTCCGGGGAGGTCGACTTTGAGAAGACGCTCGCCTCAATTGGGGGCAAAGAAAAGATCTATTTGGTGAGTGATGCGGCAGAAAGGAATAAATCGAGTGAGAGCGACGCCGATGTGGTGCGGGAGTTCATCGACGATTTGTTCGGCGACCGACGGATTCTTTCTACCCTCGCTGGGGGCGATCAACGCCACGTCTGCCCAAAGGGCTACGGCGACAAGCCTTCCAAGGGGACGTCCGACGATTTGGACTCGGGAGCCCGCCCTGGTGGCACTGAAAGAACAGTGACCAGGCAGTCGAGCAGCTCCAGCCGCCGGAGGACCATCGACTGCCCCGCCATCGTGTTCCTCTTCAGGCAGACTTTCATCAGCAGCGAGCTGTGCTTGAAGGAGGTCCTCAAGGACGTCAGGGCGCGCACCAATCGAGCCAGCGGCACCTTGCCGGCCTTGATCGGATTAGTGCGCATCACCGCGGGTGAGAGCGACCAGAGCCGCCGATGCGTCCAACGCCTGGAGATGCTCATCCGCAAGGTGTTCCCGCAACATCCAGCTGACACCGTCTGGGTGGCCTCGTTCGTCCCCGGCACGCCAGGCAGCGTGCTCGACATCAAGAAGAACGTCTGCAGAGTGATAGCTTGTTCCCAAACTACAGGTGTGAACTAATGAAAAGCTGTCATCACAGCAGGCGTGAAACCCAGTTTTGTCCAGCCCTTACAAAGCGGGAAAGGGGAGTCAAAATAATTTTTGTCAAGCTATACGTCGTAAACTGAAATAAATGTATTATCGCTCATCATCATGCATTTGGTTGTTGTTATGGATATTTTTGACAACAAACTAAATTTTCCTTTTGAAGATTGTGGTAATTGGGCCCAAGCAAATGCAGTAGTTTAGTAGTAGAACTGTTGTTCAGTTTATGTGATGATAAGATGTGATTAAAATACAGTAATGTTTAAACACGGCTAAAGTGAAGAAAAACGCAATTTTGGAAAACATTTCTTCCCAAATTAAAAGAACAAATCAATTAAGTAAGAAGCATGAAGTTCTTGATTTGGGGTTCAAGTGTCTTTGGCTATGCTATAATGGATCACATAAAATGAAGTGGTGGATTGCATAGGTCCTAAATTAGATTGATAGAAACCATGGCCACAGTTATCCCTAAAGTTGTGCTAAGTTTTCACGTTGTGATTCAAAGGTCTAAAAATGACTTACAGTGCATCCTCATTACTGGTAGATTGGCCTGACTTAAATGTAGGTAGCTCAGTTCTCACTCAATGTTGGTGTGGATTTTGAGTGCGGATGGTTGTCCATCTCAATATGTGCCCTGCGACTGACTAACGACCATTTCAGTGTGTTTTCTGAAGCTGAGCCATGATTGGTCATTTTCAGTCGACAACAAGTGGCAAAATGGCTGCCATATGAGATGAACAAAAACAGGTGGATTTTGCTGCTTAACTCATACTCCACAAACTCAATATTAATCACAATGCCATATTTAAACTAGTGGGGCTGCAAAAAAATATATTTTTGTAAAGACAATTTTTGGGTTGACTTCCCCTTTAAAGTGGTGCATAGATGACATTCAAGGAGTGATAAATTGCCCATAGTGATACAGTGTACACTATTGAGAAAAGTGCACAACAAAATTGTTTCCCAGCAGGATACACCTTTGATCATGTAACATAAATATTTTTTCCACATTATTATTTTTATTGTAATATTATACTCTGCAGCTGTCTGCTTTTGGCTGTCTTCCGCCATTTGCGTAGCGACAAAAGCCAGATTGTGAAATGGGAACATGTACAAATCTTTCTACTATCTGTATTTAACCCAACATGTTTGTTTTAAACTTTCGGGTCTTTAACCTGAATGAAGGACAGCATGCCGCTTTGACTGCCCATTATAACAAGAGAGGACACATTTTTCCTTATGATAACAACTTTCGCAACATGTTGTCGGTGATTAAAGTAAAGGGCCATCAGCCATAAATTCACTAATGACTCCGAACACCGGGCAGACAAATGAAAGTAGGTCAAAGCATGACATTCACAAGACCACCACTTCTTCCTGAAAAAAAGTCTAAGAACAAAAGGAGCTTTCATGGGAAATTAAGCATTTAGGATAAGTTGCCAACTTTTTAAATGCTCATTATTGCCTTGCAGATATTACAGAGGATCGCGAGAACCCGCTTTTGTGGCCCTTCCAGTGTTTGTTCATGTCTAATAGAGGAGGAGCCAGAGGAGCAGCCAGCAGTTCTCCTACCAGCAAGCGGAGAGGTTAGCAACAACATGTCAATGGACGGGACTGACTGACATGAACTCTCCCACACCATCTGTTTCGCAACCTTTATCTATTCGATCGCTATGACACTTTCACTTCTAAATTTATTACATCTTAAACGCCACGGGTGGAAAGCATGGCAACACCCAGTTAAGACAACATGTTCTTAATCCGGTGAGAACCCGGAGTTCAAGGAACTGTAGGAAGCATTTTTTTTCACAGCAGTTACCAGATACTTTGTTTCACATTCAGACAACTGAACTGCTCGTGGATGGGCAATTTGTTTCACGCTTCCAGGTCACAAATCCCATTTGGCTTCAACAAGCAAACGGCTAAACGGGAAAATCAAGTGCAAATTTTCCTTACAATATATTCTACTTGCCCCCACTATAAACACCCTAATCTAATTAATATTACGTTTGTGGAATTAAGGGGCAAACGCCACAATTTTTAGCCATCTTAGCGGGTGGTCATTTTGCTGTCGACTGAAAATGGCATCACAGTGCTGTAGGGCTCAAGTAACAACCAATTATGACTCACCGGTTTTCTGGCTTTAGTCATGTGACGTTCACAAGCTGAGCTCTTTGGCACTGTTAGTCGTGTCTAGGTCATTTTGCTGGTGCTGGAACTATTACCCTGAAGAGACTTCCAAGCACCTCAAACATTTTTTTTTTTGCGGTAGCCCCATAATTGTCTCTTTTAATTAACTTTGATCACATTTGGTTTACATACTGATTTCTTTCGCACATTTGGGGAGAAATGCCCCCAATCCCTCGCCGGTTGATGCACAGCACCCACTACTTCCCATGACCCCAACCCCCACATTCAGCTCCCTTCTCCCCGGTCTTTGTAGCACCCGTTGACCTCTGTGTTACAACCCTAACCCACTAATCCTAGAATCGCCTTGGAAACTGTGTTGTCATTTTCAGTCGACAGCAAGTGGCAAAATGGCCGCCCCATGAGATGGATCTCAAAACAGATTAATTTTGCTGCTTAATTGTGTACTGTATTCCACAAACACAATATTAATCAAAATACTATGTTTGGACTAGTGGGGCTGCATAGGACATAATGTAATGAAAATGTTTCACTTGACTTGCTCTTGAACAAATTTTATAAAAATATGGCAAATAGTTTATGGGACCAGTTGCAAAAAATGAACATAACACAATAAAAGCATTTCAAATGAAACCTTTAAAGAAAGGCAATTCATTTAAAAATATTTTTTTTCTTTTGTCTTGCACTGTATGGTGGCAACTCTCTTCACATTAAGTATTTTAAAAGAGAGAATAATTCTTTAAAAAAAAAGCTACAAGTTATTTCAAGTCACTGTTAGTTGAAGTTTACTGTCAAACTAAACATAAGAGAATTACATTGTACAGTACTTGAAACAACCACGTGACTTTGCCATAAAGTTCACTAGCTTAATGCTAATGCAGAACGAATTAAATGCATATTTCAAGGGACCACTATAAATGACCTTTCCACCATTCGACTCCTATTTAGCCTCTGCGTCCAGACTGAAAATGAATGCAGCTTACGTGAAGCCATCACTGGCTAATTTACCAATAAGAGCCCTGATCGTGATTGTTTATGGTCAAAATAAGTTAACCACAACAATGTGAAAAAAAATGAAGGGGATTCATATTGGATACTTTTTTACAGCTCCTTTTTTTCCTAGGTGACTCTGGAAGTGTAGAGGAGAGCATCCCTTTGAAAAGCAATTCCACATCTGCTGGGTCAAATGAACAATCACCTGGAGCAGATACTTGATGTCATGTGACCAAGGGCCCAACACTGTGAACGTTGGGACTCTTTCGGCAAAAGCTGGTGTTGAGAGCCTTCAGGGTGTCATGGATATCAATTCCTGGTGCTCAAGTTTCTCAGTGCTAAGCCAGACAAAAGATAATACAGACTTGCCTTATCATGACATTTAAATGCTACCTTGCATGTGTACACACTTTCAAGGAAGTATAATAGGTTGTCACGCACAATGTTATTTCCAGTTGACCAAAGCTACTGTAACTCGTGCATTCCGAATTTTGGGTTAAACTTATTTGAGCTACTGAAGAGTGAAATTAATATTGGCCTTCAAAATAGTATCAACATTGCTGTATTTTTGTTGAAAAGCTAATTTTCTTCTCCAGGCTGAATCACTTTCTTCTTTTTCACTCAAATTATTTAAAACATTATATAGTGCCTTAGAATAGGCTTTTCAAAAGTAAACTAATTTGCTCTACTGTTGTAGGTATTTATTAGGTTTATAGATTGTCTAATACATATTTGAATAAAAACAATTCACAATTTTGTGTCTGTTGTCAAAGACATTCCAATTTTTTTTTAGGGTTGTCCATGATCACATGATTTTCTGCTGACTTGTATCGGCTGAAAAAGATCATTTTAAAGTTAATTTCTAAAGTCACAAATAACATACTTTAGTTCTTTACTTGATTTAAAGCACTGGCTGATTTGCAGTCATATACAAAGATATCATTGGAGACCTTTATTTTTAAAAAAGGGTCTTGTCTTCCTTGCTCTTGTTCCCTGCATTGCAGAGGTATTGGATTGGGACTTTTGTTCTGCAGATATTCAAAATCAAGTTACTTGGACTGACTCGGGTGCAAAAAAAACCCTGAAAATAATTCACTTAAAATGTAAAATAATTGCAGAATTAAATGGAAAAATTATATGTAATACCGGTAATTCAATTAGAGAGAGAGAGAGAGAGAGGGGGATAGCTGACCAGGAGCTAGCTGGAGGCTAACTGCGGCTACACCGTCAGAGCGTAAAGTGAGAGGAACACAAGTCTCTTTGTCTCTCTTAGAAGGCAATGCTGATTAATGTTAATTACTGTATACGGTTTTATAATTGAAGCCTTAAATATATATGTGTACCCCTGTAGTCTTTGTTTCAAATATGCAAAGTATAAATACTGTTTATATATTTTAAACATTCTGCTACCCACATACACAAAATATTCTGGGGTTGGGGCAAGCCAACCCAATTTAGCGGTTTTTACTTATCACGGCAGGGTGCCGGTCCCTATTAACCGCGATAAGTGAGGGAACACTACAATTTTTAGAACACTGGTATTATTTTATTTGGTGCTATTCTTTTTGCTTGTTCACACATCTGGTTGGGTTTTTGTTACGGTATAAAAAAAAAAAACCAACGTGTGTTTATTATCTATTTACCGGTACAGTACTTGTCTTGGTCAGTGTTTATTAAAGGTACAGTATTGAGTACACACACACTTCATCATACCCGCATTCAATCGAGGAAACAAACGCAGCGCGTTTGTGGAAAAGCCTGTCTTCCAGTTGATTTTATTTTAATTCACCTTTGTTTTACCTTTATTCTTTTATGTCTTGGTCAGTGTTTATTAAAGGTATTGAGTGTTGTGGCACACACGCTTCATCATACCCGCATTCAAACGAGGAAACAACGAATGCACGGCAGCGCGTTTGTGGAAAAGCCTGTCTTCCAGTTCATTTTATTGTCATTCACCTTTGTTTTATCTTTATTGTTTTATGTTTAAATACGAATGTTTTAAATTAGTTCAGCAACGTGGATTGTTTTCAAAAGGAGATCGTACACATTGCTTTTATATTGCGTTTTTTCATCAGGCTACAGCAAGGGCAGCTAAAACCGAGGTAAAGCGTCGGGGACCTCCGGCTTTGTCAAAAAGAAGTTAGCAGCGGCTTCGTTGGGTAGCACTGGTTTGCTCCTCTTGATAGTTCAATTTAGCAAACCATAAAATAATCCGTACGGAGTTACATTGTTGAACACCTATCCCGGGACAGAGGAGGGGATACAGGCTAACCATGATTACATCTGCCGGTAAGTTGTGAGAAGGACAATCATGTTTTTGCTAGCCCAAAGTTTAGCTAGCTGCCATTGATATAGCTGAGTCACACAGATCACTGTCTGCTGTCAGTGAGCATTTAGCCTACAAAATCTCCCGAAAGTTTATATTGCCAGGAGATAGTTTATACACATTTACGATCAAGAAGCAAGAATATTTACTTTAAAATGTCGAGCCACATGTTGGAAATGCAGTATGGAGGGATTTCTCCTTAACGCTACCAATGCGGATCGTTAATAGTGTGACCTGTTTAAACTGGCACTACAGTATTACACTTAATGTCTTATATAGGGAACAGTTACTAACCCTGAACTTTCACAGTATCAAACAGTTCCGTTCTAGATCACTTCATAAAAAAACACTAAAACAAACGTTTTCCAAAGTACCTGGATGACCGTGGCAAATCAAATTCGATTACTTGATACAGTACTTGTGTTGGCTTTTCAACACTGGGAGACCCAAGTAATGCATCGAAAACACTCATGACTGATGCCATTGACAGCAAAACAAGTGAGACCAAAACAAACAAAATATGTGTAGTGCCATTTGGCATAAAAACTCAAAAGCGTGGAATTAAATATCCTGTATTTTCCCCCCAGCTGGAATTATTTCCCTCCTTGATGAGGAGGAACCACAGCTCAAAGTAAGACACTTCTCACGGCCCAACATTGAGTACTCCCTTCAAATAAACAGCCCTGTTTAAGCCATTTCTTTGAATTCTGTTTACAGGTTTTTGCACTGCAGAAGCTTGACTACCTTGTCAATGACTTCTGGGCTGAAATTTCAGGATCTGTTGACAAAATGTAAGTATATAATTGAAATAACCCCCCCACCACACTCAGACACTCGTATACATTAGTTAGGACTGACCAATAATATAATTTTGTAAAAAAGAAAATTGTAATGTGAAATTGACCACATTTTAGCAGGAGGTTTCGGCCCGACGGTAGTGATGTGCCAATGACGGGTATTCAAAATACTGTTTTGATAAAGATCCTCTTGCACAAGAACTTGATGAGCATGTTTATTATGTTTACTATTGGCCTCCATATTGCATGTAAAGCATTGTTAGTTATTTAATTGTTCAGGAAGAAGAAAAACACTGACTAAACGTTGTGCATGATGTCATTGAGTGTAAACCAGTATGCCTCTGCAATCATGTGTCGTTCTGTCTTTCTTCTCTGTGTTTTACATTTGCAGTGAAGTCTTGTACGAAGATGAGACATTCCGCAACAGAGAATTTGCCGCTCTGGTGGCCTCGAAGGTCTTTTATCATCTTGGAGCTTTTGAGGAATCTCTGAACTACGCACTTGGTGCTGGGGATCTCTTCAATGTCACTGATGACACTGAATATGTGGAAACCATCATTGGTGAGCGTTGATTATCACTACAGCATCTCTTATTATTAAGATCTAATGATGATTGTTGTATGCTGTCTCTACCAGAGAGAGGAAGGTGACACCCCTCATAATTTACTGTTTTCTCCTGCTAGCCAAATGCATCGACCATTACACCAAGTTGCGTGTGGAAAACGCTGAGCTGCCAGAGGATGAAGAGAGGAAAAGTATCGATCCCCGCCTGGAAGGCATTGTCAACAAGATGTTCCTGCGGTGCCTCAACGACCACAAGTACAAGCAGGCCATCGGCATTGCCTTAGAAACTCGTCGCCTTGACATGTTTGAGAAGACCATCTTAGAATCGGTAACGCTCCCTCTTTCCTCAGCTCATATGAGAGCTATGATTTGTGTTAATGGCTGCTCAATGAAGTGTTTGTTTTGTAACATTTCCTCCTATGCAGAATGACGTCAGTGGGCTTCTTGCCTACAGTCTGAAGGTGTGCATGTCGCTCATGCAAAACAAGAAATTCCGCAATGAGGTGCTGCGGGTTCTGGTCAAGCTCTATATGAACCTGGAGAAGCCTGATTTCATCAATGTCTGTCAGGTAACTCCAGATGTTGTCTTAAAAACACCATTAACTTTTTAGTGAATCTTCCAAAAGTCACTTAGTTCTACAATAGCATTCTGCTGCATGTGGATCAACTCACTTTTCCCACTTATTCCTATAGTGCCTGATATTCCTGGATGATCCCCAAGCTGTTAGTGACATCTTGGAAAAGTTGGTGAAGGAGGACAACCTGCTGATGGCCTACCAGATCTGCTTTGACCTCTATGAGAGCGCCAGCCAGCAGTTCCTCTCCTCCGTCATCCAAAACCTGCGAACGGTTGGAACACCAATCCCAGCAGTTCCTGGTTCCACCAATACAGGCACTGTGCCCACTACAGATAAAGACAGGTGAGCATGAAGTTTAAATGAAACTGTGTTTGAATGAATAGGAACAACTCTCCTATCCTATGCACTGTCGTAATTAAAACAAAAAAAGCACTTTGTGCAGAGTAATAATTTTCTTTCCCCAGCGACGCAATGGAGACAGATGACAAAGCTGGCAGCTCCCCTGCAGGAAAGCCAGCAGAGACGGTAAAGGAATTTGTAGCGATTGTTATGTGTCTCTGTAGGGGGGAAAAAACCCCTCAAGTTTAAGCTCTCATAACATTCATAGAAGGAAGAGCCAAAAGACCAGAACGCCAAGATGATCAAAATCCTCAGCGGGGAGATGGCCATTGAGTTGCACCTGCAGTTCCTAATTCGAAACAACAACACTGATCTCATGATTCTCAAAAACACAAAGGTAATGTGTGAGTACATAAGTACGTGATGACAAAGTACATGGGGGAAAAAAATTGGATGTATACAATTGTATGACTGTGTCTGTCACTGAACAAAATGAAATCTGTATGTGTAGTGATGAAGTCCTTGAACATATTTTGTGGTTATATAATCAGTAAACGTAAATAGAATAATAATCATTTCTGTGAAAAAAATTGGAATGGGAACGTGCCAAATTGTGCACAAAATACTATAAATGTGAACTTTTGAATATCTCCACGTCCTCTTTTCAGTGCCCTAACACACTTTGTGTGGAAAAAATGGCCAAATAGAAATTCCTGTTTTTTTGTGTACTTGGTCATATTTTAGAAAGTTGTTTGACATTGCTGTGACTTTTTTGCATTCTTATTTCAAATTTCCCATCTCATTTCAGGATGCGGTCCGAAATTCAGTGTGCCACACAGCCACCGTCATTGCCAACTCTTTTATGCACACTGGCACCACAAGTGACCAGTTCCTCAGGTAAGCACTTTATTGAAAATGTCACGTAAAGAAATATACAGGTATTCACAATTAATTACATTTCTAGCTTCTATCTTATTTTTTTGTTTACAGAGAAAATCTTGAATGGCTTGCCAGAGCCACTAACTGGGCAAAATTCACAGCAACAGCAAGTCTTGGTGTCATTCACAAGGTCCGTTAAAGTGACATTAATCAATAGAAACCATAATTTGCACAATGTAATATTTGAAATCACTATACAAAAATAATTGAGGTCGCTAGTTATGTTCATTGCTAAGTTCTTGTCGTTTTTTCTCGTAGGGTCATGAAAAAGAGGCCCTTCAGTTAATGGCCACATACCTGCCAAAGGACACTTCCCCTGGCTCTGCCTACCAGGAGGGAGGAGGCCTGTACGCTCTGGGCCTCATCCATGCCAATCATGGTGGAGACATCATTGATTACCTGCTCGGTCAGCTCAAAAACGCCAGCAACGATGTAAGTTGGCCTCTAAATTCTTGAACATACAAATCCTGACATGTAACTCGTGCTTGAGGTGATATTATGCTTCCTACCTGATAGTGTGCCTCATTTTTTATTTTATTTTTTTGGTTCGAAAAGATTGTTCGTCATGGAGGTGGTCTCGGTCTCGGTCTGGCAGCTTTGGGAACCGCTAGACAGGATGTGTATGACCTCCTCAAGTCCAATCTGTATCAGGATGATGCTGTCACTGGTATGTGGAACCAACACAAGTTGTCATGTTCTGAAAAAAACCTGTGACAGCCTTCATTGATTTTTCTGACTTAGAATCTGATGACAATTAGCTTCCACATTGTTAGTATTTATTCAGAACAATGTCTTGAAATGATTCAGCATGATATTAATTCATCTGATATGATTTACTGTACAGTTCTACCGAAACATATTCTGGATGTCAAGAGTTACTGATCATGCTTCTAGGTGAGGCTGCCGGCCTGGCCCTGGGTCTGGTCATGCTGGGCTCTAAGTCTGCTCAGGCCATTGAGGACATGGTGGGCTACGCGCAGGAGACCCAACACGAGAAAATTTTGCGTGGCCTGGCGGTGGGAATCGCCCTGGTCATGTATGGACGCATGGAGGAGGCCGATGCCCTCATTGAGTCTCTCTGCAGAGACAAGGTAAACCTCACAAGGGGGGGTACTTGTTGAAACTGTTGTAATTATCCACAGAAAAGGAAATGTGGCGTTTATTGAGTGTTTGTACGAGCATCAAATTGTAGCTGCAAATTCAGACACCTATTCTCAGAGCACTGCTTTCATTTTGACTTTTAGGACCCCATTCTGCGGAGGTCCGGTATGTACACTGTAGGCATGGCCTACTGCGGCTCTGGGAACAACAAGGCCATCCGACGCCTGCTACATGTCGCTGTAAGTGTTTAGTGGTTGGTCCACTTCACAAAGATATTCTGATATAAATGTTGCAACTTGCATCTTAAACCCATCACGAGTGGCGTGCAGATAAAGCCAATGCAGTGCTGCAAATCTGTCCTCTAGATGGCACCATCTGCATGCTAGTATCATTAGGAGGCCCCTCATATTAGCTTTGAAGAAAGTGTAGACCTAAGGATTATTTGCAGGGTTTGAAGAGGTGCTATATTGGCATTGATGAAATGACTGCTTCCTTCATTTTAAGGTGAGTGACGTAAACGACGATGTCAGGAGGGCAGCTGTCGAGTCCATTGGTTTCATCTTGTTCAGGTAAGGACCAGATGGAATCTAATATAATGGTAATAGCTTTATAATTCAGTCACAAGTGGTCATTCTGTTTGCATTACATGAATTATACTTTTTTTTTTATCCCACAATGTTGTCATTGATATTTGTCTCTAATCTGGAGATAATTGTCTGCTCTTTTTAAAGTCTAGAAATTCATTGTCAAAGTTGTGATATAAGAAGGCTAGATATAAATT
Organism: Hippocampus abdominalis; assembly: GCA_018466805.1. Classification (NCBI taxonomy): domain Eukaryota; kingdom Metazoa; phylum Chordata; class Actinopteri; order Syngnathiformes; family Syngnathidae; genus Hippocampus; species Hippocampus abdominalis. The sequence continues at coordinate 8,388,889 of CM031701.1, read as the reverse complement.
ACCAATTGGCCTCTGAATGCGAATAACATTTACAGTGGAGTCCCCTCTATTCATGGAGGATAGCGACGGGGTGAAAAGCCACTTGAAGATGCCACCCATTGAAATGCATTGCAAAGACAGAAAATAGTATTTTTTTAAAAAACCCCAACGGTGATGAAAATTCAAATCAATAATTTTCCACAAAAAATTGGGGAAGTGAGCCCCAAAAAATATTTTAAAATATTAAAATCTCCAAATATGCATGCATCCACAATAAAGTTATTTTGATTACAAAAGACTTCTGAACTCTCGCATACCCAATTTGTTAGGTAATCAATCAGCACTTATTTTCTCATAAATAGCCTACAGCTTGTCTTCCGGTTACTCTTCAAATGTGTTAAAAGTTAAAAGATTTGACAATTTATTCTCTGCAGTCAGTACTTCAATCCAGAACAGTGTATTCAGCTGAAACCATTCAAGAAAAAAGCTTACAGAAAAATGCTGCGCCTGTAATGTACTAGTGGAAGAATTATTCCATTCAACCTCCAAGATATTGTGTTTCGGACCAAGCAACCAGATCTGATCAGTGGGAGACGAGCAGCCTATGGATGCATTCCTGCTCTTGTATGCCTTGCTCTTAGGATACATCACTTCACTCAGGCCAAAATGTTCAAGAAATCATAAGAGAGGTGTGATCCTTTCTACTGAAACACTTGCATGCCAAGATGAACACAGCATAATCTTAAGGTTTTTTTTTTTTTTTTTCTAAAATCCCCATCGTATAAAATGTTTTATATATTCATGAACTTAATGCAATATGTATACTGTACATACATAATTGGTAGCTTTTCCCATCCATATAATCAAATGTCATCTCTTCAGACAAATCTTTGTAATCCAAATGTAGAGTTAATTTTTAGTTCATGGATCTCATTCTTTAACAAGTCTGTTTCTCCTTTTAATTGAATTTTCCCAAAACAATGTTGAGTTTGGAGGCGGATGTGTGTATTGGAATATTGTTGATAGTTTTGCTTGTGTTGCTTTTGGAAGGCTGAAGGCATTGTATGCCTGAATTGATTAGTTTGGACAAGTCCTGTAAACATGGCAGGTGTCTATCCCCATAAAGGCACAGTCAGAACCAGAAAAGGCCAAGCCATATTTACAGCAACACAGAAGATGACATGCAAAGAGTTTATTTAACAGTCACAGAAAATGAATGTTTCTGAAGGAACACACAATTTGTTTTCGCAACACTTTTTTTTTCAGCATGTTAAGTTTCTTAGTGATGCATAACTTACATTTAAAGAGCCATTTTTTACAAAAAAAATATTGGATCATGTCAATACAGTTTAGGCAGTACAAAATGCATGGTTTCTATGGATATAGACGAGAAAGGAAGTAGCAAAATATGTTCTGAGATGGTTTATAGTCCAAATTAAGTGCATTTTCTATCTGTCCACTTGACAGAATGTAAACATTACAAGGAGTTGATTGGATTTCACCTTTGAAAACGTTATCTGTTTATGTCAAATGTTTCTTGACCTTGCAGTTTGAAAGACTCGGCATTGTTAATTTGGTCTTGATTGTCAGGGAGTGAATGATCTGTGGATAACACAAGATGCAGAGTTTGACATTAGATGTTAACTGTTTGTGTTTCTGAGAGCTAACAGTGTCATGTTTTCCTATATTTCGAGTGACAGTGGAAGAACAAACTGCATTATTTTGATTTGGTTTTTTTGTCCTGTAACATTGTACAATTGTGGGGTCAACCCCCGTAGCCAGGTCTTATTTCAAGGAAAGTACATCACAAAATCCCAGTCCAACACAGTCCAACAGCTTTTGAAGTTGTTGGTGGTGCAAACATCCTGTTTTGAATTTGAAAAACTAGGTGTTCAGCAAGATCCCAGCCATGTCCTGATGCTCTCAGGTCGATTGGATTGTTGTAGCTTCATAGACGGCTCACATGTTCTTCCTGCTTGGCATCGTAGCTGTCCACAAAGTGCATTGTGTCTAACATGACACCGCTACACGAATGGGCAGATGATCGGCATCTCGGTGGACTTTGGGGGCACCCTGCCCCAATGCCGTTCCTCATGCCCCTCTTCATGAACAGTTTGGAGTTTTCGGCCATGGAAGAGCTGAATGAAATTCTCGTAAGAGTCCGAGTGACGTTTGAGGCCTTTAGATTTCCGTCCGGCTGATGACGTGCGCAGGTCTTATAATTACAGGTGATGTAGCGTGTGAAAGCCTCCCTAAACGTCTTGTTGAAGAGTGTGTAAACGAGCGGGTTGATACCCGATGATATGTAGCCCACCCACACAAAGATCTCCATCAGCCGGGAGATGATGTTGCCATCACAGCTGGTACACAGCACAGAGGTGACATTAGTGATGAAGAAGGGACACCACATGACCACAAAGAGGAGGAAGACTATGCCCAGGACCTTTGAGGCACGCTGCTCGTTGCTTAGAGTCTGCATTGACTTCTTCCCCATGGTGGACATTCTACGGAAGGGAATTTCACCGATGGGAGGAAGCTTTGCCGTGCCTACATTGGGGTTTTCTTGCATCTTGGAAAGCCTGTCCAGCACATGAAACTGGTCAACTTGATTTGCGGTCCCAGCATGGTCCCTTTGGAATACTGTGGACACCGCTGGGTAGCTGAAACGCTGAATCACCTTTGACCTGAGTAGATAGACCTTTTTGCGCAGCACATGGACAGTAAGAAGGTAGATGACCATCATTATGATCAGCGGAACAAAGAATGCTGCCATGGAGCCAAACATGATGAATTCCCGGAAGGCGTCCGTTTTAAGCTGGCATGTGTGGTTACTGTTGAAGGTGATGTTGTTTCTGGGTTGGTAGTTCTGGAGCCCCTTGATTGGAATAGGGATCGCTATACCTGGAGAAAAGAATAAGAAAAATCTATATGAGTCTTCAGGGGAAATCTTGCCAGTTTATTTTAATGCTTCAAGTACAAAAAGATGTTTGTTTTTTTAAATCCCATTTTGTAAATGAAATTCTATGGTATAAAAGTACTGTTTTCTGTATTAGATGGATGGATATGCCAGTGGTCACAGACTGCTTTAAAACTGGAATCATTGACCCCAATTGAGACATTGATGCTAACATCTCGGTTGTTTGATTTGATTTATTTTGGTTTTGCTGTTCTGGTGTTGCCGAACCCACACTGTGTCCCTCCCAATGCTGCAGAGTATAACTGTTTATATTGCTTTTGCTTTTATTCCATCCGGCCTGTGTTTATGAGCCTATAAACCAGGTCTGCCATGGATCTTGCGTCAAGAAATGTATTTCAAAACCTTGCTCGTGTTTGAAATTTGTGGTTGTAGAGATGGCTACAGAGATGAGTGAAATGGATGGGAAAGTGAAAGAAGATGTGAAGAGAAATGCTTACAAATGGATATAAGCCACACCAGTGCTATCTTGACCATGGCATTGGCTCTGGATTTGTACTGGCTGTGCTGTATTGGCTTCTTGATGGCAATGTAGCGATCCAGTGAGATGGCGCACAGGTGCATGATGGATGCAGTTGAAAACAGCACATCCAGGAAGAGCCAAATAGGGCAGATGAAGTCAGGAAGGGGCCAACCAGAATCTAAAGAAATAGTAGAAAATAGCAATTCACAACTGACAGTTATTGTCCCCGAACAGTGGATCTGCTGTATTTTGGGTTTCTAATGGTGGTCTGTTCTGGTCTTGCAGTGGGAGCCGTATCATCCAGTCAGGGATTAGAAATGGCACTCTATTAGAAGTTCTCTTTGTTTATATATCTGAGGTATGACTCTGCTGGAAAGAGGAGCAGTCTCAGGCTGTTGATGTCGCTTAAAGTTCTTGATCTTGATGTTCTGTACTGTCATGTTTATTTCCACCTCCAGGCATTCATTTGGTACTTTAACTTTTGTTCCAGCACTGTTTTACTTTTGAGAGGGACCCGTGGATTATTTTTATTGTGGTATGTTCTTGGTGTCCCGATAGGAACCTTACTTCATAGAAATATGGCGTTTGTTCTTAAAGTTCTTCTCCTACCCAAGTCAAGACTAATGACCACACATAATGACTTCTGAATGATTTCCTTTTAATAAGTCAATATATTGAGTAATACTCAGGCCCAAAACTAATGCAAGTGTCAGCTTCCTATTTCTTCATACAATTTACATGTTATCATTTAAAAAAAATTATGTTTGTGAATACATCTCTTGGATTTTGGTCGCGGGGTTTTTTTCACACGTTTGTTTGAAACCATTTTTCTCAGCTCGGACTTCACATTTTGAACTTACTGTAGAGGACAGTGACCAGGGCAATTGGCATCACCAGGAGTCCCACCAATAAATCGGCCACAGCAAGTGACATCAGGAAGTAGTTGGTGGCATTCTGTAGCTTCTTCTCAAGTGATACAGCGAGGATGACCAAGATGTTTCCACCAATGGTGGGAACGATGACCATAACAAAAAGCACAGCAGCCCACTTTAACGGAACCCCAGAGGTTTCTGATAGCGAGCTGTCAGCCTCCAGCGGAGCCACATCTGACTGGGACATTGTGCTGTGAAGGTTCCAGTGGGCCTTGTTTTGGATCTCGGCTCTGATCTCTGTGGTTTTGCAGGCTCGGTCAGCATTGTCACTAGTAGCAGCTGAGAGGCGCAGGCAGGGAGGCTAAAAAGCTCAGGGGCAGTGCGCTGGATGCCCCATACCTTAAGGAAATATTACAACTGTTTAAAAAAAAAAAAGAAAAATACAGACAACCTCTGGATGATCGTGGAAATGTCTCCCATATTGTTAATCCATAGACATTAAGTATTTCCACAGGGAGACACCAGCCGGAGTCCTCATGTTCCTTCGTTTTCCCTGACAGGTTATCCACAATCCATTGTTTCCACCTGTAATGACAAACAAATCCATCAGCGGAACAGCAATATTTTTCTTTTCTTTTTTTTTCTCAATAATGATATGACAGTTGACAACAGAAGATGCTTGTAAAAAGTGAGGAATATTGTTTTGAATTTGTGAAAATGGCTTTTTCTTAAAACCACGTTGCAAATGCTCAAGGAATATGTGCCTCAAATGTCTCTGAGAATGTCTTGAGTTAGTACACAAAATGTGAAAACATTTTCTAGAATTTGTGTGTGTGTATCTTTCAACACAATTTAGAGTTAATCAAAGTGCACCGCAGTTTGCAACTTATGTTGCAAACCGCATCCAGTAAATAGTGATCGATTCAACCTTTATTGAACCAGGGCACGTTTTTAATCGCACGGCACACCACCAAACAAAAATGTCACCAGAAGAGGATACGTTTGTCCATTTCATACTTTTTGCCATCTAAAAGAAGATCATTTATTTGTTCTTTCTGTCATTATAAGTTCCTGGCATAGATGGATGGATAAAGATACATTATTTGTTCTTAATAAATAATGTTCTCACCAATTCAGTGAAAATTGACAAGTTCCCACGGCACACCACTCGAGCTCTCACGGCAGACTAATGTCCCCGGCCGGACTCACTGTTTGAGAATCACTTCTTTAACACACTAAAATGTTCTGCATAACTTTGCAAAGGTTTCTTACCTCTCCTGAATGAGTTGCTCAGAGATGTTTCATCTCGAAGTTCTCTCCCAAAAAGACCACCATTATATTTGTAGCCCTCCCATGTAGGAACATGAGACAATCCTCTCCATGTCCATGATGGGTGATTGGTTTTATGTCCAAAATGTCCGGCTATGCATCACCTCCCATGATCACAACTTTAGAACTTTCAGATGATGTGGCTTCTGCCTTCCTCTTTCCTTCTGACTCTCCAGCCTCGAAAGAGCTTGTCATTGCTCCTTCTTTCCCCCCCCCCCCCCCCTCTCACTATCGTCCCCTCCCTTCCCTCAGTCTTCGTGAGTCACGCTGTGTGCATAATGCATGAATGTCTTCATGGCAGCCGCGTACCAGTGGTTCCTGGGGGTCTTTTTTTTTTTTCTTCAACCCAGTGTTTAGTTCTGTCATTTTCTCGTCTTACCTCCATTACACTTTACACTAACAAGAGTATGGGCTGAAGTAGTAATGCAGTTCTACGTTTTACCTCCATTTGTCCACTTTTTAAAATTCCATTTTCCCTGTTTTGATCTTTTGAAATGACTCCACTGAGGTCTTGGCAGTCGCAGTCAACTTTAAAAGCAGATGCGAGGTATTTAAATATGTAAAAGACTTCACAGATGGTGAATGACTCTTTTCCGCCTGTGAAAATGTGAAAAATGTTACCAGTAAATGCGTGTTCCCTTATATGTCCTTAAAGGGTAGTCTCGCCTCTATCCGCTTTAGTCAAACTATTGTTCTTATACATGCATAGTTTGCCTGTAAAAGTCATACTATATCATGTCTTGTTTATTACAACACTGACCAGGTGTGTTCAGTCTGTTTGAATGATCATGTGTCACACTCAGGAAGCATGTTAAATGATCTTATCGTTCGAGTATTGCCACAAATACATCGATAATCTGTTTTCCTGTCACATTGGTTTACTGCTTGACACTCCTTGCAAGGGCTTTGGATATCTAGACTGGAAGGGCAAATAAACCACAGCTGAATCAGCTGCTGCCACTCCTCTTTTGATACATTTGAAGCATGTACATCATGATTTAGTACTTAATTAAACAGCCCAACGATACAGTCGGAGGACGACACAGGTGCCATTGTAGAATGTCACCAGAATAGAAGACTGGTACTTTATACCTCGAACTTAAATCAAAAGTTATTTTATCTCTGAATTAAATCAAAAGTTCATCTTGATCTGACATCACACTCTTCTTTTGAGTCCAAAACCAGTTGCTAGCATGTGCAGGTAAAAAAAATAAAAAAATTCTTAATGCCTAACTTGATACACACAGCAACCAAATGACAATAAAATACAACCTCAAAATTGGCTTAAGGGTCAATGAATTAGTGACCTAAACCATCTTTGGTTTCTCCTGTTGCTTTCCACAACATGCAGTTGCTGTTAAACATGTGTGTTGTAGAAATATACAATTTTAGTTCTTACATACAAGTGTAACAGCATTTGCAAATCACATCCCAGCGTGTCCTTCTTAACACCAAACACACTATTTCATTTTTTTTCCCGTCATAGTTGTATACAGAAACAAATTCCTTCTTTTTGAAAGATGACTCGAACAGACATTCCCTAACACAGCTAGATCTACAGTCTGGCTGTGAAGGTTTGTGTTCGTGTGACTCATTTGTTCAATTCCTAAAACAGATCCCTGGAACAAATCCTCTTGGCAGACCTGCTGTACTAAAAAAGCCGAACATATATTTTGATCAATATATGTAATGGTACTTTTAAATGTATCCAACCCATCTTGTGACTTTTTGTGACTCCAATAGCAGCATTATTTAGTTTTTAATCCTGTGTGATCATCGTATCCGCCTTTTTTAACTTCTCTTTTCAGAACTCCTGAGCAATGCCCCAGTGTCGTGTCACTTTTGTCAGAGAGCTACAACCCTCATGTTCGCTGTGGCGCTGCCATGGCTTTGGGCATCTGCTGTGCCGGAACAGGCAACAAGGTGCGCTACCTCGTTGAAATGAAAAAGTACATTTTCCACATGAACAATCTAGGTTAAATGAATAATCTGCAAATATACTGAAAGTATGACAACAAATGTGAAATACCAATCTCACTCCACTCTTATAACCAACTATGTTGAATGAGTTGAAGAGGGTCTTTGGTTCACAATAACCTGATTAAAATCAACCAATGTAAATGATTCCTTCAGTAGTTTTCATTTCAAGTTTTAAAAGCACCAGCTCGAAAAGGAATGGCTGACTGTGTATACACTGCTGCCCCAGCTTATTAGGCCCTTTATTGGGAGAGTGATGGTGTTGTGGCGAGAGAAGTAGGTCACCTATTTAAGGAATCAATTATTTTGCTGTAATTTATACAACTTGTCCTTGGGAAATTGTTGCTGCAACGTGGTAGCTTTTGTCCACAATGAAAGGAGGGTTCTTGTTGATTGTATTGTACAGGAGAAATGTATTAATTATGGGAGCATGCTTATTTTATATATTATGTATACGCTTTTATGACCACATGAATTTTTCCCAAAGTGATTTACATTTCACAGACCCCCACCAGCCCCCTTCCGTCAATGCAAGGCAAGGCAGCTTAATTTAAATAGCACAATGCACCTCAGTGTGCTTCACACAAGCAGACGTAACACCACCAAGCGTTTACAAACACGCCAGTTAATGACTTTCAGAAGCAAAGCTGAGAAAACAAAAGTAGCTTACAAAAATAACAAAAAACATATGTTGATAACAATTAAACACATTAATAAAAAAACTTAACATTTGAAAGTAAAGACTTGAGAGTAGGTTTATGAAATGACCATAAGAAAAAAATGATTTAAAAATTTAGAAGACCTTCATCACATCAATTTAAAAGCATTTACACTAGGGGCTGAGTTGATTTCTTGGCATCTTATTCAGTTTGTGTGCAACATAACAATTAATGCAGCTTCACCATGTTCACTTTGAACTATGGGCTCCACTAATTGACCCTAGTCTGCAGGCCTCAGAGCCCTACTGGGTTTATATCAGCATTTCTTTAATGTTTTTCGGGATCAAAACGATTCAGTGGTTTTTAGACCAGGAGCAGGATTTTAAAATCTATTCTCCAGCTGATTGTAAGCCAGTGTAAAGCTTTCAGGACTCGAGTAACATTGTCTGACCTCTTTGTTCTGGTCAGAACCCGAGTTGCTTTCTGAATGAGCTGCAGCTGTTTAATGCTCTTTTGAGGGAACCGAGTAATATGACTGTTGCAATAATCGAGTCTACTGGAGATAAAAGCATGTATTAGTTTCAACTGGTCTGCTTGGAGCATGCAACCCTTCAGTCAGGATATATTTTTCAGCTGTTAAAAGTTTGTTTTAGTGATTGATAGGATTGCTGAAAGTCATGTCTATCAACACCCCTAGGTTTGGGACTTGGTCTTTGGTCTCTAATGACAGTAACTCCAGGTGATTCTAATAGCCAATCTTTTTTCTTTATTTCCCAAAACAATTCTGTTTTTAATTGTCTTTAGCTGAAGGAAACTTTGTTTCATCCACTTGTTACTCTGCTCTAGACAGTGACATAGTACCTTAAGTGAACTTGCTTTTATTCGGCGACATTGATAAATAGAGCTGTGTGTCCTCAGTCTAGTCATGATAGCCCCACACATTTGACCCAGGGTTAACATATACAAACAGAACAAATGGGGGGCAAGGACTGACCCTTGAGAAACCCCTTGCATGTCAAAGCCATTTGTTCAGATTTCAAACTTCCACTGGTCACAAAGTAACTCCTTTCCTCCAAGTAGAAGCTGAACCATTTGAGCACTGTTCCATTTAATCCCACTCAAGTTGCCAACCAGTTCAACAATATGTCACAATCGATTGTATTAAATTCTGCACTGAGATCCAGTAAGACGAGCATCGACACATTCCCTACGTCAGTGTTCAATCTTATGTAACTTAGTCCTTTAATAAGAACTGTTTTCGTATTTGATGAGGTTGAAAACCTGTGGTCAGTTGATGTTGGCTTTGCCTTCTAACTTGTCACGACTCAGGAGACATGTTTTGAACCTCCTCTCCCGCATTGACTGAACAGGGTGGTCGCCCCAGCCCTACCCTCCCTCCCCAAACTTGTCCGTAAACGTTAGACGTTAACGCTCAGTTAGATGCAGAGTAAGAACTGGAAAAATCATCTCTCTGACTTAATAGGAGCAAATTGTGGAAGGCGGTCCTTGTTTTAACTGTAATACAGTTGTCCTGGGCAACCAGATATGGATGCCACTAATCTCATTAATTAGTATGGTCTTGTTTCCTCTGTTAATAATGTTTGTCCTGAACACATGTTCCCCCTGTTGCACCAATGTTGCAGTTACAAATGGCAACTAGATCATGTGCCTATTTGTGCCCCTACCCACCTTGTAAGCAGCCTAGATACTAGTAAAATCTCTTGATTCTAACTCAAGATTTTTTTATTGTGACGGTCGTTTGTGCAGGAGGCCATCAATCTGTTGGAGCCCATGACCAATGACCCAGTGAACTACGTGAGACAGGGTGCTCTAATTGCCTCTGCACTCATCATGATCCAGCAAACGGAAGTTACCTGCCCCAAGGTTTGTCTCTGTTTTTCTCAGATATCCTCGACAGCAACTCATGTTCATAAAAAAATGTAACAGCCGTAGTTTTTTTTTTGTTTTTGTATGGAGGGACATCAAAGGGGGAAATTTGTTCAAAAGCTGAAGGCATCGGCTTTAGGAAGATAGAGGTGAAGAAACGTGGCGTGGCGCTCCTGGAAAATAACTTGTCTGAGCATACCTCCACACATTTGCCCTGGGATCACCTAATATATTGTCACAGACAGTTAAGAAATGCCAGACACCTTTTCAGACTTTACCACCATTTTTTTTTTTCAAAGCTGAAGTCCCATGCCGAATCGTGCACGGGTCATTTTTTCCCAAACATTGGAACTTTTGGGCAGTATTACATCCATGACTGTTTATAGACTTTTAATCTACTGCTCGTCTGTAGTGGCAGACAACAGCCTTATTTCTCTTTATTTATATACTCCAAAATAACTTGCACTTGACCTGTTGTTTTGCAACCATGTTACTCCCTTGATCTGGCGAATGAAATGAAGCACTGTTGCTTTCATTATTCAAGCAGGTGCCTATCACTTGGATATGAATACATTTTCTCCTTTTGTCTCCAGGTGAATCAATTCCGACAGCTTTACGCAAAGGTCATCAACGACAAGCACGACGATGTTATGGCCAAATTCGGTGCCATTTTGGCCCAGGGAATCCTCGATGCAGGTGAGTGTGTACCATATCTTATGTTTAACATTTTTTAAGACGCGGTGTTGAATTCACAAAATGTTGGATTTTTGGTTTCAATCGAAGTGCTTTGAAGAAAAAAAAAAGTGCCTCAAAGGTCATCAACTAAGCCACATTAGGCATGAGTAAATCCTGTGAGACTTTACAATTTTATAACGGAATCGTAAAATTTCCTAGATAGTCAATAAAGTTCAAGTTGTGTGACGCTGGAATTAATCACTTGTCAGCTGTTGGATTTTTAGAAAAGGCCCATGCCGTTATAAAAATCAGGTTCTTATAATGAGCCCAGAAGATAGTCGGTCTATTACTGTTTAAAAGAAGCGGAATTGCAAATCCACAAGCATGGAATGTAACTACTGCATGCCAGGTTGGAGCCACACTCTGTTCCACTCCTTTACTGTAGGGTGTGTGGCCTTTTCAGTGGAATTGACATTGATTCACACTTTAACCATGTGTGTCGCAGTGTCTGAGATCAACCTGGCAGACGATAGCCTGTTTTCATCCCTCACTGCATGTGAACACTGTCAAACAAGCACCGTTAACGTCAGTCGGTGGTTTTGTACGTGCGTCTCCTAATTGGAGTTCCTTCAGGCAACCAGAGTAAGCCTCCACGCCTGACCACCCGTGCACCGTGACTCTGGAACAGATCACATTAAGGTTCATTAGCAGCCGGCGTTTAGCGCGGCTCTGCTACGCTCTCCGCCATATGGCCCGTTGGTGTCCCGCTGCTAATTGTGTTTGTCTGATCGTCTCTGCCGTTTGTGGACTCAAATGCACCAAATGGCTTTACATGTGTGAGGTCCTAGCTCTGCACTCACACCGACACAGAACACACCAATTTTCTCATGTAAACACAAAGCCTTCGAAAGAAGCCCATGTTTTTACATAGTAAACGCTGCGCTGGGCACTCGTGAGAATTTTCACATTTATCAACCATCTGCCTACGTCTCTCAGCCCGCCGGGTTGCTTTTAGTTGTTGACAATGGCCGACATCCAAGTCATCGATCAAATGAAGCGCAGTAAGTGCAGTCATCAGCGCACCATGATGACCTCGCGGGAGAACGTCCAGACGATCCCTTACCGCTGAGATCACTTTTCACATTGTAGAGGTGCTTCCAACTCCCTTTAACTTGCAGGGGTTAGGCGTGCTTTTAGGACACTTAAAAAATTCAAACACATCCAGGCAGGAAAAGCACCCCTCCGCTTCCAGACACCTTTGATGCATATTTTGTTGTCGACTTTTTCTTGGAGCTTGTGAGGTGCCGTGGTTATTGTATTTAATTTGAAAGGCGGAGGTGATTAGCTCTCAGTTTAATTACCACTACGCGTCATTACCAAGGAAATGTCGCTCCCTATTTAGTGTTCACTGCTTCCCCGTTATATCTCACTTGTACATCTATACTCTCTCCATTGCCCTTCGCCAATAGAAAGAAACCATCCATTTGCACTTTCACCCTTGAACATCATGTATTTTGATACTGTCACGGGGATGTTGGTTTTTGATTAAACTGGAACCTCAAAGGTCCACCGCAATCAGTTCAGGGATGCTGCTCCACCTCCCTCTTCTTTGAGTGGAGATAACATTTTCCCACAGGAAAGGATCAAAATAAGTCGACCTATGTTATTAGTAAAATAGACGTACCACTGTACTTGGAATAACCAACTGTCTGGGGAACTCATTGGTCAAGTGTTCTTAACCTGTTGCCACATTTTGAAGAGGCTTTTCAGAAGTATTCTTGGCTGCGTGTCGGCATTCAGTCAGTGGATTGGAAGAGTTTCGACACTGGGTCAAGTCACTCTGCCAGGACTAAATGAGTTGATTGACCTCAAGTCAGTGTTACCTTGATTGTCTTGGCTGATTTAATTTGAAATGGTAAGACCCACGCCCTTGAACCATCATTTCTGTTTATCACGACAGGACATGAGAGATTCATCTTGGTTCCCTCCTATCCGTCCTTCCTGTCGCCGTCTTAACCTCTGAACGTTTTCAAATCCACTCTATTGTTTGCCTGTGACAGAAGGAGGGCGTTTGCACTCAACGTTTTTTACACTGTTGAGATATTTGTCCGTATAAGAAGTCACTAGTAAAGATCATTTCCCTGTCTTAATTCGTGGTAAAGTTTCAACATTTTAGAAATTGGCCTTCTTCATTTGTCAACATCTTCAGCAATGAACACACGAACGCTCTCAAAATTGGCACCGATAACTTATTCAAAATTTTTCTGATCCGATAAGGAATTATTTTTGGACCTACAAGCAGAAACAAACTTGTAAATGATTTCATGCAGGATGTTACAAACAATGCAGTCTTTGGGTCGATGCTTTTCCATGACAATCCGTGCCTGTGTTGTCTACACGCCACAAAGTGATCAATAGATTCCCTGTGCCAAGTTTGAAAGGTGTTGGTCCACAGTCAGACTTGAATCACCAGTAGCAATAATGTATGGTCTATTCCACCCACATTAATCTTCTTCTGGCTGTCAAGAGTTCCTCTTCTCGGTGCGTGTTGTGTTGCCTCTCCATATTGTGATGATGTGAGAGGAGTCGGACATCGTCCAACTGTTATTTGCAAATGGTTGTGTTGTCACACTCGGTGTGGAAATGTGCCACCCTTGTGTTAACTGCTCGTCAGCAGCACTCTGATTTTTAATTTTTGATTTTAATATCACTTTTATGATGTGCCCCCACCCCCCCATCCACATACACAACCATCATCAAAACAGTTCTCGGGCGTCTTGCTCTGTCCAAATAAACAATTACAGCGCAGTTAACATCCACTTGTCACAATCTGGTTCAAATTATGGCATTTTGGGTATTGGAGGTCAGTGATCCTGTCTCATGCTCATGCATAATACATGTTTTTTTCCCCCATGACAACCGGGGCAGAATTAGGGCATTAGACAAAGCGAGCAGCTGCCCAGTTTTGCCAGATCTAGCAGATTTTTGTAGCGTGACTTTAGGACTCTGGAAGGAGTGTTCACCCCTTGGCCTCCGGATGGAAAATGAATGGTACATGTTCGAAGCCACCGCTGGCTAATTTAACCACATACCCACCGGCAATTTTCCATATTCCCCCTTTAACTTTGTTGTGTGACAAAGTAGCAGTTATTATTATGTATCCAAGCGTTGTGCTGTCTGTGTTGCAGGTGGACGAAACGTGAGCATCTCACTTCAGTCCAGGACTGGTCACACACACATGCCGTCAGTCGTGGGCCTGCTCGTCTTCACCCAGTTCTGGTTCTGGTTCCCCCTCTCACACTTCCTGTCCTTGGCCTTCACACCCACTGCCATCATTGGCCTGAACAAGGACCTCAAGGTACTGACAAATCACAGAGCTTACTGACTCAGCGCCCACTGAATATCATGTTTCAAATATGCTGTGTATTTTCTTTCCTTTTTTTGTTTTGTTTTAGCAGCCCCAGGTTGAAGGCTGTTTACAGTATTGATATTTTTCAAGATTCACGAGTAACTCTTCCCACGTTAAAGTCAAAATGTTAGCTGTGGAGAGCAGCGCGAGCATAGTCCCAACAGTCTTGAGAAGCCGTCGAGGTTAATACCGCCCGCAGGCATCGGTCATCCCGCTGAGATGTTTCTCTCTGCCGCATGAATCAAAGCTGCAGGTCTGCTCGAAGTCTAAACGCATACTTGACCTTAACAGTTAAACAACAGTGCCATGATTAAAATCCACCACAGATGAGCATCTATCATGTTCTGACTAGCATGTATTTTTCCCTGGAAAAGGAAAAAAAGATCTTCCACGTCTAATGAAATTCCTCTTCAATTGGTTTCCGTTTCCTGTTTTATTTATCTATAATTTTTAGTTGGTAATCTTCGACTATTTCAACCATATGACAGATGTTTGGAATATTCCCAATATGATGGATTACAGACGAAAGGCCTTACCTGTGCTGTCTTTTTGACACGTTTATTGACTGTCAACAAGATGAGACAAAATGTTGCTTTTACTGAGCCCTGTGTTCTCATTATTAGTCAACACAGTCTAGAATTGTTTTAATAAAGTTGACACAAATACAATATATTGATGGGTTGGGGTAACCCTGGCCCTATATTTCTATATCTTCCCACACTTTGTTCACACACAGCAATGTCATTTCTCTCAACTCTCTTGGCCTTTTGAAATAACCTGTGAAAAGTCGTGGAACATTTCGATTGCCATGAAGTGTCACTTGTACGTGTTCATGTACCGATAGATGACTGCCACGTGTCTGAGCATTCTCACATGGAATACATCGATCTGTTGGCCACATTTTATGTCGTTGACATTGTGGGAGGAAAAAAAAGTCATTTGACATGCACATTAAAAATGTGTTTAAGAAAATACAACATAAAAGTTAGCACATGTGCAAAAGGAAGTGGATCTTTGGTGGCGAGCACATCGATGAGACATTTCTAGTAGTTGGCTACCTCTTAATCCTTTAACTTTCTTGGCTGGGTCGGCTTGGAAACTGGAAGCCACAGCTCCCAACACAGGTTTTCTTGTGGCCTGTGGTCTGTGAGCTCCCATTAGGCCATCTGATGGTTGTGTTGTACTTTGAGGTGGCTCCTTTATTTTACTCAAGATAACCCTCACTCCAGGAGGCAATTGGTTTATTGCGGCAGCCAATCTGGGGGAGCCAACATTTTTTCTGAGTTATTGGAGATCACCTACTTAGTTCATTCAAAATGCACAACTTTTTAGGACTGTACTTTTGCATTGTGCGTTTTTGAAGCTTTTTTTTTTTTTTTGTCGTGATGTTCTGTTGATCCATAATCAAAAAACAGTCCAATTGGAGATGCACACATGTATCCACCAGGATTTAAAATAAAAATTCCCTCACTTGATCCTGTTCAGATGCCCAAGGTGCAGTATCGCTCCAACTGTAAACCTTCCACCTTCGCCTACCCACCAGCTTTGGAAGTTCCCAAGGAGAAGGAGAAGGAGAAGGTGAGCAAGACACAAATGTTGCTTCTTCCTTTAACATGTTGTGTTATTGTCTTCTAATAATGTATATCTATGGTGCTTTTGCACGCGTCTGCCTGGCAGGTCTCCACTGCTGTTCTCTCAATCACAGCCAAAGCAAAGAAAAAGGAGAAGGAAAAGAAAGAAAAGGAGGAGGAGAAGATGGAAGTAGTGAGTGCCATTTTATTTATTTTTTCCTGATTTAAAACATCTGACACTTGTCAACTGTGTCCGAGTAGCATTACATTATTTCCTTTTTAGTTGAGCACTTTTCAAAGCTAACATGTTTGGACGGGCTGCTAGCCAGATCGAGTGGACCGAGAGGCCGTTGTTTGGTTCTCCGTGCCGTGTTATGTCATATCTTATCTCAGCTCTGGTGCTCTGAATCAGTGTGGAACTTTCTGGCAACTGCCGCAGTCCTCTTGATTGATTATTGGCTTTAGGGAAAAGTGGGAGCCATCCAGTGGGTATCACTGTACATGGACCTTTTTAAAACAGCTAACTGTACAATGAGATATCTGTCTGCAGTTTAATTTTGAACATGTCTGACTTTTTTGCCAAGTAGAACAGCCACATCTTTAAAAATAAAAAGTCAATTTTAATCACCCTCCTTTATTCCGTTGTTTCGTTGAAAGACAAAAATGATCTTCTATTACCTTTTACTGGCCAACGAATCAGCTGCTAAGACAAAGCAAGAAAAAAAAGAGCTCAGGCTGAACTCACACTGCTCGTGCGACAGGAGGTGCAGGAGGGTGAGAAGAAGGATGAAGAGAAGGAAAAGGAGAAGAAGAAGGAGGCGGAGCCCAACTTCCAGCTGCTGGAGAACCCGGCCAGAGTGATGCCAGCCCAGCTCAAAGTCCTCAACATGCCCGACACGTGCCGCTACCAGCCCTTCAAGCAGGTAACACTCCGCACCCGGCGTGTACGCACGACACATCCCAACAACTGGATTCCACCTGTACTTTCATCACGTCCACACGCGCGATAAAAATTGTTGGTAGCCCCAAGTCAATGAAAGACAAACCCGCAGTGGCCACTTGAAGATGACAAAATAATACATAAACATGCTAGCATTTAACATGCTAGTCCATATATATATTTTTTCTAATCTAGTGGGACAACTTGCGTCTTCACATCCTCTGGTCCATAATTAGTGCGGTAACACACCACATCACCAAACGGCACAGTGACTCCTTGTCGTCGTTTAAATAGTCTGAAGACGCCTGTGATCCTAATTGGAAGACACGCCTTGGTTGTCCCTATGTTCGAATCATTTTCAGTATTTATGTAGAAGTGTCATCATTTTAGTTCAGGGCTGTTTCATGAGTTTGTTTTTAAGACACTTCTGTTTCATTTATTCTTAGCTTTGTCAGATTGGAGTTATTTCCGTGACCGCTGTGGGTTCTTCTTTCATTATCAGAGCGGTAGCATACATTTTGTGCGCATGTGCTGGAATGCAAGGATGAGAATAGATGCAGCAGCAGCAGCACATTAGGCCAATAAAAGAGCCTCCACTCAATTGTTCCTGCTGTAAACGCTTCGAACCAATCGGCACG
This sequence comes from Hippocampus abdominalis, assembly GCA_018466805.1. Lineage (NCBI taxonomy): Eukaryota > Metazoa > Chordata > Actinopteri > Syngnathiformes > Syngnathidae > Hippocampus > Hippocampus abdominalis. The sequence continues at coordinate 8,371,516 of CM031701.1, read as the reverse complement.
CAGCGCCATCCAGCAAAGAGGAAGTAGTCTTGATTGGCCCGCTCTCCTTGTAAGGCTTTGTTTTGTCATTCACAGGAAGTGAACACTTTTATAGACCTGGCTGGACGTCTGCACCGTGTTGGCTGCACTGCAAGATTAAACATGTGCATCGGCTTTCATTCATGTTCCCTTCGCTGTATCACCAACAGTTCCACCAAGTGTATAACTCTGGGCTAAACATTTCCAAATTTGAGCAACATTTCCAAGAAATAAATCCATGATTAACTTTCTGAGGCGATTATATTGCCAAAGTCAAACCCTCATAGTCTACAAGAATGGCACAATCGGTGTCATCATACAGGGAAATACTGTGTGAGTGATGCTTTTGGTCCGACATTGCGGGAGCATGACCAATAGCCAGCTGAAAGCCACTTATTAATGGCGCATTTGTTTGTTTGTTTAGCTGCACACAGGCGGCATCATCATCATGAAGGACACCAGCGAGGAAGAGGAGGAGCTGGTGGAGCCCGTCTCGGCTCACGGCCCCAAAATCGAGGAGGAGGAGCAAGAGCCTGAGCCCCCCGAGCCCTTCGAGTACATTGACGAGTAGATCAGGTACGAAACAAATTGACAGCTTTTTAATTCAGAAAGAAAAAAAAAAATACTCACTTTGGATCTCTGCTGACCTGGACGCATGCATTTGTGTACGTGTGTGTGTTTTGTGTCTTTAGGCCTCAGAAGAGATGCTGTCCTTCTGTCCACTCCCACTTTTTCCCCCCTCCCCTCACTTTGTTCTTCCTGCCGCTCCCGTTGGTCAGGCAGGAGCCATTTTACTTGTTCACCTTGTATTTTATTGTGTCTATACAATAAAAAGACGTATATACAAAGGGGGCTTTGAGTGAAAGTTGTTATTTAACTTTTTTCCCAGTCTTATGACTTTATTCTTAAACGTCTTTGGGATGTAGAAAAGAGATGATTTTCTCACCTCAGGTTTATTCTTGTTTAAATCTTTTCGCAGTACTTTGTTTTTATAAAATTGCAACTGTATTCTCATTATGACTTCTCGAAGTCCTAATATTCTAACTCCGTTCTCATAAAATGGTGACTTAATTTTTAAAGTGCCCCACCTATATTTGCATCTAAAGAACACATCCTTTCATTTTGTCTTTCCAAAAATTGCAATTGGACTCGGAAGAAATGTAATTTTTTTCTTGTAATATTCTGTGTCTTTTTGTGTAAAATTACAAATGTGTTCTCAAGATTCTGACTTCATTCTCATAATATTGTAGGTTGGTAATTGACAAGGTTGCAGATTTATCCTTCTTCCCTCCTATTGCACTTTTTTTTTCCCAGGAACTTTATTCTTTTAATATTTGAAGTTGTTGAGATGGTTTGACATCATGGGTCATTTGTAGTTCAGAAGAGGGCATCAAGCCTAATGGACAATGGCTAAATATCAACAAGAATTAAAAAAAAAAATTATTTCAAGTGTGCTTTTAGCTTCCCAAGTTCATTAGTGTTCTCTCAATCTTACTGTCCATGAAAAGAAAAACTTTTTTCTCCCCCTTAGCACTTTTGCTCTTCCTTTTTAGACAATCCCGCAGTCGACTCCACCATGTCAACAGACCAAAAACTATGCAGGAATTGATTCTATTTTCATCTCTATTTGCTTTCCACATGCCAAGTTTCCAGCTCAAGTTCGCTCGGACGAATGTGGCTTCATTTGTAACGTGGGGGAACACGAAAGACCCAAGATGTTTCCTGTGTGACGCAGCACATTGTTCACTTTGGATCAAGTTGGGAAAAGTGCCAAAAGTGGTCAAGAGATGATTTGTAGCTTCACCCCACCTGTGTGTGTGTGTGTGCGCGTGTCTGTGTGTGTCACATTTGTAATCGTTTTAGATTTTTGCTTTTCTTATTAAATATATTGACTTTTAACTAGTTTTTAGTGCAGATGTGTTAGGTTTTTTTGGCAAGAAAAAAAATAGGTCACTAAGTATTGGGTGATAAAGTACAAAATACAAAAATCTCTTATTCTGAAATAAATTCATTGAACATAAACCTCGAAAACGAATATATGAAATTAATTGACGAAGGTGAAAAACATGTTTGCTGTAACTACTTCTACAAACATAACATGTATTTTTAATTCGTTTCTCATTTTCTTTATTTTGTTAACGGAAATGATTTTTTTCTATTCGAGCTATTTTGCTGCTTAAGTACGTACCTGAGTGAGTGGACTGCGCGCGCGTGCGTGTGTGTGTGTGCGTGTGTTCTAAGGAATGAATAAACCATAACTCGTTGTTTTGAGCTGCCCCAAGATGAAGAGCAGTGGCGTGTTGGAATGAAGGAACGCTCGGGTGAGTTGTGTGTGGACGAGTTTCCCATCAAATGTGCCACGGCAACCGGGAAGGTCTTCCTTCCGAGAAGAGCGGTGGACGCCGCGACGCTTCTCGAGGCTCTCGGAGACCGCTGTGCGGTAGGTGGTCCGATACTTGGGCCAAGTGTTCCCTCGGTCTTCTTTTCCTCGTTACGTCCTTTCCACTCGCCAACTCGCGGACGTGACAGATGGCGTCTCTGGTTTAAGCTAGGCCAGACTGAATATACATCAGCTCACGTCACTCAATATGAAACGTTGCCTTATATTTTCCCCCACAATCACATCAAGTTTTTTATGAAAACGTGGACTGTTTTCGCAGTGGTCAAACGTTTACGATAGTGTAACTTGATGGCGAGGTCCTCAACTGTCCTCATGTCAACTCTGGCGAACACTTGACGAATGCTTGTCATGTTAGCACCTTTCCAAATATAACGTCATTCTTTTAATATTAGGATTTTATTCTTCAAGGAATTGGACCTTTTTTTCGCTGTTGTTTAGGTTGCTGTCACATGATTTTGTTCTTGTAAAATTCTGTTTTTCACTGGGCTATTAATATTTGAAGTTTAAAAAAAAACCCGTGACAACTTCATTTGAGTCAAAATGCACTTTTTTCAAAGCACCTTTATTTTGTAAAATCACACTTTTCCCTCTCGTATTACAATATTTATAGGCAAAATGTGAGTTTTTTCCCCCAATAGATTTTTTTTAATTTACTCATGTAAACTACATTTTCTTTGTCATCTTTTATTTTTCCAACTTTATTAGAGAAAGATGCCTACTCTTTTGGGTGATATTAAAAGTGCTGTCGGGTCTAAAACCAATTTTCTCACTGTATTTTACAATGTCATCCTTCAAGTCTGCATTTCACTGACACACTTTGATAGAGAAAGAAGCATATGGTGTCCATGTGAGCGGAGTCGCTCACTGGTCCAGGAAATGATGAAAGACCTTCAAGTCAACACCACTGATTCAATCAAGATTGACTAAAGCGAGTACGAAAATCCAGCCATGAAGAGTGCTGACTATTCATTTCAGACACACTCACGGGCACGTTCCAGGATTTGGGCTTCTTGGTACTTGGAGTTCCTGGTACTAAAAAGGCTTCTGCTCTTGGACCTGTTTTAAAGTACCCACAATTTTAGTAGTGAATCAGTTTCCAAAAAAAATTGCAATGTACCTCAGTTCCTCTCGTGTGATATTATTTATTTATTTATTATATCTAAGCAATACCAAATAAACAACAATAATTGGTTAATAAATAGCAATGAGGAAAAAATGTTTTGTAATGCATTTTAATGCAAAATAACGTTTTATCTGCACTACTCTGTAATTGATGGAATGATCAATTGTAAAAAATATGAAATAGTAACAGCCCTAAAAAAAAAAAAAAATTAAACCCTCATTTGGCAAGATGCCAAAATCAGAGGAAAACCACCACCTTTGTTGGAAGAAGTCATCTGTTCCATATAAATCAACAAATCATTTTGCTGCTGCCATAAAATTTGACAATATTTCCAGTGTCGGTGATGAAACTTCGCAGCGTGTGCGTATTATCTGTAAAAATGACAAAAGACAGTTCACCCACTCTAGTTCTCATTGTCTCAATTGTACTTTGTAAGTTTTACTGCTTGATCTGCTTATTATGTTCTCACAAGTGAAAATACAAATTCTGCTTTTACTTGGTCTTCATGGAGGCTCGCTTTCCTTTTCACACACTAGCCTTCCCGAGAACAAGAAACTGCTCGCCTAGTTACAACACCCTCGTATGATGGATTAGATTGCGCGATGACACAAATCCAGCACAAAATGAGGCATTTTAATAAGAGTGATTATTAACCAAATCTTAGTTTGTCCTAAACTTCTGAACCATGCAGATTTAATGAGTTCACCCAAGCGTCATCAACATCAATCGGAGTGCGTTTCAACGCTGCTTCTGTGTCATGTTCCTGCGAGAAGCAGAAAAAAAAAACCTTCCCCAAAGAGGATGCTAAACAGCTGCACGGCACATCTGGAACAGTGGCAACACGCCTGAAAGCTGCTGGAAAAAGATGGGATGCAAATGGCTGCGGGTTGAAATGATCCAGAAGGATCACATAATAATAACGTGCGGCGAAGTACAAGAACAATAAATGTGTTCATAGCACATCTTGATTGTTTGGATTCTCAGCAGCAAGCAGTTCCAGAACACAGTTCAGACTTTGCAATTGACTGTGGACAAATCTCACCTCATTATTGACATTCTCTTGTGCGCTGCAGAACGTACGACCACCGCTAACATATTGTGACACAAATCTAAAGGGAGCTGGATGACGATACGATGGGCATTGTGTACCTAATGTTGTGTCCAATGAGTGTTACGTTTGTCAAGGGATGACAAGTGCAAGCGTGAAGGTCAAGTCAGCTCCGGACTCCAACATCGTTTTATGGAGAGGAACACCTCATGTGGTGGCCCTTTATTTCTCCACAGGCAAGCACGCCGCAACTTCCTGGAAAACAACCATAACCAGGGCTACAGCCTGTGTATGTATGTGTGTGTGTGTGTGTGTGTGTGTGTGTGTGTGTGTGTGTGTCAACACACATTACAATCTAACACATTTGGCCAAAGATTGTATTCCCTCTCTATCTGTCTAAACAACATTTACATGTTCACTCCCCCCTAACTTTCAAAATGTATGTTTTGCCTGTACTTTTTCCCCCTTAATCTTCAGGAAAAAAGCTAGCTGAAAAAAACTACCGTATATAGTAAGGCGTTTTTTGCCGACAAAAACGACTATGTATAATAAGGCGTTTTTAGCCGAAAAAACACACCATGTATAGTAAGGCGTTTTTAAGAACAAAAAACGACCATGTATAGTAAGGCGTTTTTAGCCCCAAAACGACCATGTACAGTAAGGCGTTTTTAGCCGAAAAAAACGACCATGTATAGTAAGGCGTTTTTCGCCGACAAAAACGACTATGTCATGTGTACCAAGGCGTTTTTAGCCGAAAAAAACCACCATGTATAGTAAGGCGTTTTTACCCAAAAAAACGACCATGTATAGTAAGCCGTTTTTAGCCCTCCCAAAACGACCATGTACAGTAAGGCATTTTTAACACAAAAAAAAGACCATATATAGTAAGGCGTTTTTCGCCGACAAAAACGACTATGTATAATAAGGCGTTTTTAGCCGAAAAAACACACCATGTATAGTAAGGCGTTTTTAAGAAAAAAAAACGACCATGTATAGTAAGGCGTTTTTAGCCCCAAAAAACGACCATGTACAGTAAGGCGTTTTTAGCCGAAAAAAACGACCATGTATAGTAAGGCGTTTTTAGCCGAAAAAAACGACCATGTATAGTAAGGCGTTTTTCGCCGACAAAAACGACTATGTATAGTAAGGCGTTTTTAGCCGAAAAAACACCATGTATAGTAAGGCGTTTTTAGCCCAAAAAACGACCATGTATATATTAAGGTGGTTTTAGCCCAAAAACTACCATGTATAGTAAGGCGTTTTTAGCCCAAAAACGACCACGTATAGTAAGGCGTTTTAAGCCAAAAAACCCACCATGTATAGTAAGGCGTTTTTAGCCCAAAAAACGACTATGTATAGTAAGGCATTTTTAGCAAAAAAAAAACGACCATGTATAGTAAGGTGTTTTTAGCTGCAAAAAAACAACCATATATAGGAAGGCGTTTTTCGCCCAAGACCAAAAAACGACCGTGTATAGTAAGGCGTTTTTAGCCGAAAAAAACGACCATGTATAGTAAGGCGTTTTTAGCCCAAAAACGACCATGTATTGTAAGGCGTTTTTAGCCGACAAAAACAACCATGTATTGTAAGGCGTTTTTAGCCCAAAAAAACGACCATGTATAGTAAGGCGTTTTTAGCCCCAAAAAACAACCATGTATAGTAAGGCGTTTTTAGCCGGAAAAAAACGACCATGTATAGTAAGGCGTTTTACCGACAAAAATGACTATGTATAGTAAGGCGTTTTTAGCCCAAAAAAACGACTATGTATAGTAAGGCATTTTTAGCAAAAAAAAAACGACCATGTATAGTAAGGTGTTTTTAGCTGCAAAAAACAACCATGTATAGTAAGGCGTTTTTAGCCGAAAAATACGACCATGTATAGTAAGGCGTTTTTAGCCGAATAAAATGACCATGTATATTCAGGTGTTTTTTACCCAAAAAATTGACCATGTATAGTAAGGCTTTTTTAGCCGAAAAAAATGACCATGTACAGTAAGGCGTTTTTCCCCCAAAAAACAACCATGTATAGTAAGGCGTTTTTAGTTGAGAAAAAACGGCCATATACACTCCAGGATTCGCACGGGTCCTTAAAGTTAATAAAAATCCATAAAAAAGTGAAATTATGTTAATTGTCCTTAATTTTCAGGGAAAGCTTCTAAAATCTATAAAAATCCTTAAAAATTAACCTGTGGTCTTCATTTCATTTGTGTTTGTCATTTTCCCCACCTTTCCAATTAAAAGTTTTGTCGGAAAATGTGCCTGGTGCCTTTCCCCTCAAACCCCGCTGTTGGGCTATATGCCTCCCTGGTTCCCGCTCTGCTTTTCCCGCCGTCTCCGATCAGTTCCGATGATGATCACGTGATCACTTCGGGTCATTTCGGGCCAATTTGACAGACAGGATGTCAAATAAAGGGTTAGCCGATTGCCCCTAAAAATAAAGATGTGCCATTCCTTTGGCAGCAATGATTTGAACACCAGCTCAGTGATATGTGGCTTTCTGTTCACTAAATCCACCGTGAATCCCCTGCTGAATGGAGAAAAAGTCCTTAAAAAATGGCAAAATTAGCGCTCAATAGTCCTTAAAAGTTCCATCAATAAAAAGCAAGTGGAAGAGTGGGAACCCTGTCCCCGAATAAAGATGTTTTCGTCGGCTTTTCCTGACATCTGCTTTCTGGACAAAGTCTGAAAGATTTTGTGCCAACGCTAACTGGTCTTTTTTACTGGTCGTAAATGCTTTCATGTCATCACAGACTCCAGTTCCAGCTTAAGAAAAAGAGCGCCGCAGCATGATGCTATCAACATATTCATTGAAAGCCTGGTGTTATTTTGGTGTAGTATGGTGCGGCAAAATAATTTCGGAATAATGGCTGTAAAGTTAAACCTTGGTTTCATCGAGCGATAACAAAATCTTGTAAACATGGGACCAAAAGTTACAGAAAAGGTGTGCACAGTTGAGCAACCACATTACTTCAGTTGGTTTCACTTGCCTTCTCAAAAAGGTGACAGAAAATACCCCAATTCAGCTGTGTAGCTCATCGGACATATTACTGGCACGTTTGTGGACAGTTTCCTTCCACAAAAATATGTTTTGAAATGATACAGGCTTAGCAACTTGAAATTTAATACAAAAAGTCACACTGACATGAAGGTTTTTTTAATTTGTTTTTTTGACAGAATACAAATATTTATTATGTGGCTTTTACAAAGGGGACGAAGGCTGTGCTTCACACACAAACGAAGCTATTCGTCAGTTTGTGTATACTGTATTGAAGTCCAGCTATAATGTTGCTAATGATATACAGTGCCATACATGTTTAAAAAAAAAAAAAAACATGAATAAAAGAACGAAAGAATATACATAAATTTCATTCAAGTACCGGTGAACAATTTCAATGTTTGTGTACAGTGTGTGTATGTATCGCTCTCTCTCTATGTATGTATGTATGTAGAGAGAGAGAGAGAGAGATACATGCTCACACACACACATCATAATCCCAACTCGTCTTTTCATTTTACATTGAACACAAGGACATAAACATACACGAGACTTGCACGGAAGTAAGAATGAATTTGAGGTTTAACAATTTGACAATACTATGCCTCACAGAGACAAGTTGGTTTTTTTTTTTCTCTTCTATTTTTTTCTAGTCAGACTTCATGTTGCAATGATAAACGCTCACTTAAAAGTGTCCGGCGTAGTCCTTTTCAACACGACAAATCCAAAAATAAAATGACATAAAATGAAATTCTAATGTGTGGACAATATCATGTCAAGAAGTTGAACGCTGTTGTCATCCTCCATCATTGGCAACGTCGCACTGTCGATCGATTGCTCCGCTGCTATTCACCACAACACGTGACATGCCAAAACAACAGATTCATCCGACACGTTTGACACACACACACACACGCACACACACTGTACATATGCACACGTCTTACCCTGAGGTAAACACTGGTGGTCACGTAAGACAAACAGATTTGTGCAAATTAAAAGTTTGGATAAAAAGGTCCGACTAAGGCCTCAAATAAAAAAAGGATTTTCTAGGCGAGCCGAAGGAGCTCACCAGGCTTCAACGGCGTACCTTTCACTTGCTTGACTTAAGGTCGGCGTCCAACACCGGTCCTTCACTTTAATGCTCAGCCTGTGCTTACAAGCAGGCATGGCCACGTCCAAAGAATTCAATTTGATGTCAGACATTGGAATCAAACGCAAAGGGCCACAGGGGTGTTTGTCGTCAGGGTCTCTGGGGGTCGTAGTGCTGGTAGCGGTTCAGCTTCTCCGGGTCGTTGGAGGCCATGTGGGTGAAGTCCTGGAAGATGTCCTGGTAGGTTTCATCTCCTGCCACAAATAAAACATAAACCATTGCCTTAAAAGAATACAGTGATAACACCACGTTTTACGTTCTCATATGTGGAATATCTGAATAAAGATATGTATGGGCAGCTAGATGGTTGCGGCTCACCGCATGGATAAATGTAAGGACACCTTAATATATTTGAATATGGACATGCACCAACAAGTGTAACAGAAACAACTCGAAAGACTCGACATATGAAAAAATGTGTAGAATGACATAGATTTTTAAAAAAATATTCCGAAACAAATGGTTTGAAAATAATGACTGACAGCTACAATTTCAGGCCTTCCTAGGAATTTCTCTTTCTGATTCATCTCATTAAGAATAAATGGCCTACCTCAAACACTGACAAATTTTTGCAAGCACGTGCATCTTGATGAAAAGCTTTCTATGTATTTTACGAGTCCCAAACCCGACGCCCTAAAACCCACGGGAAAGTGTCTTATTTGCCATCAAATCCGTTTCAACCCTGAATTGGGAGGGGGTGCGTAGTCTATCGTGACTGGACCCACAAAAAAGTCATGGGGACCCATGCAGGTAATTGAACAGGAAGTCGGACATTTAGTTTCGAGGCAGCCATTTTGAGCGAGTTCCAGGACTGGTATTTCGACAATGCCCTAGGAGGGAATTCAGCCAAATGGGTCCCAAGGATCAGGTAATGTCACATTGCATATCCTGGTGACGATGTATGCAATTCAGAGTTTGAAACACAAGTGCCCAAAACCCACCCTGTGGTGCCCCTTGAAAAAACGTCGACCGTGCCATCGAAGGTTTGAACATTTAAGAATGGGAATTTCAGTACAGTAAATTGTTCCTTACATTGTGAGCTCATCTCCCAAGCTTTCCTCACAAAATCAACTATCACGTCATATATTGCAACAAAGTGGAAATGACATTAGATGAGAAATAATCAGCCAGTCAAAAGAGTCACATTTAGAAGAAGCGGGAGGGAAAAGAAGAAAGAGTCAGCCATACCTGTCGGCGCAGCGGCGTGGCTGGACATATGAAAGAGAAAGCAGGCCCAGAGAACACAAAAAGATGGAGCAGAAGAAGCAAGAAGCAAGCAGACACTCACACACAGGAAGTTAGCTTATTATTAACAACTGTATTGTGTTTAAAGTGCAGCCTTGTATTGACAACAAATACAGTTGGGGTAACACAAAAAAAAAGGCACAAATTCCAGAGTGGGATTTTACACCAACCGAAACAACCAAAAGCTCTCAATTTGCCACTCATAAAAAACATTTTGTCCCCACAAAAGTTTTGTTTGTGAAGTTGTAACCGTATCGGTTCAAATCTGTTGATTGCAGCCGTAGGTGAACAAACAAAGGAAGTGATGAGACAGCTTGTCTCTCATGAGCAGCGTCATTCATCATCTGATTGGGCGACGGGTGAGTTGGCCCTCATCTAGCCAAGAACGAATGAGGAAAATGATGACGATGGCATCAAAGCGCTTGTTCGTCTCCCTTTTCCGTGATTGCCGACTGCTCTCGAGCTGTGCGAGCACCAGCAGTCAGCAATCATCACTCTCATCCCGCGTTTAACAGCCCACGCCAAGAAATTAGTTGCTTTCTGGCTCGTCAGAGGTCCAAAAACTCCTTCTCCCCAAAGTGACAAATGATTGCTCAAGCGGCGTGCAAAGGCGTTCAACAGTCCAGCACCAGAGGGCTGGACTGTCATCATAATCAATTAAAGGGCCAGTGTGTGAATGGGGGGGGGGGGGTCCTCAGTTTCAAGATAGAATGTGCTGCAGGCTATCGCCGACACAGTCATGAATTCTTAATTACAGTAAAATATTCGAAAGAAAAGACAATTTGACTGACTGGTTAACAGTCCGGGATCGAGTCAACTAGAAGCCTTCAAACTCATTTTTGCCGCGGGCCACATTGTAGTTCCGGTTTCCCTTGGAGGGCCATTACGAATCTTGTGAAACCATATAAATGTTGAATCACCTCCACATATTACATATACAGCACACAACAAATTGATGAATAACGAGTTTTAAAATCAGAAGTCAAGAATAATGACTGCTATTGTGCATTCCATCTGACAGTTTGAAATTTTGGTTCAGACTTTAGCAAGCGTCATGGAACTTGACATGCTTGATTTGCTTTCGCGGGCCACGTAAATGGGCCAGATCTGGCCCCCGAGCCTTGACTTTTGACACCTTTGCCTAATGAGGACAGACACTATAGAAAAGTGAATGGACACATGGAGGCCATATAAGGAGAACACTAATCAATTTGCCTTCTTGTGCCGAGTGAAAACGGATACCTTCGCTAGTTCATCAACAGAGGACCCCCCGTGAACAGATTGTGAGGCTTAACTAAGTGTTCACTCATTTGAAAAAAAAAAAAAAAAAAAGGATTTAGAGACAAGCAGGCCCATGTGTGTGTGTGTGAGTGAGTGAGTGAGCGCCGCTCCACCATCCTACACACTGCTCCTTTAATCAAAGTGCTTGTGCGCTATCTAAATATTTGGAGCTGCGTGGAACGGTAACAACAGATGAAAATGTGGTACATCTTTAGAACTCTGTCACTATTTACACAATTCGACAGCCCGCTCCTCTTATGCCACCATCTTTTTTTTTTCCCCACCATCAAAAGCTAATTACCTGATTTGCATGAAAAACAACAATCGCGACCATCACATTCATTTCTTCCAAATCTGGATTTCCTGCCATAACATTGGATGAGCACAAAGAAACGCTCCGGGCTTTCGACACCATTATAACATCATTACCAGTGAAACTTTGGTCCAACAACATCAGTCAAATCTGTTTTGTTTTTTCTGTTCAATGGCGAGCATAAAAGATTTTTGTGTGCATGTTTTAAATGCGTACACACAACAGAATTGCCTGGAAAGAAAATAAGAGATTGTTGCATATCAACATCATGACAAAAAGATGCTTCATGTATGGACATTCAACGACAAAGTAGCATTGGAAGATTAAAAGACACAGATTGCAAGCAAACAAACAAAGAGGAATTCTCACTTAAAAAAAAATAATGCCCTAGTATAAACTATAATTGCACTACTTCATAAACTGGACACTTATTTGCCCAAAGATTTAGGTGAACATGTCTAATATTGTGGGTAGAGACGGAGCGGAAAAATGTCAAGGAGTAATTATGGAAAATCAGCAAGTGTGATCTCCCTGAATTTAAAGGGAAGGTGCAGCCTCCATGTAATATTTGAGAGAAGCTTTTCATTATGTTGCCACCAAAATATTTTTCTGCACAATCTCGAGTGTCCCGTGTTGAAACAGAATAGTGCGGCACAGCGGCACGACGCTGAATCATCCCAGGGGCGCTGCGGGTCACTGACGAGAGAGTTGGGCTCTGACTATTTTCCATTAAGCGGAAGTGTCTCAACAAGCACAATGCTTCCCATTTGTAAGAAAAATCTGAAAAAAGATTCCAGTGATTTCTGAGGACCACAAAAAATGTGCCTCCTCAGAGAAATATCCTCCAAGCAGGCCCTGTATCCCCCCGCCCCCAACCCCGAGCCTGTTTTTGCGACACACTACTACTGTGCATTAGGTGTCATCCAGCTGCAGGCTGATAAACTCCTGCATACACTTCCTGTATTGCATCTCAGTGGGGCTGTTGGCGTTATATTGACCTGTCTGGCTGTAGGGGCCCTCCGCCTCGCGCATCTCCTCGTTCATCTTGGCCAATCGCAGCCTGCGGGGCAAGAAGAGAGGAACGCAAATGGCATTAGAAAGATTTCTTATCAGTGATCAATAATCCCTTTTTCAGACAGTGCACGCAGCTTTACGCATGAGAGCTGATTCTGACTGGCCAGCTGAAATATTGTGTCTATGTAAGCATCAAATAGTGAAGGAGATATTGGTGATCATATAGTGACACCTTGTGGTAGATTCATGCCGACAAGGAAATTGGTAGGAGAAAATGTATGAGTGCACTAGATTGGCTTGAGGGATGATGGTTGAGACTCATCTAGTTGTCCTTTTTCTACTTTGCTTGACCTCATTAGGGTTGCGGGTGAGCCGGAGCCTCTGCCCGCTGACTTTGGGCAGGAGGCGGCTTACACTTGGTCCGCCGGCCAATCGTAGGGCACGGACATTTAACAACCCGGCACCCTGGTGGAGAGTTAGTCATCAGATCAGACCACCTGTACTATACACCCCATGATATAATCTCTCACTGTCAGAGTGTATTTAGTGACAACGACCAGCTCACAGTGAGTCACATCTCATTGCAATGATGGAGAGAGAACCCAGCAAAAAATGTGTGGTGGCCATCAGCGTTAAACAAAACGAATGAGATTTTTACGAAGCGAAAGCAAAAGATAAACGCTGCGGTGAAAGGACAAAACTCACAATGTAACAATGTCTGCATTAGCCGCTTCCACCGCGATGGCCAGCGGTGTTTTCTCCTCAATGTCTGCAGCGCTTTGATTGGCTCCTCTCTTCAAGAATAAACACACTTGCCTGAAAGTGAGACAAGGTAAATGGATGCTGTGCCAAAGTTTCGTGGACGAGACAAAGAGTGCCGATCACCGACCCTGTGCGCCCCAGCATGGTGGCGTGGTGCAGAGGTCCTCGACCTTGAGCATCCTGCTGATTTACATTGGCCGCGTTTTGGAGCAAAAACTCGCAGGTCACCAATGAGCCCTGGAATGAAACATCAGTTAAACTGAAATTGTTAAGAAAAAAATAGATGTATACAGTGAGAATTTTACAGTTTGAGCCCTGCGAGTCCCAGGGACTTGCTGATCAGAAAAGTATGAGTCCCATTATGCATTTAGAGAGTCCCAAATTTCGAATTCTGAAATGGTCTACTTATTCAATTGCATATGATAATAACACAAACAACAATATACATTGATAATAAGGTTATTTCTTATCAACAAATGCTGCAAAAATTTAAAGAATTCCGGCATACAAGATTTGCTGAGAAATAGGTTCTTATTTCATCCCATGGTTCAGTCTTTGAGTTCATAAATTCTCCTCTCTTTACTCTGCTTCAATTGATGCTTTCTCAAAGTCAGATTATTATCACCAAAAAAAAAAAAACTATCCTACTCTGCAATAAACTTTCGCAACACTTGTTTTAACGTTACACAATTTGGCAATCGTCGGCCAATCTCGTCTCGCGAGAACGGAAATCTCGTCACGTGAGATTACTTAACGCGAGATCAAAACAACAATGGCGGCGATTGTCAAACTGCGATCATTGCTGGAAAAAAAGATGTACCGTAGTTTTGTTTTTTGTTTTTTTTTTGACTGAGAAATGTCCTTGCGTCCCACAAACGCACATTATTTGGAACTGTGCGTTCCGCGGGAAAATTATGCGTCTAGGACGCGGGACGCAGAGGTAACGAGATGGCTGTGTATATATTATGCATAGCGATATCTCTCTATTTATGTACACACACACACACACACAGTTTATTTATTTACGAATTCAGACTTAAATTGCAGTCCAATGAGGTGGTGAAGCCCGCTTACCCCCCGCACTGCCATGATGAGCGGTGTTCTCTTGTCGTCTTCGGTGTTGACCCAGTTGACTTGGGCTCCGTGGGCCAGTGCCTCAGCCATGTCAGGTAGACTGCGGGCACACGACGCCCAGTAGAGCTGAAGACCTGAACTGTACTCCTTGGGCTCGTAGAACACGGTCTCCTTACAAGGTGATGGCGGCGGCAGGGTGGCTGGCATGGCCATGGGCGGAGGCTCAGCAATATCTTCAAAATAAAAGGCAATACTTTTCAAACTGAATGAATGATAGCATCATATGGCAGACAATTCTGTTTTCTAGCATTTAAAAAAAAAAATGTAAAGACAGAAGGGGGTTTTAAAGCAAATCTCTATGCATATGAAAACATGCCAGCTCCGAAACACACTTTGGCCAATCAAAAGCCTCATTTCAGATGGCACAGGTTTTAATAACAACCACCACAGACAACACCAACAATTGCATGTTTGTGAAAAATCGAAACCACCTATAAATGTTTTTGCTTTCTTAAATACCCATGTTCGTGTGGATATGGCTTTAGTTTCCATTAGAATTGATGGTTCACTTTATGCGAGGACTGAATTTGATTGTTTTTACCTGCATCGGCCAAACTACTATTAGAGGGGGTGGTGGCCAGCATTTCCCGGCTGCCGTCAGCACTATGCTGGATTCCACTGTCGGCGCTTTTGACTGCAAAGAAAGAAAAAGACCATCAATAAGGAACAAGGATGTAAAACAACCCGAAAAAAGATATTTTATTGACTTAATTTTTAATTTCGTAACTTAAATAGTTAGAATACCCAGCATATTATGTTGTCTCTGTTTTTAAGACAGACTGAGTATTGCCGCAATAAAAAAATGGTTTGTTGAATAATATTATGATTATGAATACTATTTTGACATTTGACAAGTTTATGTGCTAATTTTGTAACAATTGTATTACCACCGACATCTTGTGTTATGATTAGTGCCTACGAATGAAACTGTGTACATTATTCTTGGTATTATAATTATCAACATGGAGTGTCAAGATGAGATGTGTGAGGACAGATTCCAACAATCAGGTTTCTAGATCACATCAACATAAAGACACAGTGTATATTAATCAGCGAACCGCAACCGTGTGTGCGCATCATTCCCTCCCCCGGGAAAAAGACAACATGGAATAATTCTCTTCCCACAAAGAAATCCTCAATTAGTAGAGTCTGGGTGAAGGAGGAGAAGGCGAGAGGATGAAGGGTTGTTAGGATCACAGCCTCCAATTTAGCGAGGGTCAAATGGACAAATGGGATGGAGAAGCAGGCCAGACATTAACAACACTGAATACTTACTGCTCCTGAGCTTGGAGGAGTTGTCAAAGTAGGAGAAGAGTGAATGAAGCTCGTCAGGACAGAAGAGAGAGTCCCGCCGGGCCTCCGAGCCACTGGCAACAGCTACGCAAGGGACGATGGAATTTGGGAAATGGGATATTGGATAGCACAGGTTGTAGGGGGGTGGTAACGGCGATTCGAGGAAGGCGGGTGGAGCAGGTATTAGTCCAGTAGCAAAGGACAGCCGGGGGAAGGGGGGTGGGGAGACAAAATGTGACAACGAACGAGAGAGAGAGGAGAATGAGAGAAAGAGCGAAGGCAGAAATAGTTAGAGGAGCTGCTCGGCTGACACTGGAGGAGACAGACTCGAAAGAGGCAATGGGAGGCAAACAGAGCTGAGACATATGCTGTTCACGGAGAACATACACTATGCCAAAAGGATCGTTCACAGCAGTGCAAAAAAAAGCACACTGAGCGCAGGGGGATGGGACAGGCTGCGATGAGGGAAGGAAGAGTGACTCTTAAGATGTAGTGCTGGTGTCGTCATTTTTCTAACCCGCAAACCGTCACGACGCTCAAATCGCCAAGTTTGACAAAAGGCTTCAGACACACGTGCTAATAATACGCGCCCTCCAAGTATCAGCTGGCGCTTTCAACTGATGGTTCCACTGACCTGACTGTCCAGATGCGTTGGAACCGGGTCGCAGTTTGGGGGTGGGCGGCGGCGGTCTTGGGGGCAGGTGCTCGGAGCTGCTGCTCAGTCTCTTCTCCTGTTTGCTGAGGGACACCACCTTGCTCCGAAGCTCCTCATCAGACGGCCTGCGCACGAACCTGCGATCCACATACTTGGCTTTGATGTAGGCCTCCACTTCATGTCTGGGGAAAATAAAAAGGAGAATAGCAAATGAGTCACTTTTGAATCTCTCAAAAGTTGTTTTCAAAACGAGATGTGTGCTAGTTAATACATCCCGAGATATAATAGTGACACATAAATATTATCCAAATATGCCCCCTAAGGAACTTTGATCAGCATAATATTTATGTCTTAAAGGATTAGTTAAATCAAAATATTGAATCTAAATGAGTATGGCATGGGATTATCTTTTATCTTGTAAAAAATAATATGGATGCAAAAACCTGTCCCAAGCAGTGTTGTAGTGGGGATTTTTTAAGTGGGTGTACGCGATTCTGGGATGTTCTATATAGACATACAGAACATCAATCATAGGCTACAACACCAGTTGAACTAACGTTAAATTTAATGTTTTACTACTCCAAAATAATCACAGGCCAACGTTATTAAGCATAACTCGCATTAGAACAATGATCAACAAACATTTCAATAACCCGCAGACAGCGCTGCCTCGAAAGCAAAAAAAAAAAAAACAGAGTAACTTACAGTTGATGTTTTCATTGACTGTCAAAGAAACCGCCACACTGGGTCTCTTTCCGAAAATAAAAATCAATGTTTTTCTGCTTTTTCTCTGTCATTTTAGTGCAGGGCTAAAACCAAAATCAAAATTGAATGTGGCGTCGGGAGAAGTGGGTGGACGGCGTACCCCCGCGTACCACGCCCACTACACCCCTGGTCCCAAGTAAATGTATACCTTGGGTCTCCTGGCTGTGGTTTTCCTCGCTCCCAGTTCCTCACGCCGAGCCTCATATATCTGGTTAATAACCCCGTTTCCAAGTTCACACATTAGCTGCGAAAGATGGGTTAAAAGAGAGAGAAGGAGAACACACTTTTGGGTTGAACGGATCCTGCAAGCACTTGTTAAACATCATGAAATGAGAAACAAAGAAAGAAAGAACACTTGATTGGAAACGAATGCAAAGTAGTTCATGAACAGTGTATGTTAGAAGGGTCTTGTGCATTTGTTTGTGAACATTAACTCTAAAATACCTTAAGCAGTTCAGGCTCCCATGAATCCAAAGTCAGCGATCGGACCTTTGAGAAATGAACTCCCAGACTCCTGCACATGAAGAAAAATTGACACCAAGTGGATTACCTCTGGTCATTTGGTTGAAAGTTCATTGCTATGAGGTCTAACACTCCTAAAAAATACTGTAACACGATGCTTTAAAACTGCTCATTGTGTTCCCATTAATAACAGTTGTAATCAAGTAAATGGGCCCTCTGCAAACAACACTTTTGTTATGACTAAGTTTTACATTTGGCGTCATTCACTCCAGAAAAACTTTTAACATTTCTGTATCGTGATATTTTTACCTGTGAATTCCAGAGCATTGGATACAAAGGGTGATGCCGAGATTGATGCTGGCCCAGCGTGGATCTGGCTGGCCGCAGTCACAGCAACAAGCGTTGCCCGGGATGGCGATGACTTTCTGCAGGGCGCTCTCCCCTTTTAGTGATCTCTCCTTGGGTTCCCCACCCGAGTCTAAGCTCCCAGTTGATGTGGATGATTTCCTGTCCAGCTTCTGCGGCGGTCACATAGCAAAGAAACAGTTAGCATATTTGTTGAAACGGTCCTCGCCGAATCATGACACTTCAAAATTGTTGGTACACAAATTAACACACAATGATGCAAATATCACACGCTACGATGACGATTACAGTCAAACCTCGGTTTTCGTACTTAATCCGTTCCAGGAGACTGTTCGAAAATCGAATTGTTCGAAAACCAAAACCATGTTTCCCATTGAAATCAATGTAAAAAAATTTAATCCGTTCAAAGTCAAGAAAACAACTTTTTTTAAACCACTTTTTTTTTTTTTTTTTACAATTTCACACCATGAACTGTACAAATGTAATAGGAGAGCAGGAGTGAAGTGACGCATTCAAGTGGGCTCAGTTAGTTCGAGAACCGAAATTTGTTCGTCATCCGAGGCATTAAAAACTCGAAAACCAAATTGTACGAGAACCGAGACGTTCGAAAACCGAGGTTTGACTGTATCTCAAATTTGAGAAATGCAGATGAGTCAGTAAAATGTGTTATTGATATTATTCCAACATACTTTCCATTCCACCCAACGTCAGCCGTATGTGTTTTTAAAAAATGTTAATCTTCCATCCAAACAGTTCGCTTTGTGGTGTGTGTGTGGGGGGATTACCTCAGCGTCATCTCCCTTGTCGCGGAAGGCAGTAGCAATGCTGTTCTGGACTGCTTTGATCCACGCCTGTCGCAACTTCTCAGAGTCTGCTTGCATCATGGAGCTCCTGTTAGGAAAAACAAGCGACACACAACTACTATCTGCTTCATGTGTGTGTGTGTGTGTGTGTGTGTGTGCGTGTGTATGTCTTGTCTTGTGGTAGGATGTGGGTTAATGTGGCAGTGCTGTCTTGGTGTGCAGCGCATTTTGTTGTGTGCACTTACTTGGTGGGTGACACCACCTCGAAACAAAAGCGGCGCTCCAAATCTTCACAGTGCTTGACCGTACAAAGCCTCAGGTCTTCCACGACCACCGTCGGGTTGTCCTGGGGCAACATCAAAAGCAGTGGGTATTCCAAATTTAAATACAGTGAAACTCCTCTACAACCAAAACATGTTTGCAGCAAGAAATTTTTCACAACAGGGGGGTTTTCACTGTAGCAAATTTGAAACAGGAAAGTGGGAATGGTGTTAATGCATGAAGATTTTTTCACACTAGGGGGTATTTTCACCCATGTAGATTTCGTTGTAGAGGAGTTTCACTGTATATCTTACTTTCACTTTATAAAGAGTGCCTGTTTGAACCCATAAAAGTCACATGCAGCGATTTGACCCTGTGTCAAACCCTGACCCTGATGCTATCATTAAAAAAGATCAGCGTTATTCCCCTTCACAAGGAACCTATAAGGTGAAAAATGTGACCGGTCACGCAAATAAATGGTCAGTTTGGAATGGCAGGTAACATCGACTTAGTGCTGAAACATTCCGTTATTCTCTCAATGAGGTTGGCCCAAAGGGAGTCACTTGACATACCTTGAATTTCTTCTGGTAAACCAGCTGATTGTTTTGGATGGAGAACCACCGTCTGAAAAGTGATCACAAGACTGTTAGCAGGGCAAAATCCATACTTCTGTTTGGGTTGCTCTGTTTTTAAAAACAATGGCAAATTAATTTCAGTGTTGTTCAGATGACTTTGGTCCTCAAGTGAACCATAATCAATGTTCATTCCCACCCCAAAAATCAAGCCTGGTCTCACATCCCTGATTCCCGACTTGTTTATATATCCATATTCGTGTGATTTGAATTGGTCCTGTCATACCGATTCCATGTCTTGAAGGCATTGCTGGCCCTCTTAAAAAGATAACCCTCCATGGCGATGCCGTTCTCTGCATCCACGTTGTATTCCAACTTGGTGTCGTCATTCGAGAAGTCCTACACAAGACAGGGGGAATGATGAATAAAATGCAACGCAAATTAAGAAAATAAAACGCAACAATAAGACATAATCAGGGGAAACACTCTGGTAGAACTGATTGCTTTTCAGGTGATGAGTGAGTCTGAACTGCCAAAGACACCCAAGAGACGTATCGAGTTGAAAGTGACCCCTTATTGTTCAGCGGCGTTGATGGTCACGCCGACCACAACACACACACCTCTTGTTTTGAAGTTGAAGTCGAAAATGTCATGTTTGAATTTGATCCCTTTTATTTGCCTTCAAATGCACTCTTTTTCTCTCTGAGGTGTGAAACAAGTATACCTTAGGCCCACAATTTTGGGGCCAAATTCCGCATCTGAAGATGGCATACTTGGTGTTAAACAAATGACAGAACCAAATCCACACGTTTCAGTCGTTGTTCTTGCTTTGCAACTCATGGCGCAGTCAGCTGCGATAAAACAAAAACAATCGGCTGTGTTGTCAAGGGTTCGTATGACTTCATTCTACCTCAGTGCTCTATTGTTACACAGTGATAAAAACCCCTCCAGCTTCATGCGCTTCAAATGACACTGAACACTGGCATGCATGCATTGTGTGTGACTATGTGTATCCTTGAGGACTCGGTTTACATCAAGGGCAAGAGACCCGTCAACCTATCACGGCTATGACAAGCTACACAATTCATGGACGAGAAGTAAACCTGGCCATGACATCTCCCTGAGGTTAACACTTGGGGGGAGGAATATGGAGTTGGTTTCCCATCTGCAGCGTTGATACCACCTTGGAAGATTTTTTTCCCGTTGTTGCAGCAAGTACCCATAATCAGGGATTTCTGACAAAGTGTGACTAGTGCATATCATCGACTCTCTCAATTTATATCGAGTCCACGCGGTGAGTGGTGTAGTTGCTGGAACCTAGCTCCATGAAAGTAAACCATTACACGCGCAGGAGTGAATATTATGGTCCGCGTGACACACAAGAGGACAACTGAGGTTTATTATTGGGTGCGCAACAAAGGGCCTGAAAAGGAAGGCAAAGGGAAAAGACGTACATACATTCAACCTATCGGCTCTTGCTTAAGATGAGACACAAACTCTGCAGGTGGACGATAACTGAAAGGTAAAGTTGGGCTGAATGACGAGGCTACTCAAAAAGTAACTCAAGTTTGAGCCACGTACACAAATACTAAGATGCGCACAGCACTAATTATTGAGACGAACAAAATAAAGGCATGAAGTGCAACACTGTTGCTGACTTCAATCCAATGACATGGCTTCACAACAGCATGGCACAAAACCAATGAAGCATCACAACAAAAACATGTCGCCAAACGAAGACACGATCACGTGGGGCACTCTTAAATGAAAGGGCAGTCGTGGGTGCAATCGGGTACACAAACACTGCAATGACGTCTGGGTTGGTTAGTACGGCCAAGGTGAGAAGATGAAGATGAGCGAAATGTTCCATTAGAAAATGTCAATCAGAAATCAATGCGGTGATACTACGTACGGAGGACGACCTCCAAGCACAAAAGTTTCGGTGGTCTGAGTCCGACTCCGTCATCTCCTAAATGTCACACAGCAAAAAGAAAAGAAACATGTACTTCTTGGCCCAATTAAAAGATTTGTAGACAGAAGAGAAAATCCAAGCTGAATGCAAGACAGAAACAAATATATCAACAGTCATGGACGCATGCAGGCTCACAATCAAATATGAACAAAGATGTACACAAATGCACACCGCAGCCCGACTCACCAGATACCAAACATAGTAGAAACGACTGAAAATCTTCATTTTCAACAATCCTGTCAAGTTTGGACAATCTTTTGCAATACCCTCATGGGCTCAAGAAGTCTTCGGCATCGAAAGCCTTTTTTTCAGTGCAGCATCTCTATGCAGCATAGCCATTCCCGAAACAAATATAACTCCTCCTTTGGCTGTGTGTGCGTGTGTCTATCAAAAGCCTGTGCCAGCCACTGCTACTGATCCTCCTCTTGAGGCCTTATGCGCTGAAGGTCACCTGTGTGCCTGTTTGTGTGTTTCTGTGTGTGTGTGTGTTGGAGATCCGATATTAAAGGGGACAGTGCTAAACAGCTCAGTCATCAAACATTTATATGCTATTGAGGTTAGCGGCCACACACTTAGCCTTTCGCCCAAGCTGTGGAAAGCCCTCATGAAAGCAGCCATGCTCTTTCTCCCCTGTGGCCATAGTGTCATGGATGAGTAATGCACACAGTGGCAATGATTCAGAAAATAGTGGAAGTCCCTTTTAAGAACTTTTGATTATTGAAATCTGTGGAAATAAAAGAAAATCACGCGGCTAGCGATAAATATAATATATTGCACGAAGTGTTTAGAGTGGAAGTCAACTCAAAAATGTTCTTTACATTAACATGTTCTATGCGGCCCCACTAGTCGAAACACGCTATTCGGATTAATATTGTGTTTGTAGAATATGAAGTAGGCAGCAAAATCTGTCCACCGGCTTTTGTCCCTCTCTGGGGTTGGCCATTTTGCTACTTGCTGCTAACTGAAAATGGTATCATAGATGCTCATGGCTCAGATAACAAATCACGGCTCACCTGTTTTCTGAGTTTGGACATTCCAAGCTGAGCTGTGATTGGTTGTTAGTTACCGAAGCCCTGAACAACTGTAATGTCATTTTCAGTCGACGGCTAGTGACAAAATGGCCGCCTCCTGAGATGGATAAAAACATATTGTGTCGAACATGTAAAGAAAATTAAATCTATAGAACATAACTCATAAATCAATGTTGCTGACAAAATTATAACATTATGAATTACAGAAATGTTCTGTTGATGCTTGTGGTCTACTAAGAAACAAATAGTCATTTTAGTCTATGGAAAGGGAGCCAATGTGAGGAAAAAGGTGACCAAACATTGCTTACCTGCAAAGCAGCCTGAAGCAAGAAGAAGAAATTAGGGAAAAAGAGGATCGGACATTTGGTTAGGAGGGTAGAGGCAGTGAGTGTTGGCAGACGGACAGCATTTAAAATAGGAGGACGAGGAGTAATGAGGTGTTAGGGTACAAACATGACCTTGCAGAAGAAGAAAGAGTGGGCATGCAAACAACACATCATTCCTAACTGGGCACATTTCATTGATGGCGCAATTATTTGACTGCTGTTTCGGTTACTTAAGTCTATAGTTGAATGAAATCACGGCGCCTCGTTTGACACAAATCTGTACCTTTTGCTGGATGGTGGAGTGTTTTTGCTCCATGTCCCGCTTCTCTTTGGCAGCATCCACAACCAGCTGGTCCAACTGCAAAGGACAACAAACAGATTAGGCAGGCATGCTAAACCACCTGGTCACACTCTAAAAACAAACAATGTGAGATCGCACAAAAATGGCAAAGATATTTTTCACAGCTAATTTCCTAATGCTCAATACAAAACAGCTCAAAATAATTGCAATGGAAAACAGACGCTTCATATTCCCTTGAGATTCTTCAGATTAGAATATGAACTAGCTAGGAGAATCCTAAAAAACAATCAAACAAAACCGACCCGTCAGCAAAGGAGTCATCTTGTGTGAAATCAGGGGGGAAATGAATGATTCTCTTCAACCCTGCATGTTGACATCATTTTCACAGAAAGAAACAAATGTCTGCTTTCATAGAGAATGCCACAAATGTGCCAGTTTGCCTCAAGGCGTTGAGGTTCAAGTCTATTCATAATTTGTTGCCACAATGCGACCTAAATCAGAAGGCAAGACAAAAAAAATCATTGTCTCATCACCGGTCAATAAGAGGGCAAAATTAACAAGAGGTGAAAAGGTGAAATGTGAGACAAAAGTATTGTTTGACAGCGATCACTAATACCTTGTTTCTTTCACATAACCGCTGACACAAAAATATTTTCTTTCATTTCGAATTATTTTTTTTGGTTTATCGTTCTGTAGTTTTAGATGAAAATAAAAATAACTTTACTGGCAAATAATCCACTTTGCAAACATAGGAGAAAAGAACAACCATTTCCTTCAGGAAGGTCATTGTAAAGTTAAGACACTTAAAAGGGAAAGTCAAGTCAAAAATGGCCTTTACAATAATATGTTCTATGCTTGCCCGCTAGTCTAAACACAGCATTCTGATTAATAGGTTTGTGGAATATGAACTGGCAGCAAAATCAACCCATTTTTATTTGGCTCAAACTCAGGAAACAGGTGAGCCATGCCTGGCCGTTTCGGAGTCATTTTCAGTCGACAGCGAGTGGCAAAATGTGACCGGCCCTGCGATGGAAACAAACAGATGGATTTTACAGTTTAAATTCTTATTCCACAAATGCATCAGAATACCATTTGTAGACTAGTTGGGGAGCATAGAACATATTTTTGTTAAGAACATTTTTGGGAGTTGACCTGACCCCTTTTAATATGACAAAGCCATGATATAATGCCATACAGTGTTGTTCATTTGGTGGAAGATATTAAATACAAGGAGCTTTAAAAAAAAAAAAAAAAAGAAAAAGGAAAAAAAGATGCTTTGTTTTTGGGGGAGATTAGCCTTTCGCTTTGTTTGGGCAGGAAATGGGTGGACGGCAGAGCAGCAGTATGATAGCATCAGATGGGAAATATTTTCCTGCTGTCACAACCATAACAACAAGTCCAGTCCAGTCCAGATTGTCTATCTACATACATTTCATTCAAATGCTTGGGAAGCTCCCTACATACTTTGAGAGAGCGACTTGCCTAAAAAGTCCAATATTTTATGGTTGCAAACAAACCATTCTCATAATGACAACACTGAATTCAACCACTATGCCACCATCTGTACATACAAGTATTTCTGCTTTGGCCATAGTAAGACGCCAGATAGATTTACTCGTGCCGTATCTTCACCCATGCACAATAACAGAAATAAAATTAACCGTACCATTTTTTTTGTTTGTTTGTACTGTCATTTTCCTGCCCTTAGTCATACATTGACAACAGACCTGTTGACAGCTCCTCCACACCTCCCTGCACAGCCGCTCCACTTTCTTCAGCTTCATGATAGAAGAAGAGTTAATCGTCGTATCCTTGCTTCACTGTTTGGATGCGGATTCTCCCCCCTTTTGTCACTTCGAAGCTCAGTGTGTATACAGCTTTCCAGATTCACTCAGCGAGGTTACACTTCATGGTCGAGTTGTTCCTCTCCCAATTTTCCTCTTCTGTCCTTTGACTGTCGAAGCCACGTGTTTCCATATGTGCCTCTTCCTTCTGCGTCCATCACTGTGGAAGATTACACTCCGCCTCTCATGCTGTCCTAAATATGTCTCAACAAAAGCTTCTATTTTCCTGATACCGTTCTCTCTTGTGAAGGATGGTTCCAATTTCAGCACATGAGCGCTAAAAAAACCACACTTGTCTCACCACTCCAGTTTAGAGGAATGTTGTTTGAACTCTTCAGAATTCCCTCACAAATAAGCCTTCGCTCTCGTTCCCAATAAAAACACTCTTTTGTCCGTGCTTCTGTTAATCTATGCACTGCTTCGTTCTTCTCTAACTCCCCTACTTTAAAAAAAAAAAAAAAAAAAAAAAAGACATTTCATTTAGATTTTTCTTTTCCCGATGTAGCCTCAGAACCATCTGCTAGCAATCCACAAAACTTCAACAGGATCCTTGGGTTTCTCCGCCGCATTCTCTCAGCTGAGTCAAAACTCTAGTGGGACTGACGGTGGGAAAACACATCTCAAGCCTTCTAGCTGCCTTCTTCCTCATTCTACTGATATCACCATCTCAAAGTCACAAATGGGCTAAGAGGGAGGGCTGTTTATCATCGGATGTGCACAGATTCACTTCACAGAGAACAATGAATTCAAATAATGCCACTACAAACTAAGGACCGCATATTTTTAAGAACCCAAATACAGTCTCCGTCTCAGAGACAAATCCAGATGAGTCTATGCACAGAAATGCCATTATAATCAAACTACGCTTCCCCCTCTCCCCCCAAAAAACATAAGAATGAATGTTGATCCAACGCAGGGAAATGGAATGTAAAAATTTTTTACAGTGAGTCTGCTGCTTCACTCAGGATAGCTCCAAGTTTGCATGTGATCTGTTGTACACACTGTTGATGTACCCGTTTTAAGTAATAAGAATAAGAATATTTCGTTAAACTTGCAAGTCTACTTCCGCACCTCTGCTTAAAAACAATATAAGTCATGTTGCTGTTTTCATCCGTTGCTATCCCCAGTAATAAATATACAGCTGAGGCAGCAGAACAATTTGTGGAGCGCTAGGGGTGCACAGTGCTCAGGGGTGAACATACAAAAAGAGGGCAACCATGCTCAAAAATGAAATACATCTCACTTTGATGTAACTATGCTACTGATAAGCAACCCATGTCGAGATAGGCATTATCGCACCATGAGGGTTGTGAAAATATATGCGATGAAAGGAGCAAAATAGAGTTTGGGGGTGTCCGTTGCCTCTGGCGCTAAGTATACCCGTACCTAAGGCACACGAGTATTGTACTGTATGTACTGCATGTACATATGCCTGTGAGTGTGTGTGTGAATTTCTTGCATGCTGTACCTGTCCTCCGAGCTGTTTCATTAGAGGCTGTAACTCACTGAAGAGGTCATAGCCTTGGTGGAAAAAAGTCAGGTGGGCATACATGAAGGACAGCATCTGTGGCGGGGACAGTTATTATCCATTGAGCAAAACTAGCGGAGTCTCTCTGGATCATGAAGCGGTTGAGGGTTCTGTACTCACAGATTTGAGGATTTCCGATCTTCTCTTGGACTGTAGCACGTTAATCTGCAAAAAAAATAAAAATATTGAGCCGATATTGAGTGGTTGTTTAACATAAATGTTTTTTAATACTGACACCAGGGGGAGCTCTGTATGACGGCAGATGATACTGGTGTCAGAAGCTGCTGCCAATTTTTGCCTTAAGCCTTGTCTAGGTTTCACTGCCTATCTGCTTTCCTAACGATTTATATTTCGTTAAATGGGCGTACCAAGCCACTGAAGGATAATGCTACCGAGTAGAAGTGCAATTATTGTTCCATGACTTCATATTGCTTGTAAGTCTTCTCCAAACTCAGCTTGATCTCCAAATGACAGCTGCAAGTGGACTGCAACTTGACAAGGTATGAACATCCTTGACTAATTTATTGGTGCACCAAGCGTCTGATGCTCTGCACACTCTCGCTAGTGCATGTTTATGACATCAAAGGAATGAAATGATTTCTTCCGATTGTATGACACTCACTTCCGTTTGAGTGGCATCTCCAAAAGTTTACCAAGATTTTTGGTAAAAAAATAAATGTAAAAAAGCCTCATAAGTCAAGCAATACATGGAGCTCAAAGCATCATCGTGGGCGTTTGAAAATGTTGTTAGCTCAGTGAGCAGCTAAAGCATTAAATGTACTCTCTATTTGGCCTCTTTGTGTGTGTGATGAAAACTACAGAACGAGAAATGAAACTTATGACATTGCAAAGTAATGAATGTGGTTTGGAAATGTTCTAATTACCGGTAGTCATTAGTATCGCATGCTTCATTTCAGGGTTATGAAGTTTTGATACCTGCAAATTAGTAGATTGGTATACCGGACCAATTTGAACAACAGCAAAATGTCATAAACGCAGCAGGGTCACAGCACCTCTCCTTTTTCCATCTTGGATGTCACTTTTCAATGTGCAAGCATATTAACACTCAATGCCACAAAAAGAGCATAAAAGCAACATTTCAAGTCTTAACCGTTTTTCCTACAAGATCCAGAAGCGGAATTTTTCTTTCTGCCAGATCAGCAGCTTGCCAGATCAATTTCCAACATTCAGACACAAAGGCAAGAAAAACAGTCAGAGCTAAACTTCGTCTTCAAAGAGAAATCATGGAATGAACCAAAGGAGCTCATTACAGAAATGTATTTTCCACATTTGAATTTTTTTTTTTTTTGCTTTGGATTCTTGCCTCTGAGGCTTTTTGGGTAAGTGTGACACATGCAATAATTTTACTTGAAATGTGGCTGTGAGGCTTTCTGGGTGTTATGCTCATTCTATTGCTCCCTTCCTCTTTTTCTTATTCTTGACTATTTTTACAGAAGTATAGGAATAATTGCATGTATGTATCCATCCCCATGCCATATTTTAAGCATGATTTCTCACTAGTGATAATACAAACTTCAACTTCAGCGAAATGAATCCCTATCATGCGGTAGAGTGCATTATTTTGTATTTAGTGGAATCAAACACATCTGAGGCTCATTCTTCCGAGTCCTAACATCAGCATGTTAAACCCTGACTCAGCACATTAAGCTTTCAGCTCAAATCTATGACTGCTTGTACTGCATTTTTAGAACTTGTGGTTAAGGAGATATGCATGCCTCGAACTTATTTGTGTCCTTTTGAGAAAAAAAAAAAATCTCAGAGACATTTTAACGACCTTGAAAAAAATATATACTGATTATTAAATGAACTGAAATTGTGTATTAATATGATTATTTCATTAACTGGAAGAAAATGTAAAAACAACGGACAAATAGCAAGTACATTTTAAAACCATATGCTGGCATATTGCTTTCAACACCAAGTGGCAACATATGATTGATATGACACTTTTTCCTTTCAGAGAAAAATGTGTTAACAAATAATTCACATTTTCCTGTCAGTGAAAGTCACATTGTAGATGAATTAACATGCCACTGTACCTGCAAAACATAGTCGAGAACGATGTGTCGGAAGCACTTGCGCGTGGCGGTAAGGATGTTGGTCGCCTCTTCCACTTCGTGCTGCTTGTTGCGGGGAGCCTGGGCATTTTTGATCAGCGCTGCATCCTTTTCTTCACTCACCTTGTCAAACTGCTTCTTGGCTTCTTTAAACTTACGTAGGTCACTGGCAATTGGATCGGGTGGAAAGACAGGTAAGAGTTTTCGGTGGTTTTCCCAAGGTGTCGAAAGACTATGGTAAGTGAAAGTAAAACTAGAAAAGAGGCCAAATTGTCATTAATTTTAACCCGACGGTTAAACGTAGATTTAAAAATCCGTTAAGAGACCATGCAGTCTTTCATGAGGCTAATGAAGCCGCATGTCTAACAGTGTCTGCAGTGCACACACTTTCAACATCCTCGTGTCTCACCTTTGCTTTCTCATGTCTTTGGGTTTAGAGAGATTAAGTCATATTTGAATCCTGTAAGGCAGTGGGTAATTATGGAGAAACGCACTTTCCTGCTCTATCTGAGAAAGCATGTGACTACTGATGTGGGTGTTAAGCCCTAGTGAGCCAGGGGCAAAAAAAGGCTAATTCCTAAAAATCTAATTAATCTGGGTTAAGATCTCCTGCTTCTTCAAAGTACAAGCCCATCTGGAGTGCTATATTTGGAAATAAGTCTCCGTAGAAAAACACTTAAGGTAAATAATTTTGTACCCACCATCCGCTCTAAAAGTATACTTTCTCATATTATTTCCGACTTGGCTGCAGAATGCAAAATAATTGATCGCCATTTCTGACATAAATGATCATTCTTTGAATACTCACTCTTTTACAAATGTTTGAAGCTGGGTCTTGATTGATCTCTGGGCCTGATCGAATAGTATCTGCACAGCAAAAGATCATTTCATTTACATGAACAACGGTTGCATTAAACAGTTCTCTAAGAGGGTTCCGAAGAGCAAAGTATGCATTCATTTGGCAGGTGACAAGACGCTTGGCAAGTAGTGGTGCTCCGATCATAAAACCCTGATCGGAACACTGCTATTGGCAAGTCATTTGCACTTCTGTATGACTTAGAAAACATTTTTGTTCATTGTGACACACAAGCACGTCACTGTTATTATGGATTCTATGCAATTTGGAAAGTTGAGAGGACAATACGAGCAGTGTGGCTAGCAGATGCTACCACTTGTCAAACAGAGCACTGTTTGAGATCATGTGCTTTAAAAAGATCGCTGAGTGGCAACAAACACTCATGAGAATCAGCTGACGTGACCGGCGTTTCCTCAACAGACTCACACTCATCCTCAACTGTTGATCAATTTAAAAGAACAGACTTAAAGAACTGGGCCACCTATTTGAAAATATACTGTGTTGAATAATAGCGGTGGGCAACTGGTTAGCACATCGGCCTCGCAATGCAGAGGTGCAGGGTTCGATTCCAGCTCCGGCCTTCCTGTGTTGAGTTTGCATGCTCTCCCCGTGTCTGCGTGGGTTTTCTCCGGGTACTCCAGTTTCCTCCCACATTCCAAAAACATGCATGGCAGGTTAATGGAACACTCTAAATTGTCCCTAGGTGTGATTGTGAGCACGGGTGATTGTTCGTCTAAGTGTGCTCTGCGATTGGCTGGCAGTTCAGGTGTACCCTCGTGAGGATAAGCAGATGGATGAATGGATGGATGAATGGATCATGGCTGATTATCCATTTCTAGAATGTGCTGAAGTCTGACATGCCCATAAAATTCAGATACAGTTTCAGACCGTCAGACCAGATGGGTTTTGTCTTCAGCCAGCTGTCAACAGGGAATTCTAACACATCCTGTTTCACATGGATTAACCTACCGTATGATAGTTGATCATCTCCTGAAGGCTTTCTGCAAACTTGGAAAGACTGGACTGTGGAGAGAAAAGAGGGACAAACGTCAGTACTGTATAAGTCAGTCAAAATCAGTAAAAGATGATATAAAAAGCAGGAATACAATGGCAATTCTGAAACAAATGCAAACTTCATCATATTACATGACTAACAGAGTCTGTGTTAAAAAAGAAGGAATAAACACTGTTCTTTTGGGAGCGAAAGAAAATATATATGTACACACACACACACACACACACACACACATACACAAACACACACACACACACACACACAAATGCTAAGTTTTTGTGATGTAAAAAATGATACCAAAATAAAACATTAAAACTAGCATTAATGTGACCTGTAATTGAATTGAATTGAATTGAAGAAAAAAATCAAGGGGGCGGTAAAATAACTGAAATGTGGTTGCACATCCTCTTATAACTTGTCTGTGTTCAAAATTTACAAATCACAATCAACCTCATGTTAAATGAAAGTAAGCACACACCTGCCAACATTCAAAGTGGCTCCAATTATTAACGTGAAATAATTGTACTATCAGGCGTCCGACATCGTTTTTGCTTCTAGCAGAAGCAAGGTTTCGTGCTACATTGCTGTTTTGACTGTTCTAATTCCTACCTTTGACAGTGGACTGCATGGTGTTTTTTCGGTGATGTCTGTAGGAATCATAGCCTCATAGCTCAACCTTGACTTAATTTCTAACACGTGACTGAAACGTGACTGGGTAATTCTGAACACAACCAAATCAGAGTTAGAACACAAAAGAGGCATGAGTCAGATTTGTATTCACCTCGATGACTTCATCTTTGGTAGATTGCAGGGCAAGCTCCCGGATCCCGTTGACAAACTGTTTGTTGGCAGCATTGTAAGCTTTCCCAGCATCTATCATCCCGATACACAACTTCACCAGCTAAAGAAAGACAACATCGAGAAAGCATGAAAATGGGGTATCATTTTCGAATGTAATAATGTGGTGTCAAGTATGAGTCCAAAACATTGTTAGCGTCTTCTTAATAAAAAGGAACTTTATTTTGTTTCCCTTCTGAGTCACTTGGGGGGAACAGAGATCATTTCAGGTTATGTAAACATAAACAGAGCTTGGCTATACTGTACACCATTCTCTCCCACAGAGATATCTGAGCCAAAATGAAGCAAACAAAAATAAGCCACTTCAACTGTCAAGGTCTGAAAGCAGCAATCATTCATCCATTTTCTGTGCCAATTAACAGCTTGCTTTGTTCTTATATTAACATAAGACGCATGAAATTGTTGTATAATTGTATATATTATACAACTATATTTTTATATATATATTATATTTATATATATATTATACAACTATATTTTTATACTAAAAAAATATAGATATATTGTATATATATTGTATAATTGTCTTTCTCTTTGTTGGGTCCATCCATCCATTTTTAACTGTTTAAGGGTCAGAGAGAGCTGGAGCCTGTCCAAGGTGACTGTGAGTGAGAGGCGGAGTACACTGTAATCACCATTCAATCATGGGGCACTTATAGCACCAAAACCATCCAAGCATGGGAAGCATATGCAAACTACACCTGCCCGATATTTGAATGTAGCCCTGCAAAGTTTTGAAAACGCTCCTACTCGTTCAACTCCTCCGACCAACGACAAGCTATTGTATTTCAGGGAGCAGACTCAGATCTGACTGACTGGCTAGGGCGGGGGTCGGCAACACGCGGCTCCAGAGCCACATGCGGCTCTTTAGCGACATCTAGTGGCTTTGTACGAGAGGCGTTCAAAGACAGCCTCAGAAAAACGGAAATTAATGATCACTTTACTGACACTAAGAAAAGCGAAACTAATCACCCCCCAAAAAATCAAGCGAGGAAATTACAAAATAAATTCTATGGGGGCGTTTGTGAACACACAACAAAGGAATGAATAACAAACAATTCTGGGCTAGGGAGTTGTACATTTTCCATGAGCCCTTAGTTACAACTGCTCGTGTACTAGTCCATGGAACACGATTGTAGAGTCCCTTAGTCAAACCAAGTTTATAAGAACTGTTAAAATTATGGGAGGAGTTCTGCAAGCATTGAATACATTGGCAATAGTAGGACGCATACACAATGAAAGCAACTGCTCGAACACGTTCACGGCTCGACACACTGGCGAGTGGCGACAATATGAGAAGGGGTTAAAAATAAACAGAATAGTTAACAGGGAGAAAATGTAAGTGCCTCAGGAGAATTTACGAACAATTATGGGAATGTAATCTTTTTGTATTGTCTTGTTTTATGTGTGTTAAGACATGTGTATGTGTAGCTGTTTAAAGTCTCCGCCCTTCAACACACACACACACACACTGACACACACAAGCACACACGGGCGAGTACTAACAGACACTCCCACTCTCCAGTCAATCCTTCCTCTTTATAGCAAGAAGGGAAGTGAAGGCTGCACTGAGTCACAGAGGTGGAGTTTTGAGGAGGGGAGGAAGAGGAGGAAGAGGAGGGTGAGGACACGATTAAGTCCAGGAACAATGAATAGTTTGGGCCCAAGGTCTTTCCCTCACTGAGTAAACATAGGCTCTCCTCTGCTTGGACAACAGATTAAGTTGCTAAATACTGTATGGGTATGACACAAAACCACTCAATATGGATCATTAAGAGCCAAGCTGAAAAGGTTAAAAAAAAAATAGAAAAAAAAGGAAAATGACAAGTGGGGAAAGGTGTTGTTATTACAATGGCGTTGATTAAAACAAAAGAAGTCCTTTTGGGGGAAAATTGCCCTTCAAAAACTGATTTACCTTTGCACTCATGTGTTACGTGCTCCCCCAATTTGCTGGATTTCAAACTAAAAGGTTTAAATGATGTGCAGTTACACAGTCATTTGATAGTTTTGGGATTTCTTATGTTCAGACACATATTTTTGGTCTACAAAATACTTTTTGCATTCAATGAATTGATGAAAGAATTGATTCTGAAAATATTCAATAACCCTTGGTGGTACTCACTTTGTCGAGCTTCGATTCCAACTCACACACATCCCCCTCCACGTCCTCTATGGTCGCTCTGCAGAGGAAAAATACAACATTTGAAAAGAAATGATGGCTTGGCTCACCACTTACTGATCAGCTGTGATAGATTGGGACTTAATAGAAATGTTAAACATTGCAATGTGAAAAACATTACGGGAGAGACTGTAATGTACTACTTTTGTTTTTGTTCACTTTTCTATCACCGGGTTATGTTGACATGCATTATTTGTACTACTCGGTGTACCGCATTGCTTTTAAGAATTGCATGAGGTCACCGACGGTCCTCTCAATGACATAAAAGGAGTCGTTGGGTGCTTGAGTGAAATTGTGCAGATTAAGAGCAACAAACTACTGTAACAGCAGTGGAACATTTGCCAAACTCCCTGCAGCGGTTGTTTGTCCCTTTGAGCCACAGCAAAAACCGCCAACATCATCTCTGGCATCGTGTCAGAGCACCAGAGGCAATCTCGTCTTGTGATCTGCTTTTACTTAAGAAACCTTGGACATGCAGCTTTCAGAAAGAAAAAAAAAACTGAATACAGTAAGTACTGCATTGAAAGTGTTGCATTTCCCCAAGCTATCATTCAAATCAATTTAGTCAAAAAAATGACTTATTCAACAAGACTACTCCTCTCTACAAGAATCCTTCTGCATTTGACACAAACTAAATGTCAACAGTTTGGGGCCAAAACATGCTGCGGCCATTGTTCGACCAAGGACAACATGACAATTACCTCAAAGCTTGTGAATGTACTGCGACGCAGGAATGTAGGCAAAACAGCTATCACATGTATTTAATGTGGAAAAACATGCACCGGCAGCAATGTGAAGCTGAGGTTTGCAGATATTCCCAACCATACCTATTGCACCCGTCAAAACTTGAAAATAAATTCATTTGGCCGATTATGTGACATCATTACTTGCAAATATTAAGATACACTGTAGCTCTAGCTATTACAGTATTAACCAATACATAGAACATTTTAATTATACAGTCAAACCTCGGTTTTCGAATTTCTCGGTTCTCGACCAATTCAGTTTTCGACCAAAGATTTCGAGTTTTTTATGCCTTGGATGACGAACAAATTTCGGTTCTCGAACAAACTGAGCGCACTTGAATGCACCATTTGACTCCTCTCGCCTTCCTTACACGAGGAAGTGACGCTTCCTCGTGTTGCTTTCCATTGTGAGCAGACGTGTTCAGTCAACATTTTTATTTTAAAAAGAGCGTGGTTTCGGTTTTCGAACAATTTCGGTTTTCGAACAGCCTTCTGGAAGAGATTACAGACGAAAACCGAGGTTTGACTGTACTACATTAATCAAAAGAAAAGTAGACACCAAGGACAAAAACGTTTTTAAATAGGCCTTCTTAACAAGATATGGGCATTTCCTTGACTTTAAGTAATTGCAGGATAAATTTAAAAAGACAATACATATTTATTTAGATATCAATGAAATGTTATGGGCCATGGGATAAGAACACTCCAGATGTGGTGAATGCCATTGTTGAGCGGAATAACGCTGCCCAGAGCTGTTAAGCCATCGTGGAGATTTGGGTGCAGGGCTCGAGATTAACTGCTTTCATTGGTTGCACCATTTGTTTCCCCCCCTTTGGAGCGCTAATGCAAAAGATAGCTGCAACCAAAATTTGGAGTGCTTCACATTCAACACCAGAGTTTCAATGTAAGTTTTGTTCTCAGCCGTATCTGACTGCAGCACACGCATCTCCAAATACAGGCACGCGAATATCTGGACCACGGCCAACCAAAATGGCCACACCCTTCACTTTTTCCTGATTGGTTCAGAGCACGATGTGCCTCGTGTGGGTTGCAGAAGAACCAAATGGAGGCTTTCGGAGTCACAAAGACTTTCTAACCTAAAACATTAAAAGGCTGGTCATCCCAGTACAACTTCTTATTTGTTTTAGCGTTATTTTTTTTTTACCGTTGAGAAATTGGTCTCAATCTAGATCGAGCCATGGGGTCGATGTCGATCAACTCCCCACAGCTGACGTTATTTATTGTTGTGCTTTAGACCAGGGGTCCCAACCTTTTTTGCCCCACGGACCGGTTTATGTCAGACAATATTTTCAGGGGCCGGCATTTAAGGTGTGGCGGATTAGCACAACAAAAGAATATGGTATGAGCTGGATGAAAACTGTGGTGTTTTCGAAATACAGTATAATAATAAACACAAGGAGCGTCTAATCTGGCCGCAACACTCTGATCGCCATCCATCCATCCATTTTCCGAACCGCTTTATCCTCACTAGGGTCGCGGGGGGTGCCGGAGCCTATCCCAGCTGTCTTCGGGCAGTAGGCGGGGGACACCCTGAATTGGTTGCCAGCCAATCGCAGGGCACACAGAGACGAACAACCATCCACGCTCACATTCATACCTGAGTGCACAATCAGCCTGCCATGCATGTTTTTGGAACATGGGAGGAAACCGGAGCACCCGGAGAAAACCCACGCAGGCCCGGGGAGAACATGCAAACTCCACACAGGAAGGCCGGAGCTGGATTTGAACCCGGTACCTCAGCACTGTGAAGCCGACGTGCTGGTCTGTTCGACTACTACTAACCACTGGACTACCGGGCCGCCCTCTGATCGCCATGGTAATGTTTAATGCCTTCAAAATACGATACAACGCAAATTCAAAGTGCATGAAAATGACGACTCACCACAGCCCTGAGCTTGATTTTCTGCAACCAGACGGTCCTATCTCGGGGTAGTAGGAGACAATGACATCTCAAGTGTGTGGTTTATGTCCAGTCTACTTCGTAATTTTCTTTTAGTCGCCGTTGCTGCAGAAAACCCCTGCCTCACACAGGTAGGATGTCGGAAATAGCAACAGTGCTATTGTGGCGATCTCAGAGTATTCAGCCATAACTTTAATCCAGTTGTCTTGAACGTATTTTTAAGGCCGCCGTCATTGGCAATCTCCGGCAGTTTTTTTTACTTATTTTGCGAGCTCCAGCGTTTTGTTTTTAGCGTAATCAGTCACGGGACGGTGAAGCGTGGCTTGACGTGAGTCAAGCGTGACACAGACGGATGTAACGGAGAATCCGGTAATTTTTCAAAATAAAACATATTTCGTATTCCGAAATAAATAAAACGGAATTAAGGCAAGTTCTTTCTGTGCGGCCCGGTACCAAATGCCCTGCGGACCGGTACCGGTCCGCGGACCGGCGGTTGGGGACCCCTGCTTTAGACTGCAAAGTAATTGAGACTAGATCAACAGTATCTCTGGTATGTACTACATTTGTCCTTTTCCTTCAGAAAAGGATTACTCAACAGCCACTTCCACATAATTCTAAGCCATCAGATATGCCCATTTCCACTGGGGACTCTGAGTCGAACAGACCAGTAGTCATCCAGTCTATGCACTAAATTTACCACTGTACAATGACTATTACAGTCCCTTCTGAAAGTATTGAAACAGAGAGGAAAATCTGTTCTTTCAGAAGTGTGTATCGAATGGCCGCCCTTCGCATTATTTAGTCCCCAAAGACAAGCTTTCAAAAAGGTTGGTGACATGGAGCCTCATTCTTCACGCCAGCAACAAAGACCCACCCGTAGCAGAGAAAAGGCAATATACTTAAGTGTATTCTTGGATGCCAAGACAAAGACAAGCAGTGGTCAATCCACCTCTTTATTAGTGCAGATTTAGAACCCGGCTTCAGAGCTGTGTCCTTGAAACATGTTTAGGTAACCGAATGAGCAAAGGAAGAAAGAGACGCTACACACCAGGCGCGAAACTAACGCTCCAAGTTGATTATTTTTAAAAATCTGCTAAACGGATGCTCTTTAGAGTGTAACAGAGACAATTCATAAAGGTCATCACGTTTTCCTATGTCTGTCCATGTAGTTGTGTGCTATGTAATAGAGGCATTAACGCTGTCATCCAACATCATAATCTCCCTTTTGGGCTCATGGTTCTTTGCAAATCCAATTTTATTTTCATTTTCACAGTGTTATGTGGGTCCTCTAAGGACGGTGAAACCTCTTTTACGAAGAGATCATGTTGAAGCATCAGAGTAAAAGAAGGGACACATTTATATTTTAAATACAACCCGTCAAAGGTGAGAAATTGTAGCAGCTGCCCGTTTCATACAGCAACACAATATCTCAACACTCGATGTCATAAATGAAATAATTTGGTGGACACCACTAATTGCTTTCAACACAACTGGGAAAAGAAATACACTAAGGGTTGGTTTTTACAGGCAGTGTAAAATGACCTTTAGTGAACTTGGTAATAGTGAGATACACTGGGAGGGATTGCAGAGGACACACGAGACTCAAGACAAAATATATCATCACTCAAGACAGATGTAATTAATATATTTTATAGCCTTTGACCATTTCACATCATGTCATCAAATATATATCAAATACTTATCAACATTTAAAAGGGGCCAGTTGGAATATGTATACAGTATATTTTTTTACATTTATTCACAAACATATGCTTATCACAGCTTTATAAAATGGCATCAATAAGCTTCTGTAGAGAGCCCACATGCGGCTGTGAAGAAGGGCGAGTGATGCAGGTATTTTGCTTTAAGTGCAAAACATTTTTGGCAAAACATCTGACGTCTGGCTCCAGCACAGCCCCAAAAAAACAAAACAAAAAAAAGCGTAATGGGAGCTGCCGCAAGGCACACAATTGCAAGTGACTTTGTTCTAATTTCATCACAATAAACTGCAATCGGTTTTGTGATATGATATATGAAGTTACTTTTCCATTTTGGAAATGTCATAGGTGAACCTTACACAAAAAGCCAACAGCAGTTTAGTGTACGCACACTACACAGAATATAGTCTTCTGTCTACGACATTTGAACTTTTCTGTCCAAGACAAAACAAATGTGAAAACCAAGATATTGTGGTGAAAAAGCTGGCTTGTGAGGTTGACGCTAGCTAGGGCTAGATAAAGACTGAGATGTGGTTTGATGTAGTCTACTGCCCATCGAAAGGAAAAACAGCCAGCTTTGCAAACCACATGAGCAAGGAAAATGCCAATTCAGCATTCAGGGAACGTTTAGGTCCCTGTTCTTACTTGACGAGGTATTTCCTCACAAGGATGGTCCATCTTCATCAAAACTGAGATATTTACACAATTGAGAAAAAAAAAAAGCTACGACATTCTTTAAAAAAAAGGTGTAAATGTGTCTCGTTCTGACTGTTACTTTCAATGAAGCATGATTTCGCAGTTTCCAACAATACTATTTAAAATGGAAACCAGACCACCCCAGGCAGGTAGAATGAGACAAAAGCAAAAATGTTTATTTCAATATAAAAGGGACGGACGGCAAAAGAGAAAGCAATATATTTGCTTATGGATGATGTCGGAATTTTGTCTTGTTAACTCATTCACTCCCAAAGACGTTATTAAACGTCTTTTCAGACTTGGTCTAGAATTGGCTGGTACTGAAGAGTTAAGTGTCAATTGTATCACTTTTGCTTAATTCATTGACGACTGACATGCTGCAAATGCATATCCACATAATATATTTTTAAGGAAAGTATGGGCTCTTATAAGTGTCCCGTCTCGTTAATTCTGTCCTATTCAATCTAGAACAAAAACAAGGTACAAAAAGGAATTCTTTATATTTGCTAGCTAGAGAATAATAATGAGACCTGTACTTCGCTTTGTGCTGCCATGTTTTGAGCACCAAAGTTTGTCGGGCAGCCAGTAAAATCGAGTAAGCCGCTTGGGTTACGGGTAACTCAAGAGGCTGCCCCTGCGATGACCAATCAGCATCAACAAAAGTAACAGGCGTGAGTCTTGGATCACAACAAGGCCAAAGCCCATCCTTCAAAGACCGTAGCACCCCTGAAAAGAGAGACCTACTGATTCTTCTCCCCTCATTGAAAGTGCTTTCACAAACATAATAAAATTATGATTTAATAACAAGGCACATCTACACATGTTGATGTAGTATTATATTTGCTCTTAAAAGGGGGATGAACATTTCAAGCAGCCTGATGATACTGTAGGCGATACTGTAGGCGATACTGTAGGCGATACTGTAGGCACGTGTTTCCTTAAAGGCGTACGATGACACTGCATGAAACCTGTCAGTCACGACAGTTAATCACCATTACAAATGCCAATTAAAAGGCAAATGGGCCGCGGAGTAAATAAATCACACAACAACAGGGACAGCATGCAAATAAGCACACAGCTCGCTTCCCAAAAGACGCCCAGCGATGGCAATATGAGCAATGCTCACCAGGTGCAGGTTAGGTGCCTGTGATCTGCTGACTCGACAGCTGTCAGTGACTCAGTGCAACTCCTTCACACAACGGAACCCGTCCTAGTTCCAAACAGGCACCAGAGATATGCAACGAGCAATCAAGAACAAAGTGAAGGTAGGAAGTCGCTGCTAATTAGTTTCCACTTAAACTTTAGTTTCCTTTCTGTAGTCGTCATGCTTATATTGAGCTCTAATTGGTGGAAAAACACTTGTTCAGGTGTGAACTAAATGTCAAATCGGATTAGGAAACACATTAAACTATTAACTACACACAAGACATTACTAATTGTGTGATATTTAAATTCTCCACTGGAAGCATACTCTCACAGGACACTTCATTAGGTACAGTTGGTCAACTGACACGGTTACACTACATCCGTGTAAAACGTATTCAAAGAGCTCTTTGCTTGCTAGGTATAATCGGTAAGTAGTTCTATTGGGGTAAGAGTGGTGTATGCCAGGGCCACATCCATCCATCCATCCATCCATTTTCCGAACCGCTGTATCCTCACTAGGGTCGCGGGGGCTGCTGGAGCCTATCCCAGCTGTCTTCGGGCAGTAGGCGGGGGACACCCTGAATCAGTCGCCAGCCAATCGCAGGGCACACAGAGACGAACAACCATTCACGCCCACACTCACACCTAGGGACAATTTAGAGCGTCCAATCAGCCTGCCATGCATGTTTTTGGAATGTGGGAGGAAACCGGAGCACCCGGAGAAAACCCACGCAGGCCCGGGGAGAACATGCAAACTCCACACAGGGAGGCCGGAGCTGGAATCGAACCCGGTACCTCTGCACTGTGAAGCCGACGTGCTAACCACTGGGCTACCGGGCCGCGCCAGGGCCACAGTCTTCCTAAATTAATAAATTAGTTAATATGAAAACTTAATAACACTTTTTAAACAGTAACATATAATGACAAATGAGAAGAGCATAATGAAAATTGAATAGCTCATCCAATGTTGTAATATTAACGATCACACTACAGTACTGATTTCACAATACCCTGCCCCCCGCCACCTCCAATGAAAAGAAAAATCAAATGACAATGCCATATTTGGAAACTTGGAAAAAGTGCCCGTTTCAACACAACACTTAATACATTTTAAGAAAACATTTTAAACGTTTGACAATTTACCATTGATAAATTAATATGCTAATCCACATGTAAATCCCAAACAGTAATTCTGTGGAAGAAGTTTTGATCCTCATTATAGTCAGGACAGCGAAGCATGGATAGTATTGCCTGCTATGTGCCTGTCATAAATTTGTCAACTTAGGATGGCAAAAATAAAAATAGAGCATGGTTTATGAACATAGACAGCTCCAAGGCCAAAATGAGGATGAGTGCAAAAAACAAAAACAAAAAAAAATAGAGGATTGTGCCAAATTACCACTTGAAAACAAGCCTCTCTCTTTGGGGGCTCCATATTCTCTGGCGCAAAGTCATAAGCAAACACTAAAATGGAAACAGATGTTGAGCAAATGAAAGCTGCTCCACTTTACTGGTATATGGATGATGTTTTCATCCATTCTCTTCTGCTTTGTCTTCCTCTATGGCCAAAAACAAGCTGTTGTGTGGGGAGGGGTGAAAAAAATGAGTGAAACATGGTATGAATGGAAAACTGTCCGTAAATAATCTGTGCCTCATCCGAACACGTGACAAAACTGCGGTAGCGAGATGAAAACCAAGTGATGACTTTACTAATCGGGCTAAAGGTCACCAAAGTCATGGATGAATGTGGCCATGACTGCACAGCATTCTGGGAAATACATTACGATGACATTGAAGTTACAGGCTGGATAGTGTTCTCAACGTCACATCAGCGTCAACAATGGCATTAGCATTCATGAGAAGCAAATGACATTTACCATATTTTCCACACTAAAAGCGCACCTAAAAGCCTTCCATTTTCTTAAAAGCTCACAGCGCGCCTTAAAATCCGGTGTGCCTTGTGTATGGTCATTACGGTAATATTTCGACCCCAAAATGGCTCCTTGCTCGAGAGATGCTGACAACGCAGAGTTCAAACTCAAGGCGATCGGTTACGCAGTTGAACACGGAAAAAGAGCAGCGGCAGGAGAGTTCAACATTAACGAGTCAATGTTATAACTTGCTGTTGGTTAAGTGAACTGTGTCGCTGCTTTATTAAAAAAGTTTTACTGACATCTGATCGTTCCGTTGGAGTTTCCTTGAGCGTAACTCCATCTAGTGGATGCATTGTAGATTGCGTCTTATAATGCGGTTCACCCAATGGAGGAAAAAATTACATAATAGGCCATTCATAGAAGGTGCGCCTCATAATCCAGTGTGCCTTTTAGCGTGGAAAATACGGTACATAAAATGATCCGAGCGATCGAAAATACTATTGTTGTGAAAGCATTTTATT
Organism: Hippocampus abdominalis; assembly: GCA_018466805.1. Lineage (NCBI taxonomy): Eukaryota > Metazoa > Chordata > Actinopteri > Syngnathiformes > Syngnathidae > Hippocampus > Hippocampus abdominalis. Next base: position 8,329,242 of record CM031701.1, on the reverse strand, counting down.
GAACCAAAAGAATAATTTGTAGCTAAATAATTGCTCTAATCTGCAACCAGGCAATAACCTGCAGCTGAACGTTAGTCATTTAACGCTTTCCACTTCCACCTGTCCTAGTGAGTGACAAATGAGTGTTGTTGGGTGTTGTTAGCTCAAGTTAGGCATTCTCCGTTTAGTCCCTGGGGATCAGCTGTGGCCATTGCATCTTGTGTCGTGATAAGTTTACTATGTATTTATTTTAGCTTGGTTCAATCAAGCAACTAAAAGGTGCACTGGCGACTGTGTCTATCCTTGACCAGTTGTGGAAGCATTAAAATAAGTTCTAACTAGTAGTGTTACCCTATTTTAAGTAAGCTGATATTTACATTACCTTGTGTCAGCAATTGTAGATATGCGGTTGCGTAAACCAGCTGTACTTTGCACTAGAAACACTGCACTTTATCTTCTTCCTTTCTAAGTGTGACATGATTCGAGACTTTGAACATTGGCAGTTTTTTTTTCACACAATCTTCCCTCCTGGCCTGGAACCATCACACCAAAGTATTTCTGCAGAGGGGTGCGTGAGCCTGCATGTGGAAAAATTATGACTGCAATACCCTGAAGCCAAAATTTGGTTCGTTTAAAAAAAAAAATTTTTTAGCAAATTGAATTGTTCATCTATCGTTTGCAGCCCTTAAATTACCAGTAGTTGAATTCTTTTTTTTATTATTTTGAAAGAGAAACTTAAGATGGCCACATTTTGAATCCAGAACAAATTAAAACCGTCCTGTTTCGATGTTAGGAACAGAACACAATGAACTAGTTTTCTGGGCAGCGTAGGACCATGTGGTTACGTGGCACAAGCAGAGATGTTCAGTTAGCGCCATACTTAGTGTTTTCATTGGATTGTTTTCTATGACTGCTCTCCCATTCATCCCACCAACACCATCATCAATTTGCTGACGACACCTCCTTTGTAAGACTGACAACAATGAATCAAACTACAGGGAGGAGGTCAGGCATCTCAGGCAATGGTGTGAAATGAATCATCAGGACCCCAATAGCAGCAAATATGAGGAAGGTGATGATTGACTTCAGGAAATCCAACTGCCCTCTATATCGATGGCGAGAAGGTGGAGAGCCTCCAGTCCGTAGAGTCGACATCTCAGCAGACCTCACCTGGTACACCATCTATGTCAAGCCTTGCCCGCCCAACACCTGCTAATAAACTTCCACCATGGAGAGCCTCCTGACCTACTGTTGCACGAGTTGCTGCGCGACAGATATATTGTGATGGACAGAAGGGAGCAGGTGATGAAAGCAGCAGCGTGGGTGACTGGATGTTCACTAACAAGCCTCAGAGACACCTCCGTTGGCAGAAAACATCTTATACCTGGTTTTCAAAATGTTCAACGTGTGTCCAAATTCAGGTTAGGTCGCATCAATGGGAAGTTACGGAACTCCGCCATAAACCAAGGACCCCTGAATTTCAATTCCTATTAAATCCACACAAAAGAGAGTATGATTAACCCACATTCTGGAAAGGATTATTCATACTCAACTTTACATTCAAATGTATTTACAATTGCACTTTCATACACAAACAATCGAGGATATGTATCAAAGGTGTCAGTGGTTTCATCCATCCATCCATTTTCCGAACCGCTTGATCCTCACGAGGGTCGCGGGGGGTGCTGGAGCCTATCCCAGCTGTCTTCGGGCAGTAGGCGGGGGACACCCTGAATCGGTTGCCAGCCAATCGCAGGGCACACAGAGACGAACAACAATCCACACCCACACTCACACCTAGGGAGAATTTAGAGTGACCAATCAGCCTGCCATGCATGTTTTTGGAACGTGGGAGGAAACCGGAGCACCCGGAGAAAACCCACGCAGGCCCGGGGAGAACATGCAAACTCCACACAGGGAGGCCGGAGCTGGAATCGAACCCGGTACCTCTGCACTGTGAAGCCGACGGTCAGTGGTTTCAGTGGTAAACAATTACGGGTATGACTTCATCACTGGTTATTCATGTCTGTCTTTGATAAACAATAAAACCCAAGTCTTTGTTACAGCTGCAGCTGTTGTGAAAGCGCTATTTAAATAAAGATGTATTGTATTGTATAAGCTGACATGGTTGCTCGCTGAGTAGGTTTGAGAGATCAAATCCAACTTCGCTTATGAGAAGATCAAATGGACTGCAATGATTCAGTATTTTACGTTCTTAGTGTAAACAAATTATGCAACCATTCTGTTTTGAAAAGGAAATTAAATAATTGTTTTATGACAAACTTGAAGCACAATCATCCTCCATTGCTAAAATGCTCAACAAATGAATCTTTAACATCTGTTCCTCATTTGTATGAGGAAAGCGGAAGTTGCAGTATTACAAAATGAGGAGGCCGAAATGTAAAGGGGTGGTTTCTCAGATATCTGGGAAACGTAAGATGAGAGCAAATAAGCAAGTTTAGATCTAAAAATCCCAGTTTGAAACACACTTCACAGGTTTTACACACTGAAAGAAACTTTGGCTGCAGGCAAAGAACATAACCCCACTTTCACAATCCAGATAGATAGATAGATAGATAGATAGATAGATAGATAGAATAACTCTTTGGGGCTGTGAAATGCAAAGATCACACCCTGATCAAATAGGGTGACATCATACAGGACGGGTGATATAATGACATGAATGGCACATTGTGGGAATTTGAGAGGCAAACAGGAGACCCAAAGGTGGCATTAATATGCACAGTGTGATTACTGTTAATGTTTTAGTTGACTGGATAATTTACTGAGAGATCTTTTTCCACTCAGTGCAGTCTAACTTCCTTTGAGCATATCAAAACAATGAAATAGAATCCAAAAGAGCTGTAAAAGTAGCCACAGTAAAAGGCGCTGGTGTCCATTCTGGTATAATATGACAACATCAGAAAGTCACACTGAATGATTAAGAGGTTTGTTAACACGGGGCTACTTAATCAGTTATTACTATATAATCTGCTTGGTCCTCTTTACATAATTGATCAACATTAGAGACCCACTTGCTCCTATGGCGATTGAAACATATTGCCCTGCGAGTTTGTTTTTTCCTGCCTGCTTGGCTGACTTCAGCTTTCTTGAGAGACCAAAAATAGCAAGGTAGTAGTCGTCAAAGATCATGCTTTTTAAACGTGCCGAGCACAAAAATTGTACAATGTTGTCAAACGCACATTGGGGGGGAAATGGGATCACATTACGCACGCACCCAAACACACAATCGGTTGTCATTGCTCACCTGAACCGTGGGGAGTCCTTCAAACATTCCTCGAAATCCACAGTTATCTTCATTTTGCCTCGTACTCGTGAACCTTAAACTCCCGATCGCCGTTTGATTGTTGACAGTAATCCACGGTGAGCCTTTGAGGCTAATTAGCTTGTTTTGCTAACGTTGGTGTGGCGCTACGCTGCGCTGTCCGACCAGCTGGATCCTGCCTCCTCCGTCCGTCAAGGCTCTGCTAGCCAGCTAGCCTCAAAAGACCAGCAGCTACGGTTTACAAGAGGCACAAATGTAACCATACAACGAGCGCAAGTGGAGAGCGACAAGGACGGAACCGAACGCGACTATTTCGGACACGGCGGTCGGTCACGGGAGCGGAAAGTGTCGCCCTTAAAGCTCACTCATGGAAGCCAGTGGGAGAGAGAGGCTTTTCTTCGACGCACATACTATGGACTCGTACGGAGATCGTCTATACACGTAAAGCGGGATGCGACGCAAACGACGGGCGCAGTTAGACAGTGCGAATGTTTTAATCCACAATACAAATGATCGAGACGCCATTCAACAAAATATCTTTGGAAAAAATAACAAATAAACAACATGCGGGATTGAGCCAAATATTTCATTTGGTGTTTTTTTAATTGGTGAACGGGGAAAATAATTTACAAAAATGAGGACAATGACAAAAACCAAGTTAACAGCCCTGTAATAGTAATCAAATCTTGTTGAAATGCCCCCCCTCCAAAATTGATTTATATATATATATTTTGTGTGTACGTGTATATGCATGTGTGTGTGTGTGTGCATTACGAGTGAGTTGTTACTCCTCGTATTTGTAATCTTTGCACTCAGTGACAGCCTTCCTGATCCGTTAGAATTACTCTTGATGATTCCCGGGACAAGCAAGTACGAATTGAAAACGATATTGCATCCATTAAAGGGATTGTCTCCATTAAATGTATTTTTGTAGGTAATCAAGCACTGAATCCAATCTGATTATTTGCATGGCATGGAAGGGAGTTTGCGAATTGCAGTTTCAAGAGCGAACGTTCATAATCCAAGCATGAACTCGGTCGTGACTTTTATCCTATTAGTTGCTCCGAGTACGGAGGAATAAATCCAATATGATGTTGAGCAGTGCCACCAACTGTCGGGTAGATAGATTACATGTGTCGGTGTTGGTTAAAGTCATTGATTGTACCGAGCCGTCAGATACTTTCCAATGTTACAACGATTGCCATGTCAAGTTCCATGCTTATTGTCACTTTGCACTCTCTGGTACAATTTCTTGAGGTAATAACGAAAAACACAAAGGCCAAGGAAAAAGCTAAATTGGACTTACTACTTTGTCTTTTCTGTCATTCTGTGTGACATTAGACATGCTATTATATGTCTAATTGTACAACTTTTGCGGCGTTGGACTTGAGTGAAAACAAAATAATTAGCGTCCATAGTTTTGGGACCTACTCACGATAGTAGTTTGGATCCTCATTGCAAAATGCTGTAAGTATAAACAAGCAAATCACTGGACAAAATTAGACAACAAATTTAACATGATACACTACATTTGATTCAACTAAAAAGTGAGCACGTCAACAAAAAAAACTTCCGAGTATCATTTTTTTTTTTTTCTGAGCCCAGTTTGTGCAAATGGTCGACAGATTAATCCATTGTGGCACAAGAATGGAAAATGCTAAATTCAGAATGACAAAAACTAAGTGCAAGGGTGAGTCTGCAGAAGCAAGATGTTCAGTGCTGTATTTCCATAACACAATGTTCAGAATATCACCAGTCACAAGAATTTAATGGGTCAACGATAAAAATTAATGCAACAAGACACTGTTAGGGCTCTGACAGACTTAACTGTCAAGCTTTCCCCAAAATTTGAAATGATAACTTTATATTAGGAACCCATAAGAAAGCCAACATTTATTAATTTATTCATCAGTAGCATCATGTTTTTTTCCTCCTGCTTGAACATTATTTATTAGCAAAGCACAAAATGAACTCGGCCATTCATTGCATGTTCCTCATTAGAATTTACAGTTAAAATCTGTAAACTGAAGCTTAGACGTTGTGGAAAGTCAAAATCATCAAAGCGTAGTGAACACAGCATTCAGTCAAGGTGACAAGAGAGCCTTGTGAAAGAAAGACACAGCATTCCTCCAACATCTGACTTCCTATGGACATGCATTAGTTCACTGTTTGACTGACTTAATACTGTTCCATTCTTGAATGTTAGATAACATTTTTACTCCACCCAAAGAACAACAGGGAGCTGGAGCCTGAATCAGTCTCGTCTTTTACGCTCATCAGTTTGAAGCGCATAGGGGAAGGAAAAAAAAAACAATACATGAAAAAGTGCTTCTTTCAAGAAAACCACGATTGTAAATCTTTCATTTTTTAGAAAAGGTCACTCGCGAGAAGAGAGATATTCTTAAAATTATCATTGAGGTTTGGTGCTTTGTAAAGAGCCAAAAATCAAGAGAAAAAAAAAATCAGGGTTGGTTAATTTCCTTTTATAAAAGTCTGTTTTCGACCGGTTGTCTGACACGGCAACACCCACAGTGTCTAGCAGTTATGGGCATCAAATTAAAACTGTCAACAACATCGAAACAAACCAGAGCGGTGAGTCACAGATTTGAAGTCCATCTGAACTGCAGCCGGTACAAGCACAGTCATTAGAGGGGATCTTGCCGTGCCTGAGGGAAGTCCCATTCATTTTCCTCGAAGGCCTTCAAATCCTTTTACACTCATTCAGTATATACTGTATTCAGTGCGCGCCAGTGCAGCGGGGAGGGCGATGGGGACCTCCAAGGGGTCAGGGAAGGACTTTTCCACGAGGTTTGAGGTTCTATTGCACTTTTTGGAACAGTGGAGACTTCAAGGTTACTGGCTGTTCAGGGGAGTTAATAGGTGAAGCGGGGTCTGGTGTTTGAAAACACGCGGCGCAGCGACGTCGTCTGTCAGCGTGGTGAGCCGACACACGTACTGGAGCGGGGAGAGACACCTCATCTACGAGTCCAGAGATTCGGCTAGAGAGAACAAAGACAAACATATACTGAGGGAAACTGCATCCAACAAGACACTAACAGCTAACAACGTATTTACATGACAACATGGAGCTGTTGGTGATGGTAAGAAGACTACCTATATACAAAAGGAGATTTATAAGGGGAAACTGTGGAGTAAAGTCGGATTAACTGGTACAATGCAGATCCAAGTACCCAATTACGATTCAATGCCTGCATACAGTACACATCTATTTATGTGTACTTTTCAACTTAGTGTCACATATGTAAATATGGCTGTGTTTCCACTGACTGAGACAACCTTTTATGCACAAATTCTCAAATTGTAAACAAAGGGCATGAAGAGAACACAGTTTGTTTTACATGAGGAGCTCAATAGAAACTTTAACCCAACCCAAATATTTGATTACCTTCCTGGGGTGGGTCAACACTGATTTCCTCGGCCTCCTCCGTTTCATCCCTCATCTCCTCGTCTTCGTCCTCGTCGAGCTCGCTGGCGATGAGCTGCCGCGCCAACTTGATGTTGAGGCCCTCATTGTAGTGCTTCTTCCTCATCATTTGAAAATGTTTCTTTTTGGCTGGAGAGGAATAAGGGGAAACATCAATGTAAAAAGGAAAACCAATCAACACGTTCATCTGGCCATGATGAACCCTGATGACATGCAACAATAACGTTACATTTTTCCAGAAAGGATCCCACCCCCGAGGAGCTTATTTATCCCCGAAGACGTTGAAGACGACAACGACGATGGAAAATGACAGCGTTTTGAATATTTAATCTTCCTGCATTATCGTCATCAGCAAAAATCACATTTGATTCGAAAAATAAAAGTCAAGGTTGAATTGAGAAGACCTTTTCTTTGAGGATACTCTTTTTCCACAAAAATATGTGCCTGGCACTGGCTAAATGGGTCAAAAGACTCAAAGTTATATATTCATATATCCTAATTATGAAGTTGATTTCCTTTAAAATGATAACAAATGAATGAAAGTACCTCAATAATTGAAAAAGTTACAGTCATTTGTAAAGTTTTGGTTACATAGTGTCCATCTTTCACAGGTCTATAGCAACCAGTACCTTAGCAAAAAGATAGACCCCAAACTTTCAGGAACTGTTGAAAGACCAGGAGAAAGTAAATCCCAATGGCAGGTAACGACATTCTGAGATTTCAATTCTTAAAAAGATTAAGTTAAATCGCCCAAAACTGTTGATTCAGCCTCAACCAAAAGCAACTTTGAAAATCCCATTGAGCTGACAATTCATCTCTTCGGGCACGATCAGCCAAATTTGGTCATTTTATTGTTGCTACTTAAACCCCCTTCCTCTTTTTTTTTTTTTAATGACGTCAAATTTATTCAATGTTTACTGATATTTTATCATGGATAGTATAATCTCAAAAGCATTTGGCCACATAAAATAAAAATGTTGTGATGGTTCAACACAATTTTTAAGCAACACAGGCAACACAGTCCAGGGTGAAACCCGCCTCTCGCCCATTGTCAGAAACACACGTCAGGACAAGGTGATATTAAACAATTAATGGATGTATTATTAGTAGGACTCATTTACCCTCGAGATAGAATCCATTTTAGCCTAAAATATGGCAGAGAGCATTCACAAAAACGTCAATGAATTGCTGAATTCTGCCTGAGCAACAGAATAAACATTTGACCATCCCAGTGATGACAATTATATCCAATAATGAGGTTGAGGTCGAGCAGATGTCTTGGCTCACCTTGTTCCTCGGGGGATAGCTCCTCTTCTTCTTCTTCACTACTTTCCTCTTCCTCCTCCTCCTCTTCTTCCTCTTTCATAAATCGAGGTTCTGAGCCTTCTGCTGCTTTCAGCCTTGACAAAAAGAGGAGAAGGTTCTTCAGTTTATTACCTTCAGACATTCCATCACACCTCAACTGCAAATATCTGGTCAACTTTCAAACAGGCCATATTCGGAGTGAGAGCAGATGGGGAGAAAGAGGAGGATGAGATTAGGGGGAGGAGAGCGCGGGCACAGGGAGAGAGCAGAAGAAGCAAGCGTGTGAGCGTGTACTCGAGCATGAAGCAAAAATAAGAGGTTCACCATTGCCATCTCGAACACACAGCAGCAGCCCAGGACAAAATGAATCACAGTTTATGGCTGAGCGGATGGTTGACAATTGCCGTGGGCGAAGAGCCCATTTACTGTCCTACTACTCTCCAACCAGACTGGCCTGATTCAGCCTGTCAGTTTAGTATGTGATCTTTACGCAAGATGTGGACAAAGACAAGTCAATAAAAATGTACTTTGAGATAAGGCGCATCAATAAAAGAAATGGTAACATTTGTTGGGTGAGTTAGTGGACATGGTAATCAGTGACTGCAAGAGTAAAAGGGCAGCTGATATCGAGAGGCTTCAACAGGAAAAAGCAAAAGGAGGCTAATTGAGGTGCTAGCCTGGAGCTAACCACCGTCCTCACTGAAGCTTGTCTTATTCTAACATCAATGCACTTCCATTAGATGGCAGAAAACAAACATCTCTCTCCCAACACACAAGCGAGCAAAGCTAAAAAAGTATGGATTGCTCATGCTACCAACATACTTGCAGAGCAGTGAGCATCCAAAGGATTTTTATACCAACTTTTTACATTTTGCAAACGATAAAATCGGAATTTCAGCCTGAGAAGATGAATGCCGCATGCTGTCAATCTGTATTACATTTAAGTGAGGAAGTTCAACAAGCATTCAGTTTCTGTCAACCAAACATTGTCATCTACAAAAACTCAAATTCTTACTTTGACGTCAAGTCATCCACTGGGAGTGCACTCCGACCTTCTGCGTCACTCAAGGCTCCCTCATCCTCGTCATCTCCAACCATCCTAAAAAGCACAAAATTCAAAAACAATAGACATGGCAGGTGAAAAGGTGAAAGTCATGTGACCTTTGATTAATCATTCTGAGGCATTCCATTATGAACCCCATTTCTTAACCTTTATGCACTGGAATTGATGAGGGCTGTGAACATGTGACAAGTATCCAGTCCACATTTTTCAGTGAAAATATTTTTGTGATAAAAAGGCGGACCTGTTATATGGTGTGCTGGGCTCGTCTATCTTCATCAGGCCGTAATCTTTGTCTGCTGGATGGTATGTGGCCAGGATATTCATCTCATCCCACTTCTGGGTTTTCTTTCTGTATATAAAAAATAAGGCCAGCGCAAAAGCAATGAGAGGTAAATCAAAGATGAGTGCATTGTGACCACGACACACCGCAACCAACCGACATCCTCAGGCCCAAAAGATTTTTCCAGGAGAGAAAGCGAACACATTTTAACTGGCAACATTTTCACTTTTGATTGCTTTTTGGGAACACTCAAGATAACTGAAAAATATCATTAAATAGAGTACAAGAAATACACAAACATTACAAATACGATTATTGGGAACATGAGAGAGAGCAGTAAAAGGGAAAATATCACTGCCGCACTTCAGAGATCAGTGTATTAAACAGACAGAGGACAGACTTTTTTTTAAATTCGCAGGGAACTCTCCAGCTCTGTCAGCAGCATGTTTTAAACAAATAAAGCAATCCCTATACTTCGAGAATAAACAAAGTTTTCTCAGTTCCCTACAGATTGAAATTACCCATTCTGTGAAGCGAACCAAAATGCAGTGCCGATAATCAGCAGTGGGCATTAGTTTACTACGAAGATTGCAGCTGGTTCAAACATACTGCACAGGAAAGCTCACAAGAATCAAGTGGCAGATATGGTTTCTCTAGGGATGGTTATAAAACTGATTTCTTGATTCATTGTAACGTCTGACGATTAAGCGATTTTTTTTTTCATATGTACAGAGCAATGTTGGGCATGTCCTGTGCTAATTAGGTCTGTTTCAGGACTGGTTCAAAGTCATCAGAGTCACCTGAGCGGTTCTTCGGTTCGTTTGCCATGTGGTGTGCAGTGGAATATGAGAAATGATGGCAGCACAGTAATATTTGCAAGCCATCCATTTATTGCACTCTTTGGGTGGGACAACTTGGGGATTTGCTTCCATGTTTAAACTGTACACAGGAAGGCTGTATTGTTTGAATGGGGACAGCTGACGGGATGATGGGTGGCTTACCCAGGATATCCTTTGGTTGTAGAATGAGAAGAGTAAAGGGTTTTGCGCCACGACAGACACATAAGCAGGGAGAAGTGTTTAAGCTGTTGGAATACTCAATGAGCATATAAGGCAGTCATTGTTGAGGCAGGCCTGGGAAAGCTCATATTGGATATTGTGCCCCCCCCCCCCCAAAAATAAATAAATAAATAGTTACTTTTATTTTTTTAATGACAAGTGACCATCAGGAACTTATGCACAAAGGCTTTTTTGCGTCACTAATTCCAAAAATTTAGAGCCGTCGAAGGTGAGTATCAGAAAATGTTACCATATCACTTGCCTCAATGTCCTTCATAAGAGCTCAGGCTCAGTTCAGATTGTGGTTCAAGAAAATTTACTGCACTCAGCGTGTATGTTTGGTTCAAACCATGGTGCTCTCAGTGTTTGGTGCTGGGCTCCACTCCAGGAACCTTCTCGATGTTTTTCCCTTTACCTCTTCACTCCCTTACAGAGGCTATTTTGGGATCAAAACAGAAAAAGCTTGATTCACTGCCGGGAATGGAATTCACTAATAGCTGTCATCTCTGGCCTAATTTTACAGAGTGCTGCTCTGACATTACGAGCTCACGTCTCGAACTGCTATCTCGGTTAGCAGAGGGAGAATGGTGGATACTCACTAATCACAAAATGACTGATGGAGCGATAAGACCAGTGTGGCTATTGTGCAAGCCTCCTACACGATTTGGTAAATAAGTGCTCCACAAAGCACACAAATAGGATTTGAAAATTCTGTGATGGCGATTCAGTTTACTTGCTCCACTGCGAGAGACACACAAAATTATTCTACCTAAAACTGTGCTGTTGTGAGAATTTTACAACAGGCCTCTCCATCTGTCCATCCATCAACAAAGATGATTTTTTTTTTTTAAACAACCAATAGTCACATAATTTAACATTCAAAGCAGACATCTTTGTTCCTAGTTTGTATTTTTGGCAGAGGAATGATAGAAGTCTAAAGAAGAAAAAAGATGGAAATAAGCAACGTTAAGCATCATTTTGTTCATACTGCCGGCTTCCAAGAGGTCTCAACTAGAGCTGGTATTGACCAACTTTTTGTGACTTCCCCATCAAATACAATGCATGGACAGAAGTTATAACACGCTCATTTCTGAACCCATTTTTTATTAAGTTTACTTTTTTTTTTTGTGAACGGCAAACCTGTGCTATCGATGCATGCTTGACATTTTGGTTTTTGTGCTGCACATGAACATGCAAACACATTTGCCCTTCTAGTTTTAATATCACCATGGGCACTACTGATGTGTCGTATCTACCTACTAATACTAATGACAGTAAAGCTGCTTGGTTCACAGAATGCATTGCATGGTGCAATACATTGGAAATTTGTGTTTTTAAGGATGTGAATCCTTGTTTAACAGAGAGTTCGATTAATGTGTGTCTTATTTATCACATGTAAATACAGACGGCAAGGTGATCGACTGGTTAGCACGTACACCACACAGTGCAGAGGTGCAGGGTTCGATTCTGGCTCTCACCTTCCTCTGCATTGCGTTTTCATTGATACTGTCAAGAGAGATGTTCACATTTGGCCAAATGTTCATCAGTGTTGTTGTAATTTGAAATAATGTACGGTTGCAACGCATTGTCCATTCGACATGTGTAAATTAGGAACACTTTTTGTGGGGTGGTTTTCGGGTTACTTATGTACATCAAATAGCACGTGCAGTATTTAATTAGTATTTTGAATGATATAATATGTGTTTTCGGTAGCAAAACAGGGGACGTTAAATTATGTATTCTGTGTCCATTAGTAACTCTGTTGCTAAGAAAAGTGAGATGGGTGTAACATGACACAGTATTTCAAAGTGACAGTAGGTCAAGTCAATAAGACAATATGGGTAATCAAAATGTATCAAATAGTGGGCCGTAAATGTGACATTTGACACGTTTGGTCTCAATATGAACTTCGATTGATAGCCCATTGATTGTGTGCATTTTTCATTTATTTAACAAGTGGAATGTGGAACGATATGTCTTGCATGTCTTAGGAATCGTCAGAAATAAAGGCTCCCGAAGAATAAATATAATTATAACACACGTGGAATACTAACAGAGGATAACTAAGCATTTGGAAACGAGCGCATCCATCTCAAACGAACCATGCGAACACGAAAGTACTCAATGTTGCGACTTTCACTGTCGTAAAGTTACGCTAGTCTGCGCTAACAAGCGTGCTGTTGTTAAGCTAGCTGTCATTAATGTAACCCATTCATACACACATCCGACAGGAGGCGGCAGGGAACACTCACTGCTGGTCTTCATCGGAAAGTCCGGGAGTGTCTTCGGGTTTGTCTCCCAGAAAGTCGCCAGGCGCAGGTTTAACGCTTGCGGCGTTATTCTTGTTTTTTAGGATGCCTTTTATCGGCCGTGGAGCTGCCATTCCTTCTCCCACGCTGGCTGTCAAAGCAGGCTGCTCGCGCAGGTGTTGATCCCCGACTGCTTTTCCCAACTCGATTTCTTCCTTTCAATATTCAAAGAGAGAATCAAACATCCTCGCTTTGATACCTCAACGGTCTTCGGGTACTTTCAGGGGAAAACTGGATAGGAGCCACAGAGTGAGAGCACATTACTGCTCTGTCGATTCAAGACTGACGCGGTCACTGTGTTGGGAGCGGGTGTACGCCAGAAATCCTCTCGCGATAGTTTGAAAACGAGATTACCGCGTAACATTTGGGGCCCTCGGACAAAACTGTGTTGCACTTTATCTGTACGGTGTTGTTTTTCATTTGTGAAAGCAAACACTAGCCACGTGTTTTTAAAGTAAATAAATAGCCATTATCTGAAAAGCTTATCCTCACAAAAGTCGCAGGCGTGCTGGGGTCTATCCCAGGTGTCTTCGGGCAGCAGGTGGGGTACACAGGGTTTGTTTTCTGTCTGCTCTGGGCATTTTTAAGTGAGAATTTTGTGAATAAAATTTAAGGAAGAACTACATAAATACATACATACATACATACATACCTAAATATAGATTTATTTTTTAAATCAATAAAATCGGTAGTCAATGTATCTGTAATCTGATTTCCATATAGCCATTGGGTAAGGGAGAGGAGGCAGAACAGAGTAACTGTAAGTACAGTGTAATACTTTACCATTATTATTTATTATTATTATTTACCTGTATTTAGTTTGACAAGGAAATACTGAATTACAAATCTGAATCTGTTGTTTCAACCATTCATTCAGATTCTTACATTACATATATCTGGGAGATAATTATTTTCATAATGACTAACCCCTTACTGTATATCTCAAAAAGCTAAGTTAAAGTGAATGGCTTACTGTGGCAAAATCTGAGGTAATTCTCATTTTCCACTCCGAAACATTTCTTAATTGTGTGGTTCAGGCAGGTGGGGAGACAGGTGGATTCTCCACTGTGCCTACAATATGGTTGATTGACAGCAGAATTAATGTGTGCTCTGCTTGTGCTTCCCGGCGAGTGTTCGAGCAATGCTTAGCTGCTTCAACCAAGGATTCTCTGTGATAGAATTAAAAGATCTTTGAGGGCACTACATGAAAGAAAAAAATAATTACACTCAAAAGAATAAAATACATTTTAGTGTCATTTCAATTATTTATTACTCCAGCACTAGGCAAGCCATTTTTGGGGGGTCTTTGATGTAGCCGTATGATTGTGATCGGCCTTCTCACCTCAAGCTTATTTTATTCTTTTATCTCAAAATATTCTTGAACTTATTTAATGGAATCAAAATGAGATGTTCGATAATTTCAGAGTCTAAAATCTAAAATGAAGTTTGCAAGTTCTCCCCATGTCCACACAAACATGAGTTTTGATTCCGTGGATTCCTCCCATATCCCATTGAAGCATTGTCTAAAAGAGTGCCTCAAACGTATTTAAGAAGCTTGTGTAGATGCAATATTGTGGCCAACCATTCAGGAATGATGTTATATATACTTTCAGTGTGGCAGAAAGGTGGTCGACTAGTTAGCACATCCGCCTCACAGTGCAGAGGTGCCGAGTTCGATTCTGGCTCCGGTCTTTCTGTGTAGAATTTGCATGTTCTCCCCATGCCTGTGTGGATTTTCTCTGGCTACTCCAGCTTTCTCCCACATTCCAAAAACATGCATGGCAGGTTAATGGAACACTCTAAATTGTCCCTAGGTGTGACTGTGGCCTGCGATTAGCTGGCAACCGGTTCAGGGTGTCCCCCACCTACTGCCCGAAGACAGCTGGGATAGCATGCCCGTGACCCTCGTGAGGATAAATGGATGGGAAAAAGGATGGACAGATATTTTTAGTGTGGAACATAAAGCATTGAGTGAGAAAAATGACCAAATTATAGCAGAACAATGGCAAGATGGTGGGCCACACTGCGACATAAGCAGTTTCCCAATTGGCAATGAGTAGAGAATGTAGTTGCCACAATCTAATTTCTTTTTTGTCACACTTGGTGTATTGAACTGACCCACTGACAGAATATTTAGGACACACCTGATTAAGAGCATACGTAAAGACGGTGATTCTCAACCAGTGTTCCCCGAGAGATTACAGGTGTGCCACTGGAAATTATTCAGTTGTCCAATTTCACTTTAATGGTCCAAAAATGATTTATTTACCACAGATCTTATCACAATCAAATGTTTCTTTTCCATGAGATGGATGAAGGTACATTACAAACACAAGTATCCACTTTTTTGTGACATACCTTGGTGATATGCCTTGAGATTTTATATTATATTTATATTACATGTAAAATATGCACCCTGCATTTATTAAGGTTGGGAAACACCGCTAAGATTTACAATAGTTGAAAGGAAAGAAACCTGGCCACTGTCGAGCCTTATATACTATTGGATTTTCTCTGGCATTTCGGCCTCTGAGGTGCAAAGGCGTGTTGAAGAAGCGGTGGGAGGATGGTGATGTGCCAGCGAATGCTTGCTATGGAATGTGTTTTCTGCTAAGAGGTGGGAGTGAGCAGTGGCTGGCGCACAGACTACTGGGTCCTTCAGTGGTGTCACCCATCATACAATTTTTGCCCATAATCTGACTCTATTTTGGCTTTATATTTTTTACATTCAAAGAGGAGTGAGTTAGCATTCTTTTCCCCTTGCCTGCGTGGGTTTTCTCCGGGCACTGCGGTTTCTTTCCACATTCCAAAAACATGCATGGCAGGCTCATGGAACATTCTAAAATTGTCTTTTGGTGTGATGGACGTGCGAATGGTTGTTCGTCTATGTGTGCCCTGTGATTGGCTGACAACCAGTTCACATTGTACCCCGCCTACTGTCCAAAGACAGCTGGGGTTAGACCCTGGCATGCCCGCGACCCTCGTGAGGATAAGCGGATTAAAAAATAGATGGATGGATGGATGGATGGATAGAGAAGTGTGTACAATTTTCTCACTTTTTGTCAGATTTGTTAAAACTATCAGTCTCACGTGATAGTAGTACATTGGTGAAATGATCTGTTTTGAGAAAAAAATCATCCTTCTATGGCTCCATATTGCACATCTTGATTTTAAAGAAATCACTGTGCCTGTGGAAAAACAAACAATCAGAAAGAGAAGGCCTGACGGATTAGGTGTCAGTCATTTGCAGAACGCTGGCGGGCACACTCATGGCGAGCACATCGCTGTGGCCTCACGCTGATCTTTTACCTTGGGCTTCCAGAACTTCCAGAAAGAGTAAGGATTGATTTGGTAGTGATTTATGTAACTTCTTTGAAATTTTAAATTTTATTTAAAGTGTGAAATTATAAAGCCATGTAAATCTTGTATAGCTATATAGCTGCTGTTACAACAAGGAATCTCGCAGACGGAGTAGACAGAAGCACTATGTCAAATTCAAAAGATAATTAGAGTTGTATTGTTAGCACAGATTGGCTAACGGTAACCAATGTAAGCAACATTAGTCTCTGATCAGTCTCCGTTAGATTATACCTCCTTGGCGTTTATGCAATTATGTCGGTTAGCAACCTCTACTGGTAAAAAGTTGATGTAACAGTTTATAGAAGATAACTTCCACAGCATTCTGACCTACATGAACACAATTATAAACTATATATTTTTTAGGGCTCCGGTTTCCTCCCACATTCCAAAAACATGCATGGCAGGCTGATTGTGCACTCTAAATTGTCCCAAGGTATGAGTGTGAGCGTGGATGGTTGTTTGTCTCTGTGTGCCCTGCGATTGGCTGGCAACCAATTTGGGGTGTCCCCTGCCTACTGCCTGACTACGGCTGGGATAGGCTCCGGCACCCCCCGCGACCCTAGTGAGGATAAAGCGGTTCGGAAAATGGATGGATGGATGGATATTTTTTAGGCTAAAGGTGGCGTTTTGATAACTATGAGTGACTGATAGTGATGCCAGCCTTGAACAATAAAATATGGTGCTTCAAGATGAGTGGTTTCTCATTCATCTTCCGACCCGCTTTATCCTCACTAGGGTCGCGGGGGTGCTGGAGCCTACCCCAGCCGTCGTCAGGCAGTAGGCAGGGGACACCCCAAATTGGTTGCCAGCCAATCGCAGGGCACACAGAGACAAACAACCATGCACATCCACACTCACACCTAGGGACAATTTAGAGTGTTCAATCAGCCTGCCATGCATGTTTCTGGAATGTGGGAGGAAACCGGAGCACCCGGAGAAAAGGCCCGAGAACATGCAAACTCCACACAGGGAGGCCAGAGCTGGAATTGAACCCGATACCTCTGCACTGTGAAGTCGACGTGCTAACCACTGGACTACCGGGCCGCCTGAGTGGTTTCTCTCCTGAACATAAATTGCACCTCGCTCTGTGTGTGTGTGTGACCAGTGATAAAAACTCATGTACATTAATATAAGCTACCATTAAAAAAACTCTGGTGTAAACATGTAGAATCACTACAATGACTTTTCATGCCACAAATACTGTAGATTGAGGGCGCAAAAGGAACCTCTAATTCCTCTGTCGTTGACTGAAAGTGGAACGACTGCCCGTTACTTGACTGCACACCCACATCAGAGTTGCCTCACTTCTGCTTAAGTCTGAATACCTTTACAAGGCCTTTTATGGTGCTGCCGCTCCTCATGCCCATGGCACACAGAGCCCAACAATCTTGGAGTGCTGCACCACCATAGCTCAGTTCCAGGTATTGGTACTTGTCTTTGGAAAAGACTCCTAACAGAAGTGATCATAAAAATTATTTCTCACCATAAAAGAAATCATATACAGTGCTTTTGGAATTGCATCATAGCTTTAGCAATAGAAACATGAATATACACACACACACACACACACACATGCAGGTGCAAACAAATATATGTACTGTACAGTACAGGTATTTGTATCGCCATGATTTACTGTTCAGTATCCTAGGGTCCCTCAGAAGTAAGTAAATCTAAGTCCAAACTAATATTATGATTAAAAATATAGAATACGTTCATGTGCAGGTATATTATCATGCCATTATGCCTGATTTCCCAACCATTGTGCCATAGGGCATTAGTGTGTCGTGACTCGTGACACATCTTTCAAGTACTGTACACCACAGGAAATTATCCATTTTCACCAAATTAGTCCAATGATTGCTATTATTTTGACAAATGAGAGGACTGACTGATGATGCCATGTTGTTTGCAAGTGACGAGTGATGCGCAAAACTGATGGTGGTTTACTGAGAGATTTTTCTCATTCAAAATATGTCTTGGCCCAATAAAGGTTGAAAAATTCTGAGTGCAATTTCAATCCAAATGATAGCACAAATGTAATTTTGTAATGCAGTGGCAGGCTATGCCATTGGTATCACAGTCTTCAGTGGGGATTCACCCTAATCCACAACGATCATATTTTTATTATAGAAACCATCAATTCTATGTCAAATGCAATATAACAGCATACAATCATTCTATGTCCATCATCTGGAGCAGTTTAGAATGACTTTAAGTCATAAGATTACAAAACGTACAATGTTTGAAGACGTAATATATGCAATGTATAATAATAAATAGAAATTATATTGTTTTGCTTGTTGAACTTGGTTGGAACAAGTTTACTATGACCAACCATTCATAGGACGGGAATTGCTTGTTATTTTGAGCCAGCAGGCTGGCCCTGTGAAGCAAATTTGAAGTCAGTTCATTCAAGAAATTGTTCATATAGTTTAATACGTGGGCCAGGACAACTGATTCTGAAGGCCCAGCAGATTAGATTGACATGATAGCACAAAAACACTGAAATCTTGTTATTTTTATTTTCTAAAGTCTTCTTCTTAACATTTATATTGGAAGCCGTGTAGAGAAATGCTAAGCAATGACGATAAAAGACTATTTGGGGTGGGTCAATACAATTTCATGGAATAAATCTGTAAATCCGGGTGCAAATGTTGCTTAATGTTTCTGTGATATTGTTGAGGCCAAGAAAGAAAGTCTTGGCAGCCCTGAGGGGCGTACACGCAACTCAACGAGTTGTTTTGGACCCGTCACGTGTTAAGTGTTTACGTCTGCAGTCATTTCCGGAAAGAAACATGATTGACAGTCACTTTGCCCAACCAGGGGTCAGACGTCTGAGTACGCGTGTGGCGGAAGTTTGTACTCTCACATGAATCACCAACATAGCGGACTGGAGCGGATTAGCCGTTTGTCACCAGCGTTCGAACGGCATGACGCGCATCCACGATCGATGTCGTTGCACTCAATCTTTCACATGACTTGCATGTCCCTGCGTGCAGCTTCAATTGGATAAGAAAAAGCACCGCGGAGAAATTGAGGTAAATACGTGCTCCCATAGCTAACGCGCATTAGCACGTTCGTAGCTCCTGGTATTATCTGGTTTACACTGCTTATCATTCCTCATTTACAGATGTGTAATCGTTTTGCTAGTGGGCCTCTGAGATTTGTTTGTCATCATCTTCATCTCATAATATTTAAGGTTATGATTTGGTCTCTTCGTACGTTTTGCCATCTTGACCAAATCACAGTTTGATCATTTCAAGTCACTTGATTTTTAGTCATCTGCTCGCAGCAATCATGTGCACCGTAGCTTTCGCTTCCCTTTTATTTTACTTTGAAATAGGTGTGCAGTATCTATCTATCTATCTATCTATTTATCTATCTATCTATCTATCTATCTATCTATCCATTAGCAATTGCACGTTGCTCTCTGCATGACTTATTTGCAATAATATAGTCTGTCTGGTAGTTTAATTAATATATCGTGTCCTGCTATAATCGATTTGAAATAGTTGGGCATCGTTGTGATGATGGATGATCATAGAGCTGTGCGACAAGGCCTCAAAATAAAATGTCAGTTAGTTCCCCGCCTCCATATTAATTTAGTTTTCAATTTTTAATCTTTTTCTTAGAATAATAACATGATAATGACATTCTTTAAAACAAGTCAGAATGACATTCTTTAAAACAAGTTCTGTTAATGAGATGGATGCATTGAAAATCCAATGATCAAACAATTCTAATTCATATTTCTTTCTTTACAGTTATGAAAAAAAATGGTCACAACATGCATGTAACCATGTATGCATCCCAAACACACTAGCATTTGAACTTATTCATTTCTAATTTCCCAATTGCATGGCTTGTCAGATTCATGTGCCTGTTGTGGAAGAGTGATGCTGCCTGCACCCAATTCAGCTCTCTCATGCTTTTTTCTCACATAGAATTCAGTTGTGGCCAAAGTAGCCTCAACAAAATATTTTTATTTTTGAAGCATGTGTTGATAAATCACTGCTTTTGCAACATATAATTAAAACATCATGTCTCTAGCACTGTAATATCCTTTCATGTTGAATGGAAAAAATATATATATTTCACTCATGTCCATTTCATGCCAGGAATCCCTTGTTGCTGAAAAAAAAGTTGGCAACTCTGACCCTGCTTTTATAAACTAGTGTCTCCCTATTAGCATCTTTGTTGTTAGTACTGTATAAGCAGTGTATGCCATCTGGGACAACAACGGAAAGCCACCAAAAAAAAAGGAAAAACATAAATAAACAAATCAATATTCCTAGATTTAGATTTTTGAGGTAAAGTAGGGGCAGGTGAGCATTAGAGGAGGAATATTTAATGGAAACAAGTTTTTATTTCTGTGTCATTTGTGATTTTTTTTTATGCCGTATGGATTATTATTTGCCAAAAACCATCTGATGAAAGTTTTCAAGTTATTATTTACATAAATATTATAGTTAATTAAACAGAACAGGGCATTTATAGGATAAGGATGGAATGTTTTTATGAACATTGGGTAACAAAGCCTCACTTTCCTTGAATGTGGTATACAGTTGAACTTCAGTGCTTGGTCAGTAGCCACGGAGCGCACTGGGTGGAGTTGCTGTGGTTTATTAACATGATCTAAAATTAACCATGTGCCGTGCCTGTGGAGTGTGACACACTCGGCCAAGGACATTGCTTGCTCATGGTACCGTATACTTACAGGCATTTGTAATTGTCGAAACTTTAAAAGCGCTATGACAAGGAAGCACACCCTCATGTTAGGAAAGAGTGGCAGGTGGCTTCTTGCACAACCGTGAATTTAACTGGTTTATAACGTCTTTAGTACATTGTTCATGCCACTGTCACAAATCATGAATCACCCTATGACCCCTGCTGACAAAAGAAATCGCTTATGTCGAATGTATATAAGCCACTGCTCACCTCGGCCACTTCTAATACGGCATGTTGGACGCACACAGGAAGGCTGAGGCCGGACTCAATCCGACGACCTCTGCCCCGTGAGACGGATGTGCTAACCAGTCGATCACTATGCTGCCCTGTTATTATTATTAGTAGTAGCCAGAGTAATACTGTTATTATTATTATTTTCGTTATTATTGTCTGCTGAATATCTGCGCTGATATTCTGCATATATGCATATATATGAATACATGAATGAGTCGTTTAATTGTACTTTCTGCCATCCAGTGTAATAACATTTAATTGTCCTTTCACCATAAGTCAGAAGGCGTAGATGAGCAAAAATGCATCATTTGTAGTAAATAGCTTTTTTAAAGTAAAATGTGATAATTTTCCACGGAATATTACCTACCACACATGAGTTGAGATGATAGTTTTGCCCTCATTTTCTTGAATGCACAATTGATTATTAACCAATTCCTCACAACTGAAAAAAAATGACGCAACTGATCGGCAATTATCCTGCCCCTGTGTAATCCTTACCTTTATTTTAAAAAGGTTTGTGCTTTTTTTTTCTAGTGACACGCTGTCTCACAGTGCGTTGTTTATGAGTGAGCGGTGCGGCAGCAGCTGAGCATTGCAACGGGATGCCAAGATGCTGCTGTCCCTGGGAATGCTGATGCTGTCGGCCACACAGATCTACACCATCTTCACCGTCCAGCTCTTTGCTTTCCTCCACCTGCTGCCTGTGGAAGCCGACATCGCAGCTGTGAGTAACTCTCAATGCGAAAGCCTTCCGTAAGACTGCAGTTAGTGAGATTGGCCCACAGCCTTTTTGTAATAATACCATATCTGTCTCAAGTCAGTGTCCTAAGTAAAATATTCTTCATCTTCTTTCAGTACTCATTTGAGAACAAAACTAAGACTTTTGATGACCTCCCGTCAAGGTTCGGATACCGACTACCTAGCGATGGATTGAAGGTGAGTCTGAAAGCATCTGAGGTATATTCTTACGCATCCAACACAGTCCATTCCACGAAATAAAATTCCCGAACAAAATAATTGATGCATTAAAAAAAATAAAAAAATCTCATGGTTAACATGATACCATCATAAGATCTTTTTTAACTTTTACAGCATCCGTCAGAAGTCAAAAACGGTTAACCCCTTTATAGGCTGTGAAATCCATGCCAAAGCAACAACTGGTTTAATATTCCCTAAAAGAAAAAAACATTTTTTGCAGCATTTTCACTTTTTTTGAAATGGAAACATGCCTACAGCGATTCCTTTTGCATCATAAGACTGAGGATTCCCCCTCAGGGCAACAGGCGGGCAAACAAAGCCTTCTCTGTTTTCACTTGCACAACTGCCGCTGTGTACACTTGCCACACGTTTCCAAAACAGCAACACGAGTTTCAAGCCACGGAACGCAATGCTCTGCTTTGAGGCATCTGATTATTTTTGAAACTTAGTGCTGGGGATCAAATAATGAAAAACGAGGCGCAACACTAACTTCGTCTTCCAAAATTTGTCTTCCTGTGCTGCATGCGTTTATCCCTTGAACTGTTTTTCTCCCACATCACAAATAACATAATGGTAGGCTATTTGAAGACTTTAAACTGGCCATAGGTGTGACAGTGAGTGGTCCTTTATCTGTATGTACCCTGTGATTGACAGAGTAACACTACCTGAACCGGTAAGGTCAGTTGGGATATGCTCCTGCTCATCTGTGACCCTGAGCGCGTGTGCAGACTTGGGCTCAGGGGCTTTATATGTTTTTTTTTAAATGGCGAAATGGGTCAGATCATTTATAGATTACGTAAATTATAAAAAAAAACTTTTTTCAGCTGCTGCCAGGGCTTTCCATGGTTACAATGACAAATGCATATTGCCGACCGAGCTGTGGCCTAATTATACATCAAAACCACCGAGAAAAGTCCCCATGCTGGTTCCTGTTCAGTCGTTTCACAACCAGCACCCAAGATGGATACGTTTGCGCTGGGCCGCCATGCCTGTTCCATCCTGCAGCCCACCGCGGGGCACTTTGAAAAGAAAGTGCAACGTGTAAGCAACTTAACATGTGAGTCGAGTACATCCGCATGAGCGCTTTGTTTCATGCTCTCAGCCTCTTTTATACAGAGACCTCACATCAGAGTCGCATCAGAGCTGCAGCAGAACACCCCTCTCTAAGAGGGACTACACATTTTATACAGAACCCTGCAAAGGAGCAGTATTACTGTTGACTGTGTGATATTTACACACCAAGCCGGCATCGCTGGCGCGATTACAGTTTCTATAGCATCAGTTTCTAGCGTGAAGTGTCAAATACTGTACAACAATGGCGGGAGAAGTGAGTGTCAAGGTACTTGTCCGAGCAGTACGTTGTTTTCAACTTTTCAAACTCCAGTTCAACTCCTGTACTTCAAATTCCTCATTTTATAGGTCATTACAATGTCTACCCATCGCTGGCTTTACTCTATAGGATGTTTTTTCTCTCCCTTTTTTACACATGCAAAACAGTGGGCTTCCTAATAGACAATAAAAATAATTTTCATTTACGAAGGCGGCTCTTCGTACACTTCAATATTAAGGTGGCTCATGCTGATGTTGAACCCGTGGCATTTGACGTTTTTTTAAAAATGTTTTTTTTTTTGAAAAAAACCCCTATAATGATCATTAGACAATATTCTACAAAAATACTGTAAAACTGCACTTGCTTCACAGAACAATGATGAATAGACAGCATTCCTGAACAACAGTTCTTTTTATATTTTAAATTGCTTTGGAGATATTCTGCAAAACATTGCACAATGATATTCTACAGCAATATCGAACAACGAAGAACGTTCAAATTAGGGTGTTTTCATTGATTTCTGTGACAATTTCTGACTATTTAATGCAGTTTCTCATTTAGGAGAGATATTAGCAAAGTGTAATATATAGCATGTAAAGGCCTACCATTTGTCGCTACTACAGCAGGCAGAATGAAAAAAAAAAATTTTCTTTCACAAATGCTGATTTATCACTTTAACGCTTTTCTCAGATGTACCCAAAATGTCTCATGGTTTGTGTGAAAGTGGTGTACTGTATTGACGCAAAAAAAAAAAAAAAGGCACATGCGAGTTTCCCCCCCCCTATCGAGTGTCTCGCTTTTTTTCCCATAATGCACCAAGGCTCCACTCCCACTCTGTCATTTCCATACAACATCCTCTGTTTCCTTATTTGGCCAACAGAGAACCCTTCAGCACGATCCCTTTTCCACCTACTGTAGAGCCTTATTTGGCCTACAGAGGGCGATCTTGCCACGGTTTCCACAGTCAGTAGGGCAATAAGGCAGGAGCACAGTGACGTCATGGCGCGCCAGCCAAGAAGAAATGGGTGATGGTAAAAAAAGCCAAAAAAACGGGATGGGGGTGGCCAGGGTGCTTGGTAATTACTCACATCCTGTGCTTGATTTTTAAGATGAAAAACTAACTTGCTTTTGGTAAATTGTTGTGTAGATTGTGTGTGGGTGTGCGTGCGCGCGCGAGTGTCTGCGCGTGCCTGTGTGTGTGTGTGTGTGTGTGTGTGTGTGTGTGTGTGTGTGTGTGTGTGTGTGTGTGTGCGTGTGTGTGTGCGTGTGTGTGAGTGTGTATGTGAGAGAGAGAGATACGCGGTGGTTTTTTTAGCCGTTATCTCGAAGGGTGCTTGACTTCTCCACACTTCCTGTTGAAACAGCAATTGACACTTACACACACACTCCTGTTCCTTATACAGTACACACACACACACACACACACACACACACACACACACGTGTGTGTGTGTGTGTGTGTGTGTGTGTAATCATCCCCATAATTGTTTCTTTGGTCTGTTTTCGCTCCGCTTCCATTTTCACCTCATCACTCTGTCAGCTTCTGTCTTTCTCTGTCTCTGTGGTTGTGTCTCTCTGTCTCTCTCTCTCTCTCTCTCTCTCTCTGGCGATCACTTACGAGACACTTCACGGTCTGTTGGAAACCAAACGTGGACCTGGAGTCTGAGAGCTTTACCAGAGAGGCCACCAGTCAATCATAGGGAACCTATAGACAAGCAACCTTTCACTCTCGCATGCACACTTATGGAAAATTTGGAGTCTTCGGTGAACCTAACGTGTGTGCTTTTATAATGGGGGAGGAAGCCGTAGTTCCACGAGCCAGCCCGCACAAGCAGATTTGAACTCAGAATCTCTCACTTGCGAGACAGAAACGATAACCATCTAACCCACCGCACCAGCCACCCTGACCTACACCCAAGTTAAAACCATTTGCAATGAAGTGAAACATACTTATCAGGGTTCCTATGACTAGCTGTCTGTTGCAATATATTGACGATTATGTAAAACCCATTTTTGATGCGATGATGTCACAAATATTACTTATGTCATTCCCACAGGGCTTCCTGATTGATGCACGTCCAGCAAATGCATGCCAGCCCATCGACCCCCCGCCCAGAGACAACTTGACGGGTGCCTTCGTTGTCCTTATCAAACGCTTTGACTGCAACTTTGATCTTAAGGTTTGCCCTTTGTCACAGCTTGGACGGGATATGCCTGTGTGAAATACAGTGGTACCTTGACTTATAAGTAGCTGCTGGATAATATGGGGAGTGTGGACGGGGGTGTTCTGCATAATTAATGTTCTTAAAATGACATTACAGTAGATTTTACCTTTTTTTTCGGATCAAACTTAAATATATAATATTTGTGTTTAAAATTGCCCCATTGAAAATATTTCTCCACAAGAAAAATAGTTTGTCGGGATGTACAATGTGAATTTAAGAAATAAAAACATTTTTATTATTTGATTAAAAAAAACAACAAAAAACTTACTTGCGGTTCCTGCAAATAACCAGTAAAAAATACAGCTCAAAATTAAAACTTTGCTCCTCAAATGAAATCATTGGTTAGCAAAACTACAAAAAAAAAATTGAGTTTTGCACTTCACAACAGCCCTTTGAGGTACACTTCCAACAGACAAATAAAACACTGTCATCGCACTTCATAAAAACATTTTATTTCTCTTCTCTTCTTTTATTCTAATTGTGTACATGATAGTGCTATATTTTGCATTATTGGGGGAAAACTGGTTAAACGTGAGTGAAATGAGTTTGGGGCTGAGAGCAATTTAAACCTGTAAGTCAAGATACCACGACCCAATACATATGTTTCTATATATTTAACCAGTTTATTTTCTTGCTGAAAAACAAACGCATATGTGGTTTAAAAAAAGTTATTTCAACAGCCGTGATGTTCCGCTTGTCAGTATTTAGTGTTTGAGGTTTAGCTTGTCTGAAACTATAGCACGGAAACAGGAAGTGGGCCCTTCTCTCAACCCGACATACTCCATATGCGCCTCTGCCGTTCGTTACTTTGCTCATGACTGTCTTGACTTTTGCAATAGCTGGCAGCTGAACAACTTAAAATTCATTTTATTTGTATTAATTCAGAAAATGACAAGGATTAGAAGGAATTTGATCAAATAAATACATTTTGAAAATGTTAACGCAAAACCTTAACTCACTTTTCAACACTACTAATAGTTTGTTGTTAGTGAGAAAAGCTTTGTTGTTTTCACAATGTTATCATGATAATACATGACAATAATAAAATATATATAATAATGCATAGGAAGCTACTTAAAAAATGTATCCATCAATGTGTTAGTTTTCAGCCTATTTCCTGGAGGATGGGGAACAGACAATTCTGTGGGCCGGACGGTGCTATCGATACCACGATGACTTGTAGTCCAGAAATAAATAATGACGATCTGCACCCTAATTCATATCCACAGAGAAAATACTTGTGTGGCACACCCAAGCCCCCTTTGACACAGAGTTGAGGTTATCTAGTTAAGTTAGTGGAACTTTGACATGACAATACAGTACAGGTAGTCAATTTCCCTAAATACATGATGTGCCCTTGGTTGCAGTCTTTTCCTTGTTTTGGCTTCATCATGCTCTGTTAAAAGTGATCAACGGGGGAGATGTGATGTAAAAGGAGTGGGAGAAAGGGTCAGGGTTAAGCACTGGAAGAGGATGTGTGAATAATTGTTGCGAGATGAGCAAAGCATGCCGGATCTTGGCAGCTTCTCCTCCTCGCCTGTATGAGCTTCACCCATCCTCTCATTCATTCATTCATTCATTCAGATTGTTCTTAGTTTTTTGTTGTTTTTTTAAACACTTGGTTGCTCGGTACATTGGTTAAAATCGAGCCTGTTTGCCCGTTTCACTCTTTTCGTCTTTTGTGACTGAACCAGCCTTTCAGCCTTATAAGGTCTTACTGCAATACGTACGCACACACACAGACAACATTTATTCTTGTAAACCATTTATTCAAGGCCGGGCCACCCCCACCCTCACCACACTAGTTATGCACACACAACACACACACACACACACAGGAATTTGAAAGTCGGGTTTTTGTCAAAATGGCCTCACATTCCTAAAATCTTTAGATGACTGAGACACCGACACACTGGTTGGAGTGTAAACCAGATTCCATCTCACAAATCTGATTTGCGTTGACACTCACACACACGCCTTGATGGTTGCCATTTACACTCCTCACTCTTTTAGTCAGATTAGTGCTTTTGGCTCTATTTATTGTCTGTTCTTGGATGAAGCAAAGCACTACATGGATCACGGACTTCTCTCCAGTAGACTTTTTCCTGTGGTTGGTATTTTATGATGCCCTATTAAGTATACTTAAAACGAGTTGTGTCTTGTTGGCCTTGTACACACAGATTAATCCTACGCCATTTGCTTGTGATCCAGATGTGCTTCTTGTGTTGCATGCATGAATGGCCTTAAGGGGGCAGTGTGGTGCACATATGCAAATACAGATTTGCTGAAAAGAACGAGAGAAGACAGTAATGTTTGAGTTTCAATACTATAGATCATTTTTCGCTGAGAGGAAAGACATTGTGTCTCTAAATACAG
Organism: Hippocampus abdominalis; assembly: GCA_018466805.1. NCBI lineage: Eukaryota > Metazoa > Chordata > Actinopteri > Syngnathiformes > Syngnathidae > Hippocampus > Hippocampus abdominalis. Next base: position 8,301,286 of record CM031701.1, on the reverse strand, counting down.
TTATATTTCATCTTTCTGCATACAGTATGTTGCTGCGCTGTTTGTGGTCGAATATTTGTTCTTTAAAAGTTTGCACTGCGACAGCAATGCTATTTGTTAGCCCGCTTGTGGTGTTCTGCATCTTGTGTGTGAGCATTAACCTAGCAGAGACAAAGCTGTTTTTTGGAAGATGAAGTACGTATTTGGATTCATGTACACCGTGTGTATTTCTCTTTTCCTGTATGTTTAGTTTTACAGTAAACTTTAATTGGAATGCCTGCCAATAAACCCTTTGACGCAAGCACACATGGACTCTTTTTGAAAAACTGCTTGCTATGTCGCAAACGACACACCGCAGGCTCTCGAGGGGGACAGTACAGCATAGTGCGTATAAGATGAGCTTGTATTGGGTGTGGTAGTATCGGAGTGTTTTTTTGGCGGGGATGAGCAAGAGCAGCTCTGCCTGACTTTGGTGTGCCTGCACTGTAAGAGCTAACAGTGCAATCTATGTACTGTACATCACAATATCTATTTTCTCCCACTTCTATTGCGCGTATGTTTGTATGCATGTGTCAGCATTCAATATTGCCACCCCCATGTTATTTCCAGAGAACCTCCCCCCAAATACATTAGCTGTTAGCATCCAATGAGTCGACATCATAATGGATCTGTTGCTGTAATGGACAACAAAAGAGACTTGTGTCCACTTAACCTTTGAAGTGTGAGCACTTACACGCGCTTGCGTGTGTGTGTGTGTGTGTGTGTGTGTGTGTGTGTGTGTGTGTGTGTGTGTGTGTGTGTGTGTGTGTGTGTGTGTGAGGGAACGAAATGGCATTCCTCCTGATTCTTTTTAGAAAACAAATCTCCAGAGGAAAGGGGGTTGCACTTCCTCTAGCCAGATTTTTTTTATGTATTTGGGGGAGTTGGGGCGTCACATGACATCAGTGACCTCTATGCAGGAGAGGGGAGGTTGAACAGGAAACTGGAAACCCCAACACCCTCCCCCCCTCTTCTCATAGCGTCCTTTCTCGCCTCTTTCATTGTCAGAGTTGACTGTTCCCCTTGCATGCACTTTCAAGTCTATACACATTGAGACATAAAGCTCTAGTTATGCAACATGCACAGCCGAGGCCAAATATTTTGACACACAAATTTGCTGGCATTGGACTGACAAACAAGCCAGATTTGAACGTTTTCCTTGCCTCGCAATCAAAGTCAGCAGATGTCAGGAATCTCCTTAAGCTTAAGGAAAATGGTGAGAGCAGCCTGCAATCGTAAATGTTTAAACTTCAGTACTCTTGTGCGTGCGGTCAATACAGAGTTTGGCCAAACTGTGGACTCAGCAGTTGTGACGCGCAACAAAATTAGAGACATTTAGGTGTAGATGTTTTGTGATTATATAACATTTCACAGGTCACTTGAGACAATAAAAATGACAAGGAGAAGAGTGCAAACACAATGTATTTATCAGATAAGCTAACAAACAGCTAGCCTAGCTTCTCCGATAGCTGTTGTTTTTGTTTGTTTGTTTTTTAAGTCGTCTTAACATCTACCTGTCATAGGTCAGTCTTTGTACTGTTACTGACATTTTTATGGATATGGTGTGCTGTGTTGTCTTACATCCACACTGTGTCTGAGCTGTCAGAACACACGTTTTCTTTTTCATTCATTTGCAAAATTAGTATGTGTACTCCACTTTCACCTCTAATAATAATAATAATAATAATAAAATTTATTGATAAGCGCCTTTCAAAACCCCAAGGACACTTTAGTGCCTGGTCCGCAGATCTGAGGCATTGGGTATGTGTGTAGAGGCAGAGGAGCTGAGAGAGGTAAAGTGGGGTCAGGCCATTTAAAGATTTGAAAACAAATAATAGGATCTTAAAAAGAACTCTAAACTGTATAGGGAGCGCCGGTGAGGGAATGCCTGAGAAGTAGTTATGTGCTCCCTCTTATGAGTACCAGTGAAGAGGTGAGCAGCAGCATTTTGGACCAACTGGAGATGCTTCATGGAGGATTGGCCTACTCCAAAAGTGATCCATGCATTATACTAATCCAGCCGGGATGTGACGAAGGCATGCATTACTCTTTCAAAGTGCTCTTGAGAAAGGAGAGGCTTTACTTTAGCCAGCTGCCTAAAATGAAAGAACCTGGATTTAATGACGGCTGTTCCAATTTAAACCCACTGTCCAGTTCAAGACCCAAGTTTGAGACTGTTGGCTTAAAATAAGGAGCCTGGGGGTCAAGTCCGCAAGATGGGATGTACAAAGGCCACTGGGACCATATTCCATCACTTCTGTCTTCTTTTCATTGAAATTCAAGAAATGTTGTGCCATCCAGGACAGAATAAAATTAAGATTAACAATCAATCAATGGTTAACAGAGGAAGTAAAATGAATGATTTCAAGTACTGCCAAACTTCCAAGGTGTTTATAACTCAGTGATCAGAACAGTGTGATCTCCGGGCATAGAATCATTTTTAATGATACAATGTTCAATGCGTGTAAAAATGAGTTGAACTGTTGTAATGTTAATCGTTAATACAGTGAAAGACACTCTTTAGGTGGAGCTCTCTCTCCTTGACTGTCGTCTTGGCTTCCCCTTAAAGGGCCCCGCACCCAGCGAAATAATGATCTTACAAATCCATAATCCAGTTGATCCTCACTTCGCGGGGGGTGCTGGATATCCCAGCCGTCTCCGGGCAGTTGAATTGGTTGCCAGCCAACCGCAGGGCACACAGAGACGAACAACCATCCACGCTCACACTCATACCTAGGGACAATTTAGAGTGCCCAACGAGCCTGCCATGCATGTTTTTGGAATGTGGGAGGAAACCGGAGCACCCGGAGAAAACCCACGCAGGCCCGGGGAGAACATGCAAACTCCACACAGGGAGGCCGGAGCTGGATTTGAACCCGGTACCTCTGCACTGTGAAGCCGACGTGCTAACCACTGGGCTACCGGGCCGCATCTTACAAATCATAAAGGTCATTGTGCATTGCTCTTTATTCAGGAAAACAGATGTTTTCATTAAATAAAATGAGATAGTGATCTCGACCTCCAGCAAGTTTTAACATGTCAGTCCGTCCATTGAAAGGATGTCTGCAGGGCAACAAAAAAAGTGCTTCAGCATATCTTTGCTTTGGGAGTGGCAGTGTTATTTCCTCTTCGTTTTTTTTTATCGTCAGATCAAACATTTGAGACTCTTTGGCTGACTAAGGTGTGGCTTGGCTACAGGGCCAATTTGTCCGCACCAGCTTAATCTGTTTGTGAGTAGAAACCATACGAATCTGCTTTTAGCAGCCAAAGTTAACCTCGCCTTGTATTTATTTATTTGTTGCTGTTGGGGTTATTTTAATGTTTGCAATAGTCAACCCCATCTTACTGTGTGCACTGGTAGGAAGGCAAATTCCGTTTGTGCTGCACTGAACTGCACAGCCCTGGAGCTATGCACAATAACAAACACACACATACAGACCTTGCTTTTATTAACGCGATGATCTGGCTTCCTGCACGCGCTCACTCAGTCTCATGACTTGACTAAGTATGACTACGGCTGACTGGATGAGTGACTCGTGGATGTTTGTGGGTGCTGATTCTCCAAGTTGTGGCAATAAACAACATCGTCTGCCCCCATGGGTTTGCGGGCGCACATGCACACACGCACACACATATGCATTGCCAAACACACATGGTCTTATTTGAGTACTTATATGAGAACACATACACGTCGTATGTGTATTTTTTCCCTAAATATCCATTTTCACAGAATGTGTTGTGTTTTCTTAGATTATGACATGCAGTCAGAACAAGTCCTTTGGTATAACGGCATACACTGCTGAACCGATAAAAAGGATTCAGCATTTTTCCTCACTGTTACCCCGAAGCGTGAGATTGACATTTCTGTGCATTCTTAAAGCAGCAAGACCTCCTTTATATGTGGTTAAGATATATAGGGCATGGATTCTAAGTTGGAGCCAGGCATGCCAAATGTTTTGCACATGCGTGTTGAAGAATCCAACAACAGCGCTGAGTATGATGCGTCGTGCCAAATCTGATAAGCGAATGATCTCTTTCGACACCCAATACGATAACGGATATGATCGATTCTCTCTATTAACACGGTGGTACCAGCCACATTAAAATGTGTTGCTGATCTCTGTGGTTACACGGCAAACAAAATAATCAGCTCCCACGGAGTAAAACAACTTTGCAGCTGTACAGGATTATCATTGAACTGGACTCCTCCCTGCAGTTTGCGGGTTTATTGAACCCTTTATCTAATCAGTTGTCCTGGACCTTGAAGCTACAAACCTGAGCAAATTCCTCTCCACCCAAAAGAAAAGGTGGAGAATGGGGGTTGGGTACTGAGGAAGAAGACAAGGGAGGCAAGGAATAAAGGCAGGAGGGTGGTAACATCCGAATAGTGGCTGGGCACACCTAAGGAGATCATAAGAAAAGATAACAGAATACAGTGAAACTCCTCTACAACGAAATCGTGTTTGCAGCAAGAGAGTTTTCACAACAGGGGGTTTTTCACTGTAGCAAATTTGATCTCGGATGTAAACACACACACACACACATTAATGCATGAAGATTTTTTTCACACATGGGGGTATTTTCGCCCATGTAGGTTTCATTGTAGAGGAGTTTCACTGTATAATAAATACATGCAAACATTTTTATTTTTGGGGGTAGGGGGTAATGTGCGGATGCCAATTTTGTCAAAACGGTCTGAACACGCTGAGCTGCAAAATAATTATAAAAATGTTTTAACGTGAACACAAAAGCATGTAGCTTGTTATCAACCAGGGTGAGTAAAATATTTGTTGGCAAGTCAAAATGTCACTGATGGTGTAGCGATACACACGCCTGACTTGTGAGTGGGCAGCATGGGATCAGTTCCCATTCCGTGACGGTGTGGATGTTGTGATTGTGAGTGGTTGTTTGTCTCGATATGTGCCCTGCGACTGACTGGCGACTAGTTCAGGTTGTAGTCTGCCTTCCCCCCAAAGTCAGCTGGGAAAGGCTCCAGTAAAACCCTCTGCGACCCCGTTCAGGAAAGCAGTGTTGAAAATGGATGGACGGATGATGACAAGTCACAAAGTCATCATTGCTTTGAAGCAGGAACAGATACATACTTGAGTTAAGCCTTCTCTATCTGACTTGATAGACTGTAATTGACGTATGCATTCACATTGTACGCTGTAATCAACAGTTTGTAATCAAACTATTGTCATCGTTACAATGCTTGTGATGACTTCAAACCAGATCATTTTCATTTTTCGCGCTACATCTGATCCAAATGACAGGGGAAAAAAGAACCAATCTGCGTTGACCTTAATCGGAAAAATGGCAGTGCGACTCACTACTAATAGAAAACAGATGTGACCGACTTGCCAAACTCATCTTCAACTTACCAAAAGCTAGTATGCCCCTATATATATGACCGGTGTCAGAATTTGGTCCACGTTGCCGGCAATAAGTCAAATTCATTTACAGTGAGGGTTCGATAAGACAGTACAATTGTAGGAAAGGAACCATAGGTTTGTGCCTATTTGTACGAGTAGAGCAGCTGGAGCATCGTGGTGTAAATATAATACACAAGGGCGAAGCACAGAAAATGAGTTGAGAGAATGTGAGCGGAATGAGGATATGGAGGGGTCCTATGGCAGAACAAAATAGGGCATGAGGCAACCTGCCGTGCTGCATCAGGGAAGAGATCATGTTGCGAGGAGGAATGTGCCGTTATCATTGACACACACAGGCACACACATGCGCGCGTACTGAGCTGATGTGGCAATGATCGCTGATGCCATCGGTGGTCTATTTCTACACAGGTGTTGCTTTAGAAGAGTGGAAAAGGCAGTTACTCTGCAAGATTTTCTTGCGCCTTTTACCTTCAGCTTATTTTCTCTCTCTCTATGGTATCCATATGGTAAATCCACCCATGGGTTCATATTGTCCAGTTGTGTTTATACACATTCACAAGTGCCGCAAGGTGCAAAAGGAAATATTCTCACAATAAATGAGTTGGATTATCTTGAAAAAGTAATCACTAAAGCTATTTAAATCATCAATCAAAAAATACACATAAAAAAAATGAATTCAATAAAGTACATGCCTGAATATTTCAGAAATTGGCTAAATAGATTTTAAGGCAAAAAATTGGGTGCTCCAAACTTTTGTGCCGGTGCATCCCCCCATAAAAAGTTGGGAGCGCCAATGAAAAAAATGGCTAGAACCCTGGACTAAATAAATAAATGAATGAATGAATGAATGAATGAAAATATAACTCTTTGGGTGTGGCCAAAGAAAAAAATCAGAACATGAATCATTTTGGACACATTAGACTTTTCAATCTCCTCTTCCGCTTGATACTTTTATTGTGTTAACTAAGATACGAATCTCATTCTTGGTCAAATATTTCCACACATTTATGTATAGGCCGTCGTGTGCCAGGTGAACTGGAAAATGGTTTTTCTGTCAAACCCTACAAGCTACGTCTTAAGTGTAGTTTGACGATGTTTTGAAATGTATAAGAATTTCATGTCTTCCTAGCTTGAGGTTCCTGCAAACAAATTGTGTGCTAACTAACACTAACGATATGCAGCTCCTATATGATAGTCTGCAAATGAACGAGCAGCAATGCGGAAATGCGACACAGAGCTGACAGTCCCACAAGCGCATTTTTTTTCCCTTCTTCAGGCATGTATCATATGTCCATATCTCTGCAGAGGCCGAATTCCTCTGTGCACAGAGTGCACAAATGGGGCTTTTGTAATCCAGTGGCCGATAAAAGACAGTATGTTGTGCAAATGAACATTCTCTGTCACTGTTTCGTCGAAGCGAATTGAATCTTGACACGGTCTATGAATCGACATACTGCTCAGGGTGCTAGCGTCAGCTCTCCTTATCAAAACGCACAGACGCACACACACACTCACACCTCCAGAATTGTGCACGTGTCCGTCATCCAGACAGCGTGCACAGTGGCCATTGATGCATTCATTCAAACAATACACACACATATGCAGTCACACTGGCCCGACTGCCATACACACCGCTTCACATATGCGCGCACGCTCAGAGAATTTCGATGACATGGCTCAGACAAAAGACAGGACTGTTCTGCCAAAGCGTCCAAACGTGTCTTTGTGCACGCACACACACAGTTGGCGCGTCACAGGTCTAAATGGATTGTCTTGCATCACAGCAGAGGATTTTTACATAGAGAAAACACCCCGGTCCATTTAAAAATAAATAAATGAATAAAAAATTGTTGCGTTGTCACCGTGAATCTTTTTTTAAGCAATTTTTTTGGGTGCTTATTTTCAGTACAAAGTGAATGGGTGAAGTGTGGGAAATGATGATAGAATACAAGAATCAAAGGACAGTTCTTCGGCCAATGAAGATACTTGTTAAAGAATAGCCATCCATTTTTTCAGATCCGTTTTATCCTTACAAGGATTCAATCAGCCTGCCATGCATGTTTTTGGAATGTGGGAAGAAACCGGAATACCCGGAGAAAACCCACTTAGGCCCGGGGAGCACATGCAAACTCCACACAGGAAGGGCGGAGCCAGGATCGAACCCATGATCACTGTGCGGTCGACGCGCTAACCACTGGATCACCGGGCCGCCCGTGTTTGAGAATATGATGTTTTAAATCATCGGTTTACAGTTTACAGTCCTGAAGAAAACAGCCTCCCTCACTTAGTCAATGCAGGACCACAAATAATTCCAAGAATAGTTTGTGACATCCTATTTCCTTCTCAACATCTGCCGCCAGCGGACCGCTACCACAATAGCTGAACAGGATGCCGTCGCTTCTGTTCCGAATCGGAGCCCCACAGATGGAAACCATCGTCATGACAGTGTGATTCATACAGCTTCCTGCACATTCATGACGCAGCAAACGTTGCCACCGCTGGGAGGACCACCAAGCAACCTTTTTAAAATGCAGTACACATTTTTAACTCATTCACTACCAGCCAATTCTGAACCAAGTCTGAAAAGACGTTTAAAAACGTCTTTGGGAGTGAATGAGTTAACCACATGACCCACTGCGGGCATTCTGTCGACAACTTTATACAGCCAATGTGGATTGAAAGTATTGGGACACCCGGGAAAACGTTATCGTTCAGCGGATTTGTCAATTATTCCGGAAGACTCTCATAAGAGGAAATACTCATATACTACTGTCTAAAATACTTGGAATGTAATATGCAGTTTCCCCAAAGCATTTCTTTTCTGCGAGATCAAAGCCAATGGAATTGTTTTAAGCTTTACTGCACATGTCGAAGCCATCAACTGTGGGTTTTCTTTAGTGAATGTCTCCTCGGGGTTTCAGAGGGACAAGTATGGGCAAGTTGAGTGTTCATTGCATCGGAGGGAATGCTCTGGGCCTTGGGTGTGGATGAACCAAGCATGTTGTTTCTTGCACAGACTCTTGGGGAATGGGCTGCCTGCACCACGATAGTCTTCCATAAATGTCAAATGGCATTCTACATAATGATCAAGCAACATGCTTTTACATTAACAGTATACAGTCAAACCTCGGTTTTCATCCATAATCCGTTCCAGAAGGCTGTTCGAAAACCGAAATTGTTCGAAAACCGAAACCACGCTCTTTTTAAAATATAAATGTTTACTGAACACGTCTGCTCACAATGGAAAGCAACACGAGGAAGCGTCACTTCCTCGTGTAAGGAAGGCGAGAGGAGTCAAATGGTGCATTCAATTGCGCTCAGTTTGTTCGAGAACCGAAATTTGTTCGTCATCCGAGGCATAAAAAATTCGAAATTTTGGGTAGAAAACCGAATTGGTCGAGATCCGAGACGTTCGAAAACCGAGGTTTGACTGTATGTGGCTGGTTTAAGCTCGGTAGCTTTGCCTTCACTTCAAATGAAGCACCATGAATACTTGCCGAAGCACCATTGATGAATCTGTGCTAACTAGGAGGCAAATGTTTTCTTCTCCCAGGTCCTCAATGCACAGAAAGCTGGGTACAAGGCGGCCATTGTTCACAATGTGGACTCCAATGACTTGATCAGCATGGGCTCCAATGATCGTAAGTTTACTCACGCCGCTTCCTGCATAACCATCCGCCATAGCTGCCTGCTCACCAAGCCCGACGACGCTCGAATTGAGGAATCCCTGTCAAGTCCCAGGATGTTTCTTGGAATGTTGTGATGCCCCGCAGCGGCTGAGCACAACCTCCTTTCGTCACCGTGATAGTATCTGTCCCCTGTCCTCACTTGAAAGGGCGCACCACAGTCATGAATCATCGTGATGGTGCTTTTTTTTTTTTTTGCCCTGTTGCAGACTTGCCAAGCATGTTTCTTCTTGTTTCTATGTCGAGACCTGCCACATTTAATTATGTCCCCCTTTCACGCCCGCCTGACAGTATTTTCTGATTGTGAAGCTCCTGTGATTGCTGCAAAATCATGCGCAGTAGCTTGGTCAGATGTGCAGAGGCCACAAATGACATGGTTAACTACAGCTCATCCCTTGCCGTACACCAGGGGTGTCAATCTTATTTTTGTCGTCGGCCACATTTGAGTTACTGTTTCCCTTGGATGGCCGTTATGACTGAAACCAAATTTTAAAAGTCAATAATAACGGTTCATTCAACTATTGTTTAAGTTACTGCAATGTAATGTTTGGTTACAAGAAAATGCTTACAATATGTCTCTTATTTATTACATTCTATTTTGGTTTTAGCAAGCATCATGCAAGTTGACATGCTCGATTTGCTTCCGCGCGACACATAAAATGACGTGGCGGGCCGGACCTGGCCCCCGGGCCTTGAGTTTGATACCAGTGCCTTCCACGCTGCCACACTTTGCTTGCGACCACCGCTGCAGACAAGTCAGCTTTGTTTGAATCATGTTTAACTCATTCACTCCCAAAGACGTTTGTAAACGTCATTTCAGACTTGGTCCAGAATTGGCTGGTACTGAATGAGTAAAACTTGGCAACATTTTGAGAAGTCACCGTGGTGCTATAAATGGCAATTGGATCTTCAATTTCGGTTTTATGTCCGATAGATTGAACAGCATTCAAAAGTATTTTTCACACTTTGGATTGAGATTTTCACGTCACAATAATACCGGACAGCCAAACTGAGCCATCCGAGAGAGAAATCCTGTGGCCTTTGCCATGAAAAGGCTCTCATGACTGGTGACACCCTGCTGTCAGTTCAATGCATGGAGGAAGCCACGCACCACTTGCTACTCCAATAATGACTATTAACACACGGCTTCGGTATAACTAGTCTAATAAAGTTAAATGGGCTTCAAGTCATTTTTAAAAATTTCCGTTTCTTGTTTGTAGTGGACATAATGAAGCAGATTGATATTCCCTCCGTGTTTGTGAGTGAAGAGACGGCCAACTCTTTGAAAGAAGACTACCTGTTTGACAAAGGGTAAGTTGATGTTGATGAAGTGTACCATACAGAAAAAGGCATTTTGAGCTGTTTTTGCGGATCGCTCTCACTCGTTCATTTTGTTTCAGGGGGCGTGTGATCCTCATGCCAGATTTCAGCCTTCCGTTGGAATACTACTTGATCCCCTTCCTCATCATCGTTGGAATCTGCCTCATCCTCATTGTTGTCTTCATGGTAGGTTCTCTTGTCCACATTCCGAGTTGGAACAAGGATTCTCCAATAGATCAGACTGGAGAATCTTTGGTCCACCTTGCACTGACTTAGACCTCAGAGATCAATCTACTCTAACCAGGCTGCACTACTAGAGCGCTAGGATATAATGATAAAGTAACAGAAACCTTTCTGGTTTCTTTGTCGCTAGATCACAAAGTTTGTCCAAGATCGACACAGGGCTCGGAGGAGCCGCCTCCGCAAAGATCAGTTGAAGAAGCTTCCGATCCACAAGTACAAAAAAGGTAAGTGTCTGTCCTGTTCTTTTTCCCACAGGTATGGTAAAGACTGATCTCTATACCGCATGTGCTTTCTCACCATTTGACCCAGATGAGCGTGATAGCAATGCACTCCGACATATCATTTTTCCATTTTGGCGCTAATCGGATTATTATCGTCTCAAAGGTTGTTTTTTTTTTCTTTTAAAGCTCTCCCTGGGTGATCAGAGGTATTCCGAGTGGAGAGTGGACACATGACTGATGGTTAAGAATGTGTTGTCGGGCCAAACTGGGAGCAAAGTAGTTTCTCGCTGTTGAGTGGATTGAACAGTCAAGTTTTTTTTTTCGTGACACGTAAGCCACACTTTTCCTTTTTACCTAATTGTAGACTGTTCGGTTGATCACAGAGCAGCTCAGGTAAAGACTGATTAGTCAGCTGTGTAAACAGAAAACATAGCAACCATACTAGCGAAACTCTGTGTAATTTGCCCATCCGTCAAGTAAAACAATAAGCGGCCGTGTGTGAGAGTGTGGTGTGTTCACAATAATCATAAACAAGAAAGATGACATTCTCGCTTCCGAACATTCTTTTGTCGTAATGCGTTTTTTTTTTCTTTCCCAGTGCTGCTCGGTATTTTCTTCCCAGTCAATTAATTTAAAAGAAAGAAGATATGTCTCTTTCAATCTGGAACCCTAGCGAAAGCGGACCGTATTTCTCTAATTAGAGTTTAGACTTGGTGAAGCAGAATGTGGCTTGCTGTCCAAGGTTATTTTTGCGCTCTCTCTTCCAAGCGACTGACAAATGTGTAATGTGTTTAAGTCAGTCCGTAGGGATAATTTGTAAGTCGTTACCCTACTAACATTATTGCTGAAGCCATTTTTAGCTTCAATTTAAAAAAAAAAATACAAAATACCAATGTGCTTGCTGAAAATGGTTTCTCTTGTTATTCAAAAAATATTCAAATATGACTTTGGTAACTAAGTGTGATTAAAAAGTTTGCTTGACACGTGAACCTTAAATCTAGCATTAAAAGATATCTAAGAAAATTTGTACCAAACCGGACCCCTTGGTGCAAAACAAGGCGATTGAAAGACAATCTGAACTCCACATAAGAAAATGAAGCAACAAACGAGAAACCGCTGTAATCAGGATATTGCTTTGCATTGCAAACCCACATTTTATTTGGGTTTTGATTTGACTGTGACTCTTAGAAAAGACAACAGTGCAGCTACTTTGGTCCCTGCAGGGGATCTTTTAAAAGTGAGTCGCATAATGAGGAACTCCCTTGTAAATCTGCATATTGAGGAGGCCATGCTGCTGTTTCCCATTTGAGCCAAATGCAGCGTGAGTGCTCAGTGGCTTTTCTGCATCGGTCTGACGAGACTGCTGGGCGGTGGGAGTTTTTTTTTTGGGGGGGGTGGCCTGTGGGGGGTTGCTGCAGTCCTGCCAGCTGAATCAGAGTATTTGGTGACAGGGAGGAGACACCAAATGTGAACCTAATCACATTTAAAGCAGGCTTGCTTGGAAGCAAACCAAATGATGACTTAAGAGTGCGTAGGGGCCCCACGAGTGAGCAATGTGATGGGATTCATTAGTTGGTGCTTATTTGATGAAGGCCGTTAGAGGAGCCGGCGAGTCAAAAACATACGAAGCAAAGCAGGAATTAGCCATTGGAGGTTACTTGGATCCAGGTACTGACAGTTTGGGACCAGGCAGCTAGCTGTTATGTATACTGGCATGCATTATAAAGACAAATGTCTGTATTTAGGCTCGCACATGGTGGTGAAAAACAAATGATTTGAGAGAGCCCTTGCAATGATTAAGAGACTAAATTTGTGTGTTGCAAACCGGTACTAATTTCTAATTGATTGTATGTTCCCGAAAAATTTACCTTCAAAAACAATGACATTTAGTGTGTAAACATTAGGAAACAGTCATGCTATCAACTAGGACTGAACAGTTAAGTGAATTAAAATCGACATCGCATTGTAGTGGAATGCAATTTCCAAATCTCAAAGGTTGCAATTTTGAAGAAAACTTAGGGCTGCATTTTTTTAAACTATATGTATATACAGTGAAACTCATCTACAACGAAACCTACATGGGTGAAAATACCCACTAGTGTGAAAAAATCTTAATGCATGAAAGCCAATCCCACTTTTTTGCTCCCCCTACAACGAAAAGTCCCCCTGTTGTGTAATACGAAATCTTTTTCTCTGCCCTTGCCTCGCAATGAGATCCACTACAACGAAAACAAGCCTTCCGCAAAAGTCTAATCCGACCTCAGCCTGCCACAGCCACCAGTCCTGCTTCGCTCCGAAACAGCAACAACAACCACCACACTGGTTTCCACATGCGCAGTAGTACAGGAGGTATTTGTTATTGTTAGTTTCAGACGCAGCACGAATGTTGCATTGCTAAAATGGCCACAAAACGGACCTTTGCAGACCAAGGAGTTAAGAAAAGCTTTCATGCAGGGGTGTCAAACTCATTTCACATTGTGGGCCACATACGGCCTCGGTAGATGTAAAGTGGGCCGGACCATTAAAATTATATCATACTCTGCTATAAATAACCAAAATAATGTCTTTCTTTTGTCTTGGTCTAAAGAAGCACAAGAACATGAGGAAAATGTTGAAATTTGATCAACAGATCTTTTACAAAACTATTCATGAAGCTCCTTAGATTTTCTGAGACAAAAGTGCAATTTACTTTTATCATTCACAGATGAATATATGCATTGCAACTGATCCCACTGATTGTACAAAAGCACAAAACTTTAACAAGTACAGTAATTGGTATTGAAAAATATAGTAATGCACTTTAAGATTAAACGAGATTTATAAAGAAATGAATTTTTAAACCATTTACACATGTGCAGATAAAATCTAAATGTAACCCCTGCCGACACCTTACAAACTAAAGAGAAGGCTATTAAATGTGTAAAGAATAAAGTATTCACATGTCCTTGATAGTGTCTGCTGTGTTGGGTCTGTCTCAATGACAGACTGAGGCTGCTGCTGCTTTCTTCTCTGATCAAAACAATGTTGTCTTCTACTCTGATACTCAAAACAGTGTGTCCCCCTAGCGGATACTCCACAAATTGCACCATATTAAAAATATTCATTCCATATCTTTTATGCATTTTTTCAATTTTAAATTATCCTACGGGCCTGATCAAACCTCCTTGCGGGCCGGTTCCGGCCCGCGGGCCGTATGTTTGACACCACTGCTTTAATGCTTGAAGACAGGATAAAAGTAATAAAAATGAAAGTGTGTGTGTGTGTGTTTACATCTGAGATAAAATTTGCTATATTGAAAAGTCCCCTGTTGTGAAAGATTTCTTGCTCCAAACATGATTTTGTTGTAGAGGAGTTTCACTGTATATATATTTATTTATATGGTGTGAGGACAGCACTGTGGTCGACCGGTTAGCACGTTTGCCTCACAGTGCAGACTGCATTGTTTGATTCCGGCTCCAGCCTTCTCGTGTGGAGTTTTGCATGTTCTCCCCGTGTCTGTGGATTTTCTCTGGGAAGTCCTCCCACATTCCAAAAACATGCATGGCAGACTCGTTGGGCACTCTAAATTGTCCCTAGGTATGAGTGTGAGCGTGGATGGTTGTTCGTCTCTGTGTGCCCTGCGATTGGCTGGCAACCAATTCAGGGTGTCCCCCGCCTGCTGCCCGAAGACTGCTGGGATAGGCTCCGGCACCCCCCGCGACCCTAGTGAGGATGAAGCGGTTCGGAAAATGGATGGATGGAGTCCTCCCACATTCCAAAAACATGCTTGGCAGGTTGATGAAACTCTCTAAATTGTGCCTAGGTGTGAGTGTGAGCGCAAATGGTTGTTCATCTGTGTGTGCCCTGCGATTGGCTGGCAACCAGTTCAGGGTGTCCCCCGCCTACTGCCCAAAGACAGCTGGCATAGACTCCAGCACGCCCGCGGGCATATACATTGCGGGCTGTTTGAATTTGGATGCTCCATTGAAAAACACTTTAGTATGTTCAACAAAAGAATGAGAGAATTTAATTTACACACTGCGCTTCCAAAAAATTGGCAAAATGGACCAAGTGTCACATTTCCATAAATGGTGTACAGTCCGAAGGTGGTGTACAGTGGAAGTCTATAGTGCCCGTGTAATCGGTGCACAATAGCAGCATGAGACATAGGATCTGTGTCAATACACTGGATTATGTAACGGCAGCTGCCGCGCCTGTCAGCGTCACGCTGCCATTTTAATATCTTTGGTTGCAGTGTGATTGCAGAGCCTTGCATCATCCTCGGCTCAGCTTTAGTGTCAGCCCACTCAGCGGACAGAATCACCAACTTGTGTTTGTAGCAAGAGGTCGTGGCACATATTTGAAGGTCCCTCCTTCTCAACGCTGACCTCTATCTTGATGATTGCGAGTGCACACACACACACACACAGTGAACAGAGCAGCTGCAGTGTTTCACGACTTGGGCACAGAGCAGCACTCTGATTCAGCGACACATTACACACTTCTTCCACTGAGTCTCCTTGCTCGCACGCTTCACACTGCTCATCCGAAGTTCAGTGGGACAGCGTGGCTCCTTCGAGAGACGAGAACGCTGCCGCAGGGCTATCTGAAGAGAGAGAAAAAAAGTCAAAAGGAGGGGACATGAATTGCGATGACTCCTATGTGGTTTTTATGAGTCTGTTTTCAGGAATGCCGGGAATTTTAGATGTGGCTAAAATGCCTTTTGAGAGTGTCCAGGGAGGAAAGAAAAACTTGTGGGCAAATTAAAGCACACTAATATGTAGGGCAAAATGTTCTAGTGAGCTCCAATGGAATACCTTGCTATTGGGGAACGATACAGTATCGTATTTGCATATACGAGTGTTTCAGCACACAGAGTTTATAATTCCTTTCCTGTCTTTAAAAAAAAAAAAAAAAAAAAAAAAAGGCACCAGACCAGTTTGTCGAGTTTTAAGAAAGACTGCGCAGGTTTCATGAATATCAACTTCCTGTTTTGGTCTTTGGGTGGTTAGGTTTGCAAGTGGGGAAATGCAATGCTTGCACACGACGTGCATCGAGAAATAAATCCCCAATTTTACACGCGGAAACAATTAACTATGAACAATTCTCTTGTAGTTTTCACTAATATAGATAGAAAAATAGTTAAATAAGTGAATACGTGTATTTGGGTTATTATTGAGGTAGTTGTGGTTTGCAGTGGTGTGGAACGTTATTGTATCAAGACATGTTGTCAGTGTATTGTTCAATAAATACCTGTCCATCAGTGTCAACATTATTACTTTACTACAGTAAAAATAAATAAATTATATAATTAAGGCCTTGTAACGGATTTCTTGGGATTACTAATGTCTGCCCATACATCAGAATGATTGTGATTTATGGGTGTTATTTACACAACTACAGAGAGGTCGGGCATTTGGTGGGGAAAGGCCTTCATACAAATACATAGTTATATTGTTCCACAAATTAATAACGATGCTTCATTCAAGTCAATGGTCAGCATGCAACTGTGCCTCGTGTGTCATCTGAATTCAGTTTTCTTTCTGTATCTTAATAACATGACCAAAACGATAAAAAATATCGAATAAGAATTTTTAAAATCGTACATACAGAGATTGCTGCATTTTGTTAGTGCAACTTGCGCTGACCAACACATCAGAGGATGTAAAAACTCAGATGTTATGGTGGACAAGCTAGATGGCCCTGTGAGTTAAATGTGAAATCTGTTTGGGCAAGACAGTTGCTAGTTCCTTCAGCCGCCATTACTGATTTTGAAGGCAGCAGCAACACGTAGGGGCTGACATTTCGACAACAACATTTGACATCCATATACGGGTGCAGCCAAGAGAAATGCTACAAAATGACGACGATAGTTGCGAATAAATCCAGTCCACTTCTTAGAACAAAGATTCAAATTTAGCTTGTAATGTATAAAATGATGTGGAAAGTTGCGCAGGCATGCCAGAGTGAAAAACTGTAAGACTGCACTTCTGACAGACTGTATCGGTGCTGCTCTTCTGGTTAGCAACATGGTTCAAATGGACGCCGCATTTGACTCTTGAGTGGTCTTGTGGTGAATAATAGTGCCACCTGTTTTTATCCTTTAGGGATAAATGCGCCTATTTTGAGTGTATTACACAACCGGGGATTTAAATGAGACCTGTTGTGAGTTGTTGGAGTGGAGGCCACCGATTTTGGGAATGTGCTCCTGTATTTACTTTTACCTCCACACACAAATAAGCACCTCAACTCAAGTAGACGCTTCCACGGAGGGGAATGGATCTTTCAATTGATTGAGTTCATGGATCCTAATGTTCAAACATGAACATTAAGGAGTCGAGCCCAGGGGGAAAAGCGTTGCTAACCAAAAGAGCAACACCTGCCGAAGCTATTCAACAACCCATTTGTGAAACGAAACTGTGTCGTATTATCCACTGTTAGGATGTTCGTACAATTAAGTGTCTGATAACTTCCGGAAATAACTGAACACTACATGATGAATTCGGGTTGTGTTCTTGAGCCTCTGGTCCACAAAGGAAGTCAATGTGATCTGGTAGTTGCATTTGTGTGTGTGTGGGGGGGGGGGGGGGTTGTAATGAAGAAAATTAAACTACAACACGGAAAACAAACTCATCAAATTAACTTACGGCCAAGAGCAAGTTTAGTGGATTGTCTTATTTGTCTTGCTACCCAAAAAACTTAGGCCTGAAAGTTTGACAAAAACAGATGAAGTGAAAACTTTGCCTTTAAGTTTCAGTTGCTGACAGTGGAAGAAAAAAGGAGGAAGGAGGAGGAGGAGGAGGGCGGTGGTGGTTTTAACTGGGCCGCCATATAAGGTCACATGCGGCCCTGGCGTAGACAGCAAATGAAAACATGCTCACTTTGAGCTTACGTAAACAGAGCAGCTCACAAGAGTCCAGCCTCCTTCTGGAAGAAGCACCCACTGGAAGAAAGGCAGGGGGTCAACTGTGGAATTTGAAAAGGGAACATGTAAATTCCTCAACTCACATCTTTAACAGTCTTGGATGTCAGGACATTTTTGGAAGAGTCATACCAAGATTGTGAGGAGAGCGATAAACACTGTTTGGAGTCAATGGCGGAATCAGTTTTGGTTCAAAACTGTTGTCGATTGTTTTTCAGTATTGTCAAATGTGTCCATAAACACTCAAATACACTAAAAATGATATTTGGACATTTCATTCAATTCCATTCCTCCGTATTCTGTAGCGCTTTTCCTGGCGATTCAGTGAGCGAGATGCAGAATGCACCGTGGACCAGTTGCAAGACACATAAAGTTTCTAATATTTTTGTTATCAGAAGCAGCGTCAGAGTGAAAACATTAGTATGAAAGACCTAAAACATCTTCCCGGTGTGTTAGTCAAAGCCATGAAGGCAATGGAAAAATGTGCTTTGTTTCTCAGGAGACAACTATGATGTGTGCGCCATCTGCCTGGACGAGTACGAGGAAGGAGACAAACTGCGGGTCCTGCCATGTTCTCATGGTGAGTCCAGCCTGTGTGGACACTCAAGCTGAATGAGTTCAACACTATCTGCACTTGAGCAACCAAGTACAGTCAATTGCCAGACCGGACTGGTGCGTGAAGAGTAAAAATCTGCATTAGAACCGGTTCCCAATTGAAATGCATTGGGGGAGAAAATATTTAAATCCCAAAGTCTTAACAAAAAAAAGTAATAAACATTCAGTCTCCGTTTCCTACCAAAAATGGGGGGCACGTTTATTTTACTGAATAAAAAATGACAAGAAACTTCATCATACCCTCTGAGCCCTGCCATATTCAACCGAATGATAATCCCACTGAATTGAACCAAATTGAATCATTCCTCTTTCAAATCGAGCAGTCCTTGAATCTTATTGCACCCCATGTATCGAGATACATATCAAATCGTCTTTTAATAGAGAGCTGCACACCGCTAGTTAAAAATGTTCAACAGGCCACAAGGCATTTTCCACAACGCAGGCTTTTATGACTAACCTAAAACAAGCTTCTCAGTCAGGGACAACATTTTGGTGACGCATCCTGTCAAAATCCAGGCTTTCAGAATAAAAGCTTTGGCCTCGTGGTGGCTATGTGTAGTACAGTCGAACCTCGATTTTCGGACGTCTCGGTTCTCGTACAATTCGGTTTTCGAACTAAAATTTCGAGTTTTTTATGCCTCGGATGACGAACTAATTTCGGTTCTCGAACTAACTGAGCGCACTTGAATGCGTCACTTCACTCCTCTCGGCTTCGCTAGCTCGTGTAGCAACGCTACCTCGTGTAGCTTCGCGAGGTAGCGAAGCCGAGAGGAGGTAGCAAAGCCGAGAGGAGTGAAGTGACGCTCCCTCCTGTCGCCGCGCTCCCTCGTGTCGCGTCGCTACACAGGAAGCGACCATTGTGAGCAGACGTTTTTGTATTGTTCAATAAAAAAAAGCAGACGTGTTTGGTGAGACGCTTCTGTTAGCGCGAGTGAAATCCCCCTTTTCATAATGGTTTGCCCTGGCAGCACAGGGGAGGGGGTGGGGGCGCGCGTTTGTTTACATTTCAATGCAGCCGCACATAATGAACACTCTGGTGTCCGGTGTCTCATTATTATGCAATAATCGTACAGAAACAGCTTGTGAGCAGACGAGTTTGTATTGTTTAATTAAGATTTTTTTTTTAAAAAGCAGACGTGTTTGGTGAGAACTAAACTGTTATTTTTGCATCGTGTATCAGCCCCTAATCATGGCACCAAAGAAAGCAAGTGGAAGTGGTGAACCTGGTGAAGAAAAGAGGAAAATAGTGCGCAAAACTATAGAATTTAAGAAAGATTTAATCGCGAAATATGAGTCAGGTGTGCGTGTGTCTGTGTTGGCGAAGGAGTTCGGGATGCCGAAATGCCCCGCCTACTGCCTGCTGACAGCTGGGAGAGGCGCACGCCCCACGACAGATAGAGAGAGAGATGTTCCTTCAATTTTTATGTTACTATGTTAATGTTAAAATTGGTCATCTCCCATTACATTTGTACAGTTTATGGTGTGAAGTTGTAAAAATAAGTGGTTTTAAAAAGTTGTTTTCTTGACTTGGAACGGATTAAAACATTTTACATTGATTTCAATGGGAAAAATGGTTTCGGTTTCCGAACAGTCTTCTGGAACAGATTAAGTACGAAAACCGAGGTTTGACTGTAGTTGCACTCAACTATTTGGTGTGTTGGCTAAATAAGCTACCACGTGAGCCCCCAAAGTGCTGGGAAGTTGTTTTATTATACAGTATGCTCTTATTTTGAAAATCTGATTTTGGATAGAATGTTGCGCTGTCGCCCCAACATACCGATAGACGTTGTGATGAACCCTTTTTACATAACTTGGAAAATGTTTCACATGTTCACCCTTCAATTCAGGGAAACAAACGGTGGAGTTGTTAGGTTTGAAAAATGCGCATATGTCAACCACGGTTCCACTGTACCCTACTTTTTGTGAGTACAGCTCGGTATGGTGTGCAGTCACTCCTGTTCCCATTGGGAACAAGCTGATGTTGTTCCCTTGGCTGTTGGCATGGCTCCAATTACGAACCACGTGTAATGAGCGATTGTCCCCACAGCCTACCACAGCAAATGCGTGGACCCCTGGCTGACCAAAACCAAGAAGACGTGTCCGGTGTGCAAGCAGAAGGTAGTCCCCTCGCAGGACGACTCTGACTCTGACGAGAGCGGCGGTGAAGAGAATGACGAGGCGTCCGAAAGCACCCCGCTGCTGCGCTCGCTAGCCTCCACCAGCGCCCACTCCTTCGGCACCATGTCGGCGGCGTCCCGCTCCGACCGCGACCAAGGGGAGTCCTCAGAGTATGAGGACGATGAGCTGGGTGAAAGCAGCGATGGCGAGGAGGTGGTCACCGTGGTAGTCCAGATGCAGCGATCAAGCCCGGAAGACCATGATCACGACCTGCTTTGAGCTTGAACCTTTCTTGGGGACAACTCACTGTTGACCTTGATATACTCTCCTTACATATTCATAGGTACTGTATATTTGATTTCAAGATGGTGAATGAAACGTTGAAGGAAGTCTGCTGCGCACCTGTGATAGGACTACACACGCAATGACTGTTAAAGAGTCACAAATACAAGATACACTCCTACGGGCCAAGGCCATGTCCACATGCGCACTGCATAAATACACGACCATATACACGCACATATATATATATATATATAGTCTATATATATATATATACACACATATATATATACACATATATATATATACACACATTTGTGTGTATATATACAGCATACACATATATGTGTGTGTATATATGTGTATAATATATATATAGTATATACATTATATATACACACACACAAATATATAAACAAACTTGTTCTCCGCCGTAGTTTTATTGTACATACACAGATGCAACGGCTCTGCGGCTTCCTTTTTGAAGCAACGTTTAAAAAAAAAAATA
Source organism: Hippocampus abdominalis (assembly GCA_018466805.1). Classification (NCBI taxonomy): domain Eukaryota; kingdom Metazoa; phylum Chordata; class Actinopteri; order Syngnathiformes; family Syngnathidae; genus Hippocampus; species Hippocampus abdominalis. Next base: position 8,279,981 of record CM031701.1, on the reverse strand, counting down.
TTTTTTTTAAACAGCATATAAGTTTCACCTCACTGGAAAGAAAGTCATGTTGCGAAATAAGTCAGTATTACAATAAAGTTTTAATTACACCAAAAAAAGTGTCATTTCATTGATGTAATGTTATGAGGGGAAAATGTTATACAGTACTGTATTTGAAATATTTTCAACAAGAAAATGATCAATTCAATTTGTGCCCACGAAACTCTTACCTTCACCGTTGCTTGATGTGATATAACTACAATCAATCATCAAAATTTATGCAACCACACCCTAATTCAAAACTTGCCAGTAATCGGTGAAATGAGACCTTTCGTCCCACCTGAGTTGTTGCAGTCAAAAATCTCACTGGACCCATTTTTTGTTTTTGTTTTTTTAAAATGGTGTCTATCAAACTTATTCGAAATTGTTGCCAGTAATCGGTGAAATGAGACCATTCGTCCCACCTGTGTTGTTGCAGTCAAAACTCACTGGACCCTTTTTTTTTTTTTTTTTAATGGTGGCTATCAAACATATCTGACCCTTAATTCTACACTGCAGCAAATGGAACCACAATGAGGACAAGCCCCATAGATTGTGGGTTTGTCATAAGATATATACTGTAAGTTGTAATATTAAGAGTACTTTGCTAAAGCACACTATAGTCATATTTTCAAGAGGTTGAAAAAGGAGAAAGCCATGACAGCTTCAAGTTTGCGTAGTCTTCATTCTAGTAACATTACAACCGACCAGCCCTAACCATTGCTGAACTTTTCAGCACAAAACAGTGAATGCATACTAAAAAGGAATTTAACATGCGGATAAACCAATGCACGCATGTGTGCTTAATGGGCCTTCACTTACACAGAAATTATTGCTATGTTAAATTGCTTTTGCTGTTTCATTTTCTTTTGCCAGATTGTTATTGCAAATGCCGTTCCAATAACAACATTGGGGAAAAAAATCAGGAAACACCTCATTTAAATCCATATGATTAAAAGATGAATGACATTGGTAAACTTGTGAGAGCACTGCTGAATTTGAACAAACTCAAGAGCAGAACAGGAAACACTTCTCTGGTTGGAACAAATTTATTTTTGATCCGTCTGAACAAGATAAATCAATATGGCATTCTTGGTTGTATGCATGTGAAATTCAATGCATTGACAGACTATCCCAGATGTAAGAAAACTAAAGTGAGAACAGAAATCAGCAACGGGGACTTTGAAACAGATCTGATGCTTACACAAGGCTTTAACAGTGGAGCTGAAGCTGCGGGGAGGGGGTTGGGGGGACAAGTTATGGGAGGGAAAATTAATCTGAAAAGAGCAACAGACCTCTCTACATTATGGCACAGGATACACAGGTTCGGATCAAGAACATGTTGGTTCCATCCAACCCACCTCCCAAAGACATTACAATTGTAGGTTCTGCGCTCAGTGGACGATGAAAGAAAGGCAATTAATTCCACAGTTTCAGTTGTCAACATAGCGTAATGAGGATTTCTTCCAAACAGTGCAGCTTCGGAAAAGGGGCGGGGACAAGGGACGACCCCCCCCCCCCCAAAAAAACAAACAAAGAAATTAGCTCCGCACTCACCTTCCCTGCCACTTAACCCGTTTGGTGTTTTGTTATCAACTTCCGAGCTTTTACTACACATGGTCCTATCTGGAGGGGGTGGGGGGCATGCTCCAGGTGGTTAGAAAGCAAGAGAGACCTGCCCCACAAAATGGTAGGCTTTCATAAAACAAATTACAGGAACTGGCCCAAAAAAAATTAAAAAGAATCAAGTGCCTGAGTAGGTAACTGGAATGTCCATTGATTTTTGCCGTCGTGTACGGGTACAGTAAAACTCTGCTTGATAATGGTTAACTGAAACAAAACTACACCTTGACAAGGATGTGCGTGTGAAGTGTTTTATTGTTGGGGGTGGGGGACAAATTAACATGACTCTGTCCAACGTAGTAGTTGGTGGGAGAGGAGGAAGTGCTGAGCAACTGCTTCAGCGCTCCCATTTATATTAAAAAAAATAGGCAGTGGCCACTAAGAGAGCACATACGGGGCCTTGTATCAATGGGCACCAAAGAAACACGAGGTGTTTGGCTTTCATTCTGCTGGTCTTTTGTCAAGTGACAAGATTTGTCATCTTGGCTATGGATTAACTACAAGGGCTGAGACTCGTTTAGGGTGGGGGAGGGTGGGGTGTCAGAAGAAAAGTAAGGAGCAACGAGGACAGGAAGTGTGAAATGCAACAGGGTGGTAGGTCGACAGGTAGCTGGTGGGTTGGGTGGCCTGGCACGGGATGCTTCAGTAGCCAGAATTCCTCAGGTGCTCGGCCATTTTGCGTACCAACGGGTTGAGCTGCCCTCCGTAGACACCTTCATTGCCCTTGACCAGAATCATTACTAGAACATAAAAAGGACAAAGAAAACAAAATGAAATGGGGGGGTGAGGGAGGGAGGAATACATTTAAAAAAAAATCTCATACATCTTTTGCGGATTAGACATTTATTTGGTTCAGTTTGCCTGTAGCCAAACAATTTCCAAATGACAGGCATAATGTGTCCTTTTTATATTGTGGATGAATAAAAATAGATTGAACTGAGTGTCATGATATCGCCCAGCATGATGGCCAAACGCGTTGCAATGATGGAGCTAAACCAAGAAGCACCAAGCGCATGAAATTGCTGCGGACATGGCGACAGGTAAAAGTTAATAACTCGTGCTAAAACGGCTACAGTTGACGAAAGGAGGGCTTGACCTCACCCAAGACACTTGACATCGCCAGTAGCCGTCAGCACCAAGAAATCCCCACCACCACTTAAAGGATTTTAGAAAGTGCAAGGCTTCACCACCGCTAGAATTATACTACATAAACTATGTGTCAGCATGATATTGTATTTTTGAGGTTGTAAAAAGCTCTGGTGAAAATTTTAAATGTTGATATTAATACACTGTTTATAAACAGGCAGTTGACAAGTTCACAGCTCAATTCATTAACAGTAAAACGTTCAAGAAATTCTAAAACAAATTCAAATGATTTCATGCCCCCCCCCCCCCCCGTCCCAATAAGCCCCCCTCACAGAAACCATGCAAACTTCGAAAGAATAAAAAAAGAATCTTGGGAATTATTGGGAACCAGAATCATCAAAGTTCAAAATGGGACCAACACAGGTAAGTTGCTTTTGTTTTGTTTGTTTGTTTTTTAAACTTGTTTGACAGACAGAACCTGTTCTGATCCTTCTCCACAGTAATGTGTTAGTTTCATGACGACCATGTGTGAATCAAACAATTTCTCTGTTTATGGGAAATTCTGTTTTGAAATTCAAAGATGGAAAACAAGCTCAACATGGAACAGAGGGTGACAGTTCACTCGGGGGAATGAGTGCAAGGGACTCTATGATGGCAGTCATGTACCTCACAGCACTTACCAGTGTTTGCTTTGCCCATAGCAATGTTGTACGTGGGCCCTCCACCTGCACATTTTGTCCGCATGTCCACTGACCATTCCTGATCTACATTAAAATTGTCTCTGATCACAGAGCATTTTTCATTTCCTAGGGTCAGGCCAGCGATGAAGAATGTCTTACGATCCTTTGTCGATGCCAATACATCAATTTCGTCAACCTGCAAAAAACAAAACAAAAAATGTACAGTTACAACAGTATTCATCTGGTGGGTCAGAACACAAGTGTGGGTCACAGACTGGTAGCTTAAAAAAACAAAAAACTCCCCAGTTTACAATGACAATAATACAAACATTTTCTGGTTACCAACAGCACGCAGAACACACATTCGCAGAGGAAGAATGTCACCGTGTGGCATGAGAAGGTTCACACAAGTTGCCACCCCCAAACCATCCCCACTCTGAACATGCATCTCAAGCGTTATTACCTGGGACATATAATACACCTTCGTACCATACCAAGTCCACCATAAAGTAAAATTTGGTTTGAGATGTTTTGCGCAATTGTGACACAATACAAAAGTGTGCGCATGCAAGGAGGTGGGGGCCGATTGATGTACTGTAATGCCGTGGGTTGTGCGCAAGGAGAGTCACAGCCGCCGATGCACAATCAGCCAATTACTCAGCGGAACAAAATACGATTAGGAACAAAAATAAAATGCCGTTTCAGATTTTTCTGCTGATTAAAATTGCCATGCCGATTCCAAACTTGCAGTCAGGTGGGTTTTTTTTCTAGCACGGTATGTTCTTGGTTTTTTTTCTCCTTCACAGCTGACCAGATAAGTAAATATTCCACTCAATACCTGTGGTAAGTCTTGCCATCTTATATGATTGGAATCATCTATAGAGTCACGGCAACATGCAGTTACAATTGATGTGATGGTGTGGTAAGAGGTGTGTGCGGCTCCCAATCATTCAGTACGATCTATATGTGCAAATAGAAAGCCAGCATAGTCGGAATGAAGATGCCTTTTTTCTTAACCTCGTAACCGTGGACATACTGTTCTAAGCTTTAATTTTTCAAAGCTTGTCACCACATTCCTTACATGTTTTATTTACATAAACACATTTAGAAGAAAACAGGAATCCTACAGCTCTAAAACGTAACGTGACAGAAAAACTAAGATCAGTTTTGTATTCTGCATCCAGAAATGAGTAAAAAATAAAATAAAGTAACCGTCAGGCCAAACGCAACAAAAAACGAGTTTCCAGTATTGAATGGGACAAACAAAATAAAATGACAACACTCGGGAGAACAAACGTAGGCAATAACTCATGCAAACCAATTCCAGCACCAGACCCAACTACCTGGGCCACACCCCTTAAAAGCACACATCCAAAAGCATGTTTCATAATTACCAGAGTAGTCTTGATCTAATCACGTGATTGGAAACGTTCACATTACATCTGATCATAATGGCTGACGAGTGGCTTCTTTTTTAACTGAACCGGGTGCACACTTTAAAACATGTACCGGTACGTGAAGATGCAACTAACGAGTTGGGTGAGTACTGTGTGTACGTTACTGTATATTTTATTATGACGCTTCCCGAGGCCCCGGACACTGACAGTACAGTAAGTAAAAGGAACACTGCAAACCTGTAACTACAAAAACCAAAAAGGAAAATTTACAACACATTACATGCCGGCTTTGTCTAGAAAGCTCGTGTTCTTGAATAGCGCCTCTGAAAACACGCCACCCTGCCTGAAATAGTGAAGATCAGCGATGAATTGACACCCCTATGAAGAGGGTTATCAATGTGTGTAGATGACTCACGATGGCAGCAAAGCACTACTTTTCGGTTAGCGAATGCGATGGCCTGTCTGAATGATTTGAAGCTCCTCCACTCACTTCAGTTCCTCGACAAGGATCCCACAAGATAGCCCCAAAACAATACTTCTTACAGTGGCTTCAGTTCAAGCAGTGACAAGGTGAGTTTTTCAGTGAACAAGGGATCTGTTCCCCAACCCCCCCCCTGGTTTTATGGTCTCCTGTACTAAAAATGCCATGTGGCGCTGTCAAGTATTTCCATATCATATAATGGCAGTTAAAGCCCGTGTGCTTTGTAAACGCATAAGCTTGCATTTACTGTAGCGATTGAAACATCAGCTGCTCTCATAGCAACTAGCTTTGTTGCATTCCGATCATGGCGGATACAAGCCTCCGTTCGCCGTAAATATTTTCAAATTGGACAGGGGTTGCTGTCTGTGCCTATAGCAGTTTGATCCTTATATTATCAGCAATCAGTCTTAAATGTATTTACAGCTTTGCAGTCAGCCCAAAATTTAAAAATTTCAATTCAAAAGTCTTCTTTGAGGCTTTCTTTTTCTGTCAGTCATGTATGTCATTAAATAAGTGGATCCAGTGTTCATAGATATTTTTGACAGGGTGTCCATAGATTTCACAGATGTGATTAAATGAACCTTTATTATAAAACAATTTATTGGACTTTGGATCATGACATTAATTATATTTTATTACAAATCATCTTTTTTTTGTGATGACCCCAAACCAGCATGCTTGTTCAATCATTGACATTGCATTATCAAAGAAGGCAAGCCATTTTCAAGACTCAAAGTTGGTGAGTCACTGATTCATACATGATTTAAAGATATAATGACCAAATTCTGACACAAGATATCAGCCCAATGCAAGCATTATACTGGCAGGGCCACTACAATTTGGCTTCTGGTGGCCCTGTCCGACCAGCAATCGAAAAAGCTTAAGGTCGAACCTTGTTATTTTTACTATATTACTGATTAATGGGCGTAAGTGTAGAGCAAGACAGTCAGCGACATAAAAAAAAAAAAAAGAAAAATAATGTAGAAAGCTTGTGTACTTTAACACGTAAATTTCCCCGTTCCACGTGTATCTTGACATTCCTGTACAGCATGGTGTAAAACAATGTGTGCAAACATGGAGGAGCTAGCCATCTGAACTTTCACACGTCAAGAAGATTCTCCAGACTGGTTCGCACATCCAGCATAGCAGCGTTCTGAGAACATTTATTCAAATTCAGGCTTCGGCCTTCCTGTGTGGAGTTTGCAACTGTGCCTCAGAGTTACCTCAGGGCACTGCATTGTTCTCCCACATTCCAAAAACATGTCTGGTAGGTTAATTGAACAATAAATCATCCGTGAGTGTCAATTTGAGTGAATGGCTGGTGACCAGTTTAGGGTGTAACCTGCTTCTCATACAAAGTCAGCTGGGGTAGTCTCCATCATACCAGTGGCACCACTGAGGATAAGCCGTCAAGAGATTGGATGGCTAGCTAAAACGCATCGCACTGGTCAAGTCTAACAGCAGAAGTGCAGAGTCATTGGGTAGCACCGCCCAGCACAGCACACGCTTTGTGCATTCAGGAAGCGGAAATGCAACAGTGCGATAGCCTCGCGACATGCTTCGAAATGGGGCCCTGTTCATTCGACAAACGACAGGGCGCTTCACAGCTGCCAGTCCAAACTCTGCCCTTATAATCTTAATAGCGAGACGAGGGAAAACCCATTCAAAGAAAATGCAGTAACCCACAATGTGGCCCACGCCCTGGCGCTAATGTTAGGAGCAGGCTTTGTAAAACGGGGCAAAACCACACATAGCTGGTACATGATGTTTTAACAATTGCGTAGAATCGGAAAAACAATCTAGTCAGCGTTTCTTTTCACAGCGCAATCTAACACGCACACAATTGACAAAACGATTGTTATGGAGAAGCCAGGGTAACTTTAGAAGTAATACTAACGCCAAATTAATGTGATCATAAGAGTAGAATTGTGCCACGCTAATGTTTCCAGGCACACACGAAAAGAATCTTTCCGCCGTGGAAACATTTTCGCATTTCCAATCCACGTCAACTGAATAAAAGACTGGAAGAGCGCCTTCCGGGACGGCAAATGGGCAATCGAAAATTACTCAATAATGTTTAGAAGGTCACTGGTTTCACAACAAACTACTTCACCAATCAATTAAAATATACATTTCCTGCCAACAAAAGACTGGTTAAAAGCCGGCACAATTAGATACGTTCGGTAAACCAGTCACGCCTTTCGGCTTCCGGCTCAAATGCGCGTTTCCGAACGCCAAATGGCTGACGCCTTTGCTAGCGAGCTAGCCTCCCCGTGGCCGCACGGAAGCTCGCGTTAGTCACGTTTAGTGTTACCCCTTGACACTTAAGATCATTTATAGAAACATTTCACATCAGACGTTCCAATAAAAGTACGTTTTGAAACCGGAAGCCCAAACACTTAGACGCCATGTGTGCTACAGCGCCGGACGAGGCCTTCTCAAACACACGCGCGGCTATGCACGTTTTCTTATGAGGCTAAAAGTAACTGTAAAAATGTGAGAAGGAGCATACTAACCGTGATATGGGCAAACTCGCCGCCAGGATGTGACGCCCAGACAAATTTGTTTTGACTGAACCCAACAACAGCCGCGTCCTTGCAAATGCCACTAGCCATCAAATTGTCCACGTAGCCTTGCCAGGCGGACATGGTTTCTGACGATAGGTCGAATAAAGGAAATGAACCTGGCTCTAGAAAGTTTTACCACCGCGTCTCAACCGACAAAGGAAGAGAGACCGTCGCTGTAGGTGTCAGTTCCAGGCTCCCAGTTTTCTTCTACTCTCGGCACCCAAGAAAAGCCACAGTGGCTAGACAAGGACTTGGGTGTAGTCCCGATTAAATCACTCCGCGAGGGTGGTGATTGGACCGTTGCTTCATTGCGTAATATAAGACATGGCGGATGAATACAATCGTATACGACCTACTTTACTGTGCGATTCTCCTCATACAGTCCACTCTATCACACTTAAGTGATTTTTCTGGAACACAAATGACTTATTAATGTGTATTCGTAACACGTTCGACTAAAAAAATATTATATGTGACTGGTTTTAAGTGTACGCAAATGTCAAGTTTCAACACGTGTGAACAGACACTCCGACTCCACAAAAAGTACAAGTGAAACCACATTGAACAGAACTGTACAAGTGCACGAGAATAAAAATTCTATCAGTGTTCGTCGCGTCGATAATGGCCAACGTGGCAAAGCGAAACTTGCTCGAGCGCTGCGTGGTTGATGGAGGTTAAAGGCCGAAGTATGGTTACGTTGGCACAAATGTCCTGACGTATTATGATTTCAACGTATGTGTTCTCTCTACATTAATCCATCGCTATAACACAATTCAGCTTTCACGGCATCGCCGTTTCACCTACAGTATTTTTTTTACAGTGCATTGTGTTCTGCATCCTGATTGGCCAAGGGACTTTCGACTAATATCAACAGTCTCGTTGCCTCATCGCTGTACATCTTTTCATTGTCAGTTGTTTGTAGAAAAATGTTTATATTTTTGTTTGTTTTTTAATGCAAAAAAGGTTTAATATTTGGTTTCATTCAATACTGTATTGTATTGTATATGTAATAATTGTAAAAAAAATGTTTTTTTTAATGATAAAGATGACTGACTACTTCATATTTCACTTACCACGGGTTCTTTTGGGCACATAGCTCCTGCAATAAACGAGGGATTACTGTATAGTCTTTCATGTCTCTGATGTTAACTGGTACATCTCTGCTGTGTTTCTTTTCAGGTGACAGCCAGGGGTGTCAAACCTATTTTTGCAGTTTTCTTCATTTCAATCTTAACTTTTTTTTTAAACTGAGGAAATGTGCTGAATCAGTGGGCTACGCCTCCTTGTAATTTTTATCACGTGTACTGTATGTGTACATTTACTAAGTACACAGTAATGTCTAGTCATTTAAAGTATTTTTCACTGTTGTTCCAGATTCTAAAAGAAGCTAGCATGCAAGCATGCATCCTGTACTTGCTTTTTTGCTTTTTATTTTATCCATCCATCCATCCATCTTCTACCGCTTATCCGAATTTAATTTAATTTAATTTTATATTATTATTTTATTTTATCCCCCCCCCCCCCCCCCCGCCCGCCCGCCCTCTATCTACATGCTCCCTTATCAAGGGGACATAGCCGTGAACGTATTGTCTCAGCACCCCAAAAATACCATTGTTGATTGTTATAATTATAATGTGTTTTATTCTTATTTAGAAGCAGTGTGACACAAAAGATTTTCACGATGCTGACTGATCATGTGAAATGTAGCAGTAACCAGATTATATTCATCTTTGTGCAGCAAAAAAATAAAAAATAAAAAAATATCTTGAATCGACGAGTATGCCTTTCGTGATTATGAAAGGAACTTCTGGCTTTCTATTTAAGTGTCCTTCAGGACGGGGCACGCCTGAGCACCTTGGATGAGCTAGTCCTATTCTAAATGGAATGTATCATTCGGCTCTGTGCTCTCGGTATCATTTCAAGGCGTACAAAACAGGTTTGGAAAACAACAAGTATTTGTTGCTCATTATGATCGCATGGACCTCTAGCTTACTGTACATTGCGTTACATGTGAAAGTTAACATTTGAAGCTCTAGTATATTCAGTTTGATAAATTACTGCTAACTCCCTCTTCTTTATTCTTTGGTATTCTTGAAGCAGAAGTTTGACCTGTGGACAGGACAACATGATGGTGTTTAAATCAGAGACTATTATAAATGCCTTTGCAAAAAGATGAGGAAAATCAGCATGGCAAGCCTGAACAACCTGTGACAAGTTGAAAACAAGGCCACACATACTTCACATCCCTAAACGGGTGGTGAATAGTTCAGCTGACAAATCCTTACACCATGTTCAGGCTCGTTCGGGGAACAAAAAGACATTCCTGAGGGACAACAAATTCAAACTTCTGGTACTAAAGGTGAAATGCTACAAAGCTTATGATTTAAAACTCATATGTAAAGACAGTAATAAGAAAAACACATGACTTTTTAGCTAAAATATGTGTGTTTTCATTTTTGTACGCCTTACTTCACCTGTATGGGCCTTATTTATTTACTTAGCATTAGGGCTAGTGCTTGAATAATTTTAGAATCAATTATTATATCAGAATCAGAATCAGAATCATCTTTATTGGCCAAGTATGTAGAACACACAAGGAATTTGTCTCCGGTATAACACGCTGCATTAGTATCATCATAAACAAGGACATGACAAATATGGATATATCCATCCATCCATTTTCTGAACCGCTTGATCCTCACGAGGGTCGCGGGGGGTGCTGGAGCCTATCCCAGCTGTCTTCGGGCAGTAGGCGGGGGACACCCTGAATCGGTTGCCAGCCAATCGCAGGGCACACAGAGACGAACAACCATCCACGCTCACACCCACACCTAGGGACAATTTAGAGTGTCCAATCAGCCTGCCATGCATGGTTTTGCAATGTAGGAGGAACCCGGAGCACCCGGAGAAAACCCACGCAGGCCCGGGGAGAACATGCAAACTCCACACAGGGAGGCCGGAGCTGGAATCGAACCCGGTACCTCTGCACTGTGAAGTAGACGTGCTAACCACTGGACTACCGGGCCGCCCAAAATATGGATATAATATTGGTTATTTCATCACTTCATTGAATAATTGAATTTTTGTTTTGATTCTTAAAATAGTTGATAATTGGATACAGGTAATAGATTAATTTTCAATTGTCAATGCATTTTGATACCTCTCTTTGCCTATTGACTCTTGTTAAATGCAGTCTTGATATATGCAGTAGTTCTTCAATGCAATCGATAGCAAATGGGACCAAGGTGGGGTGCAACATTTCAGGTTTCAGAAGTGGCCACATTCCGACTGGACACTATGCCCTCAGCATTTAGGTGATTTGAATTGTTCCAGATTAAATGAAATGAAATGATTTTAAACAAACAACAGCATTTTCTTAGATCAAAGTTTTTGTGAATATGCATTGTTTACAATTATTATTCTCAGCAATGTTTCAACAGATTTCATAGGTTGTAAAGAACTGCAAATAGTGATTTGTCAAATATGCAGCATTAGGCAAGGCTAGGCAGCTTTCTGTATAGAGCATATTTCATACACGAGGCAGCTCAGTGTGCTTCACACAAGTATAGACACAGCACCTAAAAGCATTTACAAACACAACAGCTCATCACCTTCCGAAGCGAAGCAGAGAAAACAAAAGTAGCTTACCAGAATTACTAAAAGAAGCAGCACACAGTGACAACATTTAAACACATTGACACAAGACCATTAAAACATTGATCCATCCATTTGCAACACATTTATCCCGTACAGGGCCGCAGGGGTTGCTGGAGCCTATCCCAGCTGGCTACGAGCGAAAGGCAGACTACAACCTGAACTGGTCGCCCGTCAGTCGTAAGCTATAGAGATGAACGACCATTCACAACCACCTCCACACTGTCACCAAGTGGGAACCGATCCCACACTGCCCGCACACAAGTTAGGCGAATGTACCAGTACACCATCAGCGACTCCTTAAAAAAAATTAAAACATTTAGTAAATAAATAAAAGTAGTTTCTTAAAATTGGTGAGATTAAAAAAAAAAGATTTAAAATGTTCAGAAGACCTTAATGAAAGATGGAACCAGTAGCAGAATTATTCGCTTGTTGGGAGCCAGTGTAAAGGGTTGAGACAGCATTCGGAATGAGCTGCAGCTGTTTGATGGTTTCCAGTCAGAAGGCAGTTACAATTAGCAAGTCTGCTGGAGGGCGGCCCGGTAGTCCAGTGGTTAGCACATCGGCTTCACAGTGCAGAGGTACCGGGTTCGAATCCAGCTCCGGCCTCCCTGTGTGGAGTTTGCATGTTCTCCCCGGGCCTGCGTGGGTTTTCTCCGGGTCCTCCGGTTTCCTCCCGCATTCCAAAAACATGCATGGCAGGCTGATTGAATACTCTAAATTGACCCTAGGTGTGAGTGTGGGCGTGAATGATTGTTCGTCTCTGTGTGCCCTGCGATTGGCTGGCGACTGATTCAGGGTGTCTCCTGCCTACTGCCCGAAGACAGCTGGGATAGGCTCCAGCACCCCCGCGACCCTAGTGAGGATCAAGCGGTTCGGAAAATGAATGAATGAATGAATGAAGTCTGCTGGAGATAAAAGCATGGATAAGTTCCTCCCGGTCTGCTTGGAGTATGCAGTGCTTCAGTCTGGATATGTTTTTGTGCTGGTAATAGGCTGTTTTAGTGATTGATTTGATATGATTGCGAAAAGTCAGGTCTGAATTGATCAGAATTCCAAGATTTTGGACTTGGTCTTTGGTTTGGAAAGACCATGATTGCAGGTGTTTTGTAACAGCATTAGGTTTTCCTTATCGCCGAAAAGGTGATCGAAATTTAACAAAAAGTCCATTTGAGTTCAACAATTATTTAGGGTGTAGGTGTCCTCTTGCCAAGTGGTTTATTTGTGAAGAAGATTAGGATATCACTGAACTGACATTAATGCTTAAAACTCAAAATTTGCAGATTCATCTCAAGATTGAACATGATGTTCTTAGTTGCATTGCAGCAAAATATAACCTGTATCCTTGTGATTTGAAATGAACAGCAAGGCATCACTTTTATCCATCCAATCCTCACAAGGGTCGCGGGGGGTGCTGGAGCCCATCCCAGCCGTCTTTAGGCAGTAGGCGGGGGACACCCTGAACCAGTTGCCAGCCAATTGCAGGGCACAGAGAGACAAACAACCATCCGCGTTCACACCTAGGGACAATTTAGAGTGTTCAATCAGCCTGCCACGCATGTACTCGGCGAAAACCCACACAGGCACGGGGAGAACATGCAAACTCCACACAGGATGGCTGGGGCTGGAATCGAACCCTGCACCTCTGCACTGTGAGGCCGACTTGCTAACCACTTTACACCGGGCCGCTGCATCACTTTTATGATGATTATTATTATTTTTTAACAGAAGAAGTTGTCACGCCTTCCTGGTGCAATTCAGGCAGAGTGCATTAAATATTGAGTAGCAAAAGGAGAAGTGGAAGCATGTTGTTCCTCTTTGTCCTGAGCAAATGTCTCCTCTTGACTCTCAAGGCTGTGGCTTGGACACACACAAAGAAAATCTATAATGGAGCAAAGAATTTTACGCATTTTGTGTCCACTGGGCAGAGGCGGAGAGGGTGACATTGTGTTATCTGCTCTTTCTGTACAAGACGTGTGTCGAGTCATTTCAGTGTATGTCACACTTACACTGAAATTATCTGAAAATAGCACGTTATTCCTTTTTGACTGACAGTCAACACATAAGCAAGGCGAGTTAGTCTTCTTGTGTGAACAAGCCCTGTTACAGATTGGGGAAATGGTGATGGTGACACAATGTGTATTCACAGGCATCTTTCTGCTTCCTGTTCCTTCTTGAGTTGAGTGAGAAACAGGAAATGCAACGGTATCATGCATTTCATTTTCGTGAGTGACATCTACATTTGGCAGCGCAGCCTGTTGCTGTTGTCCTACTTCACATCTAGCTCGCCTCACACTGACAGCTTTGTATGATGATTGTTGAGTCTGGAGTGAAAGGCTGCAGTGTTCCTGGCCGATGAATAGTCATAATGCACAGAGTAGGATGAAGTGAGTTCTTTCAATGGACATTCTTATGGTGCTTCTCTCATCATACACGCTTTCACAGCTTCATTGAAACCAGCGGGTCATTTCTCATTTATCTTTCTTTTCAGATTTCCTGCCAAAGCGCTGCTCATACAATTAAAAAAAAAAAAATTGGGCCGACACCTGCCACCTGTCCTGCTTGGTTTCTTTAACGGATGTGGTAAAAGAGAACATATCCGGTGCAATTTTTCATTTTTCTATTCATCTCTTTCTGAATTGAATGTATGGACTCAAGGCAGTCATAGTACTGTTACTAGAAACAACCACAGTCCAAGGATATTTATTTGTAAAGTTGGGAAGTGTGGTGTGACAAGTGGATAGCGCGACTGACTCAAAATTCTGAGCCTTGGGTTTCGAATCTCGGTGACAGTGTCACCCAAAAAAAAAAAAGCAGATTTGTCCGAATTTACCATGGGGCTATGTTGTCCATATGGCATGATTTTTTGGTGCATTTTACAGTATAGAAGAAGAACAATATTGTGTGCAGTTGAAAATTCAGTCTGTTCACAATTGTCACTGCTGTATTCTGAGCTCAGAGGGGATCCTCGTGTGCTGCTGCTTGCCGTGCCATGTAGGTTGAGCTCTTCACTATTTTTCTAACTCCTGCGTCTGATGTCGATGTTTTTGTTTAAAACAAAAAAAGGAGAAATAAACAAACAAAAAATTATGGCAGAATAGAGCTACTTAGATCCCCAAATTCGATGATTCATCGATACTTAATTCAGATGATTAACATGGCCATCTTGGCACCCGATGAGTCATTCAGTTGTTTTTGTCTTGTGGCTTGGAGATGGCCCCGTGTCCAAAGGTCAATGTAGCACCTGGTTGTTCTTTGGAGCACCACACCCACACTTATGAAGTCACACAAGACATACAGTCAGGTCCATAAATAATGGGACTCATAATTTCGGCTCTAAACACCACCCAAATGGATTTGAAATAAAACGAAACAGGTATACTTTAAATCCAGACTGTCAGTTTTATTTTGAGGGAATATACATCCAAATCAGGTTAACGGTTTACGAAATTTCATAGAATGCGCCTCCCACTTTTTAAGGCACAAAAAGTAATGAGACAATTGGCTGCACGGCTGTTTCATGGCCAGGTGAACATGTTTCTAACGGTTTCTCTGCATGGGCTTCATTCTGACATCCGCCCTGGTTCGACGTTATTGCAAAACTAAATTCACAAATTTTACAAACATATTATCACACATCTCTGACAGTGTCAATGACAACTAGACATTATTATGATCACTGTAGAGGCAAATTACTGATAGATATTTTTAGATTGTGTATAAACACTAAAATTGACTTCCCAACGTCTTTATCGCGTTTTCGTTACTGGATGCAGGGCTGTTATGCTGTCGAACGTATGGTGACATCTTGCGGCCGGAATTGTCAACAGCAAGAGTGCCCATACATTTTTCAGCCCGCGAACTGTACTTATAAAAAGATCAAGTCCAAATAGTCGACCATCTTTTTTGTTGTTTAAAGAAAATACTCACAGCAGGTAGGCACAGCAGGTTTTTCACAATGAGCCATTTTCAATGCATCCGTGCAATAAGGACGGGAAGTGAGGCAGAGCTTCACTAGCACCATCTGCTGGACGCTCTCTTCATGTGAAAAATTTAAAAAAAGAAAAACCTAAAATGATTATAGGCTATTAATTCGGGTACATTTTAATTGTATGAGCTGTGCTTTCCATTTATTTTCTTTTTTAATCCACAACTATCAATTACTTCCCCATTAAAATAGCTGGATATGCGTATTTGCTGTGGAAGATGAGCCTGAAGTGAGCCTCAGTTTACCATTGCCGACTCAGAGGCAGAGAGGGTGTGCACCTTTGCTGCTTTTACACAAACGACACATATACTACACATGCTGATGTTCAGTCTCTCTCTCTCTCTCTCTCTCTCTATTTATATTGTCAGGCGCCCATGATCCAGTGGTTAGCGTGTCGACCTCACAGTGCAGAGGTACCGGGCTCACTTACAGCTCTGGCCTCCCTGTGTGGAGTTTTCCTGTTCTCCTCGGGCCTGCGTGGGTTTTCTCCGGGTACTCCAGTTTCCTCCTACATTCCAAAAACATGCATGACAGGCTGATTGAACACTCCAAAATTGTCCCTAGGTGTGAGTGTGAGCGCCAATAGTTGTTCGTCTCTGTGTGCCCTGCGATTGGCTGGCAACCAATTCAGGGTGTCCCCCGCCTACTGCCCAAAGACGGCTGGGATAGGCTCCAGCACCCCCTGCGACCCTTGTGAGGATAAAGCGGTTCAGAAAATGGATGGATGGATGAATATATATATATTGTCGCATGGACGCATGGAAAATGTAATCCTATGAAATAATCCTTGTTTTTAATAAATGTACCTGTAATTTGATTAAATCACATGCCCGGTGGCCAGATCCCAACCGCCACATCATTTTATGTGGCCCGTGAAAGCAAATCATCTGTGTCAACTTCCATGATCCTTATTTAAATCTGTCCCGAAAACTCAATTTGTCATACGTAATAAATAACGGTGACATTTTGCAATAATTCTGTTACCTCACTCTGTTTACACTCACTTGAGCAATAATTGAACCAATACTTGACTGATTTAAAAACTAGTGAACCATAATACTGCTATGTGATGATTAAACATTTATTTGGTTTCACTGTCTTAATGCCCTCCAAGGAAAGATGTAACTCTCAAGTGGCCCGCGCCAAAAATGAATTTGACACCCATGGATTAAGTGTTTTTTTTTCTGTAACTTTAGCAGAACCCAATAACATTTTTTTTGTATTCTGAATACGCAACTCAATTACATGTATTCCGTTACTTCTGATGCCTGCATATAATGTATATGATAACGTATCAATATTAACTGAACATAAATAAAAACACAGCATTAAATAAGGTTGTAAATGACTTGTTTAAGGAGCTATCATTGAGATGTCTCCAAAGGACCATTACAATGTGGTTCAAATGCCTCAACCTGTTAGCTAATCCAAATTTATGGTGCTAAAAGACCAATTGATCAGGAGAGGGATCAAGAGAGGATCCTCGTTAAGTCATGTTCCACATCGCAATCAACACAGTCTGAAGCAAGGAAACAAGGAATACCTCACTACATTATCACCGTCAAAACAGTTTGAACAAAAGGATTTTGTTAAACAAAAATCTTGCAACACATTTTTCCACTCCCTTTCCCCCTAAAACTTGTTTTGACTCTGATCTGCGGAATTACATCACAGAGAAGCTTAAAATCAAAGCAATCCAAAGAGGAAACAGCTCAAACCGTTTTTCTAGATTTAGTCTCGTATTGTTGCACAACGACTTTGAACATTCCTGTGAAAATATTACATTGTGGGTGTGTTGCCGTTCACTAGTCCGATTGTTTCTATGCCTAAATACACAAATCATACATTCTAACACACACACACACACACGCACGCACGCACGCACGCACGCACACACACACACACACACACACACACACACACATACACACACAAACACACACACACACGCGATGAAGATGTAGCAGGATAAATAAAACTCTGATGTCTTATTATACATTTGTAAACATGCAACACAATTGTATGTAGTTGTATGATGTCAAGTTTAACATCCACATTGCGATGGTGATATCAGTTGCATTAAAAAAATGTTCAAAAATGTGAAATATACTGTATTTGTTAAAAAGGATGGAGTCAGCTTGCGAAATGAGACACGTTAAGTTCCACACTAATACCAAAAATGTAGGTTTATTATGATTATTTATTAATTAATTTATGCATTTGTTTATTTTTGCATACCCTAATACCAGTAAAACATACATGGCAAGTTAATGGAACACTCTCGACTGTCCCTTGGTGTGAGTGTGAGTGTGGATGGTTGTTCGTCTATGTGTGTTCTGGGATTGGCTGGCAACCATTTCGGGGTGTCCCCCGCCTACTGCCCGAAGACTCTGGGATAGGTTCCAGCACACCCGCGACTGTTGTGAGGGTAAGTGGATTACAAAATGGATGGATGGATCGATTATTATTGTCATCATAATAATAATGATAATAATACTTGTATTTTTTATAATTGTAGGTTTCAAATAAATACCATAAAACAATACTCCTCCTCCTCCTCCTCCTACTACTACGACTACTACTACTACTACTACGACTACTGCTACTATTACTACTACTACTACTACTACAAATAATAATACACAATTAGCAAGGCTATGATTCCCTAAAAACGATTAAAATGAGTAAAAACAATTCTCACGTTGCACCTGTTGAACATGTTGATGTTTGCCAGGATTGACTACTGCTAGGCAACTGTGTGTTGTTTTCAGACCCATTTTAATGTGGTTTGTTTCTCTTGATAACCAAGAGGTAAAACTTTTAAAAATGAATCATTCGTGCTTTAAGATGTTAACTAGTTGTTGTCATCACACACAGTTTTCTATTGTTGTAAAAAGTGAAAGAATTCATGAGGCTGTCAAGAACGATCCAAAGGAACACGTCAATGTTGAACATAAAATACACTCTATGATCTCCCAAAATACACCAGACTTTAACTAAGCCTGTTTTGGGAACCATGTGTATTCAGAGCTTATCCGAACAGAGACACACCTTGACGCACATACGCGATGGTGAATTTCAATTTTCCCGACTTGGTTCGTGGTCAGACAGTGGGAAATGAATCATCCAGGTCAAGATAAACATGTCACTGGAAAACATGGCCAAAACACCACATTATGTTCAATGTTCACGTACATGTTTTCCATTATTTTAGTGTTTTGCCGGTCAAACACTGAAGTCATGTGCATGTGCACGTTCCTCCAAGAAATTTTAGCGAGTGTTGAGTGATGTTGGGTCACTCTGTTTATTGATCCCGGACCAACCGCTTTGCCAAAAGCCATAGGTATCTCAAGTTAGGGCTGCTGAAAGTAACCACTGGCCCGGACCCTTGGGCCCCAAAATACCGACAGCACAACGTTTGTCTTGTTTTTGCGGTGGTATCCTGAGAGTGGCCAGCATTTCAGTTTCTAAAGCGTTGCAGCACAGCCTGGTAGTCTTCAGCCTCGAAGCAGGGTAAATAAACACATGCAGCTACACAAACACTTGGTCTGGAGCCTGGAAAGGCAAAGGTAAGCAGGGAGCCTAAATATACAGTATGTATGGACTGACTGACTGATATGTTGCAATATTTTTTTTCCAGCATTACATAGCGTCATTTACAAGCTATTTTACACATAGAAAAAAAACATATGTGTATATATATATATACTGTATATATATATACTGTATATATGTGTATATCTGTGTGTGTGTGTGTGTGTGAGAAAAAAATGGATTGGATTGTGGGTTCGATCCAGACTGCGGCCTTCTTGTGTGGAATTTACATCATCTCCTCGGACCTGCGTGGGTTTTCTCCCACATTCCAAAAACGTGCATGACAGGCTGATTGAACATTCTAAATCAGGGGTGTCAAACTCATTTTTGTTGCGGGCCGCATTGTAATTACGGTTTCCCTTGGAGGGCCGTTATGAATTTTGGGAAACCATATAAATGTTTAATCACCTCCTCATATTACATATACAGCACACAACAAATTGATGGCTAACTAGTTTTAAAATCAGAAGTCAAGAAAAATGACTGTTGTTTTGGATTAGATATGAGAATTTGAAATTTTGGTTCAGACTTTAGCAAGCATCATGGAACTTGACATGCTTGATTTGCTTTCGCGGATCACATAAAATGATGTGGCGGGCCAGATCTGGCCCCCGGGCCTTGTCTTTGACAGCAGTGCTCTAAATTGTCCCTAGGTGTGAGTATGAGCGTGGATGGTTGTCGTCTTTGTGTGCCCTGCGATTGGCTGGCAACCGGTTCAGGGTGTCCCGCGCCTACTGCCCGGAGACATCTGGAATGGGCTCCAGCACCTCCCCTTGTGAGGATAAAGCGGATCGGAAAATAGATGGATGGATGGATAATTAATTTACTTGAGAAAAATCAATACAATACTGTCAAGTTCTCCTCTTGGTTCAACTGGCCAAAGGACGCGAGGACAACTCAGATTTCCCACTTTATCACTTTATTTTCTTCAAAGTCATAAGTCTTTCTCAGGTTGTAAACCTTCAACACAAGAAAATCAAATTTAATTCTTGACTCACAAAATGTTTTAACTTCATTTCCCAAACATGATTAAATAACTCTTATGAAACACATTTTTAACAGGGCTTATGAAACAGATTTTTAGCATTTACATTTTTAGCAAGGTTCTAAATATTTAACAGAATTTCAGAAGATAAAATCAACTACTTTTGTTTAGGAAATAATATAGAAGTCAAACAAATGTAGCACCGACCATTGGCGTCTTTGGGATGAACCCCCCCTCGAGTGAACTTGTTTCCTTTCAGTGTTGTCAATCTTGCTTCCTCCTGGCTTTTTCCAACTGACTCTTCCTCCTGAAAGCTTTTTCCACACTGACTGACCTTCTGCTATTTAGTTGCTCCAAACACAGTGGCAGCTCAGAAATGCAGCTGGTTTGCAGCCTTTCAATTAGTGGCAGATCAGGAGATTCAGCTGGTTTGCTGCTGCTGGTGCACTCTGGGAAATGTAGTTTTTTCCCACTTTCTGTGCTTTAGCTCAACAAATACTCAATTTAAAAACTACAATTGTTGCTTAATAATTAGATCAAGTGTAAGTTTGTTTGCCCATCCATTTTATAGCTTTTTTATTTTACATGCATATTATTATCATTGAATATTATGAGCTTCCAAGATGTGTATTGAGGTGCTTTCCATTTCCAAGATCTCATGATTGTTTTTGTTTTTTTAACAGACAGACCTCGTGAGTTGGCACCTGGGCATTGTGTAACCATGTAAATTCAAGATTAGCGAGTCATGTCGGGCCAATAATACTGTATGGCATAACAATTTCTCCCCCGACTACAGGATGTCTCTCCACAGTTTTTAGAATACAGTACTGGCAAAACAAATGATAGATTTGAGTAGGAGCGTGCAGAGACCTTTGGAGCAGCAGGGGTTCAAAGTTAGAAGGTGGCACAAAGAACAAACACCTAATAGAAACAGTCTTTACTAAATTAATGACAAAGCCCACTTGAATCTTGAAGTGCTGAATGGAAGTAGCCCATATTCATATTCATATGAACATCCATTGAACTCTTGATCACTTTGCACAGAATATTTGAAGAATTTGACACAATCTTTTCTTTAAAAAACATTATCCGTCTATTCATTTTGTATCGCGTTACTCTCATTAGGATCAGTGGTGATTTGGAGCCGATCTCAGCTAACTGGTTGCCAGTCATTCGTAGGGCACATCAAGACAAATATTCACAGTCACCAATGTACAGTTTAGTACAATTCAGTCTCCGATGACAAAAATATTTTGAGGAAGTGGAAGCCAGAGCAGCTGGAGAAAACCCATGCAAGCACGGGGGAGAACATGCAAACTCCAGACAGGAAGGACGCGGGTGAGATTTGAACCCCACAACCAAGTTGCAGCCCAAAAATATTAATTAACAGTTATCAAATGGATATATTTTGTGCTTCATGAGCAAATAGTAAAATAGATAAAAGCTTCAAGTATATCAAGCAAATCATATCACCAAATTGATCAAAACTCTGTAAAACAAGAGATGGAGGGAATGAAAACATGAACTTTGTGGTGGAGATAAACAAGTAATTCTTTGATACCATCACAACTACCATCACTAAGGAGAGAATGTCATGCCCTCATCTTGTGACAAAATTTTCTGCGGTCAAGTGTTGCACAATAACTATCAGCAGTCAATGGCCAGTTACTCATACTAACAAAAAAAACCCCCAAAAAGTAAATTGTAAAGCGACTCTGTTAAAAGGACTATTTCCTATGGTGAGTATGATGTTGAAAACGTGGCCAAATAACATCACCGTCATACTCGAGCTAATCTCGGC
Source organism: Hippocampus abdominalis (assembly GCA_018466805.1). Classification (NCBI taxonomy): domain Eukaryota; kingdom Metazoa; phylum Chordata; class Actinopteri; order Syngnathiformes; family Syngnathidae; genus Hippocampus; species Hippocampus abdominalis. Next base: position 8,258,107 of record CM031701.1, on the reverse strand, counting down.
TGGTCTTTAAAACAAAAACTTGAAAAAACGTGATCATCAATGGACATCCATTTTTATATTGGATAAAATTTGCGCCACAGAAACACACACACACACACACACACGCACACACACACACACACACACACACACACACACACACACACACACACACACACACACACACACACACACACACACATTAAAAAAAATTGGCAACACCAGCGAAAATAGACCATTATACAGTAGATGCTAAATTTAATATACAAAGTTTTCGGCAAGTTGGCACACTTTGGGAGGTACATGTAGACCAAGGATGGGCAACTGGCTGCGGCCAACGGGCCACACTTTGAGTGGCCCTTTAATTAATTCCCCCAACCCCAATAAAAACAAGAAAATTCTGATGAACACTCATTATATAATCCCTATAATAGAAAGGCTATATGCACTGGACTTTATGACAGTAGTTTGACATGCCGTAAACAGCTGCTACCAGGTTACTAGAGCAATCCCTGCGTTCATGCTCAGAAATATTATTGATGCTACCGTTTACGCTGGGCCGTACTGTTTGTGAGCGACAAGTAAATCTTTTTCTGATAACTGCAAGTACTTGTGTGGACATTGGATTACTTGACGTTCCCTATGGAGAACACGGACAAATGTGCAAAAACATCTCGGAAAAATCTGAAAATATCCAAAAATCAATTATCTGGTGTGGTACCCAGGGGGCGTCCAAGCATATAGGGTACTTCTTTTATTTGTGTTGGATATGCACAATTTATAAGAAAATACCGCATTCTAACAAAGGATAGACTTGAGAAAGACTGAAGTAATACTTCATCTTAATTTGAAAAACAGCAGGTCAAACCACAGCACGTGAATGCAAATTGCAGTTCAACCTAGTCAGACCTGTTGCTTGGAGCTCTGTTCCTCAGAGTAGAAACGGCTGACTGCATTCAAATGAGGCAAGGAGGGAAAACAATCTGCAATCAATGCACAGCCCTGAAGATAAATATGAAGTTGGTAATATTCACACTGTTTTTGAAGTGACAATATACTGTAATTATATAATAAAAATCTCTACCCGATGACCCTATTGTACAGTTGGACATGTGTACACTAATTTAAGGTTTGACATCACTATATTATTAAATTTTAATTTAAGCCGTTTTTTTTGAATTAGTCATACTTTAGAGTATATTATCCTCCCTAAAATACTGTTTTAAAGTTCAACCCAGCAATATAATAATAATAATAATAATACATTTTATTTATAATATGGGGCAATATTTTAAATTTTTTCGTCTATTTGACATTCATTCCCCACTCCCCTATTCCCTACATAGCTTTTAACTTTACACAATCCATTGGGTTGAAAATTACGTTTATCAGTAATGTTATAACAACAACACCATAACCGTTGCAAAGTAACTACATAGTGATACCTTTATGTAAACGTAAGATATGAAAATTCACAAGTATGGAAATTGTATCTATTAAAGTCATCACAACTAATAAAGTAATAAGTAAAATCATACACTTCAATCCTAGGCGGGCGCTTCCACTGATTGAAATCCAAAAGCCACTGTCGGCTAAGAGTGTGTGTGACTGCCCTTGCCTTTTCCCTTACTTTTGCTTCCCTCTTGTTCTCGCTCCATTTCATCCTCCCTCTATTTCTGAAGATACGCTGCTCGTCTTTTTGGAACTGACCCACCCTTTGCTTTGAAGCAAAGCAGTGCTGGTGCTATTTCCTCACAAAAATGTACAATTTAAATTTGTTCAGTCATAGGATCATGTAACTTGTAGGTAAAAATAACGATCACTAACTGTATAAATGCATATGAGCGGATAATTAATATGCAATTTGAGCCAGTGCTATGTGCCGTTGCTCTGTGAATCAGTGAATCTGTGAATTAACTCGATATCTGTTTACAAAGTTAACCTTAATATATAAAGTATATCAACCAAGTTAAAAAAAGGGAAACAAGCCAAACTAAATTTTCCTTTCATTCCACTTTGCTTGTTTAACTTACATCCACAAGAATTGCGTCACATCAAAAATGTGGCTTCGTGGGAACTGCTTTTTAAAAAAAAAAATTTTTTTTAGAGACCAAACCTACCACAGACAGGCGGAGTGGAATGTAATATTGGGACACAAAAAACACATTTCAATTGATTCATATTTGTATATAGGGAGACGAAATGAAATCTAAGTGATAATGAAGGTAGTGGCATGCAGTTTGTCAGTTCGCACATTAGCCTCGTGGTTTTGAGGTTGGGGGTTCAAATTCAGGCTCTGATCTTCATATGTGGCGTTGGCATCTTCTGCTATGCTTGCATGGGGGTTCTCCGGGTACTACGGCTTCCTTCTACATTTCAACAGAATGGATGTTAGGTTAATTGAAGACTCTAAATCAAGTCTGGGCAAAATATGGTTCAGAGGCCACATTCGACTTGTCAACAGACTGTGACTTACTCTCAGAGTGACCATGAAGTCAAAATAAATTGTAAAATACACTGTGGTTTTATTTAGAAAGTTGTCTTTTTATGTGCACACATGTGGACGCATGTAGTCAACGGGCAAGAGCTACGACTTGTGTCTGATGTGTTATATTGCTCTATTTAGCAACTTTTCCGACCCATCTAGCAACAATTTTTCGAAAAAGGACACTTGCAAAAATGAAAACAATGGTCCTCATGCTAACAATTCTTATTTGCTGTATTCATAATACTGTACACAAATTCATGGTTTCATATACTATACTTATTATAAGTCATAACTGTATCACTATACGTAACTGTGAATACAGTAATACAAAGTATTTTCATGTGCGCCCCTTTGCAAAATGAGGTACCCACCGCTGCTCTAAATTGTGCATGAGTGTGAACAGGTGTGTGACTTTACTAATCAGTTGAGATAGAATCCAGCTCACCCTTGACCAGAGTGATAATAAGTGATGTTTAAAATTGATGGATGAAATAATGACAGTGCATTTCCCTTCATTTACATAATTCAATGTGTCTCTGAAATTATTGAAAATTTGACGTGGGGACATTTGGGATTCGTGAACAATTTTATTACAAACGAAAATGACATTTTACAGACATGTTTGTGATCATTTTAAATTGAGGACCATAAATATTAAAATGCTTTCACGATAGGCATTTTGTTTATTTTCTGGAAAATATTAAAAGTATTTTCATGGGGGCGGAATAAGTACCAATGACTAAAAATAACCCCATATCTTAAAGCACCTTCGATTTATACACTTTACACATAATGTTGTACTCGGAAAATGAAGTTTTCCGTATATCTAGGTTAAGAAAGTAATCGGAAGTGACGTCAGTTCGGAACTACTTTTACACATTAGTAATGCTGATTTGTTTTGTTGTGAAACATTTAAAGTTATTCAGGGTAAAGGTAACACATTATTTTTTTTACTTCGATTATTTAAAAACATTTCTTTCGCTTGCAGGAACATGCGTCTGACCTTTCTACCCAGGATGCACTTGGCTCTTGCCATCTTGTCTGGTGGAAGAGAAGCGCCACAGCCAAGCAGGCAGGCAGTAGCAGCAGCAATAGCTAGCAGGCATCCAGCAACCGTGAGCTTCCAGTTGCGGTGCTCTTGTGGCTATCTGTCAGCTAACAGCCACAAGTAACTTACGACACTTAGAGGCTAAACTTCAACGACTTCTGACGTCTTTTTTTCCTCTACGCCGCTGGACTATACTTTCTATTCGAAGGGGCCGACTGGAATGTTTACATTATGATTCCACACCTGTTGGCACTGGGGCAGGCGAAACTAGCTCACTTGAGCTAACTCGGCTAGTCGGCATTTAGAAAAAGAGAGAGAAGTGGACTAACAAACCCGGGCCTGCCTCCGACTGAAGTCCCGGGGACAGTCGCTGAATTGCTCGCACGAGGGTCTGCTTGTTGCGGGCTCCGTGAGACACAAGGACGGCTGACCGGGTGTCAGAGAGAGGCCGGGGAGGCGTCTCAGGAGGTTGGGAGAGTCTTGGACCGTGCCCGTGACTTTTCTCCTGGTGGACTGAGCGAGAGGAAAACGGTATGGAAAAGTGCTGTGGCGGTACCTCTCCGTCTGTTGTCCTCCTCCAGTGAATTTATCAGGAAGACGGAACGGGGCTTGGTTTCATGCGGGAATATACTGACTCGACAGAGCTAGCCAACATGTCAAAAATGCCAGCGAAAAAGAAGAGTTGTTTCCAGATCACGAGTGTTACGCAGGCTCAGGTGGCGGCCAACAACACCGCAGACGACACCGAGAGTCTCGACGACCCGGACGAGTCCCGAACGGAGGACGTGTCTTCGGAAATATTCGATGTTTCGCGAGCTGACCTTGCTGTGTGTGACAGGAGCTCGTCTGAGGAAACCTTAAACAACGTGGGAGACACCCAGGAGGGTCAGGCCCCTTTGACAGCTCCTGTCAATGGGGGTCTCGCCAATAATAAAACTGCATGTGGTGGTCGCGTTACCCCGCAGTATTCCATAACAAGTGTGCCCGTTATTCCGGCTCCTGCTGCCACTGTCTCTACCACTGTCACTCCTGCGAATACCTGCAGCTCTCGCTTCAGGGTCATTAAACTAGACCATGGTACTGGAGAGCCTTTCAGAAGAGGGAGATGGACTTGCACTGAGTTCCATGACAGAGACTCTGATTCAAATGGAAATCGGGCTGTGGATAGCATCAAACCAAATGTAACCCTCGATCACAGTATAGAACGGGACAGTGGACTCGGGACCACCAGTAACACTGTGGCCTCTACCAGTGCTTCCTCCTCACAGGCTTTGGAGAATACCGTGGATAGCGGCCACACGGCTACACATCTCACTCATTCTTTTGAGGCTGTGCAGCAAGGCTTTGGCTTGGTCCCCCAGATTGGGAGTGGAGCAAGTGCCTTCCAGCCCACAGGGTACTCAACAGCGATGACATCAAAACAAATGCAAAATGCTCAGGTCACTATGCAACCTGCTGCTCCACAAACCTTCTTCTCAAATAACCTCAAGGGTGTGCACCAAGGTTCCCTGCATCAGAAGTCTCCCATCTTGCCCCCTGCTACACAAATCCAGCACTTTCCTTATTCGAACCATCCTGCAGGCCAACCAGATTACCGGCAGCAGCACTTGGGTTCAAGCACTCCTCCCATAACTGCTCACTCTGTGGGCCACGCATCTCTTATCGTGTCAGCTAGTTCAGTGGCCCAGGGCGTAGGTGTTGATGCACCCACGGCCCAGGGCCTCTTACTACACATGGCACCAGGAGGTGGTCAGCAGCAGCAACAGTTGGTCAACCCTACACAGCCCTCGGGAGGTTTAAGCCTTGCCCCCACGTCCGCTCTCGCCATAGGTGTCCTGAATGTGCCCGTCACAGTGCCCACTACCACCAGTACCCCTACGGGTGGGGCGAGTCAGGCGCCTGGCAGAGGAGGAATCAGCCCAGGCCTTCTCGCTGGATTCAGTAAGCAGGCAGAAGATAGTCGGCCCAAATCTGAAGTCCTACCTCATCCCAGTGGCAATGTGGTGTCAGGGAAAGACAGTATGAAGCCTTTCATCACAGAGGGTCTCGGCCTTCCCAGTCCTGCTGTCAACAGCTTCTTTGGCATCCATTTAACTATGGATGGTGATGAGGACAGGTAAGAGGGTGTTTTCTAATCGATATTATTACAAAGAAGGATTGTTTTCCTGTGCAGGCAGCGTGGGTTCAGTTACTAGACAGTGATGGTGTGGATGTGAGTGTGAATGGTAGTCATTTCTATGGGTGCCCTATGATTGGCATTCCAGGCTAACTTTGGCTCGACTTCCGTGCCCAGCAGCTCTGAATGGGAAAAGTGATTAAAAGTGAGTTTTAATCCATTTTTAATATATATCTATGTGTATATATCTGAGGATTTGTTTTTCAATTTATATGAAATCATTTCTTTCTACAGCAGCGTGGGCATGATCTTACATGCGTCTCTTCTCACTGCAACTACAATTAGGCACCCTGAAAGTAGCATACTGGGTTTATTCTTCGAGAGCCATTGAACAAAATGTGCATTTTTCCGCTGTTTTAATGGGTTGATGTGCCAGTGTCACTGGTAGAAACAGGAGGAATTTTCACTCAGTGTCATGAAAAAGGTTTTGAAGCCTCCGATGGATCACATTCTTTTTTTGTCATTGTCACGCAAAACTCTTTCCAGCCATAAGAGGGTGTAGTTGAGGGACGTGTTAACAAACAATGTGAACAGCAGCAAAAAAATGTAGAAATCAGATTTTTATTTTTATTCCCTAGTGTGACCATGAGAGACACCATTATGCCCTTTTAGCATTAAAACTACATGAATGTTAAATCTGGACTTTCTTACAGTGCCCCTTCACATACACACAACAGCTATTTTTAGGTGCTGTCTTAGGGCTCTCATACTGCTTGAACTAAAATGTCACACTTTCTTAGTAAGAACCAGCTGAAGAAAAAGATAGTGTTACCAAAAATGACCTGGTTGGCATATCTTAAGTATGTGTATCCTGTACTGTATATACTTCACTATTCCCCAATGTTAAGTTCTTCAGTGCTATATCAAATGGTATAGCTAGGAGGAAGAGTTGGGGTTTTTGGGGAAACAAGTCTGCTCTATATTGTCCTCTGTCTCAATACTGCTGCTAATTGTTTTAATAGATACTTTATCCCTTCCGCAATACTGCAACTGGCTTGATAAATGTGCACAAGGCAGGAACTGTGTTTGCGTTATCCATGCAGATAATCATGAAAGGAATAACCGGTACCCATTTCTTAGTCGGGAAGACAGAAGCGGGAGTGATGAAAAGTGGACTGACATCACTGCACGCCTGCGTAGCTATTACGACATTGGCAGCAGGACAGGACATTTAATTGGCGAGGAGAGGGGGAGATCATTTTTGCATTACTCACACACACATGCACACACCTATGAGGATGACAGTGCGCATCTAAGGTGTGTGTGTGTGTGTGTGTGTGTGTGTGTGGGATGACAAAGCGGGATAATGTGTGCTCTGGGGTCTGGTGCACAAAATCAAGACTTCAGTGTCTTTGTTGACACATCAGCATAGCTAGGTGTTGATTTGTTTCTTGACTCAAATTTATTTGTTCTTCACAAGATTGTCTAGCCATTGTACTTTGTCAGTCTTGTCAAAGTTGTAATAGTTTGGTGTCACCTTTTCTGAGTTTTGTCACAGCCAATTGTCTTATTAAAGATTTCATTCCTTTTAGATTTCAAAATAAAATATTTTATTTAATACATTTCCATATTTTTTTAACACATACCTCAAATTAGTTCCAACTAAATAAATACCAGAATCACAAAACTACATGCAGGATGTACAGTAACATTAAAGAATCAGTTCCATATAATCAACCAAATAATTAAATGACAAATCGGTTACTATGCCTTTGTTAAGAAATAAATAAATACATTTAATTTACAACAAGATTTACATTTCAGGTGCTACATTAGAAGGTTAAAAACAAATTATAGTAAAATATAACAGTTTAATTAAAATATGACTTAACAACAATCAGGACAGTAGAAATTCAAGGTTAAAAACACTTCTAACGAAGTATAACAGTTTAAAATTGATACTTATATTGAGAGACAAAAAAAAAGTTATTTTAATGGTACAAGATCACCATAATCTTCAAATTGATGGTCACATTTGGAAAAGGTGTCAACTTAAATAAATAAATTGAAAACTCATGATTTGTTTTACAAAGCCATGCAGACCCACAGCAGAGGGATAAAAGAGCCACTTGCAGCTCTGGAGCCGCAGGTTGCCTACGCCAGAGCTAGGCACTTTTAGATTAATTGTACAGGTTTGTCAAGAAATTACACTTTGGATATATTTGCGCATAAACGATCATTCAAACTTGAGTGTCCCAGCGCTTGTTCGGGCCAACGGTTAACTATCAAAGGCTATCAATATGTGTGTAAAGATTTTCTTTTTATATACAGGCTGGGATGGAGTTTAGTAACAGCACAATTACATTTACAGTACATGATTGAGATTAGGATCACAATCTGCCACCGCTGATGTGTGTTGTCACCGTGAAACCTTGCACATGCCCAAGACCTGAATGTCTGGGGACATTACAGTTGGATAAGGAGTGTTTTGAAATGTCCAAGTGCAAAATGGGCTCCCTCACAGTAGAAGATGTGAGCTTCTCATCATTGTGAGATGTTTATCGCCAGGTGAATTGGGATGATGATTTGTGAGGAAAAACATTGGGCTCTTTTCTTCTGGCTGTATTTAAAGCAGCATCCACCTTTATATGGCCTCAATTATCCACTGTCACTACAATAGTTTTCATTAGTTTTCTTGGTGGAGTGACTCCAATTTGTGAAACATTTTGTGTATTTTATAGCGTTAGTACGCTATTTAATACTTAAATAAAGTACAACCGAACTCAGTTTTGCTCCTGCCGCCTTATTAAAAACATATGCTAGCGTGGATGCATGCTACAGTATTTTTTAAGATAGTGTCCGTTTTACCATGCCTGCATCCTATAAAACAATGCGTCTTGCCTATGTGTTAAATACGGAAATAGCACACATAACTGACACAATGCCTTTTAATACGGTGTGCCGTATGGTCGTGAAAATACAGTAACTCTTTTGATATATTTAAAATGGTTTATCACTCCTCACAATCTGGCACTTGTTTCACAATGTACAATATATTCAAAGTGTACGCAGTTGTAATCCGCCTGCAAAAACCCTGTTTTTATGATGATGACGTAGAATACAGCTAGAAATGCATTAGACTCCAAGTAGACTCCAGAATTTTTAAAAAATATTTTATCAGACAAAGGCTTGCACAGTGGTGAGATGTCTGAATGTGCACATGTTATGTATTTATAGTATCGTGGATGCCCATCCTTTCATTCTCGCCCTTGGCAGTTTGACAGTCTAAGGGGGAGGGTGTGTGGATTGGGTGCAATGGAGAGTCCAACCAGGGAAGGGAACATGTGTAATGGGTGCTAAATGGGTTGCTGCCATGGCGTGGACACAAGGGAATAGCTTATTTTCCACTGATAGCCCGGCTGCCTGAACATCCAAGGGACAAATTCCTGGAGCCCTGAATGGATTGGATTGTGTCAGCTTGAGCATGTGGCTCTCTGCCAGCTTGATTTTGGGCCACTGCACCACCGGCTGAATGTGGCTAATTCGAAATACAACCCTTCTCTACTTTACTCCAGTTGATCCTCAGTGCAATATTTTTAGGGATGTTCGGTCCCACTTTTTTTCAGACCAATGCAAGAATGACTACTCAATTCATGAGTACTCACCAATTCCAAGTAACTGACACCACTTGTACTTTTGAGATACAGTATACAATTTCTATAATGTCAGATCATTTGAAAGAAAACTGTCACTCTGCAAAACAGAATTTATCTTCAAAATAGAACACAACTCACTCTGATTTTGAGTTCATTTGTAATGAATTGACAAAAAAGTGAAATAATAATAACTCAGTGAGTTTTAGTCTTTGTTCAAAATATCTTCAAGTACAAAATAATACTTGTTCAACTGTTAAGTAATTACACTGTAAAATTGGAAAATAGGTTGATACAGCTGATAACATCACAATGTAAACATTTCACATCATATAATTATATTGGTGAATATTTCTTTAACCTTGTGACTGGTATCTGTGATTGCTATCATCAGGCCTCATAGGTTCTTGATACCTTGAAATAAGGCCGGAATCGGCCTGATACTACACCCTCATTTTGGTATTCGTGATTTGGTAAAACTACAAAACAATATTTGGAAATGTGTTGATGTTGATGGGGTCCATCCATCCATCCATCCATTTTCTTATCCGCTTATCTTCATGCGGGTCATGGTAGTGTTGGAGCCTATCCCAGCTGTCTTTGGGCAGTAGGCGGGATACACCCTGAACTGGTTGCCAGCCAATCGCAGGGCACACATAGACAAACAACCATTCCCGCTCACATTCACACGAGGGACAATTTTGTGTGCTCCATTAACTTGTCCTGCATGTCTTTGGAATGTGGGAGGAAACCGGTGTACCCAGAGAAAACCCATGCAGGCACGGGGAGAACATGCAAACTCGACACAAAAAAGCCAGAGCTCGAACCCTGCGTCTCTGCTCTGTGTGGTAAATGTGCTAACCAGTCGCTCACCCTGTCACCCGTCTTGAGGCAAAATGAATTTCTTCACACTGTTGATTTAGCCTCAACTACCGGTAGTTGAAGAACATGCCATCAATAATTGGAAGTTGAGTGACGTCCACTCTCTATTTGAAACAACTCCCATTATAACATACCCTAGATTTATACCTCAAAATATGAATCCCACCCACCAATCGTGGGAGACGCTAGAGCAGTATGAATGAATTTCTTAATTAGTTTGTCTAGTCCACCTTAGTCTTGGGCAAATGGGATTGGGCGCAATCACTCCATATCCCTTTGCTGGTCCTGAGTGGAGATCCAAGCTAATCAAATTTGTCGCCTTCAGCTGCAGAGTACATACAGTATGTTAAAGCTCCAAACAGTGTAGTGTTTGGAGAAGCAATGATTGCAGCACTCGCCTGATTATATCGCCAAGGTGTCTGGGTTCACGTCCAGTTAGACTCACCCAGCCAAATTGAGTTCACAACGAAACGGCCACTGTTACTCTCTTTGTAGTGAGAGAAGGCTATTGAATATGCTGCAATCTGTTCCAGGAATAAGAAGTGTGTGTAAACCGCTGGTGTTTATTGGCTTTTCCAAAATACTCTGAAGCCAGAACTGGTTTGACCCCTCTTTTGAGTGATTAAAGTATGTTAGCTATGCTCAGCTCATTTCAAGGGGAGTCCTCAGACACAAGAAGAAAAAAAAAACTGTTGACAGCTGCTTGTTACCAGCCTGTACTTGCTATATACTGCAAATGGAGCTATGTTGAGCCATGTGTGATGTTTCAGTGTGAGTGTCACACCTCCATGCTGTATGTTCACAATCAATTGGCATTCACCAGTTATCATGAAGGCAACTTTGATACAATCTCATCCTGATATTTTTCGAATGGTAAGGATAATATTATTGTACAGTGGTACTTCTACTTACGAAATTATTTGGTTCTCGAATACATTTCTGAATTAAAAATGTAAGTAGAGGCGCGTTTTCCATGTAAATGCCCTAATCCGTCCCAGGCCCCCCAAAATTCAGACATAAATGTTTTATAAAGCATAAAAATGCATCAAAATATGTAACAAAGACATGTTACAATTAGATTATTGCACAATAAATGATTATATACATAATTCACATACCATTGTGCATAATGTAAAAAACAAAGACGAAAGAATAGAAATGGTCATTTAACTTTTAACTGCGTCCTCATCGTTTTTTTGCCCTCTTGAGTTCATGTTCTCTCTCAGAAGTGGTTTTTGCCTGGCATTTTGTGAAGAACAGATCCAAGGACGTTTGCTTTTAACAATCCTTCGAAAATGTCTGTGGCAAACATCAGCATAGTGAGCGATCGGCGGACTGGTGAACAGTTTTTCTAAGTGATTCACATTTATGGAACACCTCATAGCCTGAGGGGCCAATGACGAGGGCGCTGCATAGACACAATCTATCTATTTATCTAGCTACACACATAAACACATACGGTAGAGGTGCCTCTTAGCCAATGGGATTCCAGGATGATGACAGAGCAGCTATCAATATGTTTCATTCAGCAAGGCTTTTAAAGGACACGGGATCTGATCTTCGGCCTCACTTTCTCAAGTATCATGAAGAATGTAGTGAAGCCATTTCTCCGTGGAATATGTAGTTGTCGTAGCCATTCGCTCTCGAAGAGTCGGTCAAGGCTAGAACAAGAATCTTTCAGTTGCCTGCAACCCCTGGAGCCAGAAATGTCTGAATCGTTACTAATGAGGATGTGAAGAAAGCACGTCAGCCAGCTGCAGTTGAGTCACCCATTCTTCTCTCTGTGCTCTCTTACTTTCAAAGGGTCTCATCGACTGATCTGATTCACTGGTGCTTCTGACTGTTTGCCTATTGTGCAGAATCGTGTGGGATTTACCACAGACATTTTTCTTCAGTTTCAACATGCAACTGCAAAGTCAACCTCTTTTGCTTTGAAATACACAAGTGTTTAAATTCATCTTCAGAATATTTCATATTTTCACTCAACCCATTCTTACAGTAACCTCTATCTTTTTTCCAACCTTCTCCAGTCATCAACATTTTACAGTTTAATTTATGATACTTCTACTCCTCCTTAGTTCTTAGAACCTAAGTTTGAGTCAGTGGATGTGACTCATTGTGGTTGGATGAACTGTTAACGGTTAAGTCACATCTAAAAAGTCGACCTCAGATAGATGGTACATTCCCTTCTTTCCACATCAGACCATCTTTTTTATTTCTAACTTGTCAGCCACCGTTATTTGCAATTTGTGTTGATGCAATGTGGTTTCTACTGAAGTTAAAAGTTTCAGAAAATGCATTTATCATTTTACCACTAATATCAACATACTCAACTTCTGGCTTCTCACTTGTCGAAGAGCACATTTCATCAAAGATTCTGAAGACAAGAAAGACCATCTATTGGCGGGTATCAGTGCTATACCAAGAATCCGGTTCCAATATTACTACTCTTTAGTTTATTCCATGGCCTTGAGATGTCGCCAAAGACACTACATCACCTCTGGCCGCAGAAACCAAAGTGTCACATAAGCATAAGTTTTATTTTAAGCAAAGTTAACTTTGGGACATTAACACAATGTCCATAGGACACACCCAGTGTACGGTATGTCAAAGAAGTTGCTGCGATTTGTCACAGGAACCTGCTAGTCTTCGACCTGACCCAAGTATGAATGCCGAGGCAACGAGTAAGACAACAGCCTGCCTGAGAAACACTGGATCAAAGCCAGAGTATGGTGTTGGGTTCACATTATAGGTTTTAGTGACTGTTAGAAAACGTAATCAACAGTAATAAAAAATTATATTTCTGTATTATCACGATATCAATAACAAACAAAAAATAGTGCATGCTGTACATGCACTTCTTAAGGCATTGTACCTTTTATTTCAAAGACAAAAACATAAACTCAACAACCGAATGCACTTTTTGCACGTTATAAACTGCAACCAAATAGAATCAAATACAATCAACACTCCACAAAATTGTAAAAAGATGACAACTGACTCAAAAGAAGTGTTGCCGCCCTTTGCAGAGGTATCTTCTTACATCTTGAGTCTTAGTTCAAAGTAAAAACAACAATTCCCACATTTACCAAAAGGCAACTAACAATTCTGAGACACTAAATACGGTTATAGTGAGAATTAATATTTGAAACAGTAATATAAACCAACATTTTGACGCTGTTTAATAGGGGTGTGCATCTGTCAAAGAAAAAACGATTCGATGCGTATGGCGATACATGGGGTGCAATACAATTCAAGCACAGTACATTTTAAAGTACAACACGTGTGGGTTCGGTTCAGTGGGACTAAGATTCGCTTTGATTGGGTACAGCATAGTTATAGAAGGTGAGATGCAATATGTTTCTTGTTGAAAGTAGGCATTTAACAATATTAATGAGCTTTTCAGTACTGTAAATGAAATAACTAAAAACAATCAACCAAACAGCGGCATTTCCTACAAAAGCGATTCATCACTCTAGAGCAGATGTATATATGTACCTTTTTTTAAACGTTTATATACGTGAAGGGTCTCCCAAGTCCAAAGCATTTATGTTAATGAAATTCAAAGAAACAACAAATCATCAGCAATTGCTCTTGTGTATAATGTTTTCATAGCAATGGAAAATATTCTAAATTTATAAATTGAACCGCTGTAACTGGCCAGAAACTGCTGTTAAAACTTGACCAGAAATCTTAGTTCCAAGTGGATTTCATAAATAATGATAAAGGGTCAACAAACTCTTAATCCAATGGCTAAGGCATAAAAATTTTGACTTTATGCAATTCTGCTCTTAAGGATAATTCTATCATCAATCTGTTAATTGGAAGTTAAAAATTCTTGTTTGTGTTTGATGAATCAAGCACTGGTAGATGCAGTTGAGATGAAATTGTGTATACTATTTATTTGCCTGCAATGAGCAGTGGTAGACCCAAAAACGCAAATATGACCGATTTCACTCGGCCATCATCGAATGAATGGATGAATTTGAACTCTGTTGAGCGAAGTTGAGCATACCGGGTGACTTTGCTGCCTCAGGCTGATGATTTGACCAGCTGGCATCCTGCTGAATGATCCACCCATGGTGATAATATACTGACTCATCATAAGTCACACGTGATGAAAAACTTTTTTTTCCCTCATGTGAAAGGGCTCAGATTTGTGTGACATTGTCTGTTTTTCAATTTGTCCTGCCAACCTGAGCTGTGATTTAATTCGATTCAGTCTTTCAATTTAAAAGGCCAAACAGTTCACAGAACAAGTCAAGGCCAAACTGTTCACATAATAATCTCAAGGTGGCAGTAATTTACATTCTAAAATGAGTCTCTAATTGGCCGTTCTTCTCTTTCTTTTTATATATTTTTTAAAGCTGACGAACAAAACAAAGGCACTTCATAAAGCATATAAACCGTTGTGCTGCAATCTAGGAGAACGGGAGGGATGGAGTTTTTAGTCCTGAGCTGCGCAGCAAGGACTGAGATTTAATCCGGTACTGGCTACAGGTTTGGACCCATGCAGAGGGACACGTCCCTGGGTTATTTTTTTTTTCCATTTGGTTTTATTATGGGCTTGGCGATACTTTTCTGTGTCCCATCCCATGGCTTATTCCACCCATCCATCCATTTTCTGAACCGCTTTATCCTCACAAGGGCCGCGAGGCATGCTGGAGCCTATCCCAGCTGTCTTCGGGCAGCAGGCGGGGGGCAGCCAATCGCAGAGCACACAGAGACGAACAACCATCCTCTCTGACACTCACACCTCGGGACAATTTTGGGTGTTCAGTCAGCCTGCCATGCATGTTTTTGAAATGTGGGAGGAAACCGGAGTACCCAGAGAACACCCATGCAGGCACGGGGAGAACATGCAAACGCCACACAGGAAGGCCGGAGCCGGGATCGAACCCATGACCTCTGCACTGTGAGGTCGACGCCCTAACAACTGGATCACCGGGCCGCCAGTCCTATTCCTCATATTAAAAATATACCCAAGATTGTTTTTTTTATCATCTCAAGAATATAGCCAGAGCCTGCCCGTTTCTCTCTCAGGCCAACATGGAAGTGCTGATATTTGCTTTTATTTCCTGTCGCTTGGATTATTGCAATGTCCAGCTCTCTGATCTTCCTAAAAAGAGTATTTCAAGCTTACACCTACTCCAAATCTCAGCCGCACAAGTCCTGACAAGGACCAGGGGGCGGGAACATATTGCATCAACTTTAAAATCGCTGCATTGGCGCCCCGTGTGTTTCAGGATTGATTTTTAGGTGCTTTTATTAGTTTTTAAATGTCTTAATGGTCTTGGGCTATCTTATTTATCAACCAACGTGAATCCTGAGGCCTTTCAATTATACCTTCCTCAATATACATGGTCAGGCTGCATTCAGCCATTTTGGTCCCAGCTATGGAATAGGTTGCCAGAGGACATCAGGTCCGCAGAGACTGTTGATGTTTTTAAAAGGAGGTGTAAGGCACATCTTTTTCGCTTGGCTTTTAAATAACATATGTACTTATTTTCATTTCAAGCCTTTCCACTTATTTGTTTATTATCGCGCTTGTGTTTCCTCATGGGGGGCATCCACACAGGAAGGTGTGGTGTGGCTATCATTCTTGTCAGTGTGGATTAGCTCCCCTTGGGTGCTCTTTTCCTCATATGGTTTCTCTCTGTCTTGCCATGTCTTTTTTAAATATAGTTCTTCAGTGTGTGTGTGCGTGTGTGTGCCTATGCGCGCGCGCATGCTTGTGGGGAAATGCATCTATGTATTTTGGGGCAGGGGGGTTCCTCTTTTTATGTTGTAATTTTGACGTTTTAATGGCACAGCATTTTGAGTTGCATTTTTATGTATGAAAAGTGCTGTATAAATAACGTTTGATTGATATCAACACAACTATTCAGGACCATTTTATTATCATGTCAAGTTACATAACATTCTGTCTAACCCTATACTGCTACAGCACAATGCCATGAGCTTTGTTTGATAACCAAACCCTGTTTAAAAAGGTCTGTATTATAAACAAAGCTTTTTGATTGACAAAACGTTTCATTTCTAAATCCCTTGTCAAGTACACATTATGAGACCGCAGATTGGTCCTTCCGATATGACAGTTTGGTGCAACTTTGCCTCTGGCATCTCACAAGAGACCTATTCTTGGCACCCTGTTGCAACATGGTAACTGAGCTTGTATTCATAGCATATTGTTGGGTGGATTTTAGTCAAAGTATCTCACTCTATCCCCGTGGCTGTCTTTCTTTCTTTTTCTTAAATTGGTATATAATTTGAGGGCAGGGGACTGATGGTTGTAGGAAGAAAATGACCAGACAAATACATTAACTGTTCGATGTTCCACATGTTCATGTTTTTTGGTTCCACAGCTGTGCTTCAGCTCACGAGCAGTCATAGAATTCATTTGAATGCTCAGTTGTGTTTTTTTGTTTTTTTTTTGCTCAGTTGAGTGTTAACGTATCTTGGTCCATGCATCACGTATTTCACAACCAGATACCTGTCTTTTTGTGGGGGGTTTTTCCATTGAGACTTGTAGATCAACTTTAACTCAAGAAGGCGACTGGATATTTTAAAATTTGTCCAATGAGTTGTTGAAACAGCTTGGTTTGCTTCCAATGCTTTATAAGTTGTCCATTTGTTTGGAGCAGGCTCTCGTCCCCACTGCTTGGTACACATCTATAATCAAACATTTTCCCAAGTGTCAGATATCATAACCTCGGGTGCTGATGAACTACAGAGGAAGTCTAAATGCACTGGATTCCATTATTTTTCATGAAAGATTGCGCTCTTTTATCTGGAATTACTTCATGCACTGATTCTACAAGTGTTGTTCAAATTCCACTAGTGGACTTCCCCTAGAGCAACGTGTCAAAGTCAAGGCCCGGGGGCCCAATCTGGCCTGCTACGTTATTTTATGAGGCCCGCGAAAGCAAATCATGTTTGTCAACTTCCATTATCCTTGCTAAAATCTGTACTGAAAGGTCCAAATCACATTTAAACTGTAGCGCCAAAACATCATCACTCAAATGCAAATCTTATTTTAAGTGATCTTAAACATAAATCACCCGTGAAGGGTAGATTTGTCGTCATCCATAAAGGATTTTGTTCTTATTTTCACTTGGGATCCTGTTGGCTCAAACCTTTGGCTCAAAGTCCCCTTATACTCTAGCCTCGAGACAACCAAAATTGAAACGTAAAAGAAAGGCTTTGTTGGTGCGGATGCTTGGTTAATATGGACATTATTCTGTACTTGTCTTGAGACTTCGTTGGATGAAATGTGGATTTCCAACATCTTTCCTAACCCTTCATCCACGTAATCAGCCAACTTCCAGCAATTCGTGGTGGAGATGAACTGCAACGACAGCAAAGTCTGACAGCTCCTATGCAGTGGGAATTACTCGAGAGAAGTATATCATGCTGAAAGACATGGCTGGGTTTTTCAAACTACCTATGCTACCCAGTGAACCATTTAATCAAAAAACAATGGAGGATGTAAAGAACATGGAAACGTCAATGACATTCCAAAATGTATCGTGGTGTCGAATGTTTTTGTGACATCATTTACACAATATCTAATATGGACAGCAGCATATCACATGACATGCTTCTAAGAGTTTATATTTAAGAATGTTTTTTTCTTTTATAAGTGGTAATGGGAATTGGATTAGGGGTTATCTAGATGTAATGTAATAAGATGCTTGTAATTAATTCAATTCAAGCTTGCCTTATCGTCTTCTATTAATATTGTAACCATAACATAAATTTATACTCTATATATCCAAAACTAATGCCTAGTAAGCAGACATTTACAGGTTGTCATGATTGACGAGCTACAACACGACAAGCATTTCAAATGCTTGGCTCTCATTATGTCGTGGATGGGCTGTCAAGCTTCCAAATGAATAGTTGGATCAGGGCTTAATTTAGTACTGAATTACATAATCTTTTGCTTTACGTGAGAAGACACAACCTCACTTGTACCCCTGACTGAATTTGAAACCTTTTCACTCAGCACCTCTGATATACGGACCGGTCTCTTTGCCAGCTGAAGTCAATGCGCTTACACACTTCCCTCACTGTACATATAAAACAAGGTATTCGGCTCGTTAAGTGGGCTGAGCTCACAGCTGTTGTGTTGAAGTATGCGGTTAGTATGGTCTTAAAACATGCAGCATTGACATAACTCACCACTGCATCAAGGCAAGGTCCTGAAGCTTGTCAAGCTATGATTGGATTGATAACGCTTGCATTCAGTCTAATCTGGAAAGTTTAATGAAAATCACCCAACACTTCAAAAACTGTAAACATTTCACTTTTCCTTCAAGTATTCCTGCCTTTTTTATCATAACTATTTAGTCTGTGACTTTGTAGATAATGCCATGGGAATTTTCACATTCATTGTGCAAACAATAGCGTTTATGACATGGACATGACCTCTTCAAAATTATGCACTTCAATAATTTACACACGAGTTTAATTCTTTAAAATGGTGAGACGGTCTATTTATTATTATTATTTTAATAGTTTTGAATGTGTTGTGTGTCTGGATGAATACAAATAGATTAATAATTAATTAGTTGCAATGGAAAATGTGCGGAAGATGTATTTACTTTTACATTATAAGGTTTCTTAAAGCAGTCTCCAATACATCACCATTTCCTCTGATCTGTTGTGCATCGTCATCTTCCGGCACCCTCACTCATTCACTTTCTCGCCATCCCACTCAAATAATCTTTCTCTTCCTTCACTCATTTTTCTCCTCTTTTTTTCAATTCCTTAAAACAAATGCAGGGAACCCATCTACTACTTTCTGAGGCTTTTCGGCCTTGTATATTACAAGGCTCAAAGTCCGTCAACGATGGGTATGAGCTTGGGTGTGTTTACATGTTTGTTTGTGTGGCCTGCAGTGGGTCCCTCTGTACCCAATCACTGCACCTAAGCAACTTACTAAAATAAGTTCAGCAGTACTACTTTATTACTTTGACATTTATGTGATCCTAAGGTGTAATTTACTAAAGTGTGTTTCAGTTTATTTGATGATGTGAGAACAGATCACGACATTATGACACCGATCTTGGTTATGTAATGTTTGTTGATGGTTGGCCATTGTCAAATATGGTTGTAAATTGCACCACTCTCAATAATAATACAATAGAGTTTTAATAATGCCGAATGGTATTATGGGTTTATTAGATTTACTTTTTTTATAGGTTTTACCCACCATTCGCTTTTGGGTGACTACCACACGTGTGTGCGTGTGCGTGTTTGTGTGTGTGTGTGTCTGTGTGTGTGTATTAGTTAATGAATGCATAGGCAATTATTTTTAGTTCAGAACTGAACAATAATTCACTCCATGAATAGACTTTCAGTTATATTGAAGGGCTGATTGCGAAATCAAATGACTTGTCTTTGTGGGTATATCAGTCACCGAATTGTTATAAAATATGGAGATAAATAGTGCGGCACTCCTGTAAATGTTAACGCTTATGGTGACACTCCTGGCTGCTCCTATGCCATCAGTGATAAAAACATTTTTGACGGTCACGAGGCACTGGTGATCGGCTCTGTCGAGAGCAATGAGGTATTAGCGCTGCAATAGAGCAGATCATATTCAAATAACATGACAAAGGCGATGGTAGATTATGTATTTTCCCCTGAAGTCCGTCATTTATATTCTCAGATGAGAAGGTGATTATTACTCGTGATGCATTCTTGACCTGTTGAGTCAGCCAGCGTTGTACTTATAACTATGGTGCTCATGTCATCCAAATAGCTTGAGCCTCGCTATGAGGCTTTGGGGGGGCAGTGAACCCTCACTGGGGGCGTTAGCCTGCAGAAGAGTTGTATGCACTCAGGTTGTGTTATGAATGACAGATACGTCAAATGCTTGTGCTGTGTTGATAAGAAAAAAAAAAAGACCAGTTGACTTTTGGATTGCTGCCATTCATTGATGTTTACATAGCTCTGCCATTGCTGTGATTGACTTTCTGTTTGGGCATTGCTGCCTTCACAAATAAACATGGGACATGTTGATAAAGGACAAGAATGGAGAGATGCCTGCCGGAAACTTGAAACACATTGTGGCATCCCTTGTGGAATTGGGAGTGTTGACTAATGTTCACTTTGGCAGAAACACGACCCTATCAACTGATCTACCAAATATTCATCAAGTATGTCTTAATTTGCAATGACAAAGCCAAACCCCGTTTACCTCTTTCATCTATTACGGCTTCAAACAACAACGTGTATGCAGGAAAGTGTTTAAGATTGCACAATTGTCTGTTTCATGTGTTGTCTTGTATTATTTTGTCATTTTTTTGGTCAACTTTTCTTTTGATGGCGTCGCGGACACCCGCAGCGGCTCCTCTTGTTTTGTGTTGAGGGGGAAGAAATTTCATCTGTGCTGTATGTTACACATACGTACAGCACATTTGACAATAAAGTTGTATTCAATTCAATTCAATCAAGTACATTGCTGATCCAACCTCAGTGACATGCGGAATAACTTTTTCCTTTGAGGAACTTTTGCTAATGGTTGACTTCATTGTGTGTATATATATTGTGCGTATGGGTTGAAGGTAGAAACAACTGATTTTGCAAGCTGGCGTTCATCTTTTAACCTGGACTGTATGGTCAAGTCCAGTCTCATGGCTGGTTGGGGGGTCTTAACATGAATTGTTGAGTGACATTTTGGCGTTTATTTCCCCACACAGCTCCTTGTTGCCTGTGGGCTTCCTGATTAAGTTGAACTTTATTCAAGGCTTTCATCTAATTGCAGGTAAAGGGTGTTGCTTCCTTGAATCTCCTTTTGTCTGGAGGTAAGTCATCTGCAAGGCTTGACTTGCAAGGTTAGACATGCGAGAGATGCAGTGGGATGATTTGAGAGCAAACAGAGGAGCATTCCTGAAAATCTATATTTGTTCCCAGCCAGCTCTTTTTAAATTTTGTTTCCAGCCTGTCCTTTATTTCATGAAATTAATTTAATATCTCTCAAGTTGAATTTGGGATTTTTAAATGTTACTCAGGGCTAATAAAGGGTGATTAAAATTACCTGAAAGGCCTTGGAGAGTGATTGAATTTGACTTTGCAAATGTGTTTAAAGTAAAATAATACATTTTAAATAACGGGAAAGTCACAAAATGTCCCTCTACAGTTATGAGGTAATACACCTTTACGGTATTGGGTTACTGTAAATCAGTACTGTCACGAATAAGGTGACTGGAGTAAATAATGTTCAATTAAATATTTCAAACAGTATCAGCAGTTTACGTAAAACCCTATGAAACTTCTTTTTTTAAATTCCAAAACACTTTTTTTTTCTGCCACAGACTCAATTGGAATATCTCATTCTTGTCTTAAAATGAAAAACACATTTAATCACAGGCTGCGGGGCATACTTTAAGTACCCACCCCCATTCAATTGAATCGTTCTTCAAAGACCTTGAGTACATAATTTTGAAAGAATTCCTGGGCTTGAGTTACACCCCTTTATATATTGTGCCACACTCTGATTTTAAACCTTGCAATATGTTTAAGTTTAAGTGAGGAATTGATTGGCTGACATCTTAACCATCTCCCCACGGTGATCTTACGTAAATGACCACAGGTCTTAAAGTTGCTACTGTTTTGGAAGTAACATTTGCATCTTGTCAACTTTATCTTTGGAAACCTGGATGACACTTCACCTGTATTTATACCACGGGCGTTTACTGAGCACACATGTCTCCATAACAGTTCTATTGCTTCACACTTGATCAGTTAAAAAGGTTGCCGTGCTTGGGAAATGCGTATTACAAGCAGAGATGTTTATATATTAAGCAAACTTCCTCTCTGGGCATCTAGATTTTAACAAAGGTTTTCCTAAATCCGTAGATTTAAGCAAACATTCAGCCACATATCAATTTCCATTTCAAAATGTGACTTATTAAGCAATAGGCCAGCTAACAGGTTAACAGTATAAGCTTTTAAGGCGCTGTGTCTAATGATTGACACAAAGCGTCTTCTTCAGTGAGGATACCCA
The DNA here is from genome assembly GCA_018466805.1 of Hippocampus abdominalis. Lineage (NCBI taxonomy): Eukaryota > Metazoa > Chordata > Actinopteri > Syngnathiformes > Syngnathidae > Hippocampus > Hippocampus abdominalis. The sequence continues at coordinate 8,235,925 of CM031701.1, read as the reverse complement.
AAGAAAACCTCCTTAATCTCGTGATGCCTATGAAGCTGAATGCTCCTTTCCCGTAAAACCCTGGATTTTGCCATTATATCCTTTGGTGTAGCAGCCAGTGCATTCCAGTCAGGCCTTAATCAAATTAGGATAATAAGTGGGGCATATCCAAATCCTCCAAATGATTTAAGGAGCAGAGTGGGGAAGTGATGAAGAGCTGGTTTTAGTTGTGCGCCATGTGGACACCGATGACTTGAGACCGAGCAGCCATAAACATGGTCCCCTGCTGTGTTAGACCGAGCAACCATAAATATGGACCCCTGCTGTGTTTGCAAATTGAGCTTGGTCACACAACACCTCACACATGTTGTCAGGAGCCAAGTGGTGGAGTGCGAACTGCAAACATTCCTGTCCCAATGCAAGGGGTTTGAAACAACAAGACCTTTCATAACTCAATCAACATGGTGGCTCAAGATCATCCATGTTCTCAAATATGTTGCTTTTTTTAATATCAATGCATTGACTACTTAAGGGCTTTGATTCCTTCTCATGCCCTCCATCATCCGGTCCTCGTATCCTTTGGGAGGTTCACTGGTGGGCTTTGAGACAGATGTAACACTGAGTCGTTGTTTATGTACAAGTCTGGGGATTATGTAAGGAGCATGGGAGCTAGCGGGAACGTTCCTTCGCAATGTTTTTGAGGAAGCTTTGGAGGCTGTAGAATGACTCCTGATTTCGTGCTATGAAAATAACATTTCCATCCACAGACAAGGCGTCCCTCATCTAAATCAGATTTAGTTTAGTCTCCATTGTCTATACTCGGACCTCCCCGTTGGTTGGACGACACATCCAACAATCCTTTTGTGCATAGGCACCTATGAGTCATACTTCCAGCATCCTGCAATTGTCATTGCTAACCTCTTGTTACAATGAGGACAGGAGCCATTTATCTGCGTTATTTATTTAACAAATGTTTGAAATCAAGGGACTTGAACTGTGTTTATTGATGTAAGACTGAAATATATTATCAGTATGGGGTATTTTACAGGTGATGCCAAATGAAATTCAATGAAATTTAATTTGCTATTTTCTGCCGATGGTGATTGAATTGACGGTCGTGATTGTAAACCCATAAGAAGACATTTTAGATAGTGATTGATAAAAAAACAAATTTAATATATTGTTGACAATAATTTTCTGGGCACAGTGAAAAATGTTCTTCAGCATTGTTGATTTGGGGAAAAAAATGAACTACACTCATCTTTTGTTGTAGGAAAATAAAAACTTGCTGGAATTGGGCTTGGAAACATGTGATGCCACGTTGCACCATGGAAGTATCTGTCGCAGAACTGCAAGTGTTTTGCTTACAACTTGGATGAGCCTGGTTAGAGTTACATCTGTCGGTATCTCAGTTGTTAATTTTATATTTTGTCACCGGATTTTAAGTATGGCCAAACGTTCCTCTGTTACGGGATGCAGCACCTCTCCAAATGATTGCAAAGTGAAAAAAATAAACAAGACAGATTACGTTTTTACTTGGGCCTACATATTAAGTTTTTATTGTTCCCACCAAGATCTGTCTTTGTGTCTGTCAAGTTACTGATTACTTGCTAAAAACAATAAAGTTTGTCAGTTAGGGTTAGGGTTAGTCAACGTTAAATATCTTGTCTTTGTAGTATGTCAAATTAAATATAGGTTGACCATGATTTGCAAATCTTATTTTATTTAAATATGTTTAACACAACATCCCAACTTCATTGGAATTTGGCAAATGAGTATTATTGGCCGTTATTGAGCAAGTTAAGACATTTGTTTTCACATCTTAATAGTCTTCTCAAAGTGTCCCAGGAACAGAAATAATTGTGATTAAGACGGCAAGACATACTGAGTTTTGTAATTGGAAACTTTGCTGACATCATCTGGTGATGTTACCACACTGCACCTTGAGGAGCAACAGTGAGTCATCAGTGCGCGTGCTCCTCTGTTTTTTTAGTCCCCGCCATCCGCAATTGTTTTGAAATCAATTCATTGTGGGGGTTGTTATCGCTCAAAAACTGAGGTCTCATTTGTCCAGCTGTCTGCCCCCCACTGGGAGTATTTATATGCTTTGGGATAGGGACGTGTGCCGGTACATCTGTGCCTTAGTGGAGAGCTCATTGATTTATGTGATGCCATTGTTAGTCATGTGATGTGGTGACACGTGCCTGTTGTCTCATGCCATCTTTATGTGAAGTCTATTCACATTGATGAACTTGTGGTGTGCCTGCAGGTCACGCCCCCTGATAAGACATTCCCCAGATAAGTTGGTACAGAAACTAAAGCTTGGAGAAACAAATTGCCTGGACACCCTCTAGTCCTTACCGTGGCGTGTCACAGCATGATGTCGGCTCTGACACAGATGTCTGGCTTTGGAGGCACTGGCCTAGAGGCCGGAGGTGTCCATGCATGGAATGTGCTGAAGGTCCCGTTGGAGGATGCGTGTGTGGATGGATGCCGTTGCAGTCTGCACTGCAGGCCCACGTGGAGGTTAGCACCGCAAGAGGTCCTTATATAAACCACCACATGTCTTCCCACTTGAATAAAATGTACTGGGTGCTTTGTTTTTGTTGGAAACGGAATGGCAACAAATTAGATGAGGGGATTTTGTCTGCCTCCAAGCAAGAGAAATCTCAGTCACTAAACTAATTTGAATCCAACTAGCGTTGTCTCTCGCTGTTGTTTCAAAATGCATTGTGGAGCAAAGTGTTTTTTTTTTTTTTTTTTAGTGTCTTCTCCCCCATTGACACTAATGTGAAAATGCTCTTTTTAGTGTGGAATGTGTTCGTCTTCATTATCAGTCCTCCCCAATCACACAACCACTGTGGAATGCCACACATTCAAATGGTTGTTGGCATTAATGGCCTATTTAAACAAACAAACAAAAAATCCCCAGGTGAGATGAAAAAATTTGGTTGCCTCAAGTTTTCCTTTTTTATTATTTGATCTGTCTTTCCTTCATGCAAATACATGAATTCAGTCGAACTTTTGTGATTTTTAATGGGTTGTTTGTATGTCAGTGACATTTGGAAGACTGACAAATGTTTCACAAAGTTTGAGTGGTCCAAAAGGGTCTGTTTTGGTTCCCATTTGAAGACCAAAAATCTTCTCAGAAGACATGCAAGTGTTAAGTGTTCAAATTCCTTGTCGACAATGTCCCAACCATTCTCTGTTGGTGCTGTTTATACACAACAGCAACACGGGGAGATGGCACGTTTTACAGGCAGTGTAAAAGGAGCTCTTCTATTACAATTATTAGGGGGCACTTAAAATTTACTGCTACTATTACAGTTAACCAAAAGTGAACCAGCTGTCACCTTTCCATTTTGTTTTCTCTAACATTTTCCACATAGTGTGCACTTACCAAAAAATGAAAAACAATTTTCACAACCGGCTACATAGATTCACACTGTACGAAAAAAAACAAATTTGATTCTTCGGAACGGATCATTAGTCTGAATCCTTATCATTGCTGCGTTTTGTGCCTGTATTTTTCAGTGCTGAGTTTTATCTATTTTGTTGGGCAGCTCGAAGTCTTTGGAGGGAGAGACCCGATGTGTGTACTTGGTGGTCATTATTTTCTTTGTACATCGAAGCCTGTTTGAGTTTGTGATGAAGATAACGGACAGAATATACCAGGCAGTAAACTGCAGACTGAGCGAGTCATTCCTATTGCTGTGCTTTTGCTGTGTGTATTTTATGCCAGGCACTTTGTTTGGCAGCTATAGCTCCTTGGGAAGATATTTTCGGGTTTCTTTTTTTGCTGCAATGTTTCATTGGTCCTTGTAGGATGTATGGACTTCATTTGTGGCAGTTATTGTGATGAATGTATCAGACATACGTATGCCAGGCAGGAAATGCAGACAGAGTGAGTAATTCCCCATTATTGCTGCATTTGTGATTTGCATATTTACGTCAGGCACCTTGGTGAGCAGGTCAGGCCTCGGAAAGCTGCTTACTTCGTTTGTGGCAATTATTATTCCATCCATCCATTATCCAAACCACTATTAATCTTTTCATTCATACAGTAATTACTGTATTTCTGTGTTACAGAAACGTACCGTACAGAAAAATACCTACTGCAGGTGTAATGTTTTTGTTCATGTTGTATTTTGCATTAGTGTAGAACTGCAGTGGCCCTTACTAGGAGTGTTTCCAAATGTTTTGACTCTCATTCAACTCTAATGAGGTCTTTGCTCTCTTGATGGTAAATTCTAATCTAATGAAATGCTCATGTGGACTGTATTACATTATTTATATCACATACTTTAAATATGACATCTTCTCATACTTTCTAAATATGTTTGATTTATAAAATGAGTGCACGTTTTGATGAGGAAGGGGAAAAAAATAGAATAAACCTCACAGAGTGTTGTGTAAATAAATGAATGCTCGAAATGATGCCCGTCAACCTACTTTGTGGGAAATAAAGCAGTTATTTTGAATGGAAAGAACGCGGTACGTTACATCAAAGAGTTATACTTCGCCCTCGTGAGTCACAGTGGACTATTTTTATCAGGCTGATGAATAAAAATATAACCTGTTTAACCGAACTCCATTTCCTCGGACAAGTAGGCGTGCCGCTTGCTGAACTCCTCCCCCGTGTTTACTTGCCATGTGCCCGCGCGAGGCGCCTTTTAAGACAGCGCTCGCCTTGTGCCCTGCTGTTGGATACGCAGAGACCGGACCGCGAAGTTGTTAAGAGTAATAGCTGAAAACTACTTGACGTTTTTTTTTTAATTCGGTTGGGAGAGCTGCTACGATGCGCTGCACAATGAGCTACAGTCTGTCGTGCTCGCCGAGGTCTTCTCCCACTTATTCGGGACGCTTGATGTCCTATCGAGCGAGATGCGGCAGGTAAATTGAACTACTTTTGAGACGTTGAACCTTCTTATTCTGAGTGTGTGTGCGCCACCGTTCACGACTTGTGCCCCGCGGCATGTAACCAGAATCTGCGTGCGTGTGTGTGTGAAAGAGAATCTACGTGTGTTACGTGCGGTGGTGGTGCGGTGTGCGGGACGTGAGCTCCGGCACCTCGCGCGTTGTTTATGTTGAACAACGCTCACAAACGCGCATGGAAATGTTCTTTTTTTTTTCTCTTTTAAAATGCTGCATTGCTGTTTTAATTTAACCCCCCCCCCCCCACACACACACACACACCATCATATCAAACAGACCCTTGTGGCCACTTTGTCCTATACAATTTAGAGGTTGTCAACTTTGAGCCAAAGTACATATTTCACATTAGACAATTTTCACGGAACACCACTAAATAGAAGTGTCACAAAATGTGGGTGCACACGTGCATTAAGGCGCTTATGCCATGTAATAATAATAATAAATTTTATTTACAAGCGCCTTTCAAGACACCCAAGGACACTTTACAATCAGGAACAAAAACAATAAAACAATACGGGTTGAGCAGAAGAGCATTTAATTGTTCTACCTGTAACTATGTCGCTGACACAGATTTGTTGTAAATAAATAGTATGTGAAATTTGGAAATTTCCCTACGCATACCCGCTCATACAGTGTTTTGGGATCAATGCTCAAGGCCAGTGTGTGCCACGCTCTGTTTCTGCCAAAACATAGACCGGAATTTCACAAAAGAAATATGTTATGACACAACACTAAACAAAAATGTTTTTTTAAAGTGTTTTTTGTGCGTGTTGTCTGTGTGTTTGTGTGTGTGTTGATGCTCTCGTCTGAATTTACTTTCAAATGAACCCAGTGTGTGCATCTCTAGTTGAACAGATTACTACAGGAAGCTCTGACTTGTTATGTTCTTTGAATGGCAAACATATACACAGTTTAATTTTACCTCCTGCCATTGAGTAGGACTTTAATTATTCTTAATTATTTAATTATTCAGCTGCTTCCTTTTTTAAAGATTACATTGACCTTGATAAAACTTCTCTTAAAAGTAATAGAAAGTTTCCATAAACACGCATTACTGTTTGTTTTATTACAGATTTTTTTTTTACATCTTCATGTTTGTTAAGAAACAGTGGTAATTGTGCATGACGAATGATGCCCTTATTCATGACATCACTCTTTAGTCGGCAGGAGATGCGTGACGCAGGTGTTGTCGTAAATGTATATTGTGTGCAGTATCAAATTATGTGCTAAGACGTATGGTTCTCATGTTTGTTTTTTCTCTCCACAGTGCATCCGGTGCCAGCGTAGTTGCCATTGACAACAAGATTGAACAGGCCATGGTGAGTTTTCCCGGTGTAAGCGGGTTGCACACATTTTGATTTTCAACGCATCACCATGTGTGTGCTTGCTAGTCTAGATAGTACAACAATATATCCACTGACAGTCGCAAGTCTCTTGCACCAAACCAGATGTCAATTGTAATACCAAATATGACCTGTGAGAGGCAATATGGTGCCGCTAGGCATCCGGACTGCCAAAGAAAATGAAGAATATTCAAGTAGAGAAAATGAAATAGAAGAAGCTTTTCTGACTTGTCTACATTTTAGCTGCACATGCTTCTGTCTGCCATATTTATTGTGTGTGTATACTTCTTGGCATCCAGGGAACAAATGTTTTTAATATCAAAACTGACATCGGGCAGGACATATTTTATTCTATTTACTGCAGCTTCCTTGTTCGTCAGTGAGGGTGCTTCTTTGTTCGGCTACATTTTGTTCAGATCACAGTTCACAGAGTCAAATAACTCAAGAGTAGGTCAGCTTCCCTCACGCACATGAAGGTTTTTGTATATTGTAAGACATAAAGTAGGCGACCATTTGGTATCCTTGGTGAGGAAGGGGCAAAATTGGGACAAAAACTGCCCGATATTCTTTGTGTGTACCCGTCCTAAGTGTTAGGAATGATGATGATTACAATGATGTTTTTCTCTTCAGGATTTGGTAAAGAGCCACCTGATGTACGCCGTCCGAGAGGAGGTTGAGGTGCTGAAGGAGCAGATTAAGGAGCTGTACGAGCGCAACTCCATGCTGGAGCGCGAAAACGCTGTGCTCAAGTCGTTGGCCAACTCGGATCAGCTCAACCACCTTTCCAGCCACGGCAGCACGTCACCCCCGCAGCAGCAACACGCAGCCATTACAAACAGCGGCGCCCCCTTGGCGCACCACGAGGGGGCTCAGAGCGTCCCCCACCAGCCCAACATCACCTCAGCGTGATCCCACCCCCCCCAGCTCGCACCCAAGCGCATCCACCGGTCCACACGCTCAATTCCACACAGCTCTCGAGCAGAGACACGCGCATACCGTCCCCCGCAGCGTTGCATTAAATGTGCTCCATTTAAGGAAAATAGTGACATCATCTCGAAAGAGAACCGCCGTCATCCCTTGGAAAGTCTTATGGTGGCTGAAGTAGATGGCGGGACAAAGGGAGCAGGAGCACAGGGTTTGGGGTGGCAGCAAGTGGTCCAAAAGGGCAGTGCAAGACGTGGGAAAGCCATAGTGGCAAATAAAGCTCCCGCAATGTCAGCATCCACACGCCACATCATTCACGGGGGCCGAACGCAACCAAGGGATGTGGCGTCATCAGCAGAGGCGTCCAGCGGAGCAAGTCGAGTGCCTCGTTCATGATAGGCCGCAACAAAAAGCTTACGTTAGTTGTTGTCGTTTGCTCAGAGCCGCCATCCTTTTGACATGTAACATTTCCATTAATAATTCACGTGTAGTATTTGCATTTATTTATTTCAGGGCTGCTATTTTCATAATGTCACAAAAGACAAAGAAAGTGTATTGTCTTTTTAGAATCTGTCAGGCCTTTTCGGTAGTCTCTCACAATCAAGCAAGTGTCCGTAAGTAGAGCAGACGGTAGGAAGGAAACACTAAAGCAGAATTACATGAGTTGAAATCCTGGTTGAATGTATATTTTGTAAAGTATTCAGAGTGAACAAGGTATGTACAGTACAAGAAAGAACCTGCTATGAAATGAAATATGTGCTGGGAGGTTTTGATAAAGCCAAACTATTATTTCTTTTGAGGTTCTTTGTTTAAATGGGTTAAAAAAAAAAGATTGGGGTCTTGGTTGGGGGATGAAAAGCTGTGAAATTGTTGGACCTACTTTATAACCAAAGACGCAAAGCTGTGTAAGTCTTTTTCTGTTCTCACTCCTTTATTTTTTTTAAATGCACACTTTGTCCCTTATTTTTTATTCTTTGTTTTGGCTCTTTGCATGACCTGCATGCCCTATACTCAAACCACTTTCTTAAAGTCATGCTTTTAATCCAGCACTCGGTTTGTGTTCTGTCATTGTGTCTGTCCGTGGCTATAGTTGTGATGAAAGGGAACACATTCGGCGAAGGCGATGGAGAAGTGAGAAAAGGAGCCATTTTTCTTACGTGACAGATTTGAATGCATTCAGCAAAGTCAGCATTTAAATTTTGATTGTAGCTTTCCAACACACCCTTAAAAGTACACAACAGTTTCCAAAATACAGACCGCAAGGAAACTATGAAACATTTCTCAACTTGAAGCTGGAACCCAGTCCGTCATCGGAGAGAATCTACGTATTGGGATGTTTGTGTTCGGTCTTGTCTGTTGTGCCTCCTCTGCGTCACCTGCTGCCGTCAGGTGATTCCGATGCGGTCTACGTGGCTTAGAATCAAACCAAAATACTTGGTGATTGTACAACGAGTTATCTTGCTACAGGATGGATTTTTGACTTTTTTGTTTGTATTTTACAAATGGGTTTATTGCTCTCTTTGTTTTTCTTGTTTAATTTGAAGGAGATGCCGTGTACATGCCAAGTGTACTTGTATGGAAGTGATCACTGAGCCTTGGAGAAAAATCTTAACGATGCCCTTGCAATGTGCTGTTCAGACAATTTTAGTTTTCCGACAATAATAAATGACTGTTTTATTAAGAACATGTGCATGTATTTATTGCCCTAGCCACCTTATTGTTGTTATTATTAGATCATCATTATAACACTTCAGCGAGTTAACTTTTCACTGAACACATTTTTTAACTTGAGAGACGCGATACATGACGAGGAAAAAAATCGGCAAATATGTGCTGCTACTTTTGTGGGGTGTACTTGATGTGACCAAAGCAGCACATGACGCACTAAATAAAACCGGTGGTCGGAAGGAACCAAGTACAAATACTCCCATGTTAGATGACAACAGTAATGTAATGCATTCAAAGAAATGAGATAATCGGCATGCATTGCCTTATTCGGTTAAGGCAATCGTTCGTTATCAGCTGCAGGAATAATTTGTGGCAAATGTGTCTGGTGCCAGCCGAAAAACTGCAGTTTCTGGCATGAAGAAATTCTTCTTAGTTGCTAAAAGTAAAAATATCTCAATTGTCTCAGTTGTATTAGCTAATTACGGATTGTTATTTATGGTTAATCGTTTTGCAACTTTAGTACAGCTGTGGCCGTTCATGATTGATTGATTTTTATTTGATTGACTTAAGTAAAAACTGTCATTTTAGAATTGTACAGGAAAACAAAGCCAAGCGACAAGGTGTAGGGAGAAGTCTTGTTTTGTCAAGCCTACACTTTTTACATGTTTTTTAATAGAAAACATACTTCTAAGAATAGCAAGCGCCCGCACAAATGTCATCAATTTACAGAGTGAAAATAAGAAATGAAAAGAAAAAAAAGCTTTTTTGGAAAAAAAATAAATAAATGTTACAACTCAGTCCTCAGTCAGGCCAGCAAATAAAATGTGCAATATATACACTTTCTTTTATGCTTGCTTCATATAATTATTCAGTACTTAATGTTTAAACGTTCTTTTAAAAGGTGACATTGAACCACACATGTTCATAATTATTCCACAAATTTACACTTCCTGCAGTGACACATCTTCACATTATGTTGATCCTTGTCTTGTGTTTCTTTTTCGGACACAAGTGGCCATCAGTCTCTATGTTTTCAAACATCTAATGAATACTGTGACAACATAAGTTACGTATTTTGGACATTATTTACGCAGATTGAATTCGACTAAGTCCTAGAATTTCAGAGTATTTCAATGAATAAATTATGGATTAGTTTCTATACATTTGGCTCTCGTGTAGAAAGAGTGTTAGTTGTTTTATTTATTTTGCATCATATCTCAACACCATAAGTCAGGGGTGCTCATTACGTCGATCGCCATCGACCGGTAGATCGCGGACTGGTCCCAAGTCGATCGCGAGTGGTGTAGAGGAGAAAAAAAAACAAACAACCATTTGTGTGTCTTTGTTCATGTTAGTAATATATTTTTGTGTTAATGTACACTGCACCCTAATCATCCTATCAGTCTCATTTTCACAAAAGGTATTTAAAAAATAAAATAAAATAAAGCAAGTAAATCTTTAACCTACGGTGGCGCGCGACCTGCGTCACCAGAAGTTGTTAGCGCTCAGCAGTCTGCAATTGCAGCTTGTGATAGCTTTTGCGCTATATCTTTTATCGTTATCATTATTCTCATTGAGAGTTTGTTTCCTGTACAATTCAACAAGGGCACAGAAAGAATAGGTATCTCGAGGGCCGAGGGAAGCACTTTAAAACGGTACGCGTGAGCTACGATCGTTAACAGGCTGCAAAAGTGCGTCACATGCCTCTGTGTCAGGCTGTTGCTCATCATGGCGTGCGTGTATATGTGCGTGCGCGGTAACGGGTCGGTCGCGGGAGGTTGGTTGATCGAAAAGTCGATCTTCGGTCCAAAAAGTTTGTGCACCCCTGCCATAAGTGATAGCCTACATCATAGGTGTCAAACTCAGGTCCTGGAAGGCCACTGTCCTGCATGTTTTCCAAGTCTCCCTGTTGCGACACACCTGATTCAAATGATCAGATCATCAGCAAGCTCTGCGAATGCCTGACATTAAACCTGTTCATTTGAATCAGGTGTGTTGCAACAGGGAGACTTGGAAAACATGCAGGACAGCGGCCCTCCAGGACCTGAGTTTGACACCTATGGCCTACATGGTAGTACCTGTCATAGCGAGTGGTAAATTGTATATAATTGTTATTCAGGACATCTTTAGTTTTACAAAGGATAGCTCTAGCTTTCAACATTTTGGGTTTTACGTTTTTCAGCTTGGCATCAATGATCACTCCAAGAAATGTTTTCTCATGTATTCTTTCTATTTCAGTTGAATGTACAGTGATTTTACAATGCAACATTGTTTTGATAGTTGAGCTCAGGCTCGCGTTTAACAACATGCAATATGTGTGACCACAATGAAAGGTAATAAAAAAAAGAATCTTTTGTGATGGAAAGTTTTTGTTTCATTGAGCCAAGTTATCAAAAACTGGTGTTGGATCGTGTAATTGACAATAAAAATGCATATTTTACTTATATACTGCTACTTACTGCATGTACAGTATATACAAATATTTTATTGACTTGCATCACGATCGAGGAAAAATGCTCAAGTTCGGCCTGAAAAAAAGTTCTGTGAGGACATTTAGAGAGCGTGTTGACAATTTTCCCATTGACGAGTAACATCAGCTGGCATCGGGACACCCACAAATAGTCTTACTAATACTGGATAACCACTCTGATTAAATCATGATATCTTTTTTTTCCCCTGTAGTGGTTAGCGCTTCAATTCCAAGAGATTTGATCAAATGTGCTAGAAGTGGAATGCTTTTCCACACTAGGCCGATAGTCTTTAAACCAGGGGTGAGCAAATTCGGTCCTCAAGGGCCGGTTTCCTGGATGTTTTGCATGTCTCCCTGCTCCCGCACACCTGATCCAATAATAAAGATCATCATCCAGCTTCTTAAGCTTGGTGATGAGCTGATCACAGGGCGACATGCAGACAGTAAAATTAAACCGGGGATCATCATCAAACCTCTGGGAGTTGTTTATGTGTTCACTGAGAAGTGAAAAGTTTACTTAGCAAGGATTTATAGTGAACACCGTGTGTGCTTGACACTGGTGGATTTGAAAACAGACCAGAAATATTATTTATAACCACCCTCATTCATCTGTCACCACTTAGTTTTCAGCTGAGAATTTGATATGTAATAGAGAGGGCGGTTGGATGTTTCAGTCTGACACAGGTAGAAAAGAAAGGCAACTGTCACAGAAGTATGTGTAAAATCCCAAATGAAGTCATCTTTCTTTACCTGCCTGCCAGATTGCTGTCAAATAACAATCACTGCATGCTACCTGCTGACTCATTGTGGCAGCCATCATCAGGTGACAAATGTGCTCAGTCTTTACTTATGTAAATAAAAGCGCAGAAAATTGACTCTGGTAAAAGTAGGGGTACTGTTTCAACGTCTTTATGCAAGCAAAATGATACAGGCTGAAATGTACTTTTAAGTAGAAGAAAGTCAAAATGAATTTTTGCTGTCTAATATAAACATTGCCTATTTAAATGACCACAAAAAAAAGACTTGAAGACAGTTTTGCAACAACATGTCCTTCGTACGGTGCGATAAATTTTAACAGCCTCTTATCAGCGAAAAAACAAAACAAAAAAACAAAACCCAATAACATAAAATACTTCTTTTGAAAAAGGTCATTGTTGGGGAATATATTGCTAAGCCAAATGCCCCCCAACTGTCATGCAAAGTCCGTTGAATAGGCTCTAGCTCACCTATGATTGCTATAAAAACAAGAACATTGATGGATGGGTAGAAAAAAAAATTCTAGAACATAATCTCTGAGCTGTATGTTTAAAAAAAAAAGCAAAACAGTATCTTCATCTTTATCACTTCTACGTTGTGGCTGACTGCTGGTGATGACTGACGCATTTCCTGTGGGTGGAGAGTCTGCGGTAAAGCTTAAAACCTTCTCCAAAATTCCAGTCAGTGAGCCAAAAGCCAAATTACCTGTTGAAAAACCAGCTTCCTCCTCGGGTTGTTTTGGAGCATTCTACCTGATGTCAACTTTCAAAACAGGTAAAGGGAACATCAGTGTCCCAAAAAAACAGCAGCTTCCAAGAATCCGGGTTGATAAGCGCCTCCATGTGAATCCACTTTACCGTTTTCATGTTTTGCAGAATCAAGTTAATGTAATCTGATCTATGATCAGTTCGTCCCAAAGGAATCTCTAATGGGATTTGGATGGCCATTTATTTCTAATTAATCTAATTGATGTGGTCAAGTTGCCATAGAAGTTTTGTTTTTCCGCCACCGAATATAACAGTCTTGCATAATACAGTATAAACAAACTCAGACACTCAGCTGCTGCTTGACATAAGACATTATGTTTTTTCAACAAAATTTAAAAAAACTTCCCAGATGCTTTTATACATGTCGGTTACTTGCTTTTGTGAACTACCACAAGGATGAAGAATTAGAGCATGCCAACCCTGATCCAGATTAATATACTGCTGGTCTAATGGCGAGTCTGATATTGGTTCCCCTGACAACCTGGGATGGAACCTGAGCTTTGTAACTCGCGAGACGTCGCAGGTGTCCTCTCGGCGGCAAGTGTATGCAGAACCGCAGGCTGGTTCTCGCACGCGATTGTATCCGTGCACATTCTGGCTCCTATTCCAACGTTCATTGAGCTGTCTTTAGTCATCTCGTCGGCAAGTGTGTGCTATTTGGTCAGCTGCTTGCTTCCACTTGTCAAGCAGAGCTCTGAGGGGGGGAAGACCATTAAGGAAGGCATTTTTACTTGTGGAGCAGCATTTCATACAGTACAATGTGTGTATGTGGTGCCTGGACACATCTCCGAGTACAAATAACAACTTCACCAAGCAATCAAGTGCCGCTTATTAGAAGCTAAAGATGTTAGCTAGTGCTAATCTGTACCTGGAAGAAAAATCCAGCTCTACCTACCTTTGGGCTTTCACATACTGTAATAACAGCACCACGTGGGGGTGTTAGTGTTTCTTCATGATAGTTTCTCTATGTTTCATGACAGGATTCCAGTTTTCGACCAGTCGAGGCTGAGGTCAGGCATAGAAACCCGGCGTGGGAGGCGTTTTCAGTGGAAATTAGCCACACTGTTATGTAACAATGTGGGGAAAGTTCAGAAAAGCTCAGTCAGAGACAGATTTTCTGAAATTGGCAGGTAATAAAAGGTTTAATTGGTTGTTTAATTACAGACGGACTGGGTAGACCGGCACATCCAGAGACTCAAATATTTTTATACAAACAATAAAAAAAGTCAATTTCCCTAATATGCTTGGAAGACTTGGCATGATAACAGGAACTAAACTACAAAGAATGCAGAAACATATTTTCTTGATTTCATTTTTCAGCACACATTAATTGAAAGAAAAAGACACTTAGACTGTGACCTTGACCAATGGTCTCACTTTTTGAGACTTTGAAAGGCAAATATGTGTTACTGTGACAGATCTCCTACATACATCCATTCGGACACGCCATTGACAGCGGGTGAGTCACACGTCTCTTGGTGCAACGTTTGCCTCCCCTGCAACTTTGTCATCAACTTGCTCAAACTTGTCCCCGTCTCCTTAACACGTATTTGAGACTTGACACACTCTTGTCAGGGGGAAAAAAAAGGCAGACATGGTACTTCAGGCCTGAAAATCATTTGCTATGTGAAGAAAAGTATAGACACACCCCACAAATGTGATCATTGATCAATCAGAGGTTGAACTCTCCATCCATGTATTTTCTACAGCAGTTGTCCTTATTAAGTTGGAGCTTATCCCAGCTGAAATGGGGTGAGAGGTGGGGGTATATCCTGCTCTGGTCACCAGCCAATTACAGGGCACATATTTCCGCCCGCTTATCGCTCCACTTAACAGTGGCTGAGTGGGTGAGTTTGGCCCGGAAGAACAAAACTAATCTGCCTTCAACGTCATCAAACATTTTCTTATTGGCATATTAGCCACTAGTTGTAAAGAAGCTTTCAGCCAAACATTATGCAGTGAATCTTTAGTCATTTTTGACTTTTTGTAGATGTTGGTGTTTTGTTTTTTTTTTCTTCCATGCTGGTTACCAACGTGCTACTTGTTCGGTGTACATAAATTGAAAACATGGATTTGGTGTTATTTTCTGTCTCCAGAGCAAAAATGGCACAATGTGTGGTGTGAGGTTGTACCAAATAGCCTGGGAGAAGCTCTCCATTCACATTTTATCAATAAAAATGTCAGGAAAAGGAAATAGATGGAGGGATGGTTAAATGGATGTCTGAGTTTGTAAAGTAAAACTCAGACAAATATTTTTTTTTTTAGCCTTATCTTTCATTTAAGTAAAAGAAAATGTGATTTTCTTTCTGTTTTTTTTTAAATTTGGAATTCAATGTACAGTTTCCCCAATGCATTTGCATCAATGAAAATCAAAGCTATTTGAGCGCGAATCCCTTTTCTTTAAACACGGCTATAACTCTGAACACAACTGTTAGTTAGTTTGTTTGTTTGTTTGTTTATTGAACATAAAAACATATACAGTAATACATTGACAGAAAGTAAGGTAAGTAAAATTGTAAAAGGAAAGAGAAATCAGTCATCATACAACACAATTATGTTCAAAGGAGTAGGAAGAAGTAAAAAACCTATCTAGTCTTACCCCAAGTTATGTGTTTATATATAAATAGATTATTTTTATAACTGTCTGATGAAATCAGAAAAAATTTTCAGGCTTTTTTAGTAAGACACTCGGTTATAATTAGGCTGTTTGTTTACCAGATGAAACTCTGGATTCAACCATCTTATGTCATAGCTCCTGTCCTAAAGCAATCCATTTGGCTCATTTTGAGCCGGTAACCGAATATAAACACATTTCCGCCCGTTCATTGCACCACGGAACAGTGGCAGAAAAATCACAAGCATCATATTAAAGCGACACAGAATGCGTAGTATCTCATGTCACACACACATGGCACCACACAAACAAGATCTTGTGTAATCCATTTTTTCCCCATCATCGATGCTTTTTGTAGGACTAACCGGCCGCATGTTATGCAATGATTACTCACCGTTCAGTCATCTGAAACCACACCTCATAATTACTGCGAAGAAGATTTACTGTCTAAGTTCGTGTGGTGCACACTACTGCAGCCACTTACAGAGAACTTTACATCCATAAACTTGATGAAATATCTGTGTCCAGTGTGTAGAAACATCTTTTGTGGAAAGAATTTGCAAATCATGTGTTACTGTTATTGAAGAAAAGAATCAACATTTTCATAAAATGGAGGATGTACAAAATAAACTAGTAACGAAAACAACTTTTGCAGGCTATTTCTATGAATAGGGTCAGATACATTGATGTTATCTGGGAGTGAGTCAACACTGATCACAAAATATCACAAATAGTTATCTGCAAGTTGTCACCTATCACAGTCGATTTAGGCTGTCAA
The DNA here is from genome assembly GCA_018466805.1 of Hippocampus abdominalis. Lineage (NCBI taxonomy): Eukaryota > Metazoa > Chordata > Actinopteri > Syngnathiformes > Syngnathidae > Hippocampus > Hippocampus abdominalis. Next base: position 8,219,691 of record CM031701.1, on the reverse strand, counting down.
AGTATGCATGAAACCTCAATAATTTCACATTCCGTATTTGAAATATCCACACAACTTTACCTTAGGAACTTCTGTTAGCTTAATGCCAACGCCAAGTGCAAAACTCCATAGCGAGGCTAACAAATAGCATCTATGTCACTGTGTTATTATAACTTTTTAAGCAAGGTCAGGGATAAATCTTTATCTCCTCCCATATCTGTATTATATTACCCCTTGGTGGCTAATACACGCTCACCAAAAAGAGGTCGATGTGGGGCCGTAAGCAATTGATGGCATTTCCATTCAGAACCCGAGGTATAACCATGTGAGAACATGTAAACACACAGAACCTAGACTCAAACCCTGAACCTCACAACTGTGAGGTATATGTACTAACGACTAATCCAGTGGTTGTCTAGTGACAACATGACGGATATTTTTTCAGGTCACAGACAAGTACATTACCAGTGAATTGGTATGACGTAACTAGAACCAGGTACACTCATTAAAGTAGTAGTAGGCTTGTATTGTAATGCTATTGGTATTATTTATCTGAGTGCAATATATTTAATACAGTAATGGCAGCCTGGTGGTCCAGTGTTTAGCGCATTGGCCTCACAGTGCAGAGGTTGTGGGTTCAATCCGGTGTGGCGTTTGCATGTTCTCCCTGGGCCTGTGTGGGTTTACTCCGTTTCCTCTCACATTCCAAAAACATGCATGGCAGGCTGATTGAACACTCTAAATTGTCCCGAGGTGTGAGTGTGAGCGTGGATGGTTGTTCGTCTCTGTGTGCCCTGCGATTGACTGGCAACCGGTTCAGGGTGTCCCCTGCCTACTGCCCAAAACAGCTGGGATAGGCTCCAGCACCCCCCGCGACCCTTGTGAGGATAAAACGGATCGGGAAATGGATGGATGGATTGATATATTTAATAATGTGTATTTATTTTGTTGTTGTAATAGAATTGTTTGTATGTAAGTAATCAGTTTTAAATACGTACTTTTGAAGCCACAAAGTAATTTACTATTTAAAAATTACACAACCAATGAAATCGTGCATTCATCGAAACATAATTCTGTTTTGGGTTATGAGAAACGTGTTAATGATTACGAGTGAGCTTGCACCACAACAGACTGTAAATGGCGCTATCTTGTGGTCAAAAATATAGGTTGTCATTCTTTTGGTAACAGGAACAAGTTGGCTCAAAATCATTCCCGCGCATGCGTACTTCAGTCGCCATCTTGGACCAATATTTACGGTGCGCTATCGGAAACGAACAGCAGGGGACACCGTTGGCCGATGGAAATCAAGCAATAGTAATCATAATAATAATACATTTTATTTATTAGCGCCTTTCAAGACACCCAAGGACACTTTACAATCAGACAAAACAACAAAACACCAAACGGGTGTACTCATCTTGTTCCCTTTTCGCCGCTCGTTTATTCTAGAATAGACAGCGTAGGGCAATGATAGCACATGCTAGCTTTTACAATAGCACCAAAGAGGGATGATAGATATTTACGCACAGGTAAAAGTAAGAGTATGGTCAAAGGATGCAGCGTTATCAAGGCACCTCCGCCCACTGGAAGCTGCTAGCAGGTCACGTGGCTTCCTACACAGTTTCTGTTCAGGGCTCGGGGAGGCGGGCCAGAGATGGTGGACAATTGCAAACCTGTGCATATTTTTGAGAATCTAACATGCTGCTGATATGACATTCAGCAATTCCAGTTATCTTTCTGCACTCGATTCCAGCCAAGACATGGAGATAACGTCTGACGGTGAGGCGGCGGAGCGCAGGTGAGTGACAGCCGGCCAGGAGTGTGTCGGGCTCTCCGGATGGGTCCTCGTCTGACGTTTTAAACGCACAAATAATAAAAATGTTTTGCACGACGGATATATTCGCGACGTGACAACATTGTGCGTTCACATGGATGCTTGTCAGCCAGCTAAACTGTTAAAGCTAACGCCTGGCTCAGTAGCTAGGCTAACTAGCTGTCAATCGCGATGACAGTTCTCAAGTTGCCGAACGAGATTAATTTTTGAACTATACATAAGCGTTGTCGTGTGTGTACGCGCGTGGTGGAGCGGGGTGCACTGGAAGCAAGAACTTTCACCTTGTGTTTGATCAGAAACTGTTATGTACAGTCTCTTGGAATTTAACTAGTCAGGCCTGTCTGGTAGCAAGGGGTCACGGACTTGTTTTCTTGTGCTGTTGCTTTGGTCTGAAACGTTATACAGGTACGTAGGTCGAAACGCACCCTAACCAAAGCTAATACAGTAGTAAAATGTAATTACACTCAATGTTTTTATGAAAAACAATGATATAAATAGAAAAGAATCACATGTAAAACGGTAACTACAATACCGGTGATGTTTGGTTTTAAGTAATGCAGTGTATAATATTACTTCCTGTAAGATATGAAGTAAATCAAGGTGAAGAAAGGTGCATTGAAAAACGGCCAACAAAACACTGCGGTCAAGCCAGCCTCCACTCGCAATATCGAAATCAAGTGAGCCGCCACTGCTATTGTCAATACTGTGCATTACGGTAATCTGCCGCTAATGAGCGGCGTTGGTCACCTTCAAAATAAAAGCGTCTCCACTAATGCATAAACGTCATTTGTTTGGGTTGAAAGAAATTAATAAAAATATCAAATAAAGTATTTCTTGGCTGTCAGCTAACAATACGCTCACCCCGGAAGAACAAGAACTCTCAGAAAAGCACAAAAAAATTCTCAAGTGGAGATAGAAAATAAAGTCAATGGTAATTCTACATCAATTTCACCTGATAATTTTTGAAAAAATTCCTAAAAATTAAGTTTTCGTTATCCCGTGAGGGCTGTAGGTCTGGGGGTAACTACCGCACTCCGGCTATCCAACGCGACCACTCTCGTCCAAATCTGATGTCGCATTTGGGAATAAAAGGCATCTGAAATGTGGCAAGATGACCTTATTTCTGACATGGCCTGAATGCCTAACAGGTGACATTTTCGACCGTTTGAAAAGATTCCTAAACATTAAGTCTTCGTTATCCCGTGAGGGCTGTAGGTCTGGGGGTAACTACCGCACTCCGGCTATCCAACGCGACCACTCCCGTCCAAATCTGATGTCGCATTTGGGAATAAAATGCCTCTGAAATGTGGCAAGATGACCTTATTTCTGACATGGTGGCCTGAATGCCTAACATGTTGACATTTCGACCGTTTTGAAAAAATTCCTAAAAATTAAGTTTGTCGTTATCCCGTGAGGGCTGTGGTCTGGGGGTAACTACCGCACTCCGGCTACTACCAACGCGACAACTTCCGACCTCCAAATCTGATGTCGCATTTTGAAATAAAAGGCCTCTGAAATGTGGCCAAGATTACCTTATTTCTGACATGGCCTGAATGCCTAACAGTGACATTTTCGACCGTTTTGAAAAGATTCCTAAAAATTAAGTCTTCGTTATCCCTGAGGGCTGTAGGTCTGGGGGTAACTACCGCACTCCGGCTATCCAACGCGACCACTCCCGTCCAAATCTGATGTCGCATTTTGAAATAAAAGGCCTCTGAAATGTGGCAAGATTACCTTATTTCTGACATGGCCTGAATGCCTAACAGGGTTGACATTTTCGACCGTTTTGAAAAAATTCCTAAAAATTAAGTCGTGGTTATCCGTGTGGGCTGTGGGTCTGGGGGTAACTACAGCACTCCGGCTATCCAACGCGACCACTCCCGTCCAAATCTGATGTCGCATTTTGAAATAAAAGGCCTCTGAAATGTGGCAAGATTACCTTATTTCTGACATGGCCTGAATGCCTAACAGGTTGACATTTTCGACCGTTTTGAAAAAATTCCTAAAAATTAAGTTGTCGTTATCCCGTGAGGGCTGTGGGTCTGGGGGTAACTACCGCACTCCGGCTATCCAACGCGACCACTCCCGTCCAAATGATGTCGCCTTTGGGAATAAAAGGCCTCTGAAAAATGAAAATATCACCGGGTTCTGACATGTTGACATTTTCGACCGTTTTGAAAAAATTCCTAAAAATTAAGTTGTCGTTATCCCGTGAGGGCTGTGGGTCTGGGGGTAACTACAGCACTCCGGCTATCCAACGCGACCACTCCGTCCAAATCTGATGTTGCATTTTGAAAATAGGCCTCTGAAATGTGGCAAGATGACCTTATTTCTGACATGTTGACATTTTCGACCGTTTTGAAAAATTCCTAAAAATTAAGTTGTCGTTATCCGTGAGGGCTGTGGGTCTGGGGGTAACTATAGCACTCCGGCTATCCAACGCGACCACTCCCGTCCAAATCTGATGTCGCATTTTGAAATAAAAGCCTCTGAAATGTGGCAAGATGACCTTATTTCTGACATGGTGGCCTGAATGCCTAACATTGACATTTTCGACCGTTTTGAAAAAATTCCTAAAAATAAGTTGTCGTTATCCCGTGAGGGCTGTGGGTCTGGGGGTAACTACCGCACTCCGGCTATCCAACGCGACACTCCCGTCCAAATCTGATGTCGCATTTGGGAATAAAAGGCCTCTGAAAAATGAAATATCACCTGGGTTCTGACATGTTGACATTTTCGACCGTTTTGAAAAAATTCCTAAAAATTAAGTTGTCGTTATCCCGTGAGGGCTGGGGTCTGGGGGTAACTATAGCACTCCGGCTATCCAACGCGACCACTCCGTCCAAATCTGATGTCGCATTTTGAAATAAAAGGCCTCTGAAATGTGGCAAGATGACCTTATTTCTGACATGGTGGCCTGAATGCCTAACAGTTGACATTTTCGACCGTTTTGAAAAAATTCCTAAAAATTAAGTTGTCGTTACCCCGTGAGGGCTGTGGGTCTGGGGGTAACTACAGCACTCCGGCTATCCAACGCACCACTCCCGTCCAAATCTGATGTCGCATTTGGGAATAAAAGGCCTCTGAAAAAAATGGAAATATCACCTGGGTTCTGACATGACATTTTCGACCCATTTTGAAAAAATTCTTTTCATTATGTCGATCGAAATTGAGCTTCCCCTCCTTTACAGACTAGCATCTGCCACTGCTTTCAACATATACACAAACACAAATTAATACACATTCACAAATTTATTTTTGCACAATTTTACACTCATGTACACATTCATAATGTCCATACACACACACGCACATTTACAAATTTATTTACACAATTTTACACTCATGTACATATTCATAATGTCCATATACACACAGACACATATACACACATTTATATTTACACATTTTACACGCATGTACATATTCATAATGTCTACACACACACACACACAACCACACACACGCGCCACACACACACACACACACACACTTTACAAATTATTACCAATTTTTACACCCATGTACATATTCATAATGTCCATACACACACGCCACACACCTCAGATATATATATGACAAGGTCTGCTAGGTGTCCAATTCAATCATGGCTCACATACAACGCATGACCAATTCCCTGTTTTTGCCTTTGCCAAGCTCTCCACGGTCATTCCAAGGCATTGCTCGTGATACCACCTTTCACATTCGTCACACTGTATCTATAATAAAGGGAAAAATAAACAAACAAACACAGCATTATTAAAACAACCTATTGCAAAATTATGTATCGGCATCTTCCAACCAGAATAACTCTAAGTTGTTTTTACAATTCAACATACCATATTTAATTTTTTCTGACTTGAACTATTCCAATTTAAACAGTGTATGCAAACCATCGTAACGGGAATATACATATTCTTTTTTCAGCAAATTTGCATAGTAGCGTTTTTAGAATAGACTTAACAGAAACATGGATGAAGGAGTCAGATGTAATAGAAGAGAAATAAAAAACGCTGCGATTTTCTGGAAGAATGCGAAGGCATGAAAATGTTTGAGTCTTCTGTGAAAGTCTGGGCTGAAAGCAGGAAACATTTGGATTGAGAGATATACAGTCTGGCCGTATCTCTCACACACACACACACACACAACCACACACACACAACTTAACATCTACTACCACTTAACATCTACCGAGCCGATGTGGCCCACAATTTGAAATTAGTTTCACACCCTTCTCTCTCACCTATCATGTTAAAACCATACAGAAAAACCCTGTTGCCTCACACACACCAGACCTGTATAGGAGAGCTTATAGGCAAGATAATCTGGATCCCTTCTCTGCCTCTGCTTTCCTCTGCCTGTGGTGCTGTCAGAAAATTAAACTTGGTGGACTTTATGTGTGTGTGTGTTGTGCAATCCTTTAAAATAAACCAACATGCAAAGGAACCAGTAGTTTAATGCGCAAATTTACTTCTAGGTTCCTTTAATGGGGATAACAAAATATGAAGAATATTAATTGTTTTCTTGCAATGTAAAACTCACCCAGTCAATCAAGAGGACCTGCTCCAGGTGTTTGGGCCAACGAGCACATGGCACAGTGCATGGTGGGATCAAATACTACACATGATGAATCATCATTTAATGTACATTTAAACATACATACTTTTTGGAATGGTATCAGTATAAACTACAACCTGATGCTGCCAGTATTTCCAATCAAGTCTTGTTTTCTCATTGGCCATTCTTCCTTTCGGTGACGAATCAAATTTAATATGTGGAATCTTTGGAAATGTTTTCAATAGCTCGCGGCAATCTGAAACACAAAGTGATTTTCTTCAATGTTTGGAGTGAACAATTTAAAAACACAGATTATACAAGGATGCAGTGTGTTCCCATTCTTTTTAATGAAACCATCATATAGACACATATAATACACAAGCAGAGGCCATTCTATATTATTGGAAGAGTTCTACTTGCCAGTAACATCAATCAACCGCAGCTGGATGAATCCTGCTGTGTGGGTGGGCCAAACATCCTCCTTTCCCTTCTTTATCCTCCACTCTGCTTTTCCGTGGTGCGTTTTCCGCATTGTTAAGAGATTCACTGGATGTTTGATGAAGGAGACAGATTAAAAACTTTCCACTGTGAAAATTAGTCTTACTTGGTTTACATACATTGAATAGCCTGAAGTTGATGATGAGAAATATTCACATCTGCGATACAGGTGGCACAATTAAGTTTAGGTGTAGGCTAAGATATGTCAGGACCACATCTACACATTCTGCAGTGGTGAAATCATGGAAGTATATCCATCCATTTTCCGAACCGCTTCATCCTCACTAGGGTCGCGGGGGGTGCTGGAGCCTATCCCAGCAGTCTTCGGGCAGTAGGCGGGGGACACCCTGAATTGGTTGCCAGCCAATCGCAGGGCACACAGAGACGAACAACCATCCACGCTCACACTCACACCTAGGACAATTTAGAGTGCCCAACGAGCCTGCCATGCATGTTTTTTGAATGTGGGAGGAAACCGGAGCACCCGGAGAAAAACCCACGCAAGCCCGGGGAGAACATGCAAACTCCACACAGGGAGGCCGGAGCTGGGATCGAACCCGGTACCTCTGCACTGTGAAGCCGACGTGCTAACCACTGGACTACCGGGCCGCCCCGGAAGTATAAATACCGGAATCTTTTGGCTGCAATCGTGGAATCGTTGACCTCTGTGTGACACTGAGCGGGATCCACCAGATATACTGTTCCAGTATCAGCATTTGTGTACTGGAAAAGGTGTAAAAAGAAATCCGAGGTTACACATGCATTGTTATATATTTAGGGAAAGTGACATACGAACTAGAGGTTGCAAATTGTCAATACTCAAAACTTAGAGAAAACACCCTTGTAACTATTGTAGGCAAGGAATGCATTTATTTTCTTTTCCATGTGAATACATGAACTGCACTCACCAGAAGTTTCCAGTGGTTATTGTTTACATTTACAAAGGATAAATTCCCTTGTAAGAGTTCAGGTTTTCCTGTCAATGCAAAAAAAAAGATTAAGTCTTATAACTTACATTCATCGATCTAGTAACACATGATGGTTTTGAGAGCTATCCCCCTAATTGGCTTGGGGCCCTTCCCCAGGTCATAACAATACCTTCGGGAAACAGTGCCGTGGAAGCGGACTCTTGTCCCCAGAGATGATCAGTTCAGCAGTGTAGTACTCATAAGATAAAAGCTCCTCTCACTCTGAGTTTCTTGGCCAAAACGTGAAACAATCCTTCAATGATCTATGTAGAAGAGCAAATTTTTGTGACATTGTTTTTCAAATGAGTATTTAATTATTGTACTTAATCATTATAAAAACAAAATGAGAACTGCACCTCGCCAGTGAGCCACTCATGAGGTCGGAGTGAAAACATAGCTCACTGTGCCGAATAACATGTCAGAACCCAGTGATATTTTCATTTTTCAGAGGCCTTTTATTCCCAAATGCGGCATCAGATTTGGCGGGACTATGAATATTACATGAGTGTAAAAAAATGTACATTATAAATGTGTGTATATGGACATTATGAATATGTACATGAGTGTAAAATTGTGTACATTATAAATGTGTGTATATGGACATTATGAATATGTACACGAGTGTAAAATTGTGTAAATAAATTTGTAAATGTGCGTGTGTGTGTATGGACATTATGAATGTGTACATGAGTGTTAAATGTGCAAAATAAATTTGTGAATGTGTATTAATTTGTGTTTGTGTATATGTTGAAAGCAGTGGCAGATGCTAGTCTGTAAAGGAGGGGAAGCTCAATTTCGATCGACATAATGAAAAGAATTTTCAAAATGGTCGAAAATGTCATGTCAGAACCCAGGTGATTTTCATTTTTCAGAGGCCTTTTATTCCCAAATGCGACATCAGATTGGGACGGGAGTGGTTGCGTTGGATAGCCGGGTGCTGTAGTTACCCCCAGACCCACAGCCCTCACGGGATAACCACGACTTAATTTTTAGGAATTTTTTCAAAAACGGTCGAAAATGTCAACCTGTTAGGCATTCAATGTCAGAAATAAGGTCATCTTGCCACATTTCAGAGGCCTTTTATTTCAAAATGCGACATCAGATTTGGACGGGAGGTCGCGTTGGATAGCCGGAGTGCGGTAGTTACCCCCAGACCTACAGCCCTCACGGGATAACGACAACTTAATTTAGGAATTTTTCCGGTCGAAATCAACATGTTAGGCATTCAGGCATGTCAGAATAAGGTCATCTTGCCACATTTCAGAGGCCCTTTATTCCCAAATGCGACATCAGATTTGGACGGGAGTGGTCGCGTTGGATAGCCGGAGTGCGGTAGTTACCCCCAGACCTACAGCCCTCACGGTAACGAAGAACAATTTTTAGGAATTTTTCAAAACGGTCGAAAATGTCAACATGTCAGAAATAAGGTCATCTTGCCACATTTCAGAGGCCTTTTATTTCAAAATGCAACATCAGATTTGGACGAGAGTGGTCGCGTTGGATAGCCGGAGTGCTGTAGTTACCCCCAGACCCACAGCCCTCACGGGATAACGACAACTTAATTTTTAGGAATTTTTTCAAACGGTCGAAAATGTCAACATGTCAGAACCCAGGTGATATTTTCATTTTTCAGAGGCCTTTTATTCCCAAATGCGACATCAGATTTGGACGGGAGTGGTCGCGTTGGATAGCCGGAGTGCGGTAGTTACCCCCAGACCTACAGCCCTCACGGGATAACGAAGACTTAATTTTTAGGAATCTTTTCAAAACGGTCGAAAATGTCAACCTGTTAGGCATTCAGGCCATGTCAGAAATAAGGTCATCTTGCCACATTTCAGAGGCCTTTTATTCCCAAATGCGACATCAGATTTGGACGGGAGTGGTTGCGTTGGATAGCCGGAGTGCTGTAGTTACCCCCAGACCCACAGCCCTCACGGGATAACCACGACTTAATTTTTAGGAATTTTTTCAAAACGGTCGAAAATGTCAACCTGTTAGGCATTCAGGCCATGTCAGAAATAAGGTCATCTTGCCACATTTCAGAGGCCTTTTATTTCAAAATGCGACATCAGATTTGGACGGGAGTGGTCGCGTTGGATAGCCGGAGTGCGGTAGTTACCCCCAGACCTACAGCCCTCACGGGATAACGACAACTTAATTTTTAGGAATTTTTTCAAAACGGTCGAAAATGTCAACATGTTAGGCATTCAGGCCACCATGTCAGAAATAAGGTCATCTTGCCACATTTCAGAGGCCCTTTATTCCCAAATGCGACATCAGATTTGGACGGGAGTGGTCGCGTTGGATAGCCGGAGTGCGGTAGTTACCCCCAGACCTACAGCCCTCACGGGATAACGAAGACTTAATTTTTAGGAATTTTTTCAAAACGGTCGAAAATGTCAACATGTCAGAAATAAGGTCATCTTGCCACATTTCAGAGGCCTTTTATTTCAAAATGCAACATCAGATTTGGACGAGAGTGGTCGCGTTGGATAGCCGGAGTGCTGTAGTTACCCCCAGACCCACAGCCCTCACGGGATAACGACAACTTAATTTTTAGGAATTTTTTCAAAACGGTCGAAAATGTCAACATGTCAGAACCCAGGTGATATTTTCATTTTTCAGAGGCCTTTTATTCCCAAATGCGACATCAGATTTGGACGGGAGTGGTCGCGTTGGATAGCCGGAGTGCGGTAGTTACCCCCAGACCTACAGCCCTCACGGGATAACGAAGACTTAATTTTTAGGAATCTTTTCAAAACGGTCGAAAATGTCAACCTGTTAGGCATTCAGGCCATGTCAGAAATAAGGTCATCTTGCCACATTTCAGAGGCCTTTTATTCCCAAATGCGACATCAGATTTGGACGAGAGTGGCCGCGTTGGATAGCCGGAGTGCGGTAGTTACCCCCAGACCCACAGCCCTCACGGGATAACGACAACTTAATTTTTAGGAATTTTTTCAAAACGGTCGAAAATGTCAACCTGTTAGGCATTCAGGCCATGTCAGAAATAAGGTCATCTTGCCACATTTCAGAGGCCTTTTATTCCCAAATGCGACATCAGATCCGGACGAGAGTGGCCGCGTTGGATAGCCGGAGTGCTGTAGTTACCCCAGACCTACAGCCCCTCACGGGATACTGAAAACTCAATTAATATCAGGTGAAATTGATGTAAATTACCATTGACTTTATTTTCTATCTCCACTTGAGAATGCTTTTTTGTGCTTTTCTGAGAGTTCTTGTTCTTCCGGGGTGAGCGTATTGTTAGTTGACAGCCAAGAAATACTTTATTTTATATTTTATTAATTTCTTTCAACCCAAACAAATGACGTTTATGCATTAGTGGAGACGCTTTTATTTTGAAGGTGACCAACGCCGCTCGTTAGTGGCAGATTACCGTAATGCACAGGATTGACAATAGCAGTGGCGGCTCACTTGACTTCGATATTGCGAGTGGAGGCTGGCTTGACCGCAGTAACAAAACACAGGATTCCATGAAAAAAAACAAAAACACTTCAACAAAAATAACACCAAGTCCCACAACGCAGTGCTAAACTGATACAGTACTGATCTTAGTTTGGCCTAAGCACAGAAACAGTAAATGATGATTTTCAGTGAATTATGAAGGACAGGTTCTATAGGGCTGAACACTGAATTTAATTAAAGTCAAGATCGCAAAATAGTAATTGTAATTTTCAAATTGCAAAGGACAAAACATTTGGGGGCATGCGGGCACTTCTTTCATTCACCTGCTTCTTCATGTCCACACACTGCAGTCGAGCAGTCAGCAACTAAGCTAACCTCAAAACACCTTTTGTGTGAACTTGGCCTTGATGTTGTACTCAACAACCTTTTTGAAACTAATTCAGTTATTGGTTTGGTCATTGAATAGTTATCAATTAATTTACTCATCGATGAGTTGTCAATTAATTGATTAATTGACACCTCCAATTGAACTCTTGTCTGACATTTAGTAATTTATTTGGTGTTTAGAAAAGTTCAGTGCTTAGGACGTGGCTAGACCATATACATTGTTGGTTACAGTTCAAAAGATTGTAAACAAAGAACTCCTGCACATGTTTGTAAGCAAGGAACACACATGTGATTGTCAACAAAGAACACTTGCACACACACACATGCACTCACACTCCACGAGTTAGCAGTGTCTTTATTGTCATTTGGAGAATGCTGTCACACAACCAAGGAGTTCTTGTGAGTTCATATTGGATCCTCCCCTCCCCATAGCATATTTCATGACTGTTAAAGAACACGTCACATGGCAGCTGAAGCCACATGACCCGTGTTTATTAGCTGATCCTCAAAGAATTTGCTATCTGTTGCTCGTTCTCCTGATAAGATATTTAATTGTTGCAATGATTTAGTGGCATCTTCTCAGCAGCCTTCCTGTCTGGTGACTTGAGGCACACGGGAGGAAGTCCTTTGTAGATACGAGTAGGCGCTTTTTTGGCACCTTAGCGTTCCCCAGCTGTGACGTCAAGCTAAAGATACAGAATTGTTCTGGGGAGTCAGTTAATGTTTGGAATAGCACATATCATCCTGAGGACAATGCACCCATATTGTATTTCTGAGTGTTCCTCTGCATGCGCAATGCGTCGACGACACTTGACATCACAACATGAGGTCATGCATTGCGCTTGTTTTAACGCTCCAATGTTTGAGGTAATGTTTCCACATTTAGTTAACAACTGTGTCACAAAACTAAAAGGAAGCAAAACTACTGCCTTATGCTTCAGCAACATGTTATCTATGTTTGATAAAATTATTTTATGTCTAGCACTGATCTTAATCAAATTGTCCATATTCACCAGATTGTACAACTTTTGTGGCATTTGACGCAAGGCAAAAACTCTACTTTTGAGGATCCTCTGTTAAAAGGGATTTATCTATGACAAGATAAACTAGTGATGTTTTGTCTCTCATTTATTAGCTGTCAGCACTTTGACTCTGTTGCTGAAGTACACTCACTGGAACTGAACACTCAATCCCTGGAAATGTATTTTAGCCGACTTGAGTAATTCAGTCTTAACTCTGCAGCACTTCTCCGTACTTCCTCATTCCTACACTTCCTCCCCTCATGTTTTTATTCTGCTCCGTATGACCTTCACACCAGGCGGGAGCTCTGGAAGTTGTTGTCCAGCCTGAAGACCACCGTGGAGGGCCTCCTGTCCACAAACAACCCCAATGTTTGGTCCCGCTACGGCGGCCTGCAGCGCCTGCACAAGGACATGAACAACATTCTCAGTCACGGACTGAAGAATGAGCAGGTCAGATACTCAGACCAGTTTATTGTTGCAACCAAATTGAGAACAGATTCATTTTAGTTTGAAATGCAGCCAAGTGATCCCAGGTCATGCTGTCATAAAGGTGTAGAAATAAGTTAACCATGACAATTTAAATGTAATTGAATTTTATTCTTCCTGGCAAGTGAGTCTTTTCATTTGAAGATTCGACATACTCCACTTTGCGGTGCACATTCCATTCTTCTCTTATTATTATCGCTTTAGCCACATTGTCCCGAGAATCACGGAAAGAGATGCATGTTTTTCATGAGTACAATACAGTTAGTTTGAATTCTGGTTCAGTGGTTATTATATTTTTTCCTCTTTTTCATCATGGCAACTTTTCTTTGAAACCACAAAAATAGACAAGAAAAAGTATGTATGTATGAATTAGCTGAAGATTTTTGGACATGAAATGACATTTACTCTCCATTTCTCGAGAAATTGAATTTTTGGAATGATAGTACAGTACTCCCACTTCCAAACTGTAATGATTATATCAATATTTGCCACTGAAACCAGTTCAACCTGATACAATATTACAATGTCACAGACTTTCAAGAAAATTAATCTCTTTAGTACATGTACATGTTGACCGAAAACACAGAAAGATCTTTCATGATAGCAAACTCAACACTAGGACAGTTATGTGCCTTCCAGTTTTGAATGCGCATTGTCATTTAAACTTATTATGATATTTTTTTTCATTCAAGTTGACTAAATTGTCGGTTACATGTATGCATAAATGACTTAGACTAGCTTTTTTTGTGGGGGCGGGGGTTGCAGGTGTACTACAAGCAAAGAGACTACTGGCCATTTGTCTGGTGTGTTCGTCACATCAGCCCTCACCTTGCCTCACATGTTGAACAGGTACATGATGATACTTACACTCATTTGGCACATTATCTAATGCAGGCATTCAAGTCGATTCAGCAATAGAAGAATTGTATACTTTTATATGAATTTCATATCATGAATTTCATATCATGTATGAAGTCCCTATCTGTTCTAATTGTCAATTTAAATTATTTTCATTTTTAAAACGCTATCTCTCTCCAGTGGCTGTAGGCGGCACATGTACCTTCTTCTCCTTCACATAGCTAAATAAGATAACCGAGACATGAACAGCAAACTATGATGTTTGACTGATTTATCATATGAGTGAAGAAAATTGACACAGTTGGTGGTTATTTGAATTGTTGTCTTGCTGTCGCTTCTTCTCGTCCGTCCATAGTTCAGTCAGCTGGAGCCGGTACTGAGCAGCAGGGTGCAGAGTGCCGGTGAAAGCTACAAAGCCGAGCGCTGGTTGCTTTACAGCTTGCAGGTCCACATGCTGTCGGCTCAGCTGAAACCTCTGCTCAGGCGTCAGGGACACGCAATAAAATACTACAATGGTAAAGACGTTCGTTCATGAAATTGCCTTGATGATATACCATCGTCGCTTATTTTCTCTATTCCGCTGTAAACATTTGTTTGCTCAATTCATTCATTCATATTTTTTTATTTTTTACAATTTTTTTAGAAGATGCCTTCCTGCTCAGCGAATCACACGTCAACGCCATGTTCCAGTGTCTTGAGGCTGTGGAACAAAATAACCCCAAACTGTTGGCCCAAATAGACACAGTGGGGGTAGGTCTGATTTTCAATTTGATAGGCCAGGAGTGTTGATTTCACATGACCTTTCATTGATTACGTATCCTTGCTCTAACCTGTTCACGTTTCCATCCTGTAGCTGTCCCCTCTCAAGAACCCTCCGTGCCTTGGCCTGTTGAAGAGCCAGAGCCTGTGTGTGTTGCCCGGGGCTGGTGGGCCCTGGAGAAGCACGGACTCGACACCCAAAAGAGAGTCTTTAAACCGCAGGCTTACCACATCTGACTGCTCCCTCAGAGATGTGGCTGCAACCAACACTAGCGGCAACATGATAGGAGCCAGCAACATCACAAGTGAGCAAAGATTGCTAAATCACAATAAGCATTGCAACCTGGTGGTCAACCAGAATGCGTAAACTATGGATTTATTTAGGGAACAGTGAGTTTCCTTTCTGAATCAGGATTTTTCTTTGCATGCTATGGGTCTTTCCATGCCAAATCACACCCAAAAAAACCTGACATATTTAACCTAGTGGATTTTAATTATAATGGAACTTTGTGTCATTCTTGATGGCACAAAACTAAATCTCAAATTTTAGGTAAGTTGAAGGAGGGTTTTGCAAGCAATGGCCCATCAAATTTTAATTAGCTTTACAAAAAGGGGCTTGACTACCATCCTTCAAACACAAACATCTCAGTAACTACTGGTTCAATCTTAACAAAACAGGGGTTGTTGCAAAGGGAATTCAACAAGGAGTCCAAAACTGCATTCATTTAGAAGAACGGTTAAAATGTTAGCAACTTGACCATTAGACACTGAATTTCACCTTGTAATTGTCCTTGTGGATCATCTGACCTTAACAAAAAAAAATAAAAATCATAAAATGTAATCTCTGACATGTTCTCTTAAACATATAAAAGTTTCAGAGATGCATTTTTTGTTTAGCAGCAACAAGGAGTCAAAGTATCCATACTCACAATGAATATTCAACTTTCAATGAATATCAAAAGAAAATTCATTGCACATCTGAGGGTATGGAAAATTTGACTCCTTATTGCCGCGAAACAGAAAAAAAAAGAAATGAACATTTCTGTAACTTCTTTGTTTTAGAGGAAATGTTTGAGATTACATTTCTTGAAAAATGTAGTTAAGGTCATGTGATCCATAAGGTGAAACTCTCGGTCAAAAGGTCAAGTTACTAAAATATGCACAAATCTTCTAAATTCTTGCAGACTTTGAATCCACACCCCTTTTTGACAAAATAATTAAAGTTTGGTGGGCCGTCGCTCCCAAACCCCTTCTCCGATCGACCTAAAATTTGAGATTTAGTGTTGCACCATCACCATCAACAAGTACAGTAGGTTTCATTAAAATCAAAATCTGATTGGTTAAATCCACAAGATATTCAATATAACTTTGACCTGAGCACAAAATCGTAAAATATCAGGATTTTCTTCTGAATAACACAGCATAGGTTCCAAAATTAATAAGCAAATTGCAAAAATGGGGTGAACACTGTTCTCGTTTTTTTTTCATTTTTCTCGCTATTTATAGAAGGGCTTGTGACTTCATGTCTGCATCTGCTATGTTCTGTTACAGATACTACCTCACAAGCCAGCAGCCGAGGTCCTCCTTGGGTGTGTTTGACCAGGCCGGAAGAGAGTGAGCGGGGTGTGACACCCCCCCCTGGACAAGCGTCCGTACCCTCCATCTCTCTTTTAGCGTCTCCCTTGCTCACCTCCCCACAACCCGACACAGGAGATTCTGGTGACGGCGAATATGACGACGGTCCAGAGTACCTGGCCATCGGCAACCTGGGTCAACGCAGTCGCCGCAGCACCCAAAGCTCCACCCACAGCAGCGAGCTCAGCGAGAGCAAGGACCAATCCCTGCAGCCGAATTCTTTGGCTCTTCCTCCACTCAGGCGCTCGTCTTTTTCAGAGGGCCAGAAAGAGCTAGTCAAAGGGTCCCGAGGACACACCCGCTCGTTTTCTGACACGGGGATTGTCCAAAAACTCAGGAAAGGTCAGTGTGAACTGGAGTCAGCCAAGAGAAAGCTCAATTTTTTTTAAAAGGAATGATTAATTGACTACTGTAACCTTTTCTCAATCCTAAAACTTCTTGACAATATTCTCTTTGCTCCCACTGATTTCCCTTCTTGGTTGAGGTAACATGCTGTCTTTGTACTTTTCTTCTTTTTCCACTGTTTGCGAGAAGGAGGGGCCCACCGGAAAATCACCATAATAATAGAGGATCCGGTAGCAGGTTGTCAGTGCAGTTCCACTGTACTCCATCACTTGAATCCTTCCACCCTTCTTTCTTTTTTCCACCGCATGTGGATGAACATTGCTCATCCCCTATATCACATTCCATTTCTGTGTCAAGTTTGTTCCTTTTGAGACCGTCATGTGCACCTTCTTTGCTGTTGTGCCGCGGTCACGCTATCAGTAATACGTCAAAGTCGAGCTCTAAAGCGAAAGTCATGTTATTTCAGCCCATGTGATCTGTACGACAGTGTATTTAATGGAAGTCATCAAATCTCAGCAGCCATAATTTTGTCTCTGCATGCAAACAAAAAATTTCACTTCAAAAGCCATTTTATTTTTCTATCTTTATGAATGTTGTGGCGTAGTTGATGAAAGTCTGCGGCACTCAATATGGATGCTTTATCCCCCAGAAACAGGGAGCGAAGACCGCTGCAGTAAGGGGTACAGCCCTTTCTCACTTCAGCCCAGTGACACCAGCACGCCCACTTCCCTTTACGCGGACTCTCGTAAGTTTAGATATCCTGCCTGACACAGCGTATCTTGCTCAGCTTGTATCAAAGAACGAGGATGTTATGAAATGTTGTTTTTAATAGCGCTGCAGTCAATGTTGGACTTTGCTGGCAGGCATGCTGAACGATTTATTTCACAGAGTGCTCCCCCGCGATATTGCTGATTCATAGTTCTTACGCCTGCTGTTTCGTTCATTTTTAAACAATAGTTTGTGGAGTTGAAATACCGCTTACCTCTCCGAACAGAGAACCACAGTCGCCAATGCACTTTACTGCCATTTATTGAACTCTGGGATAACAGTAGAACGCATAAACCCAAACGAATCCGAGCATACTCACGCAGTAACTGCTGTTGACCACAGCTGAAGCGCAGATCTTCACATGCGGACACGGCAACATCTTTCGTTGCAATGTGTTTTTATCTTCTGGTTTGATGGCATTCTGTTTTCGAGTACTTTTTTGTTCTTTTTGCTTCAGATGGGTCCCAGTACAGCAGGACACCAGATGGTTTGTTCAGGAAGCCATCAAAAGGCCAGAGCCTCATCAGCTACCTGTCAGAGCAGGACTTTGGCAGCTGTGCTGACCTTGAAAAGGTGCTCAATTAAAAAGCACTTGATGCTTAACTCATCATGTTGGAGTTGACACTTAATGTAGAGCAGATAACAAAAGCGGTCAGCTCTTAAAACGGGCTTTGATTTCTTTTTTCGTTTTTCAGGAAAACGCTCACTTCAGCATCTCGGAGTCCCTGATAGCAGCCATCGAGCTGATGAAGTACAACCTGCGGCGTCAGCAGGAGGTGGGTGAGGAAGAAGGAGACAGTGACTCTGAGATTCAGCAGCTCAAGCAGAAGATCCGCTTGCGAAGGCAACAGATCCGTCGCAGCCGCCTGCCGCCCTGCACGACCTCACAGCACCGTAAGCTGCTGTTAAACTTCACCCAGTTGTGCAAAATGAATAGTGGCAAATGTATTGCCACATACAGCCGCAACTTGTACAGTCACTGAGAATGGGGGTGGTGGGGTGTTGGTATTTGCCGCCCTGCGAGCTTCTGGGAATTTCTGTTCATCCAGTCAGAATCTGCTCTGTCGGTATAGCTCATCCATAACATTTTACATTTCAGGTTTTTATTTATATAAGACATTTGTGGCATTGACTCGATTACATTCTGTTCAGTTATCAGATGTAGTACAAGACCGCAACTCTGCCAGTTAAGCGTAATAAAGCGGACCCCTATGATTCATGGGGGTTTGGGTGAGAGTGAAAAATTGTGTAGAATTGACGGTGTTGAAATTATACAGTCAAACCTCGGTTTTCGTCCATAATCCGTTCCAGAAGGCTGTTCGAAAACCGAAATTGTTCGAAAACCGAAACCACGCTCTTTTTAAAATAAAAATGTTTACTGAACACGTCTGCTTACAATGGAAAGCAACACGAGGAAGTGTCACTTCCTCGTGTAAGGAAGACGAGAGGAGTCAAATGGTGCATTCAAGTGCGCTCAGTTTGTTCGTCATCCGATGCATAAAAAACTCAAAATTTCTGGTGGAAAACCGAATTGGTCGAGAACCTAGACGTTCGAAAACCGAGGTTTGACTGTATTGGGAATTATTTCTTCTTTTTTTTTTAAATAAGCGGTGATATACTTCCAATAAGTGTTTTCCGTGAAAACCAGGTTGCTTACCCCCCTCACCAAATATTGAAAAAAATTCCGCAACTGGGTGAATCCGCGTTTGCCAAACCGCCGGTATGCAGGGGTACACTGGATTTATTTATTGCATACTTGTTGGTTTTTCAGTTTTCCATTCAACTGATAGCAGCGGTTCACGGAGGAGCTCCCAGGACTCCCATCACGGCCTATCTGATTCTGACTCTGCAGAGGAGGTGGAGGAATGTGAATTACGAGGTATGAAGATGGACGGAATTGAATTGACCCAATGAAGAGGGAAGCTCTGGGTCCACATTCATAAATAACCACGTCATCGCATTGTCTTCATTCTGCTAACTAAACCTGTCACCGTTATACACTGACCGCACATAAATGTGAAGGTTGCAGAATAGCTGAGTTGAAGCGTTTCTGTTTTTGTAATGTTTTACCAGTCCCTATCTAGGAATTATTGGGCTATTACAATGATGCAAAAAATTGCATTTTATGAAGTGTATTTTGCTCTGAATAAGAATCACATTTTGGGTTCTGATGTGAAATTTGGAGATTGCTAATGATGTTGTTTGGCGTTCCGAGTTTCAAGCACGTCATGGATATGTATGGACTTGCTTTGTTTTGCTTGTTAACAGCACATGCGGGTGACTTCTTGTGTGCATGTATGTGTCCTCTGTATGATGTAGTTTTGTGACATGTGCTTCATATTTTGTGCGTCTTGGGGCCTGGGTGACAATGTACGTGTGTGTGCGTCTTTGCATGCAGTTTGAGCGATGTTTGTCTGTGTTTGAAATGTTGGTGCTGTGTGGTGACGGCGGTGCTGAGTTTTAGTTTTTGTCTCTCAGATGGCTGTGAGGGTCAGTCCCTGCTGGCGGTGTCTCAGAACGGCCTCTCCTTGTCACTTGCCTCCCTCTTCTCAGGTATCTGCTGGCTGTTCAGAGGGGCGGGGTTCCTCCGAAAAGGAAACACGCTTCTTGACTCCAAACTGAGAAATTCTGTCTCATCTGTCCTGATGAACTGGTTCCCATCGCTTACTTCAAAGATTTTAACAATTGTCTGAGTCAAATCAAAGTCAAATCTGCTTTTGTGGTCATGTTGCATGTTTTGTGCCACAGAAGAATGCAAAGAGATGTTTCTTTTCAATTTGGAGTCAAGATGGCAAGGTTTTGTGCCGGTGATTGTTGGTCAGTACTGTGGTGTTTTTGGACGGTGTTGTCTGTGGGGGGGACTGGTTAGTTAGACCCATCTGTATAGTTGTCATCAATCCTCTTGTGTGTCCTCATTTTCTTTGTCGTGCTTTCAGTATCTGTCATACTTTGAGTTGCAGACATTACCATTCCTTCCTTTTATCCACCTGAATTCGAACTGCTTTTTGCTTTGAGTGACGACAGTGAAATGAATGGAGATTTTAGTGACGCCTTCAGTAGCAATAAACCAGTACAAGGAATCCTCGGTTTGCGATGAAGTTCTGTTCTGTGGTGCAAATTTTGAATGCAAATCAGAATGGGCTGTGGTATATCACTTAACTCATTCACTCCGAAAGACGTTTTTAAACGTCTTTTCAGACTTGGTCTAGAATTGTCTGGTACTGAATGAGTTAATTGTGCTAACACTCGAGGCAAGTCATAATTAACAGTAAACTGGCCATAAACAGGGTGGCACCGTGACCTCACAGTGCAGGGGTTCAGGGTTCGATTCCGACTTTGACTCTGGCCTTCCTGCGTGGAGTTTGCATGTTCTCCCCTGTGCCTGCGTGGGTGTTCTCTGGGCACTCCGATTTCCTCCCATATTCCAAAAACATGTTGCAGGTTGATGGAACGCTCTAAATTGCCCATAGGTGTGATTGTGAGCGTGAATGTTTGTTCGTCTGTGTGTGAAATGTGATTAGCTGGCAACCAGTTCAGGGGGTACCCGCTTACTGCCCGAAGACAGCTGGGATCGGCTCCAGCACGCCCCTGACCCTCATGAGGATAAACAGATTAGAAAATGGACGAATGGGTGCCATAAAAAATATTAACATATAAGTACAGCTAGAGCTGAGCATTCCTTCTTGTGCCGCATGACTCTGGGCTCTTTCAACCCTTTGCAAACTGAGGATTCCCCGTCCTGTATGTCTGAATTCTAATAACTAATTTGTAAACTATTTCTTAGTTGAAACAACTAATTACATCATTTAATCAGGGCTGTGAAATTTTCGCTGAATTCCGTGAATTCTGTTGTGAAAAATAGGATTTTCACAAAACCTCTATTTTTACATTAAAAATCATTGGGGGGTGGGGGGAGGGGTCTACTTGGCTTTAATAGCCTTGCACGGCGACCATGACTGCTACACCGCGGCTCAATACAGCCGGGCACGCGGACTTTTACGCCAGCTGAGCGTAGAACATGTTTTGACTGCAACTCGGCAAAGCTGACAAAAACTTAACGCGGGCCCCCTTAACTTTCCTCGGATTTTCTCTTCCTCATTTCACAGCCCTGTTTAAATCCTAATTATTGTTGGTGATCTTCTGCTTTGCCAAATAATACACAATCCTCAGTTTTGATTTTAAAAATGTATTTTGAAAACGCTGTGCTGCTTAGCTTTAGTAATAAGTAATGTTATGTGTGATACGTTGTGAAATATCATCCTCTGAGTACTTGCAGATACCTTATAGCAAGGTTTGTTCTCCCGATATGACATGCCCCAATGAGTTCTCATTTGTAATGTTGTCCTATGTTGCCAGAAGCAGACATAAAGCGTAGTGTAAGCTCCAGCAACAAGTCTTTTCTGAGCTCAGAGTCCATGTAAGTGAAAAATGTTTTGCTTTACATTACTGGAGCTCACTCTATTTCGGTTCGCCTGCACAATTTAACAAAATCCATAAGGTAACCCCAATCTAAATGCCCTAACACAGATACGTTATACAGCATTGCAAAGTACATTAATAAACATACTATTAAATGAATATCTCTGATGACAAGTGAACATTCCGAATTTTTGATGCAGTTCTTGCATTGGACCTCATTAGCTTGTGCAAGTGTACCTAATAATGATGCTGGGCAGGTTAAATCATCTGTTTAATAGGAAAAGCGCCAATTCCACTTTTTTGTGACAGAGGATGAGTAGGGATACTTTTACCATTATGTTTTGCAATGGTGATGAACATGTGTTTTGTTTCAATCAAATATTGTTCCGAACCATGAAGATGGCGTGTTTCACTCAAATCTAGCAATTTAGAATAACACTGACTCATGACTGACATTTTTACATCCAACTGGATGTTCTTTAAATGTAGACTGTAACATGAGGCTTTTTAGTTCAGTTGTGTCTCAGTCTGAACACGAGAGAACAATGCGTAAAAGGTTCATCACTATGGCTGTCACAGTAAATCGATAAAACTTTCTAATTAAAAGTGTTGCCAGTGGATATTATCATCAGTTGCTGATTTAGTGATTAATACAAACAAACCACTGATTAAGCTCTGCCGGACTACGTGACCAGATTAAATGACACATTGTCAGACAAATGAACAAAACACATCTTTGCAACCGTGCTGTTGTAATGTGTGTCAATTTAAGTATAGTCATCTTAAATACTATACAGTAAGTAATAAACACATAAGTAAATTCTTAGGAAGTGGTATTTGTATCGGTGCACTCCTACGAGTGCGTAGTAATTTATTCGTTTGGTCCTGCATCAATTCTGTGATTCTCCTTCAGTTCCACCTCCTTCCTTCAATCCAACTCAGCTGAGTCGGTTGCCATGGGTTTGCTCAGACAGTTTGAAGGCATGCAGCTGCCTGCCGCCTCTGAGCTTGAATGGCTGGTTCCAGAACATGACGCGCCACAAAAAGTATGTCTTCCTGCTCATGCGGTGCCCTGTGCACACTACAACATTGCTGCCGCTGCAACTAAAGTCATAACTCTGTTTGTCGGCCCTTTTCTCAGCTGCTGCCCATTCCGGATTCTCTTCCCATCTCTCCTGATGACGGAGAGCATGCAGACATCTATAAGCTAAGGATTCGGGTACGAGGGAACCTGGAATGGGCGCCGCCCCGACCACAAATCATCTTCAACATTCACCCTCCACCTAAGTACGTGAGCACCAGTGATTTCTTTTGTTTTGTCTACATTTTGCGTTCTTTGTCACTGCCTTCAATTAAAACTCATTCAGTACCAGCCAATTCTGGACCAAGTCTGAAAAGACATTTAAAAACGTCTTTGGGAGTGAATGAGTTAAAGGAAACACATGTTCTGCTTGTTGTTCAATAAGAAAACTGAACTAATTTCATGTTTCCTCAATCAGGAGGAAGACCGTTGTGGCCAAACAAATTACCGCTGTGCCGGCTGCGGTACTCGCATTGACCCAGGTGCAAAATGCTCCCACAGCTCTTTCAACGCTTATGAAGCCATTTATCATTGGTACAAAAGCCATGCTGACACATTTCTATAACGACCCTTTTATCCTTTGTTGGTACAGACTATATTAAGAGACTGCGTTACTGCGAGTACCTTGGTCGTTACTTCTGCCAGTGCTGTCACGAGAATGCGCAAGTAGTGGTTCCCGGTCGAATTCTGATGAAGTGGGACTTCAGCAAATACTACGTGAGCAACTTTGCCCGCGACTTGCTGACCAAGATTGCTGGAGACCCCCTCTTCAACCCAAACGATATCAACAGTGGCCTTTACAAGAAAG
Organism: Hippocampus abdominalis; assembly: GCA_018466805.1. Classification (NCBI taxonomy): domain Eukaryota; kingdom Metazoa; phylum Chordata; class Actinopteri; order Syngnathiformes; family Syngnathidae; genus Hippocampus; species Hippocampus abdominalis. The sequence goes on along the minus strand of CM031701.1, from coordinate 8,195,861 downwards.
TTAAGGCTCTGGAGTCTGTCAGGGTGAGCCATTATAATGTCATGGAAATCCTCTTCACAGCAAGTTCGAAATGTGATGCAAACAGCAGTGAGTGAGGAAGATGCTAATTGTGTCATGGAATCCGCATGGCTCGTGATTACGAGGTTGGGAAAGCAGTATGAATGAAACCATTCATGCCATTCACGGCAGCAGTTAAGACGATGCTGAGAAGGCGTTATACATGTTATTGATGCGGGCTTGCTGCCCCGTGGTGAACACCAAGAGGCTAAGTGATGTACAAAATAGGTTCTGTCGTGTAATGTAATTGAATGAAATGGGATGTGGAGATATTGTATTTCATACAGTACGCTGGGGCGTATCCACTGTCTGCGCAACGTTACATTACAAAACCTGGAAAACAAGTTAGCGGATAACTAGCATGAGCACTGGTTGATAATAGGATGGTTTGGAAGCCACACTTGCTCAAAAGTAGTTTGTTCTATTGTGGATGGCTTTGCGGACAAGATATGGTATATGTCGACATGAACGAAGCCTAAACATGGGATGTTGTCATATTTGGTACCTCTTGTGAAAAATCCAAGAAATTGTAGACGGTTTAAAGCTCCTACGGTTGCTTTGCCTTGGTCTCCTGCCCCACCGGTAATCCTTTTCCGCATTTTGTTACGTTATAACCTTCTACCAAAATTGATAAAATTCCTATATCCTCTAAATTCTAAATACGACAGACGACAACTGGGTCATTAAAACATATTTTAAAGCTAATTAGCTTTGTTCATCTCTGCTTTGTGTTAAATCGTTTTCTTTTTTTTTTTAAATCCTCTTCTTTTTTAGGTTTTGAGAATGCAGCTGTTTCATATGAAAACTCTCTTCAGGACATGTCGCTTTTCAAAGGAGTAAGCTTTGTGTTTTTGATATTCACCCTCATGTCCACTGTGTACAAAATATCACTTGCGCTGTCACACCAATACTAATGTCATTAGTTCATGCTTGTCATCTCTCAGGGTACTTGAGCAGTTTGACTTCCTTCCCTGTCACCTGACTGAGGACCTGCACCTTTTTTCCCTAAATGACCTTTTGTCTGTGCGCAATGGAGAACTGGGTCCCCGTATGAAGGAGTTGCTAAAACTCGGCACTGTGCACGTAGCGGGCTGCGTGGTAAGAGAACCTTGGTTTTTATTCCAAACGCGGTCTGCTTATTTATTGACTTGAAATATTTGTTGTCACTATAACTCATTTTAACGGGCGTTCATGACTTTGTCCTCTTCACCCCACGTGTCTTCCCAATGCCAAACTGGGTATCCGATTTCCTAGAGTATCGATTTAGATCTCTTCATGGGGCAATCTGGAGTTAGTATTTTGTAAGGGAAAATAATGACACCTGCAAGGTTATATAATAACGGAATTAGAAATATTCTGTTCCTGTCTCCACCGTAAAATCTTTCTTAAGAGTATAGCAATTGGTCAAGTAAATTTAACATCTGTCACACAAACGTAATGAAAAGTTAACCCCAACAGTTACAATAAAGGACACAGGGGTCTAACGTTCTGTCACATCAATGTTCTCGTGGGCTTCTCATGTTGAAGCTGTTTTTTTCCCCTTGAGAATCAGCACTGCAAATAAGTCATATAAAGCCAAAGAACAAACAAAACACAATGTCAGAGTTAATCGTTTTATTCCTGCTGAGCAGCATGATATGCTTGAAGTTTAAAAAAAAAAAAGTTTGTGAGTATAACCTCAAGCCCCTCTCATGTAATATTGCTTGATTGTTGTTTTGTTTTTCTTTTTTGTTTTTTTGGACAAAATATGTTTTTGTAGTACACACACTCAAATTTTAAACGGTTGATCGATAGAATAATTGCTTCTAAAATTATTTGCTCGTGACAGCCCTTGTTGTGTGACATATGATCCAATGGTCGCAACGTGTTCTTCCACTGCAACGCATACTAGTTCGTTGAGGCTCGAAACTAAGTTCAGACCATCTTAAATCGAGGACCGCTTGTCACAAAGTAATCGGAAGGGCTTCATTTTGCTCAGCGGTGTGTGCGGTATGAATTCTCTTGGCTTAACTCTGTGTCGATCTTCTCCAGTTGTGCCAGGCAAAGGGCTTCGTGTGCGAGTTCTGTGGCAACGAGAAAGACATCATCTTCCCCTTTCAACTGAGCAAGTGCCAGCGCTGCGAAGGTGAGCCCTCTCTGCTGGTAGCAGGCCTGGGAGGCCTACGAGTGCCCCCTCGCCGGAGCTCAGCTCCCATTATCTGGCTAGACTGGAAACTCTCCAAACCTCGTAGGCTGGCGAGGGCCCTCTTCAAGGACCGGCGGGAGGGGGAGGGCGGGGAGGAGGATTTGGAGTCGGTTGAGGAGGAGGAGACCGACAGCGGGGACCAAGAGAAGTCAACAGACAATATACAGGCGAGAAAGGCAAAAGCGGGATTATTTCGCCACTTCTCGCCTGGCAAATTAACAAAAGCCTTTACCTGGCACCACGGAACTGAAGAGGAGCAGGAGGTGACGGCAGGGAGCGAGTCTGAGAAGGACGGTGAGAAAGGAAGTGAGGAGAGAGATGAGGTTTTCAGCAAAGACGGGCCAAAGCGTGAGGAAGGGGAGGAGGGTCATGCCAAAAGAATCAGTTTACTTAAAATTCTCCACTTAGAGCGACTGACGCAGAGCCTCTCCAAGCATGACAGGACGGACAGTGACAGTGAGACGTGTAGCAGCCAGGAAAGTTCAGAGGAAGTGGTGGGTGGTCAAGGGAGGAAAGAGAGATGGTTTGGCCGTCTCGGCAGGACCTTCTCTAAAGGAGACCCCAAGGACGGCGAAACAAAAGCAACGGAGGAAGAAAAACATGAAGAGCCTGAGAGAATATCGCCTGAGCCCGGAGGCGCCACCGTGGAGGTGGGAGATGGGAAAGCGGGGAAATTAGCCGTCTCCAACGTGCTGAAACAGTCGGCCGCCTCCTCCCAAGAACCAAGCGTGACTGACGATGGGCAAGTGGATTCGGCTCCCGTCCAAACGAACTGGCGAGCTCGAAGGACTCGTCGAGCCCGCAGAATCACGAGAGGCAGACAGACTTGTCAAGGGAGGGACGGCGATGGGGGCCAATGAAGACGACGTTCATGGATGAGAAAGAACAGACTCGAGTGGTGACGTAACGGCCTACCCTGGCCAAGATTTTAAGTGACCGATTTTTATTTGGTGAATTGGTGTTTTTGTAAAGTGTCTGTTCCATTTTCTGACAATGGAGCTGCTGAAGCAGCAACGAGAGTCATTGTGGACATTTGACGAAAGCTGAAGCTGAAGGGTCTCTTATTTATTGTCTTTGCTTTTTCTGTGTTGGACCAGAATTTTTCTGAACTGTTTTCTAAAAGGTAAATGGAGTTGGCTTTTGGGAATTTTTTTTTGGGGGGGATACAGAATTGGATTCCCAGCAAGGCCACAATTTGACACATTCTTGAAAATTCTTTGAAATCTTAATTCTTAAGGTTGCACTCTACTTTCAGTCACTCTCGTCTGATTGAGCTTCCCTCAGCCCAATGTGGTAGTTTTCCATTTCTTCCTTCCAACTCTCATCACGTTGGTGTTTTTGGGGACTTTCTCGCTGTTGGTCAAGTGGCTGGTGAATGCAAGATTATGGACGGTTATTTTTTTGGCACTTGTTTGGTGGCGGATAGCTTGAGGTGAAGATGTCGGGCTTACTCAGGCTGCAACGTCCTGGTCTTTCTTGCTTTGCTCTGTCTGCCTTCAGCCTGTTCCTTTTTTAGGGTGGCTGCAAGACCTCAAAATAAATGTGAGAGCACTCTTTCATAAAATAAGTAGGGAGCATTTCTTCAGTGATTGCAGCTTGTACTGCACACTGTTCAAATGTATGTGCTCGACAGAATGAACGCAGGTTATTTTATGTTGAGAACATTTCAGGAAAAGCCATTTTGAAGTCGAATTAAGGACTTCATTTTGGTAGATCACATTTCAGGCTTTTCCAGGCTCTGCGGACATCCTGCTTTTAAATGGAAACCACAACGTCAAACTATCAACACGACAGGGCAGGAGAATTGAGTCTGTTGTTAAATTTATTCAAATCCTATAAAAACAGGTAACCTTTGTCAAAGCTGACCGCGTCGGAAGACCAGAACAACAACAAAACGGTGGAGGTGGAAAAATGACAGCTTGTACAGGCAGTTCTGCATTTCATTTGGAACATTTCTCAGCATGTTGCACTTTTTATTCTATTCACGTGTTTGGTCGCCATCATGCAGATTGCAGTGACATTGAAGCCAGTTTGTTTATTTTAATTTGAATGTATGTGTGTGGTCATTTTTTTTTCTTCCACCTTTTAACATTTCCATGCTGTTATTTGAGTTTCATTCCACGTGAACATGAAATAAACACCTTTTGGAATGTTTTACTCATTGTTTTGTCTCAGTCCCTCATAGTTGGTCATAAAGTGTGGAAGTTTATGTTTATGCTGCGTCGCGGTTGGATGGACTGGATGTGTCTGAACTGGTTCAAAGTGCGGTCTACGACACATTCACCTTCCCTCTTGCTATTCCCTCCTGCCTCTCTGCTGCTCACCTTTGTACCTTTTATAGTCTGCCTCTCATTCTGATTGGCTGGCACGGTTCCTCCAGGGCAAAACTAGTCGGACTGGTTATTTTGCGTGAACCATGTTTGCTCTCTTTGACGTCGCGGTTATGTTATATGACAGCATTACATCTAACTTGTTTTTGTATGATGTTTCTCGCCCCTCCCCCCCCAGACTGCCATGCTTGCTACCACCGCGTCTGCTTCAGGGCAACCAAGGACTGCCCCCGTTGTCAGAGGCTGGCTGAGCGCCGAGAGAGGATGGCGCGCAGGAACATGGAGCAACAAGAGGATGAGGGCGGTGGAACTTAGTGGGGAAAGCGCAAAGACAAGTAGCAGCAGGAGAGCACAATGTGACTGATTGTATTGCCTCCATTGCACCTGTTCAACCCCCACCGGCCATGTGCTTTGTCAGACTAACGGCTATTTGTCACGAGCACCGTTCACTCTAGCACTTAACACTGGAGAAAGTGTCCAATGTGAAAAAGGAGATTTGGGAGGAGTGCCGCCATGCCAGGTGAGACGTTGCAATTCTTCCACTAGAAAGGCAAGCTGTTGTGCAGCCACAGTTGTTTAGTTTCATTAGCACTTAATTTTTTCCTCTGCAGCAAAACATGCACACAGCTGATAACCCAGGGTTAATATTTCATTTTTGGGTTTTTTTTTTTTTAACTGACAGATCTTTCTTTTACATGCTTTCGGCATATTTCAAACTAGATGTTTTCTTTTAAAATTGATGAATTCTTTTTTAAAAGTAAGAAGTTATAATGTGTAGATTTTTTTTTTTTTTTTAAATAGCCCATAGACACCTGTGCCTCAAGACCAAAAAGAATGGCAGCGCTAGCTTGCCAGGCTAACTGAAGAGCTTGCTACTAAAGATGGGGGAGAGGCCAGCAGAAAAGGTACAACCCCAATAGAACTCGCGGGTAAGCTAAAATTTTGGACAGAACTTTGCTGCATTCTCGACAGCCAGGAAGTAGGAAATATCCTTTGTGGGTTGTTCCTGATGACAGTAAACAGCATGACATGACTGCCTCAGTAAGCCTTTTGTTTCGCACGAAGATCCATTAAAATGGATATGCTAAAAGCGTGTAGGTATGCTGACAACAACACCACCCCCCCCTTTTTTTTTTTTTTAAATGCCTGACACTCCTTGCAAGATTTGGGGAATATCGTATCAGTAGGCAATGCTCGGGCATGAGTTAAAACTAGGTCCAAACAAACACTAGCAGCGTGGCCAAAGCTCGGAAATTGTTTTATTCCATTTTGCATTGTGTGTTTTATCATTGGACTGACTTGATTTAGCGTGGATGTCTACCTGCTGTACCCTATGCACAAAGGTTTACACAAGCCTAATCAGCACTTATCTTTTTCTCTGAATGCCACTTAATCGACATTCCCGGAGAAATTCCAGATTATTGCACTGATGTGTGTGTTTTTTGTTTTGTTTTTGTTTTTGTGGGAGTGAGTATGGATATCACTTATGGGATCAGTTTCTGGTATTAATCAGAATATTATTCTTCACTCTCCCATCACTGGTGTGCACAACAGCGTAGATGCTCTCCATCCCAAATGCACAATGTGATCATTTGACTCCAAATCCAAGCCTTAAAGGTCCTTTTTGTTCAATGGATTATTTCTTCAAAATTTTCAGTTTCTCCGTAAATCAAAACCATAACAGCAAATATGGGAACCTCACTGTATATATATGTAGATGGAGGAAAAAAATATTTATAGATATAATTTTTTTTTCTCCATCTTTTACCATTTCAAACTCACGCTGACTTGTTTGAAAGAGACCAAAGTACAATTCGTCCAAAATGAAATCTGTCTGCGAGCATCAGTTAACATGAATTTCCAGCGCGTAGCTTCTTTTGCTTATACTGGAGGTTCAGCACCTACCATTCTTGTATGTCTGATTGAAAGTGTACTGCAGATGAAATTATTTTGTAAGTATTGCAATTGAAATTGTTACAATGATTGTTATTTGTGTTATTTTTACAATTGTTAGATAATTTTATTGACAATAAAAGAATGACCAGGGTTTGTGCTTGTTTGCTGCACTCATTCCACATGTTGAATATGTCTGACAGGCATCAGATTTAATAGTGACAGTATAACCTACAGCTTCCTGACACACACACACACACACACACACACACACACACACACAAATTAGTTTCAGGTAAAGGCCGAAATCTCAACACAAGGATCCCAAACGGTGCACTGTTGGGCATTTGTTGAAGGGCCGCACAGGGCGACTGAACAAAAAATAATTTATTGATCATGATCAAACATTGAGATAGAAAATGAGTCTACAATGTCAGGGAAAAAGAAAAAATGTATTTAAAGGAAGGTGAAGATTTGTTGCAGTTTGACTCGCTTGTCCCAAATCCACAATTTGTTGTGACAGGCTTACAAATGCGGCAATGCGGCTATCAAAAATTGAGCCTGACCTCGAGCCAAAGATGTACTCATCCTATTCTTGTATCTTTCGACAAATCCTTAATCTTAAAAAAAAAATTGCCAAATATAATGATGATAGCTATTTAACAAGCGTTGATTGGGTGTTACCTGAGCAACTGTGATGTCATTTTCAGTTGGTGGCAAAATGGCTGCCCCCTGAGATGGATAAAAAATAGGTGGCTTTTATTGCTTAACTCATATTCCACATAGGCAATATGAATCAGAATGCCATGTTTACACTAGTGTATTAACATCAGGGGTGATTGGGTGTGGGTGTGGGTGTGTGTGGGGCTAAGCTGGGCTGATCCAGATACACCACATGGAGATGATGACCAGGGCGTAGCAGGAGATGAGCAGGAGATAGATGCGAAAGAGCAGGAAGTCCAGAACGTAGCCTACGTGGCACCATTGCTCTTGCAGCTCATTCTCCTTCTGCATGGAAGTCAGGTGAGCACGGAGCTCGCTCAGGTGCTGACAGATCTGCTGGAGCTCGGCCATCGCGGCAGTGCCTGGTAAAGTAGGTGTTTGGGTCACCGCACAGTCGGAAATATGATGTGCCTCCAATTTAGCAAAAAAAAAAAAAAAAGGACTAAATGTGTTCACCTTCATTGCTGATTGGGTTTTCGGTCCTGCTTTCGGATTGGGTGATTGGAGCTTCAGAAGATTTTTCCTGAATCACAGAGGGAGGCTGTGGTTCCTCTTGCCAGCGGTAACAGATGAGGTTGGCGACATGTTGAAGCACCACCACCCTCACCCAGCGTGGGACCTCTACATGTTTCATGGAGTTGTTGTGGAGAACGTTCGTAATGACGACGGTCTCCAGCAGACTGATCACCATTAGGGCAAGACACACTGAGAAGTAGATACCTGCAGTGAGGAATACACATTGACTAGTAAGAAAGTGAGGGTGTGGTCGTGCTCAGGAGCGGGCGGCTCTAACTGTATGTAAGGTAATATAATATTTCGAACATAATGTGTTGTATTTGAATGACTCTTCATTCATTGAGTGAATTTATCCATCCATCCATCCATTTTCCGAACCGCTTTATCCTCACTAGGGTCGCGGGGGGTGCTGGAGCCTATCCCCGATGTCTTCAGGCAGTCGGCAGGGGACACCCTGAACCGGTTGCCAGCCAATCGCAGGGCACACAGAAACGAACAACCATTTGCGCTCACACTCGGACCTAGGGACAATTTGGAGTGTTCAATCAGCCTGCCATGCATGTTTTTGGAATGTGAGAGGAAACCGGAGTACCCGGAGAAAAACAGGTCAGTGTCACGACTGGGTATAAAAGAAGCTTCCTTCAAAGGCTCAAATTGCTCACAAGAAAGATTGGGCTGAGGCCCAACACTTTTTGAAAAAACACATGGGCAAATGCTGCAACAGATTAAGAACAACGTTTCTCAATATAGAGAGTCGATTCTCCTGATTCACTCCGTCCATTCCAGGTCTACTAAACGTATCACAGCCTCTGTCTGACCTATGATGGGTGTTCCATTAGCGGTGCTGGGCAGCAGGTCATTCATGATGAGCAGGAAGACGGTGTAGCCCAGGATGAGGGTCATCTTGAAGGAGGCCCGGTCCACGCTGTGGGGGGGCAGGTAGAATGACAGAATGTCAATGAGCATGAGGAAGGAGCTGGGGATGAGCAGGTTGACCACGTAGAGCACTGGACGTCGCTTTATCACCACCTGAACGACAAGGAAAAGGAACTTTGAACGGGAAAATGATCACCAAACTATTTTCCTCATGAGATGGAGCGCCGGTTTCACTCACCCAAAAAGTAATGATGTCCCATTCGTCAATCCCAAACTGCAGGATGGAGGTTTCTCCCAGTATGTCCACCAGTTCCCACTCTCCACTGGCTTCTAGGTAACGCTTCGAGTTCCCAGACATCTCCTCGAAGGTCAGCGCTGGGCTAACCCTCACGTCACGTACTGGAGAACAAACAATTTAGAACGGTTTGCCAGCCTATCACCGCATTCTGTATTTTCTTACTGGTGTGCATGTAGGAGCCAAAGGTAAAAGTGCAATTCTGCACATCAAAAGGAAAACTGAAGATTTTCAGGTTGCAGGCTGAGACGAGACGCAGCATCCTGTCCCAGCGAATGTGACCTGTGTGGTTGATGTAGACGTATGGACAAGCTTGGGAGACGTCGTCGTCAACGCTGGACCGCGGAAGTGGGTGGGTAGACGGGAAAAACACATTTAGTTGATGAGAAGATCCATGAGATATATGAGAGCGATATCCACCCATAGGCCGATTCATTGGGTACGCCAGAAAACAATAAACATCCTTCATGAGTAAATAATAACACCGGAACTTTTCATACAGCTCCCGGATCACACTAAAGGTATTGTTCCTGAGTTGATAAGCAGCTTTATTGAATTGGAATAATATTTACATTGAATCGCACACCAATGTTCGATATCCTTACGTTATGCAAGTACACGTGGGGACACTCGCGCAAAAGGAAACGTACAACTCATAGATGATGATATCTGGAGACCAGAGTTTGTTCACAGGGAGCGAAATCCTGGAGACTCCATCACACTTGTCAGGATCCCAAACGAGAAACTCATGATGCCAGTACTGAAAAAAAAAAAAGTAATCAGCGGTATAATGACTTCAGCGTTGGCGCTTCCTGAACAGATTGCCATTCAATTCCTGGAGTGAGAGCTTTACTGTAAAGCAACAAGACAATGCTTGAAGCACAAAATTAAAGAATCACAGAATAATAATAAATACGACAGCCTACCACACATTGGTGTATCTTTTAACATTATACAGCTTGTATTCTTTATTTATATTTAGCTCATGATATACGCATATTATTAAATGACTAATAATTCAATAAATAAAAGCAAATAAAACAAAAATCGGACTTTTGGATTTTTGAACTAAAATACATTCACACTATTTTGCCAAAAATAAGGAGGTTACATACCAGTCTCAGCCACAAGAATGTTGTAAGAATCTGTGTCTTCTCATTCTTAAAACGACGACAATAACACAAAGAGAAAGGTCCTGTGATTATGATGACATCTTCCTCCATCATGCTGGAGGAGGCTGTTTCAAATTGTAATATGAAGAATGATGATAATTGCACAATATGAAAGCCAGTTATGGTCTCCCTAACTGGTTTGCTAAATCGTAGGTGTCAAACTCAAGGCCTGCGCGCCATATCCGCGCCAAGTTAACATTTAATGTGGCCTGCGAAGGCAAATGAATGCGTGCCAATTTCAGGTTCCTTGCAACACTGCGATGAGATGCTGCACACATTTTTTTTGTCAGCACATAAAATGAAAAATAGTTGAATCACCACTTCTGGCAATTACTGGCTTCTGATTTAAAAAATGGTTCAAGTATAAACTCACCACCCCGAGTACGGCATACAGTGTGAAGGAGATGTTGGTCACCGTGGGATTGCTCAGGTTGACCACTGGTCGGAAAGCTTGTAAGTCAAAAACAGCTTGCATGGACTCATGAGATGGACCGCTTTCGCCCTGGTTACATGACAGTTCGCTGTGCCGCTGTGCAGCTAAATCTACAATTGCATAAGTGGCAAACAATTGGAGAGGACAGGCTGGGAATGACACTTGAAAATTATATGGACAAGCTTTAACAAATGACGCAGACTCAATGCGACATGGGTCACTGACAGTGTCGTGGTTCACTTGCCTGACCACCATCGAGGCTGAGTCAGTTCAGTTCTCACTCTGGAAGTGTGAATGTGTGTGGGAATGGTTCTCTGTCTCTATATGTGCCGTGTGATTGACTGGCGACCAGTCGAGGATGTTGTCTGCCTTTTGCGTCGCGTAAGGTGGGATCGGCTTCATCTTCCAGCAACCCTCAACAGGTTAAGCAACGTAGAAAACGGATGGATAAATATAACGTGACCAGTGCACACAAATTTTAACAAGTCACCATTGGCAATATTAGAACAGCAGAGGTGGCCAAATTAATCAGACTCTGTACTTAACTCATTCACTCCCAAAGACGTATTTAGATGTCTTTTCAGACGCCACACATTTAATCCCAGCTCCTCATTTGATATTGACTTTAAGGGTCTGAAAATGGCATTTCAGACCCTTTTCAAGTACAGTCAATATCAAATGAGGAGCTGGGATTAAATGTGTGGCGTCTGAAAAGACATCTAAATACGTCTTTGGGAGTGAATGAGTTAAGTAGAAATATGGAGATGGGGATGTACTGTGTGTGTGTGTGTGTGTATGATATATATATATATATATAAAATATATATATATTATATATATATGGGCGGCCCGGTAGTCCAGTGGTTAGCACGTCGGCTTCACAGTGCAGAGGTACCAGGTTCGATCCCAGCTCCGGCCTCCCTGTGTGGATATGGCAGGCTCGTTGGGCACTCTAAATTGTGCTAAAGGGTGTCCCCCGCCTACTGCCCGAAGACTGCTGGGATAGGCTCCAGCACCCCCCGCGACCCTAGTGAGGATCAGTAATGGTAATGATGATCACACCTAAAGTACAGTAATGGTAATGATGATCACACCACGGCATAGTAGTTCACACCAGGTTCTATTATCCTTGACATAAAAGAGAAATCACATAATACAACCGCTGCTTCAGGCAAAGCAATCAGTGAATAAATGAGTAAAAGTCATTACCTGTAATTAGCAGGAGAGTTGTTATGAGGGGAATTATCCGATGCGACCGACACATGTTGCAAGTTTTTCCTTGCTCAGATATAATTTGAATATGATATCGGCTCAGATGTCATTTGAATATGATATCATTTAAGTCAAGCCCCAAGCGTGAAGCCGAGTGGGCTGTTGCTGCAACACTGATTGCCAGCGAATAGGCACACCCACTTTTATCATTACGGTAGCATCACGAGATTAAAAATCTCTGGAGGTTACTCCAACTCGTTGTTAACATCTTAATGTTCAAATGCCAAATTTGAATTTATTATATTACTGGGGGCCAAGTTTTAACTCGAAAATATAGTTTGCCTTTTGGGAGCACAAAAAGAGGTAAGTCAAAGAGTTTACCTTTCACAGAATGGTAGTTATGGAGATGGGTATTCACTCTAAACAACCACCTACATTTTTCCCTCGTTAACACCTTCAGTAATCATTCGACCATTTTATTTTTTAACACCTTCACCTGTGGGACTTGCATATGGTAAACTCTACATTCTTGCATGTTAGTGTGTTGTTGAACCATCTAATGATTGATGAAAAATTAGGCAACAACCTTACTGTATTAAACTTTGAAATTCATTTTCCCCACACTTAACAAAAATCTTTTACTACAACTTGTATAAAGACCATGGCATGAAACTGACTGAAACAAAAAAAACCCCCCAAACAAACAACAAAAAAGCAACTTTAATTGTTGACGCACAAATACTTGATGATGATGATGCTGTGAGCTGCGTCTATCCCAACTGACTTGGGCCAGAGGCGGGGAACACCTTGCCAACCAATCACAGGGCACATGTACAGGCAAACAACCTCTGAATTGAATTGAATTGAATACAACTTTATTGTCAAAGTTGTCCATCCATCCATCCATTTTCCGAACCGCTTCAATCTCTCACGCTCTTCGGGCACAAGTTTCGGGCAAATTTCCATTCTTCCTTCACGCTCACAAGTTAAATTTCCATTCTTCCTTCAATAGTGGCCCACTGACAATTAAATGCCACCCTCAAAATGAACGCTTCCCTTTCTCCATTAGGAAAATAAACTGGTTGTACCACTAAGTGCTCTACATACCCAGACGGTACAGCTGCATAAAACTGACGCACCCGGATTTTCGGACCTTGTTTGGCGGACTGCTCAGCGCCATGGTGGGCTTTCTGGTGTACTGAGAACATTTCCTTTGACAATTCAAACTTGATGCTTGCTTGAACCTACGTCGAACTCATGGTGCATACAGTCTAACGTGATTTTGGGGGAAGAAATTTCATCTGTGCTGTATGTTACACATACGTACAGCACATTTGACAATAAAGTTGTATTCAATTCAATTTTGCTTACCAACACAACAGAAACTAGAAAATGTCTCGGAATCAAATTACAAGCTGACTACATAAATGAGTTCCCTGCACAGTATTTAACATCAATTTATGTAATTTAGAGAAGGCGTCCTTAGTCGGCCTTCTTAAATTAATGTTCCGAGAACCACTGCTGACAATATGTGTGTCCATGTTTATGTTTGTGTCTGCCTTTGCTATTGCCACCGCTCCTCAATAATCTTTGTTATTTTATATTTATTTTTGTTGGACCACAACAGATGGTAAATTAGTTACAGACCAAATAGTGCAAAGATGACTCTATTCATCACTGAAAGAACACAGTACATACAGTGACATATGGTGATGGTATCAACAAGCTCGAACTGGATTTATTATGAACAGTGCCGAAGCACAAAACAGGCATTGACATGGCACTGGCAAACAAAACAGTCTTCTCCTAAGCGAAGTAAATGTCAAAAAAAGCCTACTACAGCATCTGAATTCCACGTCGAGGTGGATAGCTTTATCGATCACATAAATGTTGGACAAAGTTTGGAAAGGACTTATTTTAGTCTTATTTCTTTTTACATAATATACCTGGTTTTTAAAGAAGGGTGTGTAGACTTTTCATGTCCATTGTATAACTTCTAGCTTGCCTCTCAGGGCAAAATGATCTGATCGGTTAGTGTGCAGCACACTCAAGGTGATTGGTAAATTTGGATTTCAAAATAATGCACACACAAACACAACATTTGAACCCAGAACCCCCCAAAAAAAAAATCTCATTGTTGTTAATAGAATGCATTAATGAACCTGCAAAACAAACGACGACAAAAATGAAAAAAAAAAAACCATCACGAAATTATGTGGAATAATTTAAAAGGGTAAAACTAACGCTCCTACTCGCAAACAGTTCAATAAATTTTAAAATGAATGCACAACATGCCAGTTTCTATCATGAGGCGTTGTACGACTTGACCCACATGCCGATGATGCCGATGAAGCTGACAGATAAGAAGAGGATGTAGATGGCGAACAGCAGGCGGTCTATGATGAAACCTACTTGGTTCCACTCCTCTGTGCTCTGGCTGACATTCAGCGCCTGTTCCACTTTCAGCCGGATGACTCGGAGGTCTCGTCCCAGGCTCCTCAGCTCCTCCACAGCCTTGTCCTCGTCCAACGGGCCCTCTGGTCCGTGGACCACCCCCTCACTTGCTCTCTGAGTGGAAGCGTTCATTTCTGTTACGGGGGAGAAGAGAAGAATGCATCCTTGTCATTTTACTCCTTTGGTTTCTTCAGGTTGTGTCTCACCTAGTGTGGCGGGATTTTGGATGATCTGCTCCACTAGTGTGGGCTTTGGAGGAAGCAGAACCAGGCGGCCCAAAATGTGGATGACTGATAGTTTGATCCAGCGAGGAACCTCTGAGTAGTGAGTAGAACTGTGCAGCAGGTTGGTAATGAGAATGGTTTCCAGAAGACTCACTACCATCAGAGCCAGGCAAAGGGACAGGAACACACCTGGCATGACATAAGATGATGCGTAACATTCCTTGGGCAATATTTTGGCAATTCCATATTTGATTTTACGCGGCCCTGTCCGGCTCATATATTTGTAAATCTGACTCAAATGTCCGTGCCTCAGCAGCCATGAACCTCACTGCGTTTAAGATACCTGTCAACCTACTTATGAGCGGAATGGTGTTTCCGGTGATGGGCAGCAGGTCGTTCATGAGGAGCAGGAAGACGGTAAAACCCAAGATGAGGGTCATCTTGAACAAGGAGCGGTCCACCTTCTGAGGAGGCAGCAGAAAACTGAAGAGGTCCACTGTGATGAGGAAGCAGGAGGGGATCAGCAGGTTGACCACGTACAGCATGGACCTGCGCCGCACTGAAATCTGGTGAAAATTACATTTTGTCACCGTTTCACTTTCTGGGGACCAAATACAACATTTTCCGTGACTTCATCCTTCACCATGGATTGAATGAGCACCGCGCCAGGTTGAAAATCAAAAGCTCGCCCACCCATGATGTTGGTTTACAGAGTAAACCAAAAGTACAGAGTTACAGGAGCAAATTGATCCTTACAAAGAAGCGAAGTTCTTCATAAGTGCTGTTAAACGAAGTTGGTAGTTGCTGATGCAAGGATTTGATTCCAGTGAGCTCCCATTCTCCCATAGTTGTCATCATTGTTTTGGAATATTGGAATACTTCTTCTGTTGATATGAAGTGGCCAATCTGTATTGCAGGTACTGAAAGAAACATGTCTTTGATTACTTTCATCTGAAATACAGACTTTGTTGAAATGCCCAAAAGAATTGAATATATCAGAGAAGTGCCCTGACCCTAAAACTGAAATAATCTCCTGGCAATGCCAAAACTTCATTGCCACATCCTGGCTTTCCTGTCCATGATCTCATCTTTGCTCTTACATGAAATCTCTGTCTCTCTCTTTTATATATATATATATATATATATATATATACACACACACATACATACACACACACAGTATATATATATACAGTATATATATGTATATGTATATATATACAGTGTATATATATGTATATGTGTGTATATATACAGTCAAACCTCGGTTTTCGTTCTTAATCCGTTCTAGAAGACTGTTCGGAAACCGAATTGTTCGGAAACCGTTCCAAGTCAAGAAAACAACTTTATTAAACCACTTTTTTTTTTACAATTTCACACCATAAACTGTACAAATGTAATAGGAGAGCAGGTAATATGTAAAATACTGTATAAACAAACTGTAATATACTTTATTTTCACCAATTTTAACATTAACATAGTAACATAAAAATTGAAGGAACATCTCTCTCTCTCTCTCTCTCTCTCTCTCTCTCTCTCTCTCTCTCTATCTGTCATGGGGCGTGCGCCTATCCCAGCTGTCAGCAGGCAGTAGGCGGGGCATTTCGGCATCCCGAACTCCTTCGCCAACATAGACACACGCACACTGATTCATATTTCACGATTAAATCTTTCTTAAATTCTATAGTTTTGCGCACTATTTTCCTCTTTTCTTCACCAGGTTCACCACTTCCACTTGCTTTCTTTGGTGCCATGATTAGGGGCTGATACACCATGCAAAAATAACAGTCCAATATTACGTAGTTCTCACCAAACACGTCTGCTTTTTAAAAAATAAATTCTTAATTGAACAATACAAACTCGTCTGCTCACAATGGACGCGACACGAGGAAGCTGTTTCTGTATGATTCTTGCATGATAATGAGACACCGGACACCAGAGTGTTCATTATGTTCCTCTGCATTGAAAAATGCCGGCCGTAAACAAACGCACGCACTTCCCCCGTGCTGCTAGGGCAAACCATTCTGAAAAGAGGGGGATTCCACTCCCCCTAACAAAAGCGTCTCACCAAACACGTCTGCTTTTTTTTATTGAACAATACAAACTCGTCTGCTCACAATGGACGCTACACTAGGAAGCGTTTCACCAAAAATCTCTGCTTTTTAAAAAAAAATCTGTTGAACAATACAAAAACGTCTGCTCACAATGGTCGCTTCCTGTGTAGCGACGCTACACGAGGGAGTGCGGCTACACGAGGTAGCGTCACTTCACTCTCCTCTCGGCTTAGCTACCTCCTCTCGGCTACACGAGGTAGCGAAGTCGAGAGGAGTGAAGTGACGCATTCAAGTGCGCTCAGTTAGTTCGAGAACCGAAATTTGTTCGTCATCCGAGGCATAAAAAACTCCAAATTTTAGTTCAAAAACCGAATTGTACGAGAACCGAAAACCGAGGTTTGACTTTATATATATATATATACACACACACACACACACACACACACACACACACAGTTCGTACTTACAATGATGCAGGTAAGCGTTAAAGGTTAAAGTGCAGTTCTGGACGTCAAAGGGAAACGTGTAGATGTCAAGCCTGCATGAGCTCACCACTCTGACAGGCTGTAAATCGAACACGGTCCCGTCGTGATACACGTTTGTGTATGGTGTAAACTGAGCTGAGTTCCTCTCCATGCTGCAAGAGGCGGACATTTCCAAACGTGAATTGAATTGTGCTGATGTGTACTTTGGTTGAACTTGAATATTTATTTTCATGGTGTTCATTGTTGGAGTGACTTACAATTCATTGATGACTATATCGGGGACCCATAGCACTTTTCTCGGGACTGTAATCGAATGGGAACCGCACTCGTTTGGGTCCCATCCTATGAACTCATTTTTCCATGACTGCAACACAGAAGCACAGATAAAGAGTCACATTGTAACACACCGTTCAATATTGCAATTGCAATTGCAATGCCACTCGAGCAGTATTGATTCAATGCGCATAATTTTGCAATAGAGAAAAAAAATCCACAGCACACCACCAAACAAAAATGTCACAAAAAGAAGTCTGCCATCTAGTGGTAGAGTTGTTAATTGTTTGGCCTGTCACAATAAGTCACTTGCATAGATACTGTAGTTGAGCGAAGATATGTTATTTGTCGTAAATAATTTTCGGACCAATCAAATTTACTGGCACATGGCACACTGGTTTGGAATCACTGCATGTTACAGTCATAGTGTATTTCTATTTAATCTATCAGTGTCTCTGAACCTATGAGCTCACCTGGCAGCTCATTCATTCAGCCATGCAAGCATTTTCTATAGAGCTTGTCCTCGTTCGGTCACGGGTGAGTTATCCCAGCTGACTTTGGGTGAGAAATCGTGTACAGCCTGACAGCATGAACTGCACCAGCCAATTGCAGAGCACATTGTGACCTCAAACCTCAGAAGTGTGAGCCAGATGTGCTCACCAACAAACCACTTTGGAAAAAAAGAAAAAGAAAATGGTGACTCACCAACAGTTCGACGATAAACGTTGTCAGGATCTGACCCTTTTCATCCTGAAAGAAGTCAATATGCTTCATTTGAGAGGAGGATGCTGACAATGAGAGAATTTGTGACCTTTGCAATGAATGCCAGCTTCCCTTACCACCCCGAGAATGCCAATGAGGATGAACGCAATATTGACAAACGTGGTGGTTGAAACGTTCATGACCGGTCGAATGGAGCTGAGGTCAAAGACGGGTCTGAGAGCCTCCAGCAGGGCGGGGCCATCCGGGCGAGAGCAGTTCGACATGATAGCGCCGCAGGATGCTAAACAAAGACCAAAAATCAACGGCACTGAAGTGAGCTGGGTGTACTTCTTGAAACCATAACAATAATTTACCGTAACTGTAGAGCAGAGTTATTGAAACGTTTTCAGTTAGAAGGAGGACCTATAGAATCTCCAAAAATATGCAGTAGTTGTAGTCAAGTGCACTTCTTCAATTGTATATTGCAAATTATAGTTAAATAGTAGCTTGACCAGTGTTTGCAGACTAATTTATTGTCTTTTGTCAACTTAACAGGAGTCAAATTATTAAAAGCCACGAACTCAAATGGTAAGGTCAGTAACTATTTTTTTCACCAGTGTACTGGTGGACCACAGCTTTTCCATGGACCGCCGACTGCTCTTGAAAACAATACCCAACAAAATGTATTTGCTCTTTCTTATTTGCATTTATCTATTTGTATTTTATTTTACTTGTAAGACAGTCACCCTCAAAAATTCGACGCAATCTCAGAAGAATATGGAAGGAAGTTGTACCTACAGTTTAGCTCCATACTGTATTACACACAAATTGGATAGCATGGCAGACGTGCTTGAAATGTTTTATCAGAAATTTTTACCATGATTTCAGGAAGTTCAGTTTTGAAAATATTCTTTTCATAATGTTCATCAAAAAATATATATAAAAATTCCAATGCTTAACCGAAGGAATCTAACTAAATTGTTTTTTATTTAATGCCACTTTGAATTTGCTGATGACATTCAACCGAGAGGCCTGTTGCATGAGTCAAAAAGTCAGAAACAAGCAGGAGCTTTCAAAAATAGACGTCATCTGCGTGTTCTTACTGTGAGTGATGAGAGAGATGAAGATGAAGAGAACCATTGAAGGCTTGACTTTCTGCGGGCAGCACTAAAAACATGAACAGTGGGTCAATAGCGGTTGTTAGCTTGAGTTACGATGATGGTGTGAAGGGCTCCCATTTCAGTTCATTAGCCCCATTCTTGCACTCTTCAATTCTTTTCTTTTGGATCAGCGTTAGATATTCGTTTTAGGAAATAGGATACATGCGTTATTATCAAGGATGCAGTTCTGATGCAGGACAAGCATGAAGAAAACGTGTAGGTCTGTTTTTTGTGTGCGGTACTGGGGCCCGGCCTACTCCCCGGCCCCAATATAAACATTGTAATAACATCTCTTAATGATTTACTTTATAAATTATTGCACTTGTGATTTTTTTCCCCCACAAAAGCAAAATTGGGTTTTCTGTCAAATATACACAATTTCAATCATTTTTAAAGCATTCGGCCATATAACAGGGCTGTAATGATTAATGGTTTGACCCATAAAATTATTTTTTGATTTGAAAAATGCCAGTGTATGGAATCGAACCGAACCAAATCACTCCACTTTGAAATATATCAAGATGCGAATGAAAACCCGAATTCCACCGAGTCGAAACAAGTCAAATCGTTCCACTTTCAAATCGGACCACTCATGTCTTGTTTCGCAATGCACAAATCGAAAACGGTATTGAATCGTCTTTTGTGGAGAAATGCACACCGCTACAATACAAAACTCAACCCAGCTTTTTCCCATCATACACCACATTTGAACTATTTTGACTTTTTAGTTAAACCTTAATTCAACCAGGTAAGGCAACACGACTTGGCAGCAACAAGCAGAGTTAGAAAAAAAGGCAAATACGAACATAACAACAAACTAATATTGTTACATAATACACACATGCTGAACTAAAAAGGTTCCACACAGGTTTAAAGAAGATGGTGTTTAGATTCTAAGGTAGGTTTTGTATAATCTAGTCTTTTAACTTAAGTATAAAATATTTTTCTTCTCGCTGTTGCCTCTCCCCTGAACAGGAACCTTCCACGTATCCAATCATCCAACCATTTTCTGTAATGCTTGACCTCATTCGGGTCACGGGGAAGCTGGATCCTATCCCGGCTGACTGGGCGATAGGCAGGATACGCCTCTGACTGGTCACCTGCCAATTCAAATCGAATAATGAACCAACAATATACTGGTTGTGCTGGTAAAGATGTGTTGGGAAATACAGCCAACAATCGATCTTTTTACGCACCGTTGGTCTTCATGGTATTTACCGCTATTCAGTGAATGATGTTTCCTTTTCTTAGTTTTTCCTGTCCTTGTGTTTCAACGGAAATGCTTAATAGACAATGTCGTAGATTGAAATGAAGATCAGCCAAACTATCAGGTATTTGTTCATACAATTTTATTTTTATGTATATTGTATACTTTCACATATCTAATCAGCACTAATTGCGTAGGACGGATAGCTTAAGAATTACTCTTCAAAGTAATACAAATAATAAATTAAGCACGTCAAAATGAGCTTATCACTCACTTGCAGAAAAACAACAACAAAAGTTGTCATCTACTGGCCGTTGGATTTGAACCAGATGATCATGATGGTGATGAAGCTGACAGATATGAAGAGGAGGTAGATGCCAAACAGCAGGCGGTCTATGATGAAACCCACCTGGATCCACTCTTTTGAGCTCTGGGTGCTCCCCAGCTGCTGCTCCACCTGCAGGCGGAGGACCTTCAGGTCTCCACCGAGGCTCCTCAGCTCCTGTAGGGCCCTGTCCTCCACTGCTGGTTCTTTCTCCTCGTGAGGGTTGTCATCACATCCGCGTTGTGTCGAGACGCTGCTGCTTCCTGTGTCTATATATTAGCAGAGAATCGATGTATCGGGTGCATCAGAAAAAAATCCAGGACTGGTGTCACAAAAGATTAATTTTTGACCCAAACTGCGAGTATCCCCCTTCAATGTAGGCCGAAGATCAACCAGCACAACGGTATCTTGGTCCATATACTTTTGTTCAGAGCGAGAGAAAAGGTGAGAGTTGGTGCTTCAATGTGACAGCGTGCCTGCTCACAATACTTTACGCCTTCGACAGTTTCTGGCGAAGAAGAAAATCGCCGCGCTGGAGCAACGTCCCGACCCACCCGACCTGGCTGCGTCTGTTTCCCCCTTCATTCCCCGAGCTCAAAGGGTGGTCATGGAGAGGACTTGTTTTGACGCTATGAAAGACATGAAGATGGCTGCGATCACAGAGTTGCCGAGGATCCCTGACGAATTCTTTCCAGGAGTGTGTGAAGGTGGGGCAGAGAATGCCGGTAAAGCGCAGAGGGATTACATTGATGGGATCTTATAGCTCAAATTTGAAAGATAACCTTCGTGACACCAGTCCTGAAAACCTGCTGAATCATATAAAATCTAAACAATTTTCAGTGATATTTTAATATTAATGTATTAATCAGCACCGATTTCTGTATACCTGCATCTTTGACTTCTTCCCAAGGCAGACCAACAACACGACCCAGAAAGTGCAGAACAAATACGCGGATCCAGCGAGGAACAGGAATGACAGTTTTAGAGCTGAGCAGCAAGTTGGTGATGAGAATTGTCTCCAGGAGACTGGCCACCATCAGAGCCAGGCACATAGAGAAGAAAATGTCTGCCATGAAGGACAAGTGGTAAGTCATACACATATTCAGTTTTAGATGAAGCGGTTAAGAATTACATAAACAATTGTGAACTCAAGCAAAGAAATCCACACGGGTTGCTTCTTGCGGTAAAACGCGTTTGCTTGAATTTGAATTGCGACGACATGGAAATCCGTACGTGTTTGCCTGCACTGTTTATAGATCATGCAATGTAGCTCTTCACCACACTTGCTGCACCTCAGGCATTTGTTTATGAAATCATTGGGTGCATGTGCTATTATTTATGCAGTCTCACAGCCTACTTGGAAGTCTGAACATGAACTTGCAATAATTTCACTGGTATATTTTAAAATTGCAAACCTATGACAGAAGTCCATCTATCCAACCATTTTCTAGCCCTCTTTTTCGAATTACAGTTGCGGGTGAGCCACATCTCAAATGATGGTTTTGATTGTCCATGAGTTTATTTATTTAAGTGATTGAACAAACACTCATGCTCGGGCTGCGCTATCTCACCTATGAACTGATGAAGCCTGCTCATATTTTTGTAAAACAACCAGAACAGTCTTCTTACGCTTGGTGGAAATGTACTGCCTTGTGGAAAGGTGATTATAGTAATTACAGAAATTAACAGTACCCAGTGAGCACCAACTGTTATTTTCTATCTCGAGCATAAAAAGGTTGCATCTATATGTGGAGTCATTTCATCGGATGATAATCTTGAGACCTATTTTCATGATTGGCGCGTTCCAGGTGCACCATGTGGTGTAAATCTTTGCAAAGGTTTGTTAGACCAGGTGTAGGTAATTAAAAAAAAAAAAAAAGGTCTGTTTGTACTGTTGTGGGCTTGGACACACTCAACTAAATTCGTTGGCAACCAAAGTGGCTTCTCTCATTCCCTTTAAATGTGGCACACTCACAGTACGCTCTCTGTGGAAACAGAAATGTGTGACCGGACCATTATCACTGCTCTTAGCTGTGTGGCAACAGACAACGTAAGCCCCTTTACAATCCCATAAAATCAATAGCCTTTTTTTTTTCACGTAGATAAATAACATTTTCAAAATTTCAGAGTCTGATGATAAATATACATGAAAAAAAAACAAATAAAAAACGATTTGAATTCTAATTCAAAGGAGCCTAGACCATTTAAAAAAAATAATAAAGTACCGCTGTGAACAAAAACCAAAACACAACAAAACAAACACAAAAAAACCCAATGACAAATCCCATAGGGCGTCGGCCTCACAGTGTAGAGGTGCAGAGTTTGATTCCAGCTCTGGCCTTACTGTGTGGAGTTTGCATGGTCTCCCCTTGCCTGCGTGGGTTTTCTCCGGGTACTCTGGTTTCCTTCCACATTCCAAAAACATGCGTGGCAGATTAATGGAGCACTCTAAATTGTCCCTAAGTGTGAGTGTGAGCGCCGATGGTTGTTTGTCTGTGTGCCCTGCAATTGACTGGATTGGCTGGCAACCAGTTCAGGGTGTACCCCGCCTACTGCCCCAAAACACCTATGATTGGCTCCAGCACACCCCTCGACCCTTGTGAGGATCTGAAAATGGATGGATGAATGGATGGAGGGTTTGACTGGATGAATGACAGATGCCATGTTCCCCACCACATACATGACAGAGACATGATCAACTATTCTGGAGAATAGGTCCTGACTGTACACATAAAGGGAAACTGATTGTGAGTGTAGCACTTACTGATGATGGGAATGGTGTTTCCTGTGATCGGCAGAAGGTCATTCATGATCAGCAGGAAAACGGTGTAGCCGAGAATGAGGGTCATCTTGAAGGAGGAGCGGTCCACGCTTTGCGGCGGTAGCAGGAAGCTAAAAAGGTCCACTGTGATCAGGAAAATGCTGGGGAGCAGCAGGTTTACTACGTACAGCGTTGACCTGCGTCGCAGTCGGATCTAGCAAAAGAATCGAAAACATCTTGTAGTGCTTTGCTTCCTCAGGACTCGGATTTATGGTTATATTCAGATTCGGTTCATCTGCATGCAATATGATCAGACATACATGAAACTGAAGCTCGTCCACATAGTTATCCTCACTGTCATGATGATTCAGCTTTACGGCAGTGATATTCAGCAGCTCCCACTCCCCCAGAGTGGTCATCACTCTCTTGGATTTCGCTGTGATGAGATTGTCCGACATCGATAAGGACACCTTTAGGTCTCGTGCTGAACAAAAGAAAACAGGTTTAGTTGTAAACCCCAGAAACTGTCCCATTTTGTTTTGTACTGCGTGATTAAAAAAATACCAACATTCATTCCCGTATTTGTTGACATTTCAATTTGGAATTGAACCAGCATTTTCTGGAAAAAAAGATGGCTAAAAAATTATGCCTTACGAGACAATCTCGAACACAGGTGTCAAATTCAAGACCTTATCCTCCAGCCTGCCGCACCACTTTATGTGGCCAACTTCTGTTTTTCTTGTTTCTTGTTTAATGAGTTTCTCTTTTTAGTTTGGTAGACGATCTGTACCAAATTTGCAGTGTTTGTTCTCTTTTATTACCAGTTTAGTATCTCCCACCCGTTCATGATACATTAATTAAACAACAGTTATATACTTTCACAATGCCACAATTTTCCATGACTTCTGATTTCAATTTGAATTTTTGGGAATACATAATATATCAGTTGCAGGGGCAATCGTGTATATGTTATGATATGATAAGGTCACAGTTTATATTTTTAATATACAGTATTACATATATTTCTGAGATTATAGGGCCCTTTGAGGGAAACCATAACCACGATCGGGCCCCGCCCACAACTTAATCAGGTTTGTAACACCTGATCTTAGTTGTTAGTTAGCTACCAGGTCATGTTGTCATGTTATCATTATTCGTGCATGAAAGGGTTAAAGAGATTAATTCATCCACAGAATATGTATTTGTATTTTATTCAACAATCAAGCCATGTTTTTCTGTTGATTCTTTTAATTTTAACATTGAGTCGTTTGACAATTCATTTTGTGTATGCCTTGTTCCTCTATGATTAACTGGAGTAATAGTTGCAGTAAATGTAGTTGCAGTAAATCTAGTAAATCAACCATTCCGATGTGAATCTCATCTTACTTTGATGGGGAAATGCCCATATGAATGAATTTGATTTAATGACGAGCCCCCGCAGAGCTCTCGTGAGTCCCATTTATCATTCGACTTTAATAAGAACAATTCTGAGTACTAAAAACCCCCGAGGACAGTAAGAACAGCATATTCGATGTAGTCTCCACTTGAATTGTCACTCGCAACCGTAAACGCAAATCACATCTAAACGACGTCCATATTTTCAAACTTCCACAACATTGATCAAAAGCCATCGTAGAAAATCTGTTACCCAAGTTAATAAAGGAACCGAAGGTAAGAGTGCAGTCCTGTCTGTCAAAGGGGAAAGTGTAGATGTCCAGGTTACACGAGCTGACAACTCTGGCTGGTTTTGCGTCGTGCATTTTTCCGTTGCTGTGCAGATTCACATAAGGAACGAATGGAGCTTTGTCTTGATCCATACTGCAACACACAGATGTACAAAAATAGGCATTGCCTTGGTTATTTCTCCAGAAAGCAAGAGAGATGGTTTCCATCGTACAGAACTATAAACAGGCTTTGGTGATGCACCGCTGGTTTATATAACTTTACCTCCCTATGCGAGTTGTTGTTATTTCTTTATTTTTTTGGGGGTGGGGTGGGGGTGTATTTGGGCCACACCAAAAATAAAAACAATACAAGAGAATATAGTCATAGAATATAGTTATGTTCCACAAAGAACGACACATGCGGGTATTTATTCTGTCGTATGTTTACTGATGTACAGACATGCCTGTGAATCTAAGCGATGCACAGATTAGGCTTTGAAACTCACAATTCACGGATGACAAGATCTGGAACCCAAAATTTATGTCTGGGAAGAGTAATCTTGTCAGTGCCACACTGGACTGGGTCCCAGTTGATAAACTCATTCTGCCACCACTGATGCAACGTGGACATGAATGCAAATGGAAAAAGTGATAATGTCACACATCGTCGTAGTTCCATCAAAAAAACAACGAGGAGGCATTACTTACAAAATGCTGCCAAAGATAAGTCGTCAGGAGTTGGGCCTTCTCATCCTGAAGAGCAGATACTTCAATTATGTCAGCGTTACATTCATTTAATGTCAATACAGCAACAAATACAACTCTCCACAATATAATCATGCATCCAACCAGCAGCCAAGCTCCCACGATCGACCCATCAACAGATGTGCAGGCATACTCATGCATGCGCACGTTCGCACGCACACAATGTGCCATCATGAGCAACAGCCTGAACGAACCCTAACATGGACAAAACAGAAAAATAAAGTACCGTAATTTCCGGACTATAAACCGCGACTTTTGTCACACGCTTTCAACTCTGCGGCTTATTTAATGAAGCGGCCTATATAAAGGCTTTTTTAACGGCCGCCTGTGTACCGTCTTTCTTTGTAAATATCTCATGTAACAATATGGACACCTGCGGCTTATAGACAGGTGCGGCTTATGTGTGTACAAAATGTTTTTTTCCTTTAAAAATGTAGCGGTGCGGCTTATAATCAGGTGCGGTCTATAGTCCAGAAATTACGGTAGATAAAAGAGTTTGTGCAATGGAAATCATTGCCTGGTTGAGCACCCATGCTATATATAATCCCACTGGTGGCTTGAGGTCCCCGTGACCCTGAACAGCATAAATGGTACAGAAACATAATAGAGGGATTTATATTGAGCCGAACATACCACTCCTAATATTCCATAGAGGAGGAAGTATAAGCTGACGTTGGTTGGAGTTGTCATGTTTGTGACTGGCCGAATGGCGCCCATCTTAAACATCGGCGTCAGGGCCTCCAGCAGTGCCAGTTGGTTCGGTGCAGAGCAGTTTATACTGATGGCGTTGCATGGAGCTGATATATAAAAAAAACAACAGGTCTGGAATTACTTTGGATATAATTTACTTAAAAAAAAAAAAGTCCCCTAGGCGGAAATTCAGCTTCGCACTCAATCACATATGTTAACTAGCTCTCTACTCTTTTCTATGCCTGATCTGTCCTATCCTTTTGAGTGCTGACAAACATACCCGCAATCAAGATCACCAGCATAATCAGCATGGGCTTTGTTGAGAGAAGGATCCGCTAGAATTCAAGTGGTATCTGTTACAAGTTGATCAAAGCATAAAGGATGTACAAATGGAAAGGAAACTTTACCTTAGGTGAAAGATTTGTGAAGGTCATGACATCAAATCTTTTCCGCTGTGTGCCTACCGGTAATTGGTAGCACAGTATTCCTTGATCATATTATTAAAATATAAATGTCAATTTTGACAGGATGAAAATGACTTACCTATCAGTCCGTAGAAGACTTGATTCCTCCTTATTGGTCTGCTTGTACATACAGTACTGTGTATATATAGTGGGACTGCACCTGAAGCATGAAGCGGAGAGTTTAAAACATGCAAATTATGTGGTTGAAGCAAAACTCTGCAAGACAGGCCAACCACTTTATCCATATTGGTATGCATCCAAAAACAAAACAAACCGCAGGTTCAGTGTACACACGCGTGTGCCTGTGTGTGTGTGACATCGATTGCCACACCTGCTGGTCACAAAGTGTTGATGCCTGTGCACAAGAGGCTCGCTCATCTATGCCCACACCTAACCAGAATGCTTTTTTTAAACCACATTTTTGTTTAAAAAAAATAGGGCGTTTAACAAATACATCTACTGTGTCGACCAGATCACCAAATGAGAAATGAACAAACACAAAAATAGTAATTGAAACGTTTCAAAGCACACTGAAAAAGACAATCAATGAAAAGCACGGACCATAGAACTAAAAATTAACATAATTCAATGTAATTGCAAGTTGTTTATTTTTTTTACTCTTCATATGCAGGGGAAAAAGAAAGAAGACCAGGGGGCAGCAGTGAGGCATTGCCTCCCTTGCTTACTCTGACCGCACGACCCTGAGATGACCAACACCATACACACGGTACGATGATAAATCCACAAACAATGGTGAGTCTCCTCACCTAAACCAGATCTTTGTTGTTGTACAAAGACTGACCAGTGAGGGGTTATCACATAATATCCAGACTGCCAGAAAATATATACTGTACAAGATATAAAAGAATCTATGCTGTTAGGTTGCTTGTGATTTTTGTTACTCTGAGGTTCCAAACTTTTCTCCTATTTATTTTTATTCGGAATGACTTGATGATATGTTTTCAAACACTGGTCACGGTTACTTCTCTCTTAACAGTGCAAGCTTTATTTCACTTACTAATTGACAGCCGTTCGATTTCACATCACAATACGGGCATCCTTGGCCTGGCCGACCTCGGTGTTCACCACACACGTTCGGATTAGGTGGTCGTTAATACTGAACGGGTTTAAGATTGACAATTGTCAGCAATGGCTGTTTTCTGAGCAGGTCAGAGAGGACAATCCCTTTTAACACACCACAAGGATAATCGCTCAGGATATCGTATTGCAGACAACAGAGAATCAGACCTTTATAGACTTTGTCAGAATGCTCAAATTTGACTTCACTTTACACAGAAATGACTCTTATTTCCTGCAAGAAAAAAAAGTAGTAATAAATAAACAAACACATGTAGTTATGCTCTCGATAAATAAAAAGCCCAAGCATTGAACACTCCCTACAAATATATTCCTTGATGTCAAAACTATAGACAACTGCTTAATAGCTGACAAATATTCATCGGTGCATTTTGAGTGCATAATGGTTGTACATTTATGTAATGTCGTTGACACTAATGAAACGTTGATTGTGTTGGCTATTTCATATTATACTCAGGCATGCAGTCTTCCCAATATCCCGGGGCTGCATCCAGTCCCCTCCAAAAGTAGTGGAACGAAAAGGTCAATTCCTGAAGAAACTGAAGGGAGAAATCCCAAGAAAGAAACAGCTAAAAGACTGCAGTCAAGGCCTGGAAAAGGATATCAGATGACGAATTCAACAGTCTGGCTGGTGAAGTCAATGGGTTGCAGGCTGGATCTCATTATTTCAAGTAAAGCTTACGCCAACAAATGTTAAATGTCATTCACTCTAAATTAATCTAATATGTCCATTACAATACTTTTGCTCACTTGAAAAGTGCTTACTGATTTAATTTTATTGTATGTAGCTACAAGTGTTTATTTTCTAAATATTTAGTATAATTAGTTTGACTTTACTACAGCGTTACTGTATGTAAGTTTGTGATCAATTACGGTGCGTTCCAATTTACGCACACGTTTTTTTCGGTTAAAAACGCCGTCGTAAGAAACTGAATTAGATTCGTAATCTGAAGAATTTCCGAACAGTCCTGTCAATTACTTCCGGTAAATGCCGGGGCATTAAAAAAACCCCGAATCTACTTCCGGTTGTCCCTGCTTAAACGTTCCAAAGCGCGTTGCTCGTTTTTCTTTTCTGTGTCACACCTCCTTATTTAGTTATTATATCATTGACATGCCATGGAAGGCTCAGATTCACACCTCATACGACCGAACTATCAGCACAAGTGAGTTGTGGGTATCTTGTGAGGTTAGCTTGTAGCTTGTTAGCTTGTAGCCGGAGCCTTGCGGACGCTCGCGTTACCTAGCGACCGTAAACCAACATTTTGCTCCCGGTGCTTCATGCGTACTAATGGGTGTAATCATTGTGAATTATTAAAAACCAACTCCATAAAAGACTTGACTATAAAAATGGTTGACTGTCCTCTGGTTATTATTTGTTGCATGTTATTATTTATTGCTCTCATGCAGCGAACTCGGGTCACCAACATCCTCTTAAAATAATGGCATATTTTCATAGTTTGACAAAGTCATAGTTTGACAAAAACCTTTTTTTTCTCGCTTAAAACATATCATTAGGCTGCCGGTTGTAGTGATTTTCATTATAACGATAATTACTGAAAAAATGCCGTGATGAAATTGTAATGATATCGATTTTTTTCATTATTATAATCATGGTAATGTTAATGAAGGCAAATATTGACATTTTGGTTTTAAGTCAAATTGAACAATCTATTGTTTTTTTTAACTTCACTTTAAAAGTTAGTTAAAGCTAATGATAAGCTCTTATAATTTTCATCCTCGTATGTCCGTTTCAATTGATACATACGGACAGCGATGACTTTGTCACTCTTCGTGTTAACCAAATGATAGACATGCATGATTATTTTTTCTTATTATATATCCCTAATAAAATGTGCCATGCAGTGTAGGTAATGATCATTATACTGATAATGAAACCCAAGCTACTTTAATGATAATGAAAATTTGGCTGGATTAACAATGAGAGATGATACAACTACAACCCTGTAAGGATGCTGACAACCTCAGCTAAAATCGGCCACATTCTTAACGTATCATTGAGTTCTACCCAACAGAAGAAATTATTAATAAATATAATATCCGTATTTGAATGATTTGATGATCAATGAAGGTTTTCCACCAGTGCAACCTACAGCATATATGTTGTATTAGTATTTATTGTCTACTTAAATATTGGCAATACAATTGTGTATTGTAGATTCCTGGGTGAGATTTGTTCAATTGCCGTATTGTTTTATTATTTACAGCAGACACTCCCATGGAGCAGCACTCTCACTTAATACTCTGTAAAAGGGCAGGTAATAGCTGATGATTGCATTTGGACTGCGGCAAATGTTTTATTCTTTTTTTGGCCTTTTTGTGACTTTCTAGATTTAAGCCTGCAGTCGTAAAGGAGTGCATTCGTGAAACAGTGAAGGCGCGCTTATCCGAAGTACAATACGACCCAGATGAGGTTTCAGAGCTCACCCGCACACTGGCTGACAGTGTGAAGAATAAAGTGAAGAGTGAGTGATGCAAGTCCGTTACACAAACACACAAGATTGCCTTCTCCTAACCTAACAGTGGGGGGGAAATGAAATTGAATAATTGTTTGCATTATTATTGATCACTGTATTGTTTATTATTTTTTTTCCAACACAGAGTTAGGGTTTGACAGGTACAAGTTTGTTGTGCAGGTAACCATCGGAGAGCAACGCGGACAAGGAGTCAAGTGAGTGACGGATTGATTCAAATGATGATTGTAAAGCGTTGTATAAAACCTTTGATTTGACAGGATGTCGTCAAGGTGTTTATGGGATGCTGATACAGACAACTATGCAGAAGACGTTTTCATGAATGCAAGTACTTGTATTCTTTTCGGACTTTTGTGTAATTTTTGGAGTGGCTTTGTGTTAGTGTGTGTTTATTTCAGAATATTTTTTGTTACTTTCACAGGAAAGCTTGTTCTGTGCGGTGGCCGTGTTTGGAAGCTATTTCTACTAAGCAGCCGGGAGTACGAATGTGGAGGAGGATGGCAGTTGCCGAGGTGAAACGCGCGACAGAAATCCTTTGGAGACTCACGATCATTCTGAGTTGTACATTTTGACTTCTTGTCACTGTGTGTAGTCCTTAATGGTGGTATCTTACTGAGTGGCGTGGGCTTGCAAGTGTTTGCGAACACAGCAACTGTTGTTTTTTCGTCAGATTTCTAAGAGGTTGCAAAGACGTTGGGCAGATGCTCGCAAACAAGTTTAATGGTCACCGACAGTTGTTCTTGTCACCATCAAATTTTGAAGGTGTTCAAAATTTCTTTGCGCAAGCATTCGCCGCTCAGTGAGATATGGGCTGTATGGTTGAAACAAAATTTGAAAATGGACAACACACATCTTACTGAAGCAATAGAACCACGAGAGAAAGAAATGATCATTATATTCATATTAATTATCCCGAAAACTACTATAGGTTGAAGATTAGTATTGTAGTCCATTGCCAAACTTTGTTTGGTGCAAGCGTAACGGAGATCATAAAATGATTGACCCCCAGATCATTTGTCATACCCCTTTGTGTTAATCACTACCCAAAAAGTAGTGCTTCGTTTCAAAAACGGGGTTGACCCCTGCATTAATTTACCATGTTGGTGGATTAATACATCTCCAACCGTGTCAAACAAAACTGAGTATTCTTACCTTTGCTACAGCTCTTCAGTCATTTTCATTTCATTGTGTTGTTGTGATGAAGTGTCAGTTGAGAGTGTGTATTTCAGCACTCAAAAGGTTGTTGAAACTGCGTCGTGCATGAATATGAAATCAGAAGTCATTTGAAATGTGAAATAGTCATTTATTTTCTTTGTGCCTCTCGGCTTTAAGAGGTACTCCAAAAATGCTCACAAATTTGTTTTGTCTGGAAGCAGGCATATTGTCTGATTCCAAGGTAGGTTGCCATGAGCAGTGGCCTCTCGTACGCTGAAGTCATCTCAGTTTCAACATGTATCATACAAATCAATAAACGCGAGACATGTTTTGAAGCAATGGTTCTCTTTGGACTAGCAGTTGACTTGATTCATCAACACAACATAGGCACAAACATCACAAAACAGAAAATTGTCCCCCCCCCCCCCCACACACACACCCCACACACACTTTTCATTCCAACCTCGACCCACCATAACAAAAAAAAGTGATCATTGTGAAAAAATGTAATGAAAAATAAATAGCGGGCGAGCCTGACAGTCATGTAACCTTTTATAACCTTTAATGAACCCGGACGTTAAAACGAACATAAGCTACGTTCGCTAACACTCGCGAACCTTCACTAACACTCACGAACCTTCGCTAACACTCAATGAGATAATGGCTTCAGCTCCTGCTCCTGCCACTCAACCCTGGAGCAGCGGATGAAAATGGATAGATGGTAATCAGTTTTGGTGAAGCAATCAGAGTGTCATGCTTTTCTTAAATTAAAATTTTTCCCCCTTGGGGCATTGGATTGATCACAACTGCGCTGCTTTGGTTGTCTTGGAAAATATTTCGACTCTCATTCGAGAAGGCTGGTCTGTCCTAATAAAGCCTTCTCGGATGAGAGGCGAAAGATCTTCTCGGACAACCAGAGCCATCTTACATTAATATAAGTAAACTTCAGAGGTTCGTGTGTTGTTCCAGAAGGCTCCATTTGAAGGCTCTCCTTGATTCAGTTGTGCCTACGCACTGATGAGGACAGATTTTCCACTCCTTATATCCGAGCAGTTGTTTCCGAGAGTGGTTATCACTTCATATGTCCAGCTGATTGAGGAGCATCAGGCATCTGTCTGTATGTAAGCACCGAACACTTGAAAGTGCCTTGGGAGATGAGATGTTGTCAGAAATTCTGAGCCGGCTTTGAGCGAGAGGCGGTGTACACTCGGGACTGTTTGCCAGGCAATCACTGGCCACATGCAATTGCATCACAGAGAACGTATTTCAGTCGTTCATCTCAAAACGTACATGTTTGAAAGACATTTTAAACAGTGGGAAATATTTGAAGTCAGCTGATTATGGCGTACAGTGAATAGAATATATTTTACTATCTCATAATCAGCAAACTTTGACCCTTAGCTTATTCCATGCCAAATCATCCACTGGGTTTAACAAAGCACATTTTGATTTGAATGAACTTGTAGTTATAGTGTAAATATCATATTGTGGGTGAAACAACAATGGCAAAACATAAATGTGATGTCATGGCTAACTCCACTCAAGTGTGGCTTCTGAGATTTTTATTTTAATTAGCCACATTGGCTAAGAGGTTTCATGACCTGGCGCCATCCATGTTAATTAAAAAAGGTTGACAATCACTGCTTAATTACATGCTCTTTTGAGAACTTTAGTAGTTGTGAGAATGTTTTTTTCTTGTATGGCTACTTGTATGGCTACTTTCATCCCCAGCCATTTAATAATCGTGGTGTGCATAGTCTGTAACCTCACAAACTTTTAGGTATGCCCCTTCAGTCCTCCCATATCGCCCTTATCATTGAGAATGCCCCCCCCCCCCCCCCCTTCACAGTTGTCATAATGGACGCCCACAGCTGCTCTATGATTTTCAATCCTCATCACCCAACTTCCATCTGCTCGCATATTCAAATTCCATTATCATCCATCCTTACTGTCATTATCAGTAAGTAGTGTGTTTATATGCATCATTTATAAGCGGCCCCCTATGGCAGATTGAATTCCATTCGTTTGTATCTGAGATTGAAGCTGCAATTGTGCTCTGTTACACACACACACACACACACACACACACACACACACACACACACACACACTTCTTTGTCATTATTGAATTTGCTGCGAATGCAATAACAAGTTGAATTGAATGAATTGAATTGAATACAACTTTATTGTCAAAGTTTATACTGTATCTAATACATACTCCTTATGAGAATTAGGACAATGGATTTGTGTGGACATTATTTCATAATTTATTTAAACTGCTTTTTCGAGTCAGTCTGTGTTGAAAACATAATTGTCAAACATACAGTATATACAGTACAAAACATCTTTATTTATGTAGCTCTTTCACAACAGCTGCAGCTGTAACAAAACTTAGGTGAACACACACACACACACACACAAGCGCAATTTCATATGCATTTTTTAACTGTTCATGATTGTTAAAAGTATTCACGGTTACAGACACGATAGCACAAAAACAAGACATTTAGCTACACTTTCAATGATCTCACATGAGAGCCACCGTAAGCAGTGTACATAGGTCAATGCAAAACCTTGTAAAATGTTGTTAATCAAATGTGTCATTTAAAAGGCATAACAGTACCCCAAAAATTGGTAGATACATCGGTTTTAGCTAAGGTCACGGTTTGCTTCACATTTGGTACAGTAAGGGAACAAATGAATAGACCTGAGTGTGTAGCTTTTCTTTCGAACCGATTTAATGACAAAATCACAAACACTGCAGTCAGTTCACTGATAAATGGCCCATTAAACAAATAAACAAAATAATTGCACATCAATTATATTATATTTAGTAACATCTGTAAATACGTAGAACCTTTTCTTTTTAGGAAAGTGCACCCTCAATAGTTTCATTTTTATTTTGAAGACATGAACAATGCAAGTTTAACAGTAGCTTTGAATGTGAGCATTTTAATGCTATTAAAAGCAGCGATGGAGTGTCAACTATTATTCCTATTATAATGGCTCTAGCCAGAGAAAGCTGTTTTTCTGCCACAGAATGTTGCGTTAACACTGCACTTGTGTTTGACTTTTTAAAATGTGTTAAAATGTTTAATATTCTGTCGAGCATACTGCAAGCTACGGCGTCTGCTCACCAGAGACTGAGCTGCGTGGAATGGAACATAACGGCTACAGTGCAAGGCGGTTACTCTACCTGTCCCTTATCATACATATTCCTTTTGGGAACTCAACATGCCCCGATGTAGTACCAAATGTATCGAAAAATCAGGATACCTGCACCTTTACCCCCCCCCTAGTCATTCACAGCGTGATAAAAGCGAACTTGAGGCACGTGGGTACGTTTTCACACGGCACTTTCACTCAATTACATTCTACACTGACAAAAGACTTTTTGCGATGCACACGAAAGACGGACACTACTTGCCACCCTTTCAATAGGCCGATTGACTGCTTACAAGTTTGAAGACACCTTTTGATGCTAATTAGAGGACACACCTTGATTGAACATGACCTACGGCAGTGCTTATCAATCATTTTTTGTGACGCCCTGGAGAAAATATTCCGCCCCCCGCCCAACTCTCTGCCATGACTATATATAGTATCATTTGTCAATAAAATTGCAATAAGTATGCATCTGTAGAGGAGCTAAAACTCCTCGCGCACTTTCTGATGCGCTATGTTCAATCTTTTCGAGAGAGAGCATAATTTTTGCCCGAGCCTATTTGTTTTCTAATTCTCTTGTAACACAATTTAAAAGCAATGTCTGATTTTCCTTGGTTGATTTTCATTACATTTATTGTAATCATTATTTCTTTTATTGACAGAGGAGTACATTACCAATAATTTTGTCCACATATGGCTACAAAATCTGTCCGGACAGGTCGACAACACTGAGCACCAAGAAAAAAAACAAGCACCAAGCAAATTAAAAATGCATGTAAAGCTAATTCTCTCAGGGTGGACTTGCACATCAAATATGGTGAACACGAATATTGGGGGTCCACTGTACAGTCAAACCTCGGTTTTCGAACGACTCGGTTCTCGGCCAATTCGGTTTTCGACCAAAAATGTCAATTTTTTTATGCCTCGGATGCCGAACAAATTTCGGTTCTCGAACAAACTGAACGCACTTGAATGCACCATTTGACTCCTCTCGCCTTCCTTACACGAGGAAGTGACACTTCCCAGGGTAGACGAGGAAGTGATGCTTCCTCGTGTTGCTTTCCATTGTGAGCAGACGTGTTCAGTAAACATTTTTATTTTAAAAAGAGCGTGGTTTCGGTTTTCGAACAATTTCGGTTTTCGAACAGCCTTCTGGAACGGAATATGGACGAAAACCGAGGTTTGACTGTACTGTGTTTGTGGATATCTGACAAATCGAGGACAAATACAAATGCTCCTTAAAATAAACACTCAAACACCATAAGTACAAGAACAGAACTAGCATAACCACAGTAAATTAAGTTGAATCTTCCCTCTCAATCCGTCCTCACGTATTGACCCTCGTATGTTCAAAATCACAAAGCTTAACATGTGAAAGTGGCATCTTTTTTCACCGCCTGCTCTCCATCCTATGCCTCCCCTTCAGCTGCATTCGCTCCACTGCTGAGCGGCACTTCATTCAGGGTACTGCGGAGCGTCACTCGAGTGACACTTAAAGAATAATTTCGAGGGATGGCGTTGTGCGGCCGATGGCACATGACATCCTTGAACATTTCTCGAAAGCGGGTGGACATAAGGTTGTACAAGATAGGGTTGACCGCTGAGCTGAGGTAGAACAACACTCCAGAGAGGATGTGCACATACTCGAAGATTTGCCGACGGCTGTCGGTCCACTCGGTGATGAAACTCCACACGAGGCGGTCAGTGTGGAACGGAGCCCAGCAGATCCCAAAAACCACCACTAAAACAACTACAAACAAATGAGAAAAGATGAAAACATTAAGATGAGTGTTAGCGGAAGAGGCAAAGAACCATAACTGAGGTACCGATCATTTTGGGCAGGGGTCGGCAACCCAAAATGTTGAAAGAGCCATTTAGGACAAAAAAACCCAAAAACAAATATGTCTAGAGCCGCAAAAAAAATAAAAGCCTTCTATAAAAGTTACAATGAATGAAACACATGCTGTATGTATGTAGGAGACTGGACTGTCTCAGGATTGTTTGTTATTCATTCCTTTGTTGTGTGTTCACAAACGCCCCCATAGAATTTATTTTGTGATTTCCTCGCCTGATCTTTTGTTTTGGTGCATTATTTTCGCTTTTCTTAGTGTCAATGAAGTGATCATTGACACTTCATTGACCGTTTTTCGGAGGCTGTCTTTGAACGCCTCTCGAGTCGAACGAGAAGAGAGAAGGCACGGAGTCGGACGCAGACGTGTCTGTGTTTGTCGAGGCTGTTAAAAGCATAAATAAAGTGTCCGTTTTAAAAAACCAACACCACAGCTCTCCTTTTTCGGAGCTGCAACATGTATCTATTTGAGCTATATTAGCCTACTATCAAAATCTTTTTCCATTTGCCCAGCCTGGATAACATTGGGCCTCATTCACTAATAAACGTGTGGGAATGTTCCTACTTGTTTATGCAAAATCACACGTGCCACCGGCTCATTTTCCTCACACCACTGTGCATCTGTTGATGAATCAGAATTCTAAATAACAGCGAGTGCCCACGGAAATGACAGGGCGTGCCCACGGTGCACTAATTTATGAAAATAATGTGATGAGAATTGTTTTTCGCAGTTATTTATTAGTTAAGTCATGAGAGAATTTTCAATGTAAGTAATTATCATGAACATGCTTCATCGTGTTTATTTGAATGAGTGTAGTTTCAATACATTGTGCATCTTGGGTAAAAGATGCATGACGAGCCATTATTATTTGTGAGTACACATGGTCTGAGGAGGTTTTACATTTGCTCGCAGATTTTGCACAATTCCAGTATGCATGGTTAGTGCATGAGGCCTGTTAAAACTTGGAAAAGCACACCCACACATTTGCTTCTCCCAAGAAGCCGGCACCAAGTGTCACAGTGGACTGAAATGATCTAGACACAATGAAATGCAGAGTTTGAAGTTGTTTTGTCGTAAGTGATACACAGGAGCATGACTCCTTCTTATGACTGGCTCCAAGTCAGCTCCAATATTATCCAGAGGCTCCCAAATGGCATTGCTGTATTGATGATGTATCTCAATATTTGTTGTTCATGGCTTTTACCAGCAGAAAAGTCATCGCCGCCTCGCCTTCGAGAAGATAACAGGAGTCATCATTCCGCACGGCGGAGCTGATTTATAGCACCCACTAGTTTGGATATCCTGGTAGGAAGGTGTAAAATGAATTGTGCCGCAATTTTGAAAAACTAATTTGGTAGATGCAACCCTTGGTGCGTCCGATTAGTATATCAACTCCCACATCAATTTGCGTGATTTTTCAATTTGCGCCCGTTTCTCCAAGTGCAAACATTGAGTGAATCATATCCCAAGCACACAAAAACAAAAAAATATAAAAAAGAGCAGATTCAAAGCCCTCACTAGAAAATGTAACAAATCAGCTGAAACATACATAACATTTTGGTGACCTGCCGTCGTCTGGCCTTTTGTTGTTGAGTGCGGACGCTGCAGAAGCTGTCCCGCCCGGCGCCTGACTTTGCTTCCATCGCTTGGTGCATCCTCTCCTGTTTGAGCTGCAGCCCAATAAGCGTGTATAAAACACTAATGGTGAGCATGGGTAAGAAAAAAAATAACAAGGTCGTCACTTGGATGATCAGGTTATATATCCACTGAGGCTTCACCAGGGTACACATGGCTGAATCTGGGATCTCCACTTTGTGTGGCCCGTCAGGACTGGTGGAGTTACTGGTCAGGAAGGAAATCCCATGCAGGCTTGTGTTGGGAAGAGCACACAACACTGACATCCCCCACACCGTGAGGATGACCCGCCTGGCATGGGTGCGCGTCACTACGTATTTAGCCCGCAGCGGGTGCACCACGGCGATGTAGCGCTCCACGCTCAGTGCCGTCACATTGAGGATGGAGGCCAAGCAAACCGTCTCCAATAGGAAAATCTTAAAGTAGCAGCCTCCCTTCCCAAAGAGGAAAGGGTAGTTCTGCCACAGCTCGTACAGCTCCAGTGGCATGCCCAGAAGGAGCACCAGCAGGTCTGACACGGCCAGGCTGAACAAGTAGTAGTTTGTCGGCGTCCACATCACCTTGTTGCGGGCGATGACTGTGCAAGTCAGCACGTTGCCAAAGACGCCAACCAAAAATATGATCAGGTAATTGATGAAGATAGGGAGCAACATGGGTGAGCGACGGGGTCCCATATATTTCTCCAGAAACTCTTCCAATGTCAAATTTGTGTTCTCCGCATGCATGTAACTGCCATTGATGTCAAGAGTCATCTTGTTCGAGTGGTGTGAGTACCTGTGAAGAATCACATGAAGCATCCATCCATCAGCGTTAAACGAATAGACACAAAAATGCAGTTGATTTGAACAGACAGAAGACCGACTTATGAATATTCAGCAATACTGTATGTTATTGGTCACATTAACCTTAGGGTTAGCGTGGCTTCTCCATCTTCAGATTTTTTCCACTCTTATTTGCTTTTTGAAGGCTAGTATTATTGACTTATAACGGTAGATCCGCAACTTGGAACAACAGTGTTTACCTACACCGGCTAACCAACCAAATTTCATCGCTGTTGTGGAACAAGTTATTTTAGCATTATCCTGGTAGTTCCCATGCAGCCGGGATAATGTGGGTGAGTGTTCAAAGTGGATGCAACATTATGCCCTAACAAGCTCAGAACTGGTTTAAAAATTAAAATAAAACAGTGCTGGCTGGTGGCCAGCTCCGTGTTCCAACGTGCTTGAAACCATTTTCACACTGTGGCAGATATACGCTTCGCATGAAATCTAAAGCACTTATTGATGGTACATTGGAGTAGTTCGACGCATTCCTCCGCCTGGAGACAAATCGGGAATCTTGGGTAACCTCCATCCATCCATTTTCCGAACTGCTTGATCCTCACTAGGGTCGCGGGGGGTGCTGGAGCCTATCCCAGCCGTCTTCGGGCAGTAGGCGGGGGACACCCTGAATCAGTTGCCAGCCAATCGCAGGGCACACAGAAACGAACAACCATCTATACCCACACTCACACCTATGGACAATTTAGAATGTCCAATCAGCCTGCCATGCATGTTTTTGGAATGTGGGAGGAAACCGGAGCACCCGGAGAAAGCCCGGGGAGAACATGCAAACTCCACACAGGGAGGCCGGAGCTGGAATCGAACCCAGTACCTCTGCACTGTGAAGCCGACGTGCTAACCACTGGACTACCGGGCTGCCTCTTGGGTAACCTGCTCAGAGGCATCTTACTGCTGAAGGCTTGGGACAATACATACCCATACACTCGCCACAGAATCAAGCCCACATTCTTCACACACACCCCTGTTGATGACATGCTGATGTTCATCCTCATGCAACATTTTTTCAAGCAATCTCCAAAACACCCAATTAAATTTTCTGATTGTCTTGATGGAATTGCATCTCAAGGGTGACAGTGAAGAGCGGGCGGAGTGAATGAGATCAAATTGCCATCTGCTCCAAGCCGTTTTATCCAAATCATGTGACCTGAGTGTCTCCATTGCGGTATTCCCAATACACAACTTTTTGATGGTGACAAGGCAACCACTTCTCTTTACGTACAATTTGAACATGTTTTTGTAGATTTTTCACTTGTGTGACATTAATCTCCTGATTTTATTTTGCAGTTAAGGATGCGATCGAGAGTTTGTCAAATATGTTTGGGTGTAGTCCTTTATGTTGAGTCTGTACATTATTGTTGAGGAAATTTCGCCTTACCATGAAAACTGTGGATACTGAACTCTATAATGAACATCTGCTGAAGCACTTAAGACAAAACAAGGTAGTGTTTTTGTTTTCCTCATCTCTTTCTCCTGGGGCAACTTGACAGCCCCCAAACACTTCCTCCCAGTCCTCCCATCTTAATAATAATAAAACATTTTATTTACAAGCGCCTCTCAAGACACCCAAGGACACTTTACAATCAGACAAAACAACAAAACACCAAACGGTCTTCTTCCGTTCTTCAAGGCTGTCAAGTTCCCTTGGAAAGGAGCTCCAATCTCATAATTTGTGCACAGCAGATGCGGTCTGTACTTCGTCATCATGCCAAGATTGAACTGCATTGACCTTTCTTTGTCTCTGATTTTTACATAAGGGGAAGGACTGCCCGCCCCTCATTTACATCCTATGCCTATATAAACGTGTGACTGTATTTTTTCTGGGCTTCCTGACGAAATCTGAAACTCTCAGGAGCCCGAATCGATTCGTGTTGCGTTGTGATAAACTGAGAAAAAGACAACGTGGTGTTGGGTCTTCTTCCACCTTATAGAGAAATAAAAGAACCTGTGTCCAAGGAGGGCAGTAAGGAATTGGACAGCTCCCCTCCTCTACAATTATCAAATTGGATACAGCTTTATAGGCGTCCCCTTCCTCTTGTTTTTAGGCAATCTTAGCAAATGCATCCAATACAAGAAGAAAATGTCTTTGCTTTTGTAATTATTCCCTTTTGTAGATCCCCACTGATTGGGCCGTTTTGGGAGCTTGCATTCAGGATGTGACTCAACATTTTTATTGTCACTCTAATCAGGCAGCCTGTTGCATTGGGGGACTTAATAAGCCAATTTGGTTTCCTGGCCATATAAATATATATTTAAGGCTGAAGTGGTCCATGATTGGCAATTTAATTGTACCTTAGGACACGTCTCTCCAGGAAATCTTAAAAATTTTTCTAAAGTGTTTTTTAATCGTGTTCATTATATTATTGTTCTGGCGGCCCGGCGGCCGAGTGGTTAGCGCGTCAACCTCACAGTGCAGGGTATTGGGTTCAATTCCAGCTCCAGCCTCCCTGTGTGGAGTTCGGATGTTCTCCCCAGGCAACAAAGGAGCATCAAGAAGAAAGCAGTGCATCTTTCAGATGTTCTGCGTTAAGGGCAAAGCAATGTGGTCAGTGGAATTATAGTGGTCATTAGAACCTCCACTCGATGAAAGATGGACGGAATTTGAAGAAATTATTACAAAATAATTTTTTGCAGGCATGTGTGGCCTGTTTGAGGGGAACTTTTAATTTTTATAATGATTTTTTTTTTTTTGCAAGCTCATGAAGCAAAAAATGCAAACGCTTCTCTCTGATTTTATGTTTTCTGGTGTAGTATAATTTCATCATTTAAATCGATCCGATAATTTCAATCCTCAAAGGGAAACGAAATTACTCAAAAGTAATTTTATTTGTAATATATACGCTGGCAATCACTCCTCACCTATTTTTATCGAGAGAACACATTGAACGGGGACAACCATTAATCACCTGTGTTTATGGAACGTAACCATGCAGTGTTGCTACTGAGAAGATGGAATTAGCATGACGCATTTTGCAAAACAGAGTTAGATATGTTTTATGTTGAGGGGGAAGAAATTTCATCTGTGCTGTATGTTACACACACGTACAGCACATATGACAATAAAGTGTATTCAATTCAATTCAATTCAATTCATATTTCATGTTTTCCTTATTTGACTAAAACCACCTGTTGCTCCAAGTGCCATGGATACTGTATTTTCTAACCTGGTTCCTGTCTGTGGCTTTCTCAGCTTTGCGCTAAAAAGTATTTTTCCCTTTGCAGTATTTCGTTTTTTTGGTGTTTTTTTGGGGGGCAAACACAGCATTGCATGTGACTTAGGTGTTATGTCCAACTTCTGTCTGCGTTGCTCCAACTCGACAAAAAAGATGTTTATGATGTGGTTTAGTTTTGCCTCCTTGACTTATTCTGCCTGGATATCACATGCAATCAGTCTGTTGACAACAGAGTGTGGTGCACAGTCTAATGGAGTGGCTGCTGTCGGAGAAGAACAAGTGCAGCCAGTCATTAGGAGTTAAGGAAGACGGGCGGCCGAAGCCAATAATAATAATGCTCGACAATTTGACCGCTACTATGAAGCAGTTTGGGTTTGGTGGAGTCAGCTCGTTTAAATCTAAATCGAGTAAATCTGATCTCAATTCTGTCCCTAATGTCTATTCTTAGGATGGGAACACCGTATTGACAGTTTGGGGACTGCGAAGTTTGGGAGCAAACAAGACTGATTATTGGCAAAGTTCCTCTGATTGAAAGAGCTTCTACCCGTATCCGCTTTTGTAAGTACAGTAATCACTTTTTACAGGAAACCAAAACGGTCTTCATTACGGTTACTGCTCCAGCTACTTTACAGTGACTCATACATCATGTGCAGTTAGGCGTCTTAAAATGGAGATTAGTCGAAGACAGTTTTGGGGTGTGAATGCATGTGAGGAACACAGTAACACCCTTCATGAGGTGCTGATTTGTCTATTTTTACCTTTAGGTGTGCGTTTGGTAAGGTAACCCTTTTATAGCATCTTTGCTAAGTTAGTGTGGGACAAGCGCCATTTGTCATTGCTGTAGATTTCATCTGGATCCGGGTTAAATTTCCAGATTTCATGTGTCCATTCACTCTGGGGTAGAAACAACTCTGAAGCCAGAGCATCCTAAGCATTCACCTATATTATCTTTATTATACCGGACTTGTATGTGCGGTATTGGAACCGAAGCTTAACAGAGACAAAGATTTTATAAGTATCATGCTTTGGTTGCATCCATCCATCCATCCATTTTCCGAACCGCTTGATCCTCACTAGGGTCGCGGGGGGTGCTGGAGCCTATCCCAGCTGTCTTCGGGCAGTAGGCGGGGGACACCCTGAATTGGTTGCCAGCCAATCGCAGGGCACACAGAGACGAACAACCATCCACGCTCACACTCACACCTAGGGACAATTTAGAGTGCCCAACGAGCCTGCCATGCATGTTTTTGGAATGTGGGAGGAAACCGGAGCACCCGGAGAAAACCCACGCAAGCCCGGGGAGAACATGCAAACTCCACACAGGGAGGCCGTAGCTGGGATCGAACCCGGTACCTCTGCACTGTGAAGCCGACGTGCTAACCACTGGACTACCGGGCCGCCCTGCTTTGGTTGCATATTTTACTTTTTGCTTGCTGGCACCCTGACAAATTTAAAATGTAAATAGATAGGATTAGTGTATGGAATAGCTCTACATGTATAATTGATGCTTGTTATATTTCCTTACGCCGAGTCTCCACTCTAATTTTGGGGGGGATTATCTCTTCACCTGAAAAATTATTTTAGAGCACCTGGTATTGCTTGAATACAAATTCAGACCTTCGCGGGAATTACGGTGTGTCTGGCAGGCAAAGATAAATTATAACTGCTGAAACACTACATTAGTCTTTATGACAGACCAACATAATTAAAATCTGGAGGCACTTATTGTAGAGGGTATAGAGTAAGTACCCCCCCCCCCAAAAAAAAAAGAAAGTTATATTGGTAGGAGTGCACATGAGTATTGAAAATGTTAAATGTGCACCATAGTCTGGTGCGCCACTGACATTTTTTTCTCCCGAGGGGCGGAGCGGTGGATGAGGCTCAAAGCGAGGAACCTTGA
Organism: Hippocampus abdominalis; assembly: GCA_018466805.1. Lineage (NCBI taxonomy): Eukaryota > Metazoa > Chordata > Actinopteri > Syngnathiformes > Syngnathidae > Hippocampus > Hippocampus abdominalis. Next base: position 8,151,634 of record CM031701.1, on the reverse strand, counting down.
AAAAGTCAAACCCATGTCGTACAATGCAATAAATATAGTATAGAATACCCCCCCCCCCCTCAAAGGTAATCATACCTTCCCTTACAATCTCAAGACTTCAGCTCAGTGAGCATCTAAGGAGAAAGTGGTGGGGAAGCTTTCTTCAGTCAATGGACATTTCAGTCCTCTGAGGTCCATACAACATTGATGATACTTTTTAAATGATACATTATGAGAATTTATGGATGAAGTTATTTTTCATTCTGGTATTGCTTGGAATTTATTTATTGATTTATTTAGGTTTTTTTGTGTGTGTTTAACCCTTTCATGCACCCTGTAACCTGATAACACGATAAGCTGTCCATTGTAGTAACCGCTGTCCCTGAAAGGGTTGATTTCATACAATCACAGAAGAGGATTAATGTTGAAAACCGGAAAGATGTGATGATAAACATAGAATAGCAAATGTAACCTTGCGACGTAAAAGCAGCGCATACTGTTCAGTATTCCGTATCTTTCACCCAATAATAGTGGCTAACATTCGGTGACACTTGTACACATGTTGAATTTTACTGAAACATTTCCTGATCAGTTGATAAAAGTTTTATGGTTTTCATGATTTCATATGGTAAAATTGCTTCTAAATTGAACAAATCTGGTGTCAGCAGCTTGCCACTGACCTCCACTGAACTCTGGAAACCAGACATGCATGCCAAGATTTGATCATGAGCATATTTCAAAATATCTGAGTTGATTTTCGCTCCGGTTTCCTCCCACATTCCAAAAACATGCATGGCAGGCTGATTGGTCACTCTAAATTCTCCCTAGGTGTGAGTGTGGGTGTGGATGGTTGTTCGTCTCTGTGTGCCGTGCGATTGGCTGGCAACCGATTCAGGGTGTCCCCCGCCTACTGCCCGAAGACAGCTGGGATAGGCTCCAGCACCCACCGCGACCCTCGTGAGGATCAAGCGGTTCGGAAAATGGATGGATGGATGAGTTGATTTTCCATGCTTTTATTGTCTGTTCCTACCTTGCCTTGATCACTGCAGCAGAATAATGTACATTAAAGATCATAAATATGTTTCCCAACAAATTAACAGCTGACCGAGAACGAAAACAAATGCCTTACCCATAGGGATCATCATCATGTGGTTATTTCACCTGGACACTAATGCTAACCAGAGTGTCTTAAGTCTTAATGAGTCTTCGTAAATTAAAGTCAACTAAAATCTTAAATGTCATCCTAAGTGCCTTACCTTGTCTTGAGTTTGTTGGCTTGAATGGAGTGTGAACAATGCGCTGCTCTCTGGTCTGTCGCTTCTGCGCCTGATCTGTAGCTCTCTCTCTCCAAGCCTCCCTTCACCATCGCCACATGCCACCCTTTGTTGTCAACCACCACCCTCTACGTATTCATATACGCACACGCCACCCAGGCATTCAAATTGATATCTGTGTCCAGCGTAACTACATAATGACTGTAATACTAATTGCAGGAACTGTGTGTGTCTGACACTGGCATGGCAATCATGCTCATTTCCTACAGTTGATCATTCACTATTGTGGGATTATGATTCTTGGATATTAGCATATAAAGTGATGCTGCATTTGAAAAAATGACGTCTTTTCCTGCATGGAATGTAATCAGCACTCCCCCATTCTGTCAGTCATATTCCATTAAGAGCACATGTATTCTGTCAGTCATATTCCATTAAGAGCACATGTATTTGTCTTCCTGATCCCATGAAGCCTACCTAGCTTAAGTCATCTTGGAACTTTTGTGTGCTGTTACATTCATATGCAAATGTCTGCGTTTCCATCCTCCCACAACTTCAGGGGGGGGGGGGGACTCTAAAAAACATTAATTACGTGTTAAATGTGGAAGCAGGGAATTGCGGGAAATTATCTTTGATCACATTAAGATGGGCAGCTGGAAAATACACACTGCCCGCTGCGGACATTGCCTGCAAAGCAAAGATTGGAGCAATCTGACAACAATTGACTTTGATTGATAATCAGCAGGTGCTTTCTGGGCCAACTTGCTCACTCTTGATTTTTAGAGGCTAAGATGTTGAGTTCCAAACGATTTTACAGACCATGTTTTGAAATTATCAAGTGAGAGTAATGTAAGAGTGTGGTACAGTAAAACATACCATCATGAGGCCATGAAACTCAGCCGTCACTCTTTTTTTCTTTGGCACCAAGCAGTGTAAAATTATATCAACGCACCTGTGTCAGAATCCTTTTTGTTCTGTTTTGGAAATGAGTCAAGTGTGGGCCATCATCAGTCCCTAATTTGCCTTCAATAATCCTGATGACTGGTCTATGCAATGCAATTATGCCGTTCAAAGTTTCCGTAGCAGCAAGATGGTGAAGTCATACTTCTGTTTTGATGTATCAAAATGAATATTGAATTTCTTTGGAAAAATGATGATGGATGCCCGAGATGCAAACAGTCACTTGTTATTTTGGGCCAAATGTTCTGGCCTTGTGCTCACCGAAGTATGGGCCGTTATTTCAGGAATTTGTCGGAGCGCTCCGATTGGTCAGTTTCTAGTCTGTGCAGGACGGTCCCTGGAGAAATCCACTGTTGTGAGCAACGGTAAGCCAAAGGTAAGTTGGAGAGTTTATAGAACATGTTTGTTAATTTTTGAAACAGACGTTCCAACTCATATCCCTAGCAGCCATGCAACATGATCCTTTGAGCTGGAAAATATTCATGCAAACTGAGCCAAGATTGTTTTCAATGACATCTGTTTCACAGGTGCCATGTTAGATGCAAACTGCCGCAGTTATGAGGAGATGAGGGTAACAACTGAAAATGTCACAGCATTTAAACTAAAAGGAGCAGATGGAGGCTCAAGACAATTTATTTTAGTGTGATGAGTAGATGTTGACCCTTTTTTCCCCCCGTTTCAATTTGCAACCATTTGTGTTATTAGTTTTCTATGATCAAGATCAATGTAACGACCAAGCATTTTTTTTTCTTACATAAAACTGCAAGAATGAGGGGTGGAAAAGGTTTTTGACAATGCAGGCACAACTCATTTACTAACAAGGTCAAGCAGTGTACAGTAACGCAAATGCTAGTCAAGATGGCAGCACTCATAGATGCGGGGGATAAGCGGCCCCCTTCTTCTGTGCTGTTTTTGTAGTCACGTGTTCACTATCAAACAAAAAGTATTCTTAAACACATGACTGAATCCAGGAAAAAATAATCTTGTCTCAAAGATGCAGTCTTACTTTAAACTGATTGGAGTTGTAACGTATTCGATCTTTGAGTATCATTTCAGTATCTCAAGGTCGGGCCGATTATCCTCTTTTTTGGAAATCAAAATATGGCCACACTAGTTTAGTTGTATACAGTGATGAGATATTTGCAAGAAGCCATGATTTATTCTGTTGTTTGGATAGCAACAGGTGTATACACTGGTTAATTTGTACCTTTTGTCAACCAATGGAAGAGCATTGAATTTCTCTGCCTGTGTCTATTAAAAATAACCAGACACTAAAAACAATAATCAATCAACTGTGATGGATTTGCGACCAGTTCAGGGTGTTAACTGCCTCTCCCCCAAAGTCAGTTAGGCTCCAGTTGGCAGGCCTGTGACGCTCGTGACGTTAATCAGAATGGATGGATACATAATTGATAAAGACTGTGAACATACTGCCTGAATTATTTCACTTTTAACAACACAACTAAAGAAAGCAGAATTGATTTCCTCAAGACTCAACATATACCGATCCAACAACAACAAAAAAAGTTGAGAAAACCGAGATATAAACCGAAGCGTAGATTTTTGTAAACCGTTCTACGCCTGGCATGCATTTGGGCGCCTTTTTACACACACACACACACACACACACACACACACACACACACACACACACACACACACACACACACACACGCACACACATTTTATATATATATATATCCATCCATCCATTTTCCCAACCGCTTGATCCTCACTAGGGTCGCGGGGGGTGCTGGAGCCTATCCCAGCCGTCTTGGGGCAGTAGGCAGGGGACACCCTGAATTGGTTGCCAGTCAATCGCAGGGCACACAGAGACGAACAACCATCCATGCCACACTCACACCCAGGGACAATTTAGAGTGCCCAACGAGCCTGCCATGCATGTTTTTGGAATGTGGGAAGAAACCGGAGCACCCGGAGAAAACCCACGCAAGCCCGGGGAGAACATGCAAACTCCACACAGGGAGGCCGGAGCTGGAATCGAACCCGGTACCTCAGCACTGTGAAGTCGACGTGCTAACCACTGGACTACCGGGCCGCCATATATAAATAAATAAATAAATAAATAAATAAATATAATATATACATACATACATACATACATACACACACACACACACACACACACACACACACACACACTGTATAATCGTTTTATTTTGAAAAGTCCTCCCGGATGAAATCATCCTGATATTTTTTTCCCTTTACATGGTCAGAGTGGTCAACCGATCAATGCGAAAGAAATACTAGGACGACACGTCACGGCGCATTACGAGGTAAGTAGAAAAATTTTATTACATACTCTAGTCACGGTTTGCTTGTGACGTTTGCCGTTATCCTTGTCGTGGGTGTTCCGTTAGCAGAAGGGAAATTCTCTTGGAAAGAGAAAGACGTTCTTCGGCATCGTTTTTTTTATTTTATGAACGGAGCTCAATGGAAAGTCGAAACGGCACCACGTCACAGTGCACGGCTTTTAAAACAGTTTGACAAGTGAACACTTGTTATTCTCGCGGCTTCGTAAAGCTTTTCTGGGATTGTGTGTTTTGTTGTTGCTGTTTCAAATTCACCGAACTAATCACGTGACTTTTACACTAAAACTGCTTGCAACTACCTGTACATGACAAACACTTCAGTCGGGTTGAGTCTTCATTGTCCATTGGTGTGAATGTGAGTGTGAATGGTTGTCTATCCGGTATATGATTGACTGCCAACCAGTTCAGGATGCACCCTGCCTCTCGCCCAAATTTAGCTCTCGTCACTTGTGACCCGATAAGGACAACCAGTGTTGGAACTGAGTGCATAAACCATGGCACTGCTTTGTTGTATATAACTGAAACAAGTTTGTGTTGTGTACAGGAACATGTCAGCGAACCATGCCAAGCCCAACATCAGCCACTCTCAGGCAGTAGACATTGTTAAGAAATACTACAACCTGACTCCCTCTCAACTCCACTGTCTGCCCAGCTACGATGACCAGAACTTCTCTATTGCGACTGTCGATGGTGGCGAGTATGTGCTGAAGATTATGAACTCAGTGCACACAAAGGACCCGACTCTGATAGAACTGCAGACATATGCAATGAACTTTCTGCACGAAAATGGACTTCCTACGCAAACAACCCGGAAAACAACCATGGGACAAGTCATGTTTCTCGAAGGCATTGGTAGGATACACGATTAACTGACTGATAGAGACATAGATAGACTGAAAAAATGGGTCATCTGGATTTAGATGCATTTTTTTTTAAAGATGTATAGTCTAATTAAAAAATGTATCTGGATCCAAATGATTTGACAAACCCATTTCCAATGAAGTTGGGGCGTTGTGTTGAACATAAATAAAAACAATACAATGACTTGCAAATCATGTTCAACCTATATTTAATTGAATACACCACAAAGACAAAATATGTAATGTTCAAAGTGATCAACTTTATTTTGTTTTTAGCAAATAATGATTAACTCTATGGCTGCAACACATTCCAAAAAAGCTGGGACAGGTGGCAAAAAAGATCAAGAGGAATGATCATCAAACGCCTGTTTGTAACATCCCACAGGTGCACAGATTAACTGGGAACAGGTAGGTGCCCTGATTGGGTATAAAAGCAAAGATGGGGCGGGGTTCACCTCTTTGTGAACAACTGCATGAGAAATAGTTGAACAGTTCAATATTCCTCAACATACAATTGCCGGTAATTTAGGGATTTCATCATCTACGGTGCATAATATTATCAAAAGGTTATTTTCCAAATACTTGGTGATTTACATGGATAGCAGGATTAAACTGGCAGGCACACACATCAAACGTCTGCTCGAGGACCCATCAGCGCCTTCACTCCTTGTGGCGTCAGAGAATATTTGGAGTTGGCAAAAGCATTATGTTGATTTTCTACGGAGCGACCATTGAGTCTGTCCTGCGCTTTGGAATAACCAGTTGGTTTGGGAACCTAACTATTAAATATAAAGCTCGGACAACCAGCTTGGTTAAGAAAGCAGGGAAGATAATGGGGCAGCTCCCACCTTCTGCTCCCGAGGACATATATGTCCATTCCATTATTCAACAGGCCAACAACATTTTAGATAATCCTTCCCATGTGCTACCCTGCCAATTCAAGCTCCTAAATTCAGGAAGGATTTATAGGACTCCTCTCTGCAAAGTAAATCCATATACAAACTCATTCATACCGCAGGCTATTAGCTTGATTAATAAACAATTAGAGGGAGGCAGACAGACAAGCAGGAGGACATGAAGGCAGCGCTGAGTGTGCATATGCCTGTAACGCATTGTTACACAACATGGAAAAAGAAAAAGATTAAAATGTTGGTAAGTAACAAATCCAGTGTAATTATCTTTCAGTAATATTTGTAAAAAGTAGGAAATATATCATTGTTCCTATACGTTGTATATACAGTATACTGTGGGCTACACTACTGTTATATTACTGTTAGATCACTGTAGAGTTCGGGATATTCGGGTGTCAGGCCACAGCTCAGAAGGGACCTAAAATGGTGAACCCCTGCTGCGAATAGTGATCAGTCAAACCTGTTGATAGTTTTAGTTCTATTTCACATTGAAAGTTGAGATAAATTATAGCAATTGAAATAATGAAAATGGCAATGTGCTTATAATGTTTGTGTGCAAATTGAAAAGCATGGTTATTGATATACTGAATTAGATTTTGCTCAGAGTAGAATAGAGATCGTTGCCATAGAGACATTTTTAGCATCACCGCCGCCAAATAAGGTCACTGAACACCAAGTACAAACACCTCAGGATCAAACGATGTAGTTCTAAACCACTGACAATGACACAACAGATTAAACTGCATGTCAAAAGCTGCAGCAAAGTAGGCCATCTGGACCTGACTCCAAATGACTTGCAAATGACTTCCAAATGTCACGTTTATCCATTTATTGTTTCTTAAGGTCTCCCCACACAATGTTGCTCGAAACAGAAGACAAAAGCCACACTAAGTGTTTGATTGCTCTATTTGGCAGATTGTGGTTACGGTTCACAGAAGTACCTGGTGCGCCTATTGGCTTATTTGCCAGGAGTCCCTATTTCCGAGGTGCCTTTTTCACCACAGCTACTTTATGAAGTAGGCCGGACAGCAGCCAGAATGGACAATGCCCTCAATGAGGTGAGCACAATTTTATCGTCGAGCATGTGATTTCCCTTGGTTGGTTTCAGTAGTTGAACTTGTACAAATTGTCATGGGTTGCATCAAAGCAGCAGTTTTATCAGAACTGAAGGCTTTTCTTGATTTTCACTCTTTGTGATTTGAGGATTTGAACCCATTATTACTGAATGGGTTTATAACGCTCAGTGTGGACTACCGACATTTGGATCGGTACATGGATGGATGTTTTGCAATGTTTTTTAAGGTGTGTACTGCAATGCTATAAAAACTTTGCAGTTCAGTTAATGGTCTACTCGCCTTGTTGATCATCAGCTCTCACCGTCTGGTTGCACGTGTTGCGTCACACCACACCTGCAAAACACACCTTCCGAGGTATTTGTTATTTCAGTATAAGCACAGGATAAGCCACTTCCCTAGCTATTCCAATGAAGTTGGGACGTTGTGTTAAACACATATTAAAATACAATGATTTGCAAATCATGTTCAACCGACATTTAATTGAATGCATTAGTTTCAATTTTCGTAGTTTCATTGAAGTAATCGTTAATTTACGTTTTTGGAGGCGGTCATGAAGGCCTCTCGAGTCGAACAGAAGGAGCGTAGCTCCATCAAGTGGATGCATTGTAGATTGCGCCTTATAATCCAGTGCGTCCAATATATTAAATAAATTACAAAATAGGCTATTCATTAAAGGTGCGCCTCATAATCCGGTGCGCCTCATAATCCAGTGCGCCTCATAATCCAGTGCGCCTTTTAGTGCGGAAAATACGGTAATCACTAACTTGGAATTTTATGGCCGCAACACGTAGAGAGCAAGAAGGCGGTCTTCAATTGGCCGCTCCTCAGCGGCCAGCTTTACATCATCTGCAGTTCCTTTTAAATGTACTTTGCACACGTCCATCTCCCGCAGTCTACATGCCATGTAGACCGCGGTTGCCTCTGTCTGTGCTGAATTTGAAGGGAATGAGTGGAGCCACTTCCATTGGATGGCAAACACGTCGGCTGCTTTCTTTCCCACGACGGCGCAAAAGAAAGAAAAACTCCACCCATGAGCACAGTTAAGACTGCACTCTGCGGTAGACTTCCAATAGACATGACAATCGAACTCTGAAAGTATAAATGTACTCTGAATACTAAGGATAATTTCTGTCACTAACATGCCAGTGTTTCGTGTGATTGAAAAGGGCTGCGCCATTTGATTGATAACATTATCATGTTATCATCTTACAGGGTATCATCATTGGTGAGTGGTAAGGTTAAGTATAAATTAACAGCGAGTAAAATACAGTAGTTGTGTTTTATAAATAAGTGTTAGGAGTGCTTTTATGAACAGGATTATCTGTGTGTGTTTGTTTTGTGTTTTACAGCTAAATTTGAAGCTCTTTGGAAGGAATCTTTGGCAATACACCCTCAGCTCTCTTGATAGTTTTGGCCATCATATTTTGTATTTTCAAACATCCTATTTCTATTGTTTTTGTCCCCAGATGGAGCATCCTCAACTTAGTGTGCTGCAGAGGGAAGGATTCATATGGAGTTTGTCAAATATTCCCCTTCTGGAGAACTACATGAAAGTGCTCGAGGGACAACCTCTCCTGGGGGTTGTCATGTCTGTCCTCCATCAGTACAAAACCGCCGTGGCCCCCAAATCCTCCAGTTTTCGCACCTGTAAGCGTTGTTCTGTCTGGTGAACATGTTTGTGAACGATGAGCAAAGGCTGGATACAGCCTTGAATAGATAAATGAATGAAAGTCCTTTATATGGTTATTAACCCTTTCATGCACCAATCATGACAACCTGCAACCTGATGACTTCAAAAAGCTTGTGTTTTGTTTTGTTTTTTTCTTTCGTCAGGCCTCATTCATGGAGACTTCAATGATCTCAATTTGCTGGTGCAAGATGATGAAAGCAACGGCCACAAGATTTCTGGGATCATCGACTTTGGCGACATGAACTTTGGTTGCTATGTCTACGAGCTCGCCGTGGCCATCGCATACATGATGCTGGAACACTCCAACCCCATTGAAGTGGGTGGACATATCCTAGCCGGCTGGGAAAGTGTTTTTCCCCTCAACGCGGCGGAGAGAGACTGTCTCTTTTGGTTGGTGCTGTCACGGCTGTGCCAGTCAATAGTGATGGGTCATCATTCGGTGACTTTGCAACCTGAAAATGAAGAATATCTGATGATTTCATCCAAGAAAGGCATTCCAATTTTACACATGCTATTTGAGATGGGAAAGGAGCAAGTGGAGAAAGTGTGGTTCCAAAGTGCTGCTCGATTCAATGATAGAACGTAAGCCAGGCAAGATATTCTTATATTCATTCAAAACAATATGTTGATGAAAATAGTTTGAAAGAATCCGTTTCACAAAGTCATCATCTTGAACAGAGATTTTTCTTTTCCAAGCGTTATATTTAGCCATGTACTGTAGCATTCTTGTGCTTTCCTTCATCAACTTTATAGACGAGCGGAAGTCCTAGCTGATTGTTTTTCACCTCTGGTGGGGAAAAAAATGAGACAATAAAGCTCATAAAAGGTTTGGAGAAAGTGGAAAAAAAGGTGCAGTTGGTTAAAGCCTCACTATGTAAATTTAATGCCGCTTGAAATGGAGTGTAGGTTTAAAAAAAAAAAACAATTTGCCCACACAATGCAAAACACAAATGATATGTGCTCTGTTGTTGCTTTGGAAAAATCAGTATTTCTCATTGACAATATATCAGTATGTAATGGCCAGAACAGTTATAGTTTATAAATGCTGTAATGTGAAATCAATGTTTTTAATCCATTTCAATTGTCACGAACTTTGATACTTTTGTAAAAAAAAAAATTCAAATAAGTATGGAAAATACTCTACTTGAAATATTCGTATATTTCAGCATCAACGTTAGGAAACTGTATGTGCATGAAAGCTTGAGTGGATGTGTGACGTGCTCAACATGAAATAAATGGGAACACATTGCCACATAATCTGTCTTTAGCTCTGCAAGGCACAGCACGGAGTTAAATATGACTACTTTTCCCAACAAAGTCTCAGGGAATTTCTTTTCTTTTCTATGCAGGAATTGCGCAGATTGGCTTGATTTTAAAATTTAAAATGCAGCCATGAGCTGCGTTGGACACTAGATGGAGACATCATTTCATATAAACCTACCCTCTTCATCCTACATTGAAAGGCAATGGAGTCTGTGTGTACATATCTATCTATCTAGTCAATAGTGGATCGTACCAATGCCTTTGAGAAACATGACTTGTCCCATCGTTCTATGTATATGTATATATATATATATCCATCCATCCATTTTCCGAACCGCTTTATCCTCACTAGGGTCGCGGGGGGTGCCGGAGCCTATCCCAGCCGTCTTCGGGCAGTAGGCGGGGGACACCCTGAATTGGTCGCCAGCCAATCGCAGGGCACACAGAGACGAACAACCATCCACGCTCACACTCATACCTAGGGACAATTTAGAGTGTCCAATCAGCCTGCCACGCATGTTTTTGGAATGTGGGAGGAAACCGGAGCACCCGGAGAAAACCCACGCAGGCCCGGGGAGAACATGCAAACTCCACACAGGGAGGCCGGAGCTGGAATCGAACCCGGTACCTCTGCACTGTGAAGCCGACGTGCTAACCACTGGACTACCGGGCCGCCCATGTATATATATATGTATATATATATATATAAACATGCACACTCACACAGTGTTCGCTTGCCACATCGTAGTTCCCTTAAGTCTAAACGTCTGCTCGGCAACGGCGTTTATCTGACTCTTGATGCTACCTTGACGCCGCAAAATGCAGGTCTCCTCTTCACTGTTTTATCGACTTCTTTTCACCTGCCTTGTCTCTTTTTCCCCTCACCTTTATTATCCATAATCCATAAATGATGGCTGGAATACAAATGGAAACTGTGAGGAGTTAGTATAATATTCCAACCACACTCAAAAGTGCCATTAATCCTCTTGGCATTTGGAAATAGTGAGCGCACTTCTTCATGGTGCACCTCTTTTAAATACGGCAGAGGACTGTAATTGGCATCCAAAAAGGAAAAATAAATCTTTTAGCCATAATTAGGCTATTTTGAATGAGTTTTTATTTCCTTTGGATCGTGCACAAAGTTATATATTCACATTTGTTTACTTCTCAAACAAAACACAATATTGGGAAGCAGAAAACTAAGGAAATCAATCACAAAACTCCTGCATGAAAACAAAAATTTACCGGTAATGCTCAGCCACTGCATTCTGATTATTATTATTATTTTTTTACCAAATATTGATTTTCAATGTCATGTAACACTTTTTTTCCTATTTTTCAGAAACAAGACTAAAAAAAAGTTTGGAATACTAAAAAAAACACAACTCAAATGAGCAGATGGAGTTCACAGCCACTGGCATGTAAAACCAAAAAGATTTCTCTTCACAACTGGGATTCAAGAGAAGGAAGGTCTCTCGTAAGCCGCTCCCTGCATTCTTATCAGTTTGTTGAATGTTGACTCCAGTCATGAACTTTGCTTCTTTAGACCTACAAAACTCCCAAAGAAGTGAAAAACGAATGCCACGTGCTGCTTCACCAGTTGTGTCTCAGCTTTTGCTGTATGACAAAACATTGTGGCCGACCTGGTGGAAAATACAACCGCTACATTGATCTATTACAGAAGAGATGTGCATAGCATAGGGAGGTATGATAATTGATTGGTCAGAGGTAGACATAGACTGTGGGGGCAGATCAATTGTGCAATAAAACAAACATTATTTGACAGAGGAATGTGAAATTGAGGTTTTTTTTTTTCAGGCTAAAAGTGACTGCAATGTGCAAGAACGATTTGCAGTATGGTCTCACACAAACCCTCATACCTGGCAGCCACAAGTAGTGGATACTGTCCAGCCATCGATTTTTTAGTTATTTTTATTTGTAATTTATGTTCTATGGAATTGTGACACTCTTCCCCAATCGCGAAGACAAGGTGTCACCAATTTTATGAGTATTTAGTTTAAAAAAACTTTGTTCGGCCATGTAGGCCTGCAAGAAATGTACTTGATGATGTCATGTAATTGTTTTGTGTCCATGTCCCAAAGACTCGGCAAGACCACTCAACACATGAACAGCCATTGCGTGATGATTCCTTGTCCATGATGAAACGTTTGGCCAACCAGCCTGTTGTCAAAGTATCAAAATACACTCTTGATCCCGATTGGCTATCGCTGATGTGACACCGCCGAAGAAGAGGAGGAATAGGAGTTAACTATAATTTAGCGATGATGGAAGCATGGCTAAAATAATAATGACGTTATTTCGTCAGCTTGAAATAATGACGGACTGACGATGATGGCACGGCCAATGTCGAATGACAGACGGGCAAAATTTCCTGACGCATCTACCTCTGGCAAGGGTGCAAAAACTATGCAAATAAATGCCAGAATGGAATGTTTGTATGTGTGAGTACTGTACTGGAAATGAATTCCCTACTTTCAGGAAAAGTGTTCACGCCTTCATGACGGTAAGGCATTTCTTTTCACCACAAATGTTATTACTCAAGATTTTGATGATTAGCTGCATGCATTTAGAATTGATGAGGAATATGTTCACTCTTATTGGCATGTCTGATTTAGTTTTATGATTGGCATGATGGGCAGTTTTAACCTACTGCTGTTTTGGATGAGCTACCTGAAATAGGTTGAATAAAAGAAAAGTGTTTGGAATTGATTTTTTTTTTTTCATGTGTGAGGCACGGTATAGTTTGCATTAACACTCATTCATTTTAATCTTAAAACTCAATAATGGCATTCTTACTGAACTGTCAACGCTACATTGTGTCAGTGTAACACACTAGTGCAGTGTTTTTCAAACTTTTTTGAGCCAAGGCACACTTCTTTCATTGAAAAAAAATCTCGCGGCACACCACTAGCTGAAAATGTAAAAAAAAAAAAAAAAAGCTTATTTTAACAATTAACGTGTTATATTGTTACTATAACCGTTTTTAACATTGAAGAATGACGCTGGCATTTAACAGCTTGAATTGGAATCAAATGAGCACAAAGAAAAAAGTATTTTGTAATCTTTCATATTTATTGTTTCACTGTCGTCCTGCATTCATGCGACACAAATTCGCTTGTCTCTTGTGGGCGAAACACAAGGCAATTGGTTAGCTGTTGCTGCTCCCTAGCGGTATGGGAGGGTACTACATGATTACTTTCTGGGCGATAGACCGCACAGGCACACAAATTGGATATTTTACAGTGGCACACCTGACAATGTCTCGCGGCACAGGGGTTGAAAAACACTGCACTAGTGGGTGTTGAACATTTTAACACTTGAGTAAATGTGACTTGAACATCGGGTAGCGTGGATGCATGTAGACACTTTGCCCGTGTTAAAATAGCAGCCACCAACGAACGCAGTGAGCGGAGATTCAAAGAGCGATCCTACTCTCCCTTCTTGTGGAGGCAGCACTTCATGGCCAAGACACCCAATGACTCAATGCTCTCCATGTTTGCACTGTGGTTGAGAGGAAAGTAATTTTATCTGTGCTGTATGTTGCACATAGGGAATATTTGACAATAAAGCTTGACTTGACACAGATTACTGACGTTAGTATATGATCGCACTGCAATTCTACTTATCGTTTGCATGTGCTTCTATGTAGACCAGCAGTTTGAAAATAATGGGGCGTGAAAACCTTTGAAAATAAGCAGCTGACAAAACATTTACTTGGTTGTGTTATTTCTCTGTCGATGGATGTAAGGGCATTCCAGACACCCGACTATTGGAATAAAAGCAATCTATTTTGCAGAATATGTACAATTTAAATATATTTTAAAATACTTGTATTAACACTTAGCAGTGAATTACGTTCATTCTTGATTTATTTATTTATTTTTTAGTTAGAGCAAAATCGAGATTCTCATTTACATTTTGAAACGTGATAAACTGTCTCATGTGTCGACGAATGTATCCACTAAGAGCTTGGCTGCTGTATATTCCAAGCATCACTAATGTGTCCGACTGATGTTGACGTCACCGACAGCACAGCTCAGGTTGAGAACTGTTCCACAGCAACCGTCCCCGAGACAATGATCCAAAACTTGCCCGCAGACACGCGACGTACATCACACAAGATGGAGAATGAAGACGTACGGTTATTGGGAGTTTGGATTCCAAAGAAGTCGACCTACTGACATTCCGTTAGCCTTTTACCAGCAGATCCAGTTGATTGTCACCATGTTTGATTAGTGAATACCTTTCTCAAGGTTATGGCGCAATAGCTTTTAAGTGTTTGACAATGTGCTTCGTGTTAATACACGACATGGAACAAGAGGATGGAGGGCTGTTGTTTTTACTTGGATAGATTAATTTAACTTGGCAAAGTGGATACTATGAGCAGTGTTGTAACAGCTGCTTTGCCTTCCCTGTCGACAAGCACATTTTATTTTCCCCTTACTTCTTGCTATATTTGCTATTTTTCTGCGTTATTAAACACAGTGGTCTGCATCTGGCCTATGTCACAAGTGTCAGGGGCCTGTGCACATCATAAAAAAACCCACAACCACTTCATCTCAATTAAAGAGAAGAACCAAGGATCCTTATAAAAACATACCAGTAGTTATGCCATTGGCGTTTGATCTACGTGCTGGCTAATTAAAGTGTTTCTGCATTTCATTTTATTTATTTAAAATAAAATATCTAATATTGTTAGCCGAACAGCATAATTGCCAAAGGCATGTTTTACTTGCTGTTTCCAAATCAAATAAACTATCAACGTACTTGCTAAAATGTTTTTTTTTCTTGGTTTCCCAAAATGATTAAATACAACTTTAGCAACTATGCTATTAGGTTAATGATATGTAATTACTTTGCCAACGAAGCAGAGTCCCGAACGTGTCCTTCACAACCAAGTTGTGAAACAAAAGACATATCATAATAAAGAAATGCATTTCAAGCAAGGACATATACGTGATAATATTCCATTCCAAAAAAAATATTATTGTATTAATATGAAACGAGTCAAAATAAACAAAGACCTGTTTGGGCTGTTTTATGTTATTTTTTTAACTTCTTCCTATTCCCTTTTCAACTGTGCTGAATGATGACCATTTATAAGATTTCTATTCATTTAACCCCCATGCAGTAATTATCCCAAAATTGGACATTTCGGACACTTTGGACGATTTTGGACTGTTGGACAAATGGACACCACAGACAAAGCAGTGAAAAATAACTCCACGAAGCTGAAATTTTGCATAGGATGTATATCTCTGTCTTGGCCAATTCCCACTGAACATTTTGAGGGGTTGAAAGTGAAAAAAAATTAAAAGTGAAAAAAGTTGTTGCACATTGGAAGAGGGACATTTTTGGGACAATCCTCGAGGATTAAAAATACTGCATGAGGGTTAAATCTGTTTTTTCAACTGTCTATTACTTGTTTACATGTTCAATAAACAAACAAACATTGGTTGTCTAACTGTACTTCTTTGGATTGATCAGTTTAGTGTTTAATATTGTGGCCCATGCAGATATCGTATTAGACATGCCATTTAACATAATGCAGGGCAGTTCTGCACAATTGCAAACTCTGATTTCTGCAGTATGTCATTTTGGGCAACAACAAAAAACACTTCCAATATCGCAGCGTCTGAAATTAGTCGCTGATAGTGTAGTGGTACACTCACCGGACTTGTATATGCTTGTGTGTGTGTGTGTGTGTGTGTGTGTGGCGTGGAATCGGTTCCCACTCAGTGGCAGTGTGTATGTGGCTGTGAATGGTTGTTTGTGTCTTTATGTGCCTTGCTTGCGAATGACTGGCGACCAATTCAGGGTACAGTCTGCCTTCCGCCCGAAGTCAGCTGGGATAGACTCCAGCAACCTCCCCGCAACCCTGTTCAGGACAAGTGGTCTTGGAAATGGATGGATGGATGAAATTCGAACTTTTATGATCCTCTTTCCCAGCATATGTCACTGCTTGAAGATATCCATGCATGTTTTTATCAAGTGCTGGAACAGCAACTTAACACAAGGATTTCTTAAAAACACACCAAAAACACGTACTAAACTGGACATCAGAAAATTTAAATCAGAGGTGGTTATGTACAGTATATCTAAATGCATTTTTTATCTAAATGGATTTAAAAATGACTAACATGACATCAATACAAAACATTATTATTATTATTATTATTATAAAAACATGATGTGATGGAGAAAAACAAAGGCACATTCAGGTTCAGTGCAAAAAACTATTTTGAAAAGTTTACTTGTATCTCTGATTTTTTTTTAAATTGTAAAAAATTGTTGATTTGTTATCAAATAAATTTATCACCAGAATCCTTGCACAGCCTTGTGTAAAAAAAAAAAAAAAAAAAGTCAAAAGGTATACACTTAATGTATTGTGATTTTATTGTAACCATGGTCTTGTAAAACATATTTATATTGACTTTGTCAATTGTTTTGTTTCACAAATTGCTACTATGGACAAAACCCCAGAAGTTGCTAGGGGAGGAGGACAAAGGAGAATTAAATCCCTGCGCAAGAGTTTGTAATCTCCTTTTTGGCAAATTGCGTCCTTTGAAGAGAAAGTCAAGGAATTAAGAAGAACTCTGGTAAAGTTTTTTTACTAAAACAAGAAGTCATGTAAAATTGTGCAGGGTGGCAGCTGAAGTTAAGTCAACAAAGAGCTTCTCCCCCCCCCCCCCCTCCCCCAAGTAATCTTGTGTCTCTCACAGCTCCGCTGTTTTTAGATAAAACAGACGCCAGTATGTCATTTCCAGTAATTCTGCCAAATCATCTTTCTCTCTGAAGGAAGAAATTGGGGTGACTTGGGGTTGGCGTTTGTTTGCTTGCCGTTGGCAAGATTAAAAAACAGAATTAAGATGCTTGTTTAATTCTGGCCGTTGTTGTTCATTACTCTTTCGGCGCAGCAGAGTGGTCACCATAATATTTGTGTCGCTCTTTGAGATCTAAGGAACTAGAGGACATGTGTTTCCGATAAGAGTGCTAAGGTGTTTATATATGTGTAATTGTGCACACGTACGCGGTTCCTGGACTGCAAGTCCACGTCACTGGAGAAGAAAAGAGCTCATCACAAATGGAGAAAAGATGAGGAGAAAAAGACGTGAGTGGGTGGGCAATGCTGATGTCTCCTTTGTGAATCACTGGAAGGGATTGAGGGTGTTGGCGTGACCTTCCCACGTCTTATCACAACTAACCTCACAGGCCAAAATCCCATTGAGATACATCATTGGCCTCATTCGCTTTCTTTTTGGCCGACACCACAAAATATTGCATACTCACGAGGCTCCCCCGGAAACTCCAGATCAGTCAACCTAGTCTCAGCGGCACCTTTTTACCTCCTGTCCAAAGCTTCACTATTGTTTGCGTATTTTGAGACCCCTCCACCTCCTTTTACAAAAATATAGAAAACATGTGGGGTGAGTGTTGTGTTTAATAAAACGCGTGGAGTCGGACTTTGTGGTCACTGTCGTTTATTGTCAGTAGCCACCTTTTATATCAATCCTTTTGCAACCGCCCACTTTACGGCCGTGACGTCACGCCGTCGTAACATAACCCTGTGGCTGTGATTATATGCCACATTCACCCCCCCCTTTTATAAAAGTGCAAAAACATTCAAACATATTAATGGTGCACAACTTCAAAGCCAGAACATGGCCAACCTATCTGGGTAAACAGGGTAGACTACCCATTTACCCGCATAGCCATGTGGTTTATTCTGCCACATAATCAGACTATGTAGTCCCTGAGATACAGGGGCTGCCGACGAGCCCGAACAGGGCGGAGCCTCGGTCCGAGGGCGTCAGCCGGCACTTCGAGTTCGGGTGGGATTCCTGGGGCTACCGGAGGGAGATCCCAGTCCCCGGCAGTGTGGCGCGGATCAGCCGCCGCGGCGAGTTCTTGTGCTGATGGTGGGTTGACGCGCCTTAGGCGACTGGCATGCCAACGGGAGCCGTCAGCAAGGAGGAAGGTAGCTGGGCCCAATTGTGCCATTATCCGATGTGCCCTGTCGTAGCGGTGCTTCATCCGGCGTTGCGCCTCTGCCACCATGTCGCCGACAGAGGGTCCTGCTGCTGGAGGGCCTGGAGGATCCCTGCTGGGCGGCCGTAGTCGATCCATGGGAAGTTGGAGTTCCCGTCCGAGCATCAGAAGGGCTGGGGAGCTGCCTGTCGTGAAGTTGTAGGCCTGCAGTCTCTCTGACCACCGGTACAGGCGCAGCGGTTTGTGTCCCGATCCTGCCGTGGCCAGGAGGGCTGTGAGTGCTTGGTGGTCGGTCCGGAGCGTGAAGTGCCGCCCGTAAAGGTACATGTGCCACCGCTCGCACGCCCAGACGCAGGCAAGCGCTTCTCTCTCCCCCACCGAATACCTCTGCTCCGTGGGAGTCAGAGATCGTGAGGCAAACGCCACGGGACGTTCAGTCCCCCCGTGCAGCTGGGACAGGACCGCCCCTACCGCCGTGTTGGACGCGTCGCAGGTCACCAGCGTAGGGCTATGGAGGTCGAAGTGGGCGAGCACTGGAGGGGAGGTGAGCTGTGTCTTCAGCTGGCGGACTGCCGCGGAGCACATGGGTGTCCAGGACCAGGGGGCATCCTGTTTGAGGAGTGCGCGTAGTGGCGCCGTGGTCTCTGAGTAGTGTGGAAGAAAACGCAGGTAGAACGCCGTCATGCCCAGGAATGAGGACAGCTGCGCGGGGCAGGAGGGCTCAGGCAGGCGTAGGATGGCTTCCACATTTGAGTGGAGCGGGCTGAGGCCGTCGGCATTCAGGCGAAACCCCACAAACTCGATGACCGGCGCGGAGAAAATGCATTTCTCGCCGTTCAGCGTGAGGTTGTGTTGGGCGAGCACCTCTAGAACCCTGGTGAGGCGGTCGTCGTGTGAGGCTGCTGTCGCGCCGTGCACCACTATGTCATCCAGGTACACAACCACGCCAGGGATGCCGGCGAAGATGGTGGCCATGATCTTCTGGAAGCAGCTGGGGGCAGAGCTAAGCCCAAAAGGCATGCGGGTGTACCTGAAAACGCCCATGTGTGACACGAAAGCGGTGAGGTTGCGGCTCTCTGGGTGCAGCAGAACCTGCAGGTAACCCTGGCGGAGGTCGAGCTTGGAGAAGACTGTGGAGCCGTGAAACTTGGCAGAGAGCTCTTCTGTAGTGGGCAGAGGATATTTATCTGGTATCACCGCTTTGTTCACCTGTCTGAGGTCGATGCAGGGGCGCAGGCCGCCCGTCTTCTTCCGTGCCACCACTAGGTTGGAGATCCATGGCGATGCGTCCACTCGTTCGATTATGCCAGCGTCCAGAAGTTTCTGCAGCTCGGCTGAAACATCAGCACGTAGGGCGAGGGGCAGGCGGCGGAGAGGCTGAATGACTGGAGTCACCTCCGGGTTCAGGAGCGGCTGGTGGTTGAAGGCGGTGAGGCAGCCCAGTCCAGCGAACAGCGAGGGCCAGCGGTGCAGCCAGGGCGTGGTGACGGTTAGTATGGTGGCACCCATGTTGTCTGTAATGGAGAAGCCCAGGGCACAGAACAGGTCGAAACCGAGGAGGTTGGCGCCCTTGCGGGACACCTGAAAGGTGAAAGCTGGGAGAGTTCTAGCGCCATAGCGCACGGAAAAGGTCGCAGTGCCAACCATGTCGATCTTGGTGTGTCCATAACCAAACAGGTCTTCCGTGCCAGGTTTAACAGTCATTCGTGGAAAAAGTCGCCGGACCGTGGCCTCATTCAGGAGTGACTTGGAGGCTGCGGTGTCCAGCAGCAGTGACAGACACACGCCGTCCAGCTCGACTGCGCACCACTTGAACGGCTTGCTGCAGGCGCCCACCGAGTGGATGGTGGTGGAGCCAGATGCGTTGGTTAGGTGGGGCCCGGGGTCCACAGGATTAGAAACAGAGCGGCAGACTTTAGCAAAGTGGTTCAGCCTACCACAACGTTGGCATCTTTGTCCTAGCGCCGGGCACGCGGGCGCACGTGTGCGGTGTGATGAGGAGCCGCAGTTCCCACAATGTTGCCTCATCGTGGCGCCTCGACGTCCCGCGACGTTTACCTCCGGCTCGTCGAGAGGAGCAGTGGTGTCGGGGAGTGGGGCCGTGAGAGCAACAGTACGAGATGAAAGAGGCAGATGTGGAGCGAGGTGGGGAAGGGCTGGAGCTGGGTCCGAGGCGGCTAGCCGGATGCTAACAGGGCCGCAGACTCGAGCTGGAAAGCCATTTCCACCGCCCTAGACAGCGACGTGTCGTCCGGCGATAAAAACAGCTTCTCCCGCAGTTTAAGGTCCGTCGTGTGTTCGGCTAGCTGGTCCCTAATCATCTCGCCCTCCAGATCTCCGAACCTGCAGAGGCTGGCTAGTCCCCGGAGGTCGGCGACGTAATGGTGGACCGACTCACCGGGCCGCTGTCGACGCTGCCGGAAGATAATCCGCCGTGCCATGACGCTCTGTGGAGCAGCGAAGTGTCCGGAGAGCAATGCCACACAGTCCGAAAATTTCGTGGCCGGTCCGAGGGTGCGAAAGATGCGTTGGCCCTCACAGCCCAGGCTATGGACAAGCATTGCCCGCCTTCGCGCGTCGCTAGCGTCGGCTAGCCCGAAGGCTTCAATAAAGGTCTCGAAGGACTCCAACCAGCGGGACCACGGGACTGGCGGCTCGCCAGGCAGGGCGAGGAACGGAGGAAGAGGCGAGAGTGGAAGCTCCATCCTTGTCGCCAATGTTGTGTTTAATAAAACGCGTGGAGTCGGACTTTGTGGTCACTGTCGTTTATTGTCAGTAGCCACCTTTTATATCAATCCTTTTGCAACCGCCCACTTTACGGCCGTGACGTCACGCCGTCGTAACATAACCCTGTGGCTGTGATTATATGCCACAGTGAGCTCAGTCTGAACATTTTGGTCATGGTTTCTAAGTATAAGAAGAACATCTCGAGGAAACTTTAAAGCCCTGAGGGTATATAATTTGGCATACGACCAGCATGTAAAGTCACACATCTTGAATGCTTTCATGAACGACCATATGGCATAACTAAAAAAACAAAAAACGACACAGTTTAAATGGGAAATTATGAATTTGATACCTTTGCTGGTAGTATCAGAGAATTAGTGGACCGCTATTTGAAATTATAGGCTGTTGTTTTCAAATTTAATTTCCTCCTAAATAAGTCCAACATGAGCAAATTCCAAGTTGAAAAAGGGCATCTTGCTTTAAGGTTTTATGATGGTGACAGTTGGACCCTTTCCATTGGAAAGCATTGTTTAAAAAACAGAAAATATCATCTGTCAACCAGTCTGCCTTTTAAGGGTTTTTCTGTAGCCACAGAACTTTTTTTAACAACATTTTTGTAAGGAATCAATTGAAGAGGCTTGTAAACGTGTTCTGCTGTAAATACGAATTAATACAAACAAAAGCACCGCACCCGGCTGACATTTGTGAATAGCGGCCAAATAAGACTGTACTGTAATTCCGTCTTGTCCAGTAGGTGGCAGTATTGCCAAACAGGACAAAAAGATATGTCTCGAAGCGTTTAAAAACAAAACAAAAACTATCTGTCATAGAATCTAATGAATTATTTTGTCAGTCCCTCCACATATTTCAGTGTTAATCGCTTTGTTTGGCTTTTAATTAAGCAGGAAACACGCGCATATGCATACAACTTCTGCGTCACGGTTTGGGAATGTTGGGTTCCGATTGGGGGGGTAGGAAAAAAAACAACCCCCCACTCCCGATTTAACATGAGGGGCACGACAAAATATTTTTGACCTCACTGTACAGAGGGGGCGAAAATTGTGAAGAAAGAGGTCAAAGGCGTTTTTTTGGCTGCATGCTGAGCTCATGAATCAGAGGCTGGAGAGCTAAGTTGAGAAAAAGACACAGAGGCGTCGGTCGGCCTGTGGGATCAGAAGCAGGCAAACACTCTTGAGAACTACTTAAATATATGAGAATGTTTAAAGATGTTTGTACGTTTACGTAAGTGTGCTAAATCTTCCCTCTGGGAAAATTAAATCTCATATTGGTTTGTGTTTTACATGTGTAACAAGCCTGCGTTTTTGTTGTGCGTGTCTGCAGACGTGTCTCCGTTTTATGGGTCTGTTTGTATGACCACATCTGGTTGATTCAAGGGATGTGGATTTGGATTTCCGACTTTGCCGAAATGATGCGAATCTATTTAAACTATTCCAAGAAGAGCATTGCTGACATTTATAAGTAGACTTAAATGAGTAGTGTTGTACCGGACAAACAACAAAAAGAATGATGTCATGCCATTTAGTAGCGGGCAAGATGTTTGTAAGCAAGGAAATTAAAAACGTGAGAAACGTTTGTTCATCTATGCCCAAGAGTTCGCTCAGCTGACTCACAACAAGGTTACTTGGTAAATGCAGAGTGAAAACAATAAATACAATGAATATGTCTGTTTGTGACGATATAAATGTTTACTCTTCCTATATTTTATCGTGTCTGGAAACCTGTTGTGTCGTAAATCACTGAAAGTTGCTTATTAGCTGAGTAGATTCGTCCCTGTAACATACCCGGCTTGGAATAACAGCAATAAACTTGCATGCTAATGTGAGCTCGCCCTGTCGCTGTTGTACCTTGGCTTGCGGGCTCTGCAATATTCGACTCCACAGCCTCCCCTTTGCTACAGTCTTGCTTCCCTTGAATGAAATGCATCTCTTTACAATTGCCAGCGGCCACATGCAGAGAACTAAACACAATAGTCTACTTGCTTATATTCCTGTTGTTTGTTGGTGTGTCTCCTTCTCACTGATTCGTTCAATGTGCTCTGGTTTTTGCAGCTTTCCGGCGGCGGTTTATTTGACTTGAGCTGGGACCAGAATCAATGAACTACACTGTACTTCATGCTCTATTGGGGTTGAAAGGAGCATGCCAATTAAACCACTGATTCGTTGCGAAAAGGAGATTTTTTTTCCTTTTGCTTAATTTTGCATAAAGCACTTGCCCTTGAAAAGTAAGTAGAAAGAATGAAGGTGAAAAGCTAAGGCTTCAGTTTTGAGGTCAACTTCCTTTCCTTTATCCTTTATACTTTATACGAAAACAAAGAATCACAACCAATGATACCAATGTTCCACTTCTGTTAGATTGCTCTCTAACCAGGGGTGTCAAACTCATTTCACATTTTGGGCCGCATGCAGCCTCGGTAGATGTCAAGTAGGCCGGACCATTGATATTATACCATATTCTGCTATAAATAACCAAGATATCATGTCTTTCTTTTGTTTTTGGTATAGTGAAGCACAAGAACATTAGGAAAATGTTACAAAACATGTCATCAAACACCTTAGATTTCCTGAGACAAATGTGCAATTTACTTTTCTCATTCACATATATGCATTGCAACTGATCCCACTGATTGTACACAGAGACACAACTTTAACAAGTAATTGGTATTGAAAAATATAGTAATGCGTTTTAAGACTAAACAAGATTTATAAAGAAAGGAATTTTTGACCCATTTACACATGTGCATATAAAATCTAAATGTAATCCCTGCCTACACTTTACAAACTAAGGAGAAAACAGTGTGGCTCTAGTGGATAATCCATGAAATGCATCTTATTAAAAAATATTAATTCCATGTGTTTTATGCATTTTTTCAATTTTAAATTATCCTGCGGGCCTGATCGAACCTCGCCGGGGGCCGGTTCTGGCCCGCGTGCCGTATGTTTGACACCCCTGCTCTACATAAACTACACTACCTTAAATGCACTATGAGCATGACCCTGGGCCATACGTTTGATCTTTCAGCTCCTTTACCATGTGCTTTCACTTATGAAGAAAATAATTAAAGTGTAGAAATGTCACCATGACCACAGTAATGCCCTAGAAGAGCATGGCGAAGGATGTGACCTCAGTACAAGGGCTTTGCTGACCTCGTCTATGTTCGAGTAATTGTAGAAGTTGTTACTTGATAACTTATAGAAATGATTTCCAACCGAGGAGCAGTTAAATGAAAATATTTTAAGAGCCAGCGAGAAGAGTGCAAAATTCTTGCAATCCCCATCATTCACAATTGTAACTTATTTGAGACACTTTTTGAAATAGTTCATGCAACTGCCCCTCCCTCCCCCCAAAAAACATGATTCTTTTGCATGAACGGTCACTGTTATTCCTAAACCACTCTGCATCCCAAGTGTTCATCAGCCACACATAACTGAGGCTGTGGCCACACTAAAGATCACACTGGCGATCGGCGACTGTGATTAATTTGTGAATGTGCATGGGAGTTGTTTAAGAGGAGTGCTTGACTATCGTTGGTACCTCCATGTTCTAAATTCATATTGTATCGTATTGTAAATGCAGAGTAGAAAAACCCCCCTCAAAGGCTGAGTAGCAGCAACCATGTTTAATTTAATCTAATATTAGCTCTACTTAGAGAGTAGTGCTGTAAAACTGAGTTTCAATCAGTTTTCTTGGAGAAACTTCATTATTTTTGCTCGACACACCTAAAAAAATGCAGCCATTGTTAAAGTTAAACCATCTCACCTGTAAGTTTAAAATTACATTCTCAATCTCTGTTTAAACTGAAGTTTAAAGATCTGGTGCAACAGAATTCAATTGAAACTTGGTCTAAGAGTACAAATTAAACTGAGGTTTAAGGGGGGGGGTTATTAAATGTATTTTAAACTTGGTTTAACATTTGGTGCAGTAGAATTTAACCTTAAACCATGATTTACCGTTGTTTTAAATTGAAGACTTTTTGGTGTCGACTTTTCCTGGATGTGAGTCAAGTCAGGGAAAAAATGCATTCAAGTTCATGTTCCTCCTCAGTGCACATCAATTTATTCTGCTAATTGTTGAAACCTAATTGTTTAATTCTATCAATCCGCTTGCCGCTAGCACTTGGAGGGTAACAAAGTAACATCAGCTTGTATGGCTGAAAGCCTGTTATTAACTTTTTTGTAATTATAAACTGTATATGAATATTGTGTGTGTGTGTGTGTGTGTGTGTGTGTGTGTGTGTGTGAGAGAGAAAGTGATTAATGGATCAAACTTACTTGCTTGTCATTCACTTAAAACACCCTTCGTTGGCATTCCAGTTGAATTACTTTAAATTCTAAATAAGCATGAAATAGATTTTTCTCACTCATGATCCAATTATGTGTAAAACGTCATATGGATGTTAAATTGATCTGTCCTACAATGCGGTGATCAAGTATTTGCCCTCTTCATGAAATTATTGTATTTATTTTTTGCAATGTTTTAATGGTTAAGATGACGAAATAAATGTAAATAGCAGGCAACGATAACCCAAGTACACATAAAACACACACACAAAAAACAAACTAAAATAAAGATAATGTGGTTGCAGAGTGTGCACACTCTCTTGTAACAGGAGATGTGCCTGTGTTCATAATTAACCAGTTCCATTCAAGTCAGGTTAAATGGGAGTCAGCACACAGTTGCCATCATTAAAAAGTACCTGCCTCTGATTAACCCCGAATAAAATTCATCTTTTTGCATTCCAACAGAAGGCCAAAGGTTATGTGCTCACACCAACAGCTATTTGGAACTCTTCATAATTCCTTCCACCTTGACAAAGGCCCACGTGGAAGCTGAAGAGAAAAAAATAAAACAGCCCCCTAGAGCACGATGCTGCAAGCCTTCACGATGGGTGTGGTGCACTTTTGGTGATGAGCAGTATTGTTCGGGCCAAATGGAATTTGGGCTATAAAGTTCAACCTTGCCTTCGTCGGCCTATTGCACACCTTATTAGGGAGTTTTTGTTGTGGCTTCCATTCCAACGGTTTGGTTTGGGGCCGCCACAAAAAAGGACAAAATCCAACTTCAACGGACAGTTAGGACGGCGGAAAAAATCATTGGCACCACCCTACCCACTCTTGAGGTCTTGCACACGGCAAGAATCAAAACAAGGGCACGGAAAATCCTACTGGATCCACCGCACCCTGCCCACCACCTTTTCCAGCTACTCCCCTCAGGCAGGCGCTACCGATCCATGCGCACCAAATCCAGCAGACACTTACACAGCTTCTTCCCTCTAGCCATTAACTCCCTAAACAGTCACTGACGTATACTCCACCGCACCACACAAAGCGCTCAAGGACATCTGCACAATTGCACATTCCTTGTACAACAAATACTGCTACTGGTCACTTTAAAATGGTTCAATGATTTTCTGCACCAACTGTACAACTGTTAAAGTATTGTATTCTACCACTGATGGCGGCCCGGTAGTCCAGTGGTTAGCACGTCGGCTTCACAGTGCTGAGGTGCCGGGTTCAAATCCAGCTCCGGCCTCCCTGTGTGGAGTTTGCATGTTCTCCCCGGGCCTGCGTGGGTTTTCTCCGGGTGCTCCGGTTTCCTCCCACGTTCCAAAAACATGCATGGCAGGCTGATTGTGCACTCTAAATTGTCCCTAGGTATGAGTGTGAGCGTGGATGGTTGTTCGTCTCTGGCAACCAATTCAGGATGTGTCCCCCGCCTACTGCCCGAAGACAGCTGGGAAAGGCTCCGGCACCCCTGCGACCCTAGTGAGGATAAAGCGGTTCGGAAAATGGATGGATGGATGGATGGATTCTACCACTGATCACTTTAGCTGTGCTTGATACTTTGCACATTGTCTCACAGTTGTCACTGGGTGGTACCACCGCACTACGGTTCACTTACATTACGAAATGTCCTTCCATATTTATTTTTCCATATTTGTCATGTCCTTGTTTATGATGATACTAATGCAGCATGTTATACCGGAGACAAATTTCTTGTATGTTCTACATACTTGGCCAATAAAGATGATTCTGATTCTGATTCTGATCTTGCCACCCTACCCTACATCCCAGAAACGTGAAGAAGATAGGAGATTGTTGTCACGTAATAAAGAGCCAATATTTGACAGAAATCTCTTCATGTCCTGCAGTGTTGCTGTCTGCCTCTCGATAGCCTCCCTGACTCATTTTTCTTGTCCTTTCATCAATTTTAGATGGACGTACAGTTCTTAGTCATGTCACTGTTGTGCCATATTTTCTCCACTTGACTCACCACTGTGCTCTCTGGCCTTGGAAATGTACTTGTACCCTTTTTCTGACTGATACATTTGAACGATGAGAGTGGAAGTTCTCTGCGAACTACCTTATGGGCAGTGGTCTTAATCAATCAAATTTTAATCCTGCGTCTACTTTTTTTTTGTGTTTTAAACAATTTGGCCATAAAATCTTACTCTTGTGGTCACCGTCGACCAGAAAAGAAACCTCAAGGTAACAAGTGAGAGGATTTATTTGTATTTGAAACATCTAGGGGAAAAGGCGATGAAAGTGTTATGAGCAACATAAACCCACTAAAAGTGATCGCCTCAGTGATAACCAGGCAAGGAACACCCCGTTGGATCGAGAACTTGAAACTCAAGCCACCCTCTGAAAGCTGTTCTCTATCCACTCCGCTTCTCTTTTCCCTTCAGAAATCTCACTATTACGACTGCCAAGATTGTTGCTCACTCAATAAGAAACAATTTCTGACCTTATTCTCCAGTTGAGTAATTTGTAATTTGTGTCGAGGTTTGTTAGCATTTCGTGTGGGATGGGAGCGTTTCTTTTTATGGGTTGGTTTTTTTTCTGTTGAAGCTGGGTGTGTGTTTAAGTTTAACATGGTTTGGTTCGTGAAATGGTGGGTGGGCAAGAGAACGGGAGTGACCCTGTAATGTCTCAGGAAAGGCGCTGATCGTTCCAGTTTCCAGACTCCCACGAGCAGAATTGGGAACCTGAAAGGCAGGAAGCATTGGACAAGCTTGCCTAGAGTTAAGTGAAGTATGTAAATATGCGCGTGCTGTCCAAATGCAATCCCTCTCCCACATATGACATCCAGTGAGGTCCACAAGTATTTTGTACTTGCATTTGGACAACGTTGAAGGGACAATGACTTTGATTTCGCCTTTTAAATCGGCATAATGGATTTGATACAAAGTAATCGAGATATTATTGAAGAGGCTGCTCAAATATACTCTGGAATTTGCGGTTGTTTTATGTGGGATACAATGATAGTTAGGGGCTCAATATTATTTGGATGATGGATGAAATTGTAAATATAACCATCATTTTTTTAGATTTGAAGGAACATTTGTTTTTGATGGATGGCTATCTGTGGTCTGGAAGCCATGGGCATCACTAAATCTGGGCGTAAACGTGACAAAAGCAAATGAATTAATGCAACACAAAAGTGTTTTTTGTTTATTTGTGTATAATGCCTTACACGGAGCTGCAAAAATGCCCGAAGACCTTGTAATTTGCATAATGATCCCATAATGTGTAAATCCCCACCGTTTTATCCAAAGTGTATTTTTAAAGGAAGGCTTCATAAATTTTACATGCGCGGCCTTATTTGTTCAAATGAATTTGTTTGGCTTGGAGAAATGCATAAGAGCTGAAAAATTATACCTCTATGTTGATATATTTTGATTTGATGGCAACATCGAACTATATTATTTTTAAAATCGCTTCCATGTTTTTTTTTTTTTTTTTTTTTTTATTGCTGCAAATGGCACACATTGTGAAGTATCTCTTTAAGACTCTCGTTGGCTTTTTCAGTTACTAAGTGTCAACTTTGTGAAACGTTACGAGGCTCATTCTCACATGCATATTGAAAGCCCCATGTTCTGCATTTCTACATCAAAAACTTGAGATATTCAAGACTTTGTCCCCCCCCATGACATTGTTTTCATCAAGGTTTTATTTAAGGATTGCTTTGTGTAAACAGAGCCTGAAGTTCATCTCTGGAAAACCTTCACTGCAGGCTATGTCAGTTTCTGCTTGTTTGTGAATCTTTTTGGTCTTTACTTGCTTGAAATCAGGGCACTGACTTGGTCACTGAAAACTAGAACACTTAATTTGTCTTAAAATGCTGGAACTACTTTTGCAGTTTTCAAATTGAAATGTAAAAAAAACCCCCAAAAAACAACACAACTCTCCTTAAGTTTCATGCCAAGCAATGACATGAATGGTAATGCTGGAGCTCTGGTTCTCTTTTTCTTACCACCCTCTCTTTAGTGGGTTCTTTCTTTGAGGACATCCATCCATCCATCCATTTTCCGAGCCGCTTGATCCTCACTAGGGTCGCGGGGGGTGCTGGAGCCTATCCCAGCCGTCTTCGGGCAGTAGGCGGGGGACACCCTGAATCAGTTGCCAGCCAATCGCAGGGCACACAGAGACAAACAACCATCCACGCCCACACTCACACCTAGGGACAATTTAGAGTGTCCAATCAGCCTGCCTTGCATGTTTTTGGAATGTGGGAGGAAACCGGAGCACCCGGAGAAAACCCACGCAGGCCCGGGGAGAACATGCAAACTCCACACAGGGAGGCCGGAGCTGGAATCGAACCCGGTACCTCAGCACTGTGAAGCCAACGTGCTAACCACTGGACTACCGGGCCGCCCTCTTTGAGGACAAGCGTTGCAAAATCGTTTTTGACTCTCGCGCAGTGGTTCTTAACCTGGGTTCGATCGAACCCCAGGAGTTCGGTGAGTCGGTCTCAGGTGTTCGACTGAGCCTCTGCCATGGAGGGTAGGACATACAATGACTCAACATGTTAATTCGTTATGACACGCCCACATGGCCTTCATTGGCTGCAGATGATCACATGACATTGCTTGTCCAATCAATGCTGTGGGAAATCTAGTTCGCTTCGTAGTCAACGTGTGACTGTCGTAATAGACCGTCGTACAATAAAAAAAAAAAGTATACTTATCTCTTGGAATTTTATTTACAGTTTTTAGTAAATGCATTTTTTTATATCTTCAATTTATAATATATATATTTATTTATTTATTCATTTCTTTTTCACTCATGAAGGGTGAATGTGCATTTTAACTGTTTGGGTTTCGGTGCCTCTAAAAAAGTTTAAGAACCACTGCTCTAGCGGCTTCACTGGATTTTCACACACATCTTCACAGGTACAAACATATCATATGATCCTTTCACCGTGAGCTCCCAAAGTATTTTTTTCCCCCCGCCCAGATAAACCCCATAACATATGGGACAGTTGTCGGACTCAGATTTGATGGTGGTCTACGGAAGGGCTGTAAATTCTCCATTCCCTCCAACAGGATATTCAAGAGGAGCGCCGAGTAACATTTAAACACTTTTACTGTACATCACACTGAGATTGCACAGCTCGAGTCCTGGGGCCAAAATATTTCCACTGACCTGGTGATGGAGAAATACTGTAGGTGGTGATGGATGGAATTTTGGCAAGGCTGTAACTGACCTGCAAACGGCCTTATACATTGGAAAACAAACGCTAGCCACGTGATTGTTGCTCGGTTGAAAAGCGAATGCTTTTCACTATGAAAAGGGTCATTATTGTTTGGAAACATTACCCACATTGGCTAATGTGAATGCCATGATTGCAAATGGGAATACGGTGTTGGTCAGCCTCCACACCCATGCATTCGCCCCACTTGGAGGTTGGGAACACACAAAGATCCCAAATCTGTTTTCCTCATTTTCTGTGCTCATTGCGGCATGTACTGCATGCATGCAACATTTGACTTTGGCAGATGCACTGTGCACAATTGGAAAGCGTTAAGTCGGTTTATTGGCATGCACTCTGAAGAGACAGAACTGTCTGGCCACCACATGGAGAAGCAAAGTCCAGCATTACCTTATTCTTGCAGCTGGAACCTTCCCTGATGAGAGCAGTATGAGTGAATGACATGTGATACCAAACCAAAAAAAAACAATTATAAGAGAGCGCTCGTGTAGCACGTGAAGATTATCCATGACAATCATATCATTTTGCTATTAGAATACTCATCGACTTTGCGATCTCAACGGTATAATTTTAACAGCGGTAAGTAGTCACTTAACAAAACAGCAGGCGAAACAAAAACATTGTATTAGCCCTGTACTGTACTTTAAAACAACTTTAGCGAAAGTATCTAACCTGCATATTGTGTTTAATGACACACCTCGGACCTCAAAACTCTGGACACCACGAAATTCAAAACCGTTGCGAGTATTTGAATGCCCAGAATATCAACTCGTACTCCCATCATCCCCTCACTAAATCCCGAGGTTAGAATTTATTTGAAAAGTAGAGTTGACGCCACCTTGATGGATGACTTTTAGGTTTATAGTATCCATGCCAGTTGAAGGTTTTGGAATTTGCAGTCTCTTTACCTTGGAGGTTGTTGTCTCTCAGACAAGACCATTACTTGTAATATTTTGACATTCGCTCTCCCAGAGCAGTACTCCACCATGCAGAGTAAGCAATGATTTCCTGCTTTCTTAAAGACCAGTTTAAAAAAAAAAACTTGTTGATTTGAAATTTCCCTCAGAAGCAATCCCTCATCTTCAGCTGCAGTTTTCTCCAAAAGTCCTCCGAGTTTTTACAACAGGTTCCATAACAGCATATTTTATCTTGTGATCCAAAGTATGCCTTTCAAATGACACATTGGGAATTATACTGGGCCAAAAAGGCACTCATGCATTCTTATTCTGACGACCTCTTCCTCTGGCCCATACATACTGCACATTCGTACCACCCGACATACTTACTGTCCATTGCTATAATTCTTCAGGGCCAATCTTAACTCCTCCCGGCTTTCGGTTAGAGCAGAATGTACCAGTGGTGGAATGGCCTGTTAGAGACCTCCTGGCTAGAGGAGCTCATAAATAATGCAGCTGAGAGTAGCTGAACCCTGGGAATGGTGAAGAGGAACATCTGCCCTCAGGGCGGAGGTCTAGTCAGGCCCCGAAGGCAGAATGATTGGTTGGCGCCCTCGGGGCAGCGGGCCACTAACACCAGCATCGCTTGAGGAAGCCAAGTGAGAGGTCCTGCTGTTTGGATTAGTCCCGCTGGACTCTAGTTAACTTTGTATGCTTGCGTGTGTGTGTGTGTGTGTGTGTGTGTGTGTGCAGAGGCATGGTGCTTAAAGAAATTATAGTGTATATAAAAAGTCTACACTCCCTGTTCAAATGGCAGATTTTTGTGACATAAAAAAAAGAGACCAAGATAAATTGTTTCTTTTTCCACCAGTACAACTCCAAAAGAAATCTTTTAGAAACGGGAAGCACAAATAAACAACTGTGATTATGTGGTTGCACAAGTGTGCACACCTTCTAATATGGGAGTTCAGTTGCAATCAATAACATTCCAACGTATGTTTAGCGGGAGACAGCATACAACTGTCACCATTTAAACCGCTATTGATGAATCCTAAATAAAGTTCTGAGGTTCTAGTAGACTTTTTAACATTTGTTTCCTTCAAACACAATTTTGACATTTTTGTACTAACTCTGAACCAATTCAAAATGTACGAAAAAATAGTGGTCATTTTTTAAAAAGTTTGTTATTTGGTCACTTTTAGCACCTCTAAAAAACAACAACAAAGGCTTTACTCAACCTTTAAGAGTATCGTTAGTTGAAGTTGCTGTTGATTAATTTTGCACATCTTCAAGCCATACTTCATGCCAGACACTGCAGGATATAAGCTAAATATATGAACAGTTTTATGATCCATGGGATAATTCAACCATTTCCTCAAAGACTCTCCAACAATTAGCAGAGCAATGTCGCACAGCTTTAAAGCAGTCATAAATCACGTCAAATGATGATTCCAATGATTACTATATCCACTGTTTAGCTTGAGAAACAGAAACCTGATATACACTTGACATTTCCACAATGACAACTCCAATTCTCCGATTACTGCAACTCTCCCAGGTTATCTTCTTCAGGTTCCAAGCTCAGTGTGATTGCTGCTAGCAGTAATTATGAGCAACATTAACCAGACTAGGGCTGTCCACAAGATGTTGTTTGAAACCACATTCCTCTGTAGAAGCCTTTCCGAGGAAGTGAACGCAGCAATAGTCCTTGTCTCCTCACCATGTATCCCCAATTTAGAGAAATGCTTCAGTGAAAACGATGGCATACAGAGTGTGACCCCATGACTTTCACCGAGTTTTTTCTATACCAATACTCCTTTGCAAAAATGGAGCAGTTTGACTTCAACCTGCAGGTGGTCACAGTGGATTGTCTGTGGAACACATCATTGCTTGGGTGTTCCTGTTCCGGGGGGGGGGGGGGGGGGGGGCTTAACTTTGTCCTTTTCCCACCAGGGTCCTGTGCTGCGGTTTTTTGACCGTGAAACCACTGTTGCTCTTGAATGCACATCTCACTCTTCTTGTCTCAGTCAGATACCGTAGAATATGTGTCTGGAAAGGCCAAGAAGGCAGCACAGTGCGGATGGCTGACTGTTTTTTTTTTTTGACAAAAAAAGTATCCTGCTTTCATATTTCTGTAATGTATTATCCATCCATTTTCTAATCTGCTTCTCCTCATGAGGGTCGCGGCCCTGCTGGAGCCCATCCCAGCGGTCTTCGGGCAGTAGGCGGGGGACACCCTGAATCGGTTGCCAGTCAATCGCAGGGGACACACAGACGAACAGCCATCCATGCTCACACTCATACCTCGGGACAGTTTAGAGTGTTCCATTAACCTGCCATGCATGTTTTTGGAATGTGGGAGGAAACCGGAGTACCCGGAAAAAACCCACGCAGGCACGGGGAGAGCATGCAAACTCCACACAGGAAGGCCAGAGCCAGAATCGAACCCTGCACCTCTGCTCTGTCCGGTGTGCTAACCTGTTGACCACCGTGCTGCCCTGTGATGTATTAATCAAAACATATTCTTGTACCTTATTCTTGAAACAGGTGTATTAGCGCCATCCATCCATTTTCTAGTGTACTTGTCAGCATTAGGATCGCAGATTTACTTTGGGCGAGAGGCAGGGTAAACACTAGGTCTTGTCGCCAGTCAGTCGCACGTGGGGTGAACATTTATAATTATAATTAGGGCAGATATGCAGGAATGTGTCTTCACATTTGATGAAATGGAATTGTTGTACTGTATTTTATCCAAGCAGATGATTGACAGATACTACCGTGCAGAACTAACAATAGTGCATGTATCCACCCCGGTCAAGGATGACGCCTCGAACTGATGTCCAACAAACTTTTCATCGTGGAACACCCTGAAAACTAAAACACATTTCAAATAACAATCAACATTACAACATTCTCTTCGACAAGGCATTAATAAATAAGCAAAAACAGACACATACCGTGTTCACCTTGTAAAACCGAAAGTAGATAAACTTAAATAACATTGACCAGACGGTATCGTTTCTCTCTTTCTCTCTCTCTTTCTCTCTCGTAAGTTGTCTTCTCGATTTTTCTAATTCCTCGCTATCCGCGGCACGTGACCCGGAAGTGATTCCCGACAAAGCATCCCAAATAACGTATGAAAATAAAACCATATGAAGGTTCACATTTTAGACAAAGCACTTTTAAAAATCAACAACATTAAAAAAAAAACCTAATATATTCGTTGTCATGGCAACCAATGACTCAATATTGGCGCCAGTCACAGTGCAATAGTTATGGCTGCGTCCGGCAATTCAATATACGATGCTGTAATGCTTTACCAGCTAGAGAGGAATCATGGCTGTGAAGAAGACAAATCTACAGCAACTATCTGATGCTATCATATCAATATAGATCCAAATCCTGAGGACACGTTTTCAACATATTGTCGAGCCATGAAGTACAATGACAATTCGGAAGACAAAAGTATAAATGCTATGATCAAAGTGGCCGGTGCTTCTAATTTAATGAATCCCGCACAATTCTTAGTGCATTCTGCTTTAAAGAAGTCAAATGGCTTGTTTGAAAAAAAATTGTGGCTTTTATGACTGCTATGAAACCAAATAAGATAATGTGATGCGTACTTTGCTTCAGGCAAGGTAGGCAAATTCAAAGAATCCAAGTTTCGCTAAGTCTGCTGCGGTGAGTGCCTGTCATAGTTTCCGTTTACCTGTGAGACTTCACACATAATTCACGGATGGTGAAGTAGTTTGCCCGCCTGACGTTCGTAGAGGCCGAGTGAGCTCGGTTTCCACTCAGTGCTTGTCTGCTTTTATATGTGCCTTGTGATTGACTGTCTAGCAGTCCAGTGTGTCATATATGCCTTTTGCCCCAAAATCAGCTGGAAGAGGCTCCAGCGACCCTGAACAGGAAAAGCAGTAAAGAAAACGATGGGATGGACTTAACACCTATGAGGTTGCAGATGGTTACAGGTATTGAAGAGGAATGTGTGCAGGAGGAGCGGAGGGTCATTCGACGGTTGACTTTTATGCATATTTAACCCTCATGCAGTATTTTTAAGCGGCGGCATGAAGGGTATTACGTCCCAAAAATGTCCCTCTTCCAATGTGCAACAACTTTTTTCCCTTTTAATTTTTTTTCACTTTCAACCCCTCAAAATGTTCAGTGGGAATTGGCCAAGACATAGATATACATCCTATACAAAATGTCAGCTTCGTTGAGTTATTTTTCACTGTTTTGTCTGTGGTGTCCATTTGTCCAACAGTCCAAAATCGTCCAAAGTGTCCGAAATGTCCAATTTTGGGATAATTACTGCATGGGGGTTAAGGATGTCATTCTAAAAAAAAAACCAAACAAACAAGAAAAATCTGCTGAGACACTGCCATACATGACTTCATTGGCATGCTTCCACTCACATCTTTTTAAAATAAAATTACCGTACACAAAAACATACCAAGCTCTCCGCACAGGACTGATAAATCCCAAAAGTGCTCCTTTATCATTTGCAAGTATTTATTTTACAGTGTTTATAAATCTCCGTGCCGACATCATCATGAGGGAAAGTGTTCTCTAACATGTTGATATAAGAGAACATTTACATAGCTGCTTTCCTTCCTCTTACCTCTTTGTCTGGATGTTTCCCCTCCCTAACCAGAACCACATTGACCTTGCCTTTTGAACGAGGCGGCTTTGGGGGGGAGATCGCCACGTAGAAATGAACTAAGTGGCTCCACGAAGCCAGACGACTGTACTGTATTAACAGGTCATAGAAAAGCCATGTTTTCACGCAGTTAGCTTAACTCAAATAAATCCACGGTGCCGCTTCAGCTTGGAGTTTCCCTGTCAAAAACTTTTGGCAAGTGCATTCATTCAGCTGTAGATTATGATACAGGGCCCTGTTTTGGGCTTATTTTATTCTGTTATACCCTAATTGTGTCCAAAACAAAAAATAAAAATAAAAGAATCCTCTTTTACAAACAATATGTACAGTGTGTATGGTTGGAGTTGGCGCTGCCTTTATCCAGTCAAACCTCGGTTTTTGTCCATAATCCGTTCCAGAAGGCTGTTCGAAAACCGAAAATGTTCGAAAACCAAAACCACGCTCTTTTTCAAATAAAAATTTGCTCACAATTGAAAGCAAGACGAGGAAGCGTCACTTCCTTCTGTAAGGAAGGGGAGAGGAGTCAAATGGTGCATTCAAGTGCGCTCAGTTTGTTCGAGAACCGAAATTTGTTCTTCATCTGAGGCATAAAAAAACTCCAAATTTTTGGTCCAAAACCAAATCGGTCGAGAACCGAGACGTTCGAAAACCAAGGTTTGACTGTACGAGATGTCTTTTCTCTGATAGCTTACTTACTGGAATGAGGCAAGCATTAGAGTCAGTGTAACGTAATGTACTGCAATTCTACACCACTTTAAATGTAACCTCTAAGAACGAATAGCTCAGCGAGCGTCATTATCCTTGCAAAGGCTGAATGTCGCTGTGTCGCTCTATTTTAGTTTGTTGTCAATGGTCCTCTCACAACAGTGAGAAACGTGTCATCTGATGCTCTTCAGGCATAACTTCAACTATGACGAACACAATCATGGAATTCAATTGCATACTTTGTCCACCCAACTATTAGATTTTTACGCTCGTAATTGTATGTCAATAACAACCAGGCAGACAAATGACCAACTTAGCACAGGCCCTCAAGGTTATTTTTTTTCTCTTTACAAAGACAACATCGACAGATTGGGATGCGCTTGACTGTGACCCCCAGCCACGTTTGTAGCGCTAGTGTGTGTTGAGTGATTGAAACTCCACCATCCTCAATGCTTCCCGAGTGCAAACGCAGACCTCCACGGAGCTTTCTACTTGCGTTAGGAAATACTGGAGAGTCAACACCAGCTTGCATAAGGTATGAGAGACTATGAACACAGTGAGAGCATATCATGATTCCCCACTGTAGCACCGGAACATGTCGAACAAGTAGTGTTCCAGAGTAAGCAACTGTGGAAAAAAAAATTGGCATTTGGATATACAGTCAAACCTCGGTTTTCGTCCATAATCCGTTCCAGAAGGCTGTTCGAAAACCGAAACCACGCTCTTTCTAAAATAAAAATGTTTATTGAACATGTCTGCTCACAGTGGAAAGCAACACGACAAAGAGAAGCGTCACTTCCTTGTCTACCCGAGGAAGCGTCACTTCCTCGTGTAAGGAAGGCGAGAGGAGTCAAATGGTGCATTCAAGTGCGCTCAGTTTGTTCGAGAACCGACATTTGTTCGTCATCCGAGGCATAAAAAACTCGAAGTTTGTGGTCGAAAACCAAATTGGTCGAGAACCGAGACGTTCGAAAACCGAGGTTTGACTGTATCAGTGATATGTCACTGTGGGAATACATTATAATTGTGATTTCAAAGTTATGTCAAGAGTTTTCATGGTCAGACTGGCTGTTTTAGTCATTGTACTATTTAATTATCCCTTTGGGATTTATTGTGTCGTGCCTGCCACACTTCCGACACTTCTTATTCTTCCATAGAGGTGCTTATTTGAAGGCACACCTATTTTGCCAGTCCGTACTCTGTCCTCATGAGCAGCCTTCCGTCATCATCCCTCTGTTTTTATTCATACAATAATCGTCCTCAGTCCCTGTTCGTCCTCGTCCATCTTCGTCCTTTTAAAGCGCTTATGCAAAAGTGAAGTCACTCCCTCCCCCATAAAAAACACGGTCAACACGCACGACACAAACGGTGCGTCACATTCCGTCTAAAGTAGTGTATTGGCTGATTACCCATGTAAGATAGGCTGGGTGTGTTTCTGTCAGTCTTTAGTGAATTGGGTATCTGAAGGTACAAAACCCGATTAGGGGCAATTAAATGGACGGACAAAAACCCACTTCCGCCCTTAAAAAAAAAAAAAAAACAACAACAAAAAAAATTTGCTTCCTCCGTCCCCAAAATGGGCGGACCGTTCTGTCCCAGGGATGCAATGCACATCTCTGCTCATTTGGACCAAGGATAATCAACCCGCATTTTCCCATTCACGATTAGCGTGGTGAGTTGTGCAATGTGTGTTTAACTAATTCAAGTCTTTAGAACTCCTCAAACCTAAGACATAGTTTGTGGATTCATGTTTTTCCTACAGTAAGTAATTTCAAGAGCCAGACACGTCATTAGAAATACGTACCTGAAAAACGGAAATAAATCCAATGAAATGCTATTTTCAAAAGTTCAGCCTTTTCAAAGATACAGTCAAACCTCGGTTTTCGGACATTTCTGTTCTCGTCCAATTTGGTTTTCGACCAAAAATTTCGGATGACGAACAAATTTCGGTTCTCGAACAAACTGAGCGCACCTGAATGCACCATTTGACTCCTCTCGCCTTCCTCACACAAGGAAGTGACGCTTCCTCGGGTAGACGAGGAAATGGCGCTTCCTCGTGTTGCTTTCCATTGTGAGCAGACGTGTTCAGTAAACATTTTTATTTTAAAAGGAGCGTGGTTTCGGTTTTCGACCAATTTCGGTTTTCAAACAGCCTTCTGGAACGCATTACGGCCGAAAACCGAGGTTTGACTGTAACCTGTAGAGGAACCTCCCGTGTGTTGTGGTAGCATCTATCTCAATGCACATCTTTCATCCGAAAGTTCAATACAGACATCTAGACATTTAATTGGGGCACAAAATCCTTTTGGGTGGATGCCACTAATTTGGGGAAGAACATTTGATCCACACTGTCAGTACCTATTCATTTTCCAATATGTTTAAGATTGCTTCTGTATGGTCACAAAA
The DNA here is from genome assembly GCA_018466805.1 of Hippocampus abdominalis. Lineage (NCBI taxonomy): Eukaryota > Metazoa > Chordata > Actinopteri > Syngnathiformes > Syngnathidae > Hippocampus > Hippocampus abdominalis. The sequence goes on along the minus strand of CM031701.1, from coordinate 8,112,371 downwards.
AGTGCTCCGAACATTTTCTCCCTTTTACTGTACATAGCCGAAGTAGGTAAACAACTACGATGCACACAAAGGCACAACAATTGGAGTCCCTGAATCTTTGTACGAATCTTGCCATTCTTTGCAAAAAAATTGCAGGAATATTATGTAAGTGTGAATGTACTTCCTCAGCAGCGTGACTTTTTTTTCTGCAGTACCCTAAAAGCAATCCATGTGTGTTACGCGCGTGCGTTGCCACCCTTGACATGCTGCAATCAACAGTGTGACAAAAGATTCAATACATGTGAGCATTCCTTGTGTACAGACTTGATGGTTCCTTGGGTTCCAACTCTTCCTCATACAAGAACTTTTTAATGAGATGGCGCACACGCACGCACAGACAATAGCTTATTGATGCCAGTGCCCTGTCACTCCCGGTCTCGCACTCCCTCTGTGCCTGTAGGTGCTGACAGACTGATAGGCGACGATTGTTCCACAGCTGAATCGGAGGAAGGCAAGCTGTGGCCTCTCCCTTGCTCTCCTGCTTCCCTTTTTTAGAGTTCTGCTCACTCTCCTCGTCTTCCTCTCCTCCATCTTAGACATTCTTACCGGCTCTCCTTCTAAATTGTTATTTCACTAAATTCCTTCTTTAATGTCTTCATTTAGCGCCAACTTATTTCGTCTTTACACCGGTCTCACTACCTCTCTTTTCTTATCTCGCTCGCACAATACATCTGCCGCAGCGAGCCTCCCATGCTCTTTTTTATCTCTCGACTGTACATAGCTGTCTACCCGGGCGGTTGGTGCCACGAGCAACTTGGCAGGTCACATTCTTTCGCTCCTCCATCTGCTGCCTCCTTGATCTCCAATTTCACTTTACCGACATCGTCCTCTGCTTTTACTTCATTGTTCCCCCGCTGCGTCTGTCCCACTTGCTCCGCTTGTCTGTGTCATCACCTTCGATTGTTCACCAATCCATTCGCTCTTATAATCCTTTTCCAGCCAAAATGCCCAAGGACCCGTCCATCTGGGGTGACTTCACTGTAAAAAGCATGTTCAAAGTTCAAAGTAAACTTTGCTCCTCACTGGCAATTCAAATTAAGACACCTACCATCTGAATGTGCTGCAATCTACTTCTAATTATTACCGCAGCACTTGTGAGAGCGATAATTGGAGTTATCCACCACCATTTTTTTGTCTTTATCTTTTATCCCTAGATGCCTTATTATTGGTGTTATTGATTTTAATCCCATCTGAGTCCATCCATCCATTTTCGATCTACCTTGTCCAGTTCACTGTTGCTGGTAATTATTCCAGCTGATTTGGGACAAATTACACCCGGGACTGGACATCTGATGATCACAGGGGACATATGGGGGACCTAACACCTTTCACACTCACCTTCACACTGTTACTGAGTGGGGAACTGAACCCACGTTGCATGCATAGAAGTTAGGCAAGTGAACTACTTCAGTGTCATGCAATGGTCCTCAAGTGGTAGATCGGGACCCAAAAGCGGGTTGCGGACAGCAAGGAGAAATTCATGTACAGTCAAACCTCGGTTTTCATTTTATGAAAACCGAAATTGTTCGAAAACCGAAACCACGCTCTTTTTAAAATAAAAATGTTTATCGAACACGTCTGCTCACAATTGAAAGCAACACGAGGAAGCGTCACTTCCTCGTGTAAGGAAGGCGAGCGGAGTCAAATGGTGCATTCAAGTGCGCTCAGTTTGTTCGAGAACCGAAGTTTGTTCGTCATCCAAGGCATAAAAAACTCGAAGTTTTTGGTCGAAAACCGAATTGGACGAGAACCGACACTTTCGAAAACCGAGGTTTGACTGTATTTGTATTCAGATTTGCTCAGAACCCACAATAATGGGGAAGCATCAAGAAATGTTACTGACTTGTCACGACTCTGTAAACAAATACAGCGCAGCTCAGCAATTGGCGAGCGAGCGACTCAGCTAGCAATATGCTTTTGGCGCTATGGCAAACTCATTTGAAACTGAGCTTAAAAATGAAACATAGAGTAAATGTATTTTTAGAGGCTATTTTTCAACAAAAAATGCTTGATTGTTCTTACCTTCGGTAAAGTGGGTCATGGCTTTTCAACAACAGGAAGATGCGAGTCTCGGGGTGACAACAGTGGAGAAAAAGTGTTGGAATGGTTCACTCACCTGACGGTGGAGTCACTCCACCGTCAGTGACTGTCATCCATCCGTCCATCTTCCAGATATGGGCATTCCGTCAGTACTGACGAAAAGTCCGTCAGTCTGACACTGACGGACACCTGTATTGCTGGTGAATGACGAATGACGGAATCTTGAGTGACGGACTATGCACCGACAGAAGTCGGTTTTCGTCCGTCACTGGAATCGACAGTAACCGGATCAGTACCAATGGACCTTCTCAGTCTGTCACTGACGGACTCCTTCTTCACTGACCCACGTAGCCCATGTCTTGTTTTTGTTCACGGGGGGTGAATAGAAACCGGGGTCGCTTTGCACGGCCTGCATTGACCATTCCTCTCTTAGCCGTTCTGAGGTCATCTCTCCTTGCTCCCCCGTTGACATGATAGCGCCTCCCACCAGAAATTCTAATGATGAGGGAGAAGATGACAAAGGAGTGAGGGGGGGGGGGAGGTAGAAATGATTTTGGGCAATTCAACGGATGAGCCATCGGGAACGGTCACGTTGACGTGGGTGGTCGCAGCTATCAATATGCAGAAGTCCGCGCCTCACACACCAACATTATTTCCCTTGACAAGAAGTCGAGAGCTTTCCAATTCTTTTTTACTTTTGTTACTCACCAGTGGTAAATAACCGGCCAAGCAACTACAATAGACTCTTCGGTGTCCTTGTTTGCAGGAGACATCTGCTAAAGATGATGTCACGTCATTGACGCGTGTCACGAATGCACCATCTGTGTGTCTGAATTATTACTATCGCCACAAACGTCAGCTCTAATCCCATGTGAAACATTAAGCATAGTTAATGTTTCAAATGGGATTAAATTAAAGTCAAAATGTTCCCACTGTTACGTTTCACAATTTAATTTGCAGATGCGCTGGTGCTAGCAAACAAAAAAAACGTGGTTATGGGTTTCCGTTAATCAAAGTGAAATTATTTATTTCAAGAACATTTTGTAAATAATTGCTTCCGGCATAGGGTCTCAAATGACAGACGAAGGGTCAGTAATGATTGACGGAGAAAAGAGCACACAGGCCGATAAAATTTACTGACATGCCCACCTCTGCCACAAATTTCTCAGTTGGGTATCCAGGGTGACACAACATCTCACTGAGCGGTGACCATATGCACGTGCATGTTATTCTCATTCTTGGCACCTCCTCTGTAACTGAGAAGTCATTATTTATCACAGGGGTCCCCAACCTTTTTTGCCCCACGGACCGGTTTATGTCAGACAATATTTTCACAGACCGGCATTTAAGGTGTGGCGGATAAATACTACAAAATAATATGGTAAGAGCTGCATGAACACTGTGGTGTTTTCGAGAGATAATAATAAACACGAGGAGCGTCTAATCTGGCCGCAACACTCTGATCGCTATGGTAATGTTTAATGGCTTCAAAGTACAATACAACGCAAATTCAAAGTGCATAAAAATGACGACACACCACAGCCCCGAGCTTGATTTTTTGCAACCAGACGGTCCCATCTCGGGGTAATAGGAGACAATGACACCTGAAGTGTGTGCTTTATGTCGAGTCTACTTCGTAATTTTGTTTTAGTCGCCGTTGCTGCACAAAACCCCCGCCTCACACAGGTAGCATGTCGGAAATAGTAACAGTGCTATTGTGGCGATTATTCAGTATTCAGCCATAACTTGAATCCAGAACACCGGCAGAGTTGTTGTCTCGAACGTACTTTTAAGGCCGCCGTCATTTGCGATCTCCAGCAGTTTATTTTACTCATTTAGCAAGCTCCGGCGTTCTGTTTTTAGCGTAATCAGTCATGCGACGGAGGAGCGTGGTTTGACATGCGTCAAGAGTGACACAGACGGACGGATGTAACGGAGAATCGGGTAATTTTTCAAAATAAAATATCTTTCGTATTCCAAAATGAATACAACGGAATTAATGTAAATTCTTATTGTGCGGACCGGTACCAAATGCGGTTGGGGACCCCTGGTTTATCATACTATCCACAGTCAATGTTTCATGAAATAAAATACATTTATATACAGAATATTGCGCAACACACTCAATTTACAAGCAGGAACAAATGGAAGTAACAAGTAATGATTTGCTGGTCTTAATTTACTTTGTGTGAGATAATGCAATTTTCTTTGCTGCTGCTTAGCTTTTGAGTAATATCACGCCATGTAGTTTCATCTTATGCACTGATTGACCAGCTAACAGCCAATCAGAGTAATTAATTGTCACAGACACCCTAAACATAGATTTTTACGTTGGTATGTTCCTGGTTCTATTCATAAGTGTGTAGGGCAATATTATTTTTTTCCTTGCTATGGTGTGAAAGCAATAGTTTTGGTTGACATTGACTGTAACAATCAAATGTTCTTCACTGAAGGCATATTCTTTTTAAAGTTTGCATTTAGATCAATTGTAAGATTAGTCTTTAAATATCTAATGAGTCTAAATGAATTGTGGAAGAGTATCAAAGAGTCTAATGCGTCCATGCGAATATGGCAGAAAAGTCACAGCTATCAAAATCTTCCTTTTTGATGTGCGGGGGGAGAGCAGGGTGGCCAGCGAGTGACCGGGCCATGCCACCCTTGGCTGCCACATAACTCCGCCCCTGCCTCAGCCATTTTCAATTTTGTTGAGGGTCATCATGAAAATGACAGTAAATCATCTGTCAGGCCTTATCATAATCATCCTGTGGATAAAATGTCAATATGACAACTAGCTGTTAGATTCAGATTCAGAAAATCTATCGAGAGATGTTAGTCAAATTTTTTTCTGGATACTGGATGTTGAGTCCCCACGCTGCAGCTCACAAAGTGCAGCACGGTTGGCCTAAAATTGCCTTTGTCAGCGAGTAGTAAGTAACGGCCATGTGGTACATTCTGATGTCTATCCACTAAGCGGCAGTGTTACTTCATTGCTGAAGTTCAGGCACAGGTCGTCTCTGGTCACATAAATAAGCATATGAGCAGTTAGTTACACAGTTCTGAACGGCCTACAAAGCAGGAAAGGAAAGAATGTTGGACACACACATACAGACGCGCACACACACAGAATATGATTTCACGTGTTAGTTGATTTAGTAAAGCATGTTCCATGACACACAATGAGTCCAGTCAGACTCCTTAAACTAAGGCTCGGTTTGTAAATACTGCCTGTGTTGAAGCTCAGCTGCTGTCTGTTTACATAGTGATTTATTGCATTGATGACATTGCATTTGGTGAAAGTTATTGTCTGAGATCTGCATACAAGGACATACACAGCCTGTCAGGTATGTGATGACTTTGTAAATAACACTTGTCTTGGCTTTGGTTTAAAATATAAGTCGGATTTCCCCCCCCCCCCTTCTTTCAAATGTTTTGTATCTCTAATAAACAGTTATAATTCAATGGCAAACTTAGGTTTTTACGATCACGTAAGCACATTTTTTAAAAAGCAAAACGCTGCACACAAATAAGTAAACTTTTCACCAAAATGGCAGAACGTCGTGGTTCTCTTGCAAAAGCTAATAAGTCTTGCTAACAGTCTTTTCTGAAGTCTTAAACTCAACCAATGATTCTTATAGCACTGTTTCTCAGACTAGTATCTTTCGCAAAACCACACACACACACACACACACACACACACACACACACACACACACACACACACACACACACACTCAGCTTTGAACTGAGGTTGTAATTTTGCGACGCACAACTCACGGCTTTACACTCACTTTCCAAATGAGCAACACACTCCTTGCAAAACGACGCACATTTATGGCTTTTACACAATTCTGACAACTGTCTGGCCCCACTGTCTGCAGGAGAAAAATATTTTAGATCATTAGTTCGCTTTGCAATCAGCCTGAGCACTATGAATAAGACATAGGTAAGCTGTTGTCGGTTTGGGGTACAATGGAGAGAGCAGGAAGAGTGAGAATTAGAGGAGCCAGAGGAAGAAGACGTGGATGCCGTAAGACGTTAGTAAGCATGCAATGCGCCAAACTGCGCACTGATGGGAAGAATGAAAAATACACTTTGAGGTCATACTTTTGTCATTGTGCTGTAACCACACATGGACCCAATTTCAAGTATTTTTAGTCAACGTGTTACTTGTATTTACTGTAAACATCAACACAAACACAAAACTGAGTTTTTCCATGTCAAAATGTACACAATGCTACTTTGGGTTAGACATAAAGGCTTTTCTTAAATGATACTTTGCTAATCCTGTACAGTAATAAGCGCTGACTAACAGACCTTAACTATGTATTTGTAAATGTTGGCAAAGAATATCATTTTCCTGTGATGCTCATTTTCTTGGGAAATTGTCCAGTTTGAGCATAATTCAGTGCTTGTATTTTGGGGTATTTCCTGCAAAATCATTCTGAGAAAACAAAGGATATGGTCATGATATATTACCTGGCGCCTCCATTCGTTCCTCTGTTCAACCGGACATTAATCTGTATAATTTAGTTTTTGGTGACACGCTCACAAAGCTTCTTTCTCAAGTAAATGCCAGTTAAAACAAGTTCATTGTCGACTGATTTACTGTCACAAGAATTTCAAAATAGGAGATGCGCACTGGTATAAGAAGTCAAAGAGGTCATTGCAAAAGCTAGCGGAGTTAAATTAGCATCGTAAAATTACAACCTGGAAAAGTCGGTTCGAGAATTAAGAACATAGCTGTCGCAAAAACTGGCAAAGATCTAATCAGGCTCACCGACGCGTGTGCGTGTGTACGTGTGTGTGTGTGTGTGTGTGTGTGTGTGTGTGTGTGGAGGTGGTTATGCTAGCATGCATGTGTGCCTATGAGTGTGTGTGTGTGTGTGTGTGTGTGTGTGTGTGTGTGTGTGTGTGTGTGTGTGTGTGTGTGTGTGTGTTTGTCTAGAGATGGCCGACAGGGCTAACGCTTCCAGATGTGAAATGGGCAACCTGCCTGTCGGGACCCAAACACAGGAACTTCCCCCCTTGACGGCAGAGATTAATCAAAACCAGGGGAATCTGTACAGCAAAATGGAGGCATAGGATGTGTGTGTCCCTTTGTGTGTGTTTTATTGTGTCTTGGTGGCGAGAGGGTTGTTGGAAATGGTTTCATCTAAACGGTATGCTCCCATTGCCTTATATAGAGAGATCTTAGGCTTTCCCAAGTCATTGATGGCGCCCCGTACGATGAATGCATCTGAACATTATGGAAAAACATCGTGTCATGCTGGCATGTACACGTTATTTACAATACGACCAACCCAAGAAAAGTACGATAAAGTCTCCGAAAAATGTCATCATGATGATAAATCATGACATGTATATACAGTAATCATGCAGTCAAAACACATGTACCGCACCCCTAATGATAGTTTTCAAATTCAACATCTTGCTGTTGGAATGTCAAGCGTCACTGTCAGAAGTGATCATAATTGCTTTTTTAAATCGTCATGGAAGACTTGCAGACTCTGCCATAAGCTCAAAGGCTAAAAGTCTTCATGTTGCCCTCTTCTATCAGTTGAGGGCTTTTCTAGGTTAATGGTATTTCACCAACGTTCTCTTAATTCATATTTCTGACTTTGATTCACGCCCCAGTGCACTCTTTTGCAGCACTTCCATATTATCTGACAGCACATCACGTCCTGGCGTTTATCAATTAATTGCATTTGGCTCTTGAGTGCCATTGTCAGCCAGGAAGATTTTTTTTTTCTCTCCTCAGTAAACGAGTGATACATGTCTCTTGTACGCTCCCTTATATAAGGAGAGTAATTAGCCGCCTGACCTAGGCAATATGTTTGGGTCACTCACCAATGTGCTATGACATCAATACTTATCAATTGTCTCACCATTGTATATGTTTGGTTAACCATGACACCCTCAAATACAAAATGCTTACTTTGTGTTGACATTATGCAATTGGCCTAGCCCTGTCTTTTCATTAGGGTGATAAATTATCCACCCATCTTCTATACCACTGGTCCGCATTAGGACACGTTATTGGTGTTTAACTAAGTTCATATGAGTGTGTTTTTGGATGTGAGAGGATGCCAGAGTATGTGGAAACCCCCCCCCCCCGATACAAGTACTGGGAGAGAATGCAAATTCCCCACAGCATATTTTGTGTTTAGCTACGTCATGCGGCACAGCACTACATTAATTGAAAATTGTATTTTGCTGTTTGTTGACTACATGTTACCTCCTAAAGTGATCCTGCCACAAAATCTCTTTGGTTGCTTGCATTAAGAGTGTGTGTTTTGGGGAATAGGATTAAATCAGCCAATGGTGGTTTGTAACATGGTAAGCAGAGCTGCAATGAGATTTGGGGGGTTCACAGATTAGCTCATCAACAATGCTTTCATTGTCGAGTGTTGGCTTGTTTTCCAAGCTTTGACCTCTGCTTGCGCAAGTAGAAGCTCGTATCTGGCCTCTGAAAACTCGATGGGTGGAGCAGAAGAAGAGACGGCCATTCGCCGGGCAGAACGCAATGGAATGATTTGGTCCACAAGCTTTCCAATGGCGCAACATATGGGTGAGGATGAGGCCTGAGACAGATCAGATTTCACCTGGACAAAAACTATGTTGAATTTATTAAAAAAAAAAAATCTTGACCCTTGAGCTATATTGATGAAGACATGCCAAAGACATGTTATTACAACACCAGGGGATTGATTTAAATTGTAAAAAAAAAAAAAGAAGCATGCGTGATATTACTCTTCGTTACTTGCATCACAGTTAGAAATATCGCAATGACTGTATAGTTAAAAGATGAGTTCAATGAGCCCTGGATTATTTTGGTTTTGATTATTCTCCAAGAGAAACAATAGATTGTAAATCCCCAAAAATTAGAGGGCCCTGAACAGATTGTGTTCAATTTATGTTCCAACGTAAATCTTTGAAAAATGCCATTACGGTTCTGTTACATGGTGGCCTTTCTAATATCAGAACGATTATTTGGTACCTGATTTGAAGCTGTATTCTGTTCTACTGTCAGTCTGTAAACTGCTTGCGGCCATTTGCCAGATGCTCGATGAGGTCTTGCATTGTGCTGTTTGTGCCACGGTGTAACTTCTCGGTAACTTGTGTGGTCGCGTAAAAGTTTAATGATGCACACGCGGATGCAACAATGCCGATCTGATTGCAATCACAAACTTTATCCGAAATGAATTGCCAACATTCACTCACCAAAAAAAAAAACATAGCAAACATTTAACATGTGCTTTCTGTCAGCATCTTCATAATTCCCCTCCGTGCTGCTTTTCTCCATGACCAATGGCATGACGCAGCATCTCCATCCAACCTTGGGACGCACAAGATTATTGTAATTACACGGATGTTGCTCTCCCACACAAATTAGGAGCATTAGAGTAACGGCCACTAAACTCAGAGGGCAACTATCTCCTAGCGACCGACAACAACAATTTAAACGTCTTATTTTTGCCTACGCGATTTGCATTTTGATTTGTTGCCGGAAAGTACTTTAAGTGAAGACATCGGGCAGATGAACTATTCTACTCTTGAAGTGGATGGAAAGTTGGAGAAGGGATAAAAATGATGCCTTTGCCAAAACTTGTCTGCTTCTGGCATTTTTTTGCAAAAGGTGAAGCCATGCGCTCAGTGTACGTGGATGCAGGCTTGATTGTAATAATATTCAAATCATAGATACTTCGTACATTTCGAAACAGTTTTGAGGTTTATTATTTTTGCCAAGATAGAGATGCATGTGCCTGGTTTGGATTTCGTAAAAAAATAAGGAATCTAGCTAACTGTTCGGTTACCATCTAACGTTCTAAGATTGTTATTCAGTTCACGTTTTTTCACCTCTCAGGTTTGCGAAAGCCCCCAAGGATTAACTGTAAACCTCTGTGAGTTAACATTTTCAGGGTCCAAAAGCCGAGGCCAGGGAGTTCAAACATGTCCCAGACCCCAAGTTAGCTCCCTGAAGGATGCCTCGAGACTCATTGGTTCTGCATTTGCTCAGCTTCCTTCACGGTGTTGGCACCCGTGACAAGCATGTCATATCGATGAAGCCCGTTCAGAGGCGAGGAGAAACAGGAGCGCAGCATCATCTCAAGAGAACTGAGGCGTCTGGTGCGGAGTTGGAGATGGCGTGTCTGGGATTAGTTTTGTTTTGTTGGGCTGTGGTGTTATTTAAATGTTTGTGATCTTACGGTAACAACTCACACATTTCGTCGGCCCCTTCGGTCCCACTCGCACATGCATCGGGCCTTTCTCGTCTCGTAACAACCTGATGTGGATTATGGCTTTTGTAGTTCTTCTAACAAAGATGCCGACAAAGGGTAAAAAAAAAAGACATAAAGCAGACACACTCAAGTATTAAGCACACCTCTTAATTTGTTATGCAGTCAGATGTTTCACTTCTTATTCAGAATCAGCCTATTCTGCTCCAGCATTTAATCACGTCCCCTAGTGAAAGAAGAAAAGATCCTGAAGGGATGCATGACTCGAAAGTCCTGATTTTAACCCCGTCTAAAGTTATAGCTGCAAAAAGACGCCATAATCCTCATTGTCCCTATTTTTATTTCCCATCGGTGCAATGAGCACATGCTCCACTGCTTCTGTCTGGTATATATGGAAACTATATGTTGCTGCCTTCAGTGAGTGAAAGAGACCTGCATTTATTAAGAGTGAGAATGTAGACATTTTATTCCTACGTTGTGTGTCTCACTTGCCGACGCATATTATTTAACCTCTTCTCATCTTATCAAACATTATGTGAAGGTTAAATGGGGTCACTCAATCAGAAATATAACAAAGGCTCGGGTTCACAGGCACAGAGCTCAATTTTATGGTGTTATTTGTTCTCCTCAGGCTCAGGCCATCATCATTACGCAGAGTTGGACCCATTTGCTCTCCCGTGTTCCTTCTCCTACCGTCTCATCCACCTTTTTTCAAAGACAGTGACATAACACAAGCAAAGACAGAATAAAAGGGAAACATTAGGAAGATGCCTTTTCTCGCTTTCGGACTAGATGAATATGATTAATGTTTGAAAGAGATTTTATCTGCTTCATCTGTAACATCTCTCTTCATCTTCCTTGCTCACGTTCTCAGCTTTACCTCATTTAAAGTAGATGTGCCTTAAAGCTTGAGTTCATCTCCCTGCTTGTTTTAGCAAATAGTTCCCCTGATGATGAGTGCCTCTTGAAACTTGAACTCAAAGATAAACATTTTTTTCTGTCCCTGTGTCAATTCTTCTTTTTCTTTTCCTTCGACTTGTACTGAACTATTACCGTATTTTCCGCACTGAAAGGCGCACCAAAAAGCCTTCCATTTTCTTAAAAGCTCACAGTGCGCCTTAAAATCCGATGCGCCGTGTGTATAGTAATTACGGTAATATGTCAACCCCAAAATGGCTCCTTGCTAGAGACTGCTTACAATGCAGTGTTCAAATTTAAGGTGATCGGTTTCGCAGTTGAACACGGAAATAGAGCAGCGGCAAGAGAGTTCGTTAATGAGTCAATGTTATAACTTGCTGTTGGTTAAGTGAACTGTGTCGCTGCTTTATTAAATACGTTTTACTGATCTGATCTTCGCTATACAAATCAGGGTGTAGTGTAGTGTCGCGTTCTGTTGGCATTTCCTTGCGCGTAGCTCCATCTAGTGGATGCATTGTATAATGCGTCTTATAATGTGGTGCGTCCAATATATGGAAAAAAAAAGACAAAATAGGCCATTCATCGAAGGTGTGCCTCATAATCCAGTGCGCCTTTTAGTGTGGAAAATACAGTAGCAAAAATGACTTCTATATTCCAATTATGTCATCTAAATGTACTTCAAAGAAATATTTTGCAATCACACCCAACTATTTTAGAATGCAAGTTGTAAATTACACAATTTTCTGTGATCATGACCATGCGTTTGCATAATGGTTCAGTGACTGACTATGTCACATTCTGAGGGACAAATTACATACAAATACGAATTTGTACCTCTGTCGTGAACCAAAAACCAACAGTACTCGTGGAAAATGAAGCTTCAAAATGATTAATGAACCAGTTGTTGTATTTTGTGACTCCTCTGGATGGCACTGTTGGTTTAAATAAAGTGTTTTAAGAATCGGCAAGTCAGTCTGCTTTCAGCCCAATGTTGAACCGAGGGTGCCATTTAGAGGAGACAAACAAATACAACAACGGTTTCATAAAGCAAATTTGAAGCGTCATGTTCCCATCACATACTAGTACTCAGTAGATTGAATGTGTAATTGTGGTGTATTTATTACATGCTACTAATTTCACTGTCAACTCTTGATTTAATTAGTTTTGATCAGTGGAATTATTTAAATGACCTCTTTGGCCTTCCCATGTCAATAATGATGATAGATTGATGCATATTTAAAGGCCTTTCCTTGAACTTCCTTTTAGCTGATATTATGTGACATTGGCAGGGTGGTCAAGAACGATCGTGTCCATCTGGTAGCAGCTGCTGTTTGACGCAAATATTGACACTTATTTGGAGATAAAGTAGTTGATGCGGACGTGCATGATGGTGTGTCGTTCTCGCACAGTGTCTCTCTCAATCTATGGGAGTCAGTCTGTCTCTACACTTTTTGTGGATTAGGTTACCGTGTAACCAGAGTCGCATTGGTGTGTCACGTTCCTCATTCCCCTTGAGAACATCAGCAGCATGGTTTGGTTTCTATCAGATTCCCCGGTGCTCAGCTGGCATGAATGTGTGTGTACGTCTCTTCAGAGTGAAAGTACCACGTGTATATATTGGACAAGGAAAGCCCATTACTCTTAAGGCCTCAGGCCTGTGATTGACTGGTGATCTATGAGGAGCGACCCCGCCTTTTGCCAATGTCAGCACCACCCACATCCCTGTATGGGACAAGTGGTTTAGCACCTGGACGGGTGGCTGGATGTATGTAATTTGAGAAGGCGGTGTTGTAAGTCAAACGCCTCATATAAACAAAGCCACATTGTATATTCATAACACTTAATAATAATAATAATAATAATACATTTTATTTATAAGCGCCTTTCAATATGATTTCATCCTTTTTATACGACCTCTTATCTACAGTATATCACTTTCACTCTTTTAGAATTCGCCTCTGGGTTTTGTTAGATTTGACCCATCCTCTTCCCATCATTTGATACTGTTGATGTAAAGGGAAAAAAATGAAGATTGGTATCTAATCTACCCCTCGCATATGTCGTCACACACCGGTTGTTGAAGTCATTGCTAATAGAACACGAGTCAGTGATGAAACATTAAGCAGAATGGCACTTTAGCCTATGCTTTCATCGTGCTGCAAAATGTAATGGTATGGGATTCGCATATGGGAATATTACCATTTTACCATTTATCATGTAGCTTTTAAAGTGACATTACTTCCAGCTTCATGTTTTGGCCAAACCTCAAAATTGTATATCCCTCTTATGGAGGGAGCCAAACTTCACTTTTTTCCACATCTGTATTTAAAACACAAGGTCTTACTGACGGTATGTTGAGGGGGTTAAAGATAATTTGATTTGTTGGATGAAACAGCAAATGTTCCCTCAGATGTTCAGTTTGTCCCCGAGCATGTCACACGTGATAAACCAACTACCAGACACCAGGAAGCAGCATGTATTATCCACTACACGGAGATAAAGATGCAATAAAATGCCAATCTTTCCCTGTTTTATTTCTCACCCCAAAACGTTTTTTTGTCATTGGCAAGACTTTCCATCACTATTCCTCAAAACTGATGATTTTTTAAAGCCAACAGTGCTGTCAATATAATAACTTTGAAACCAAAAAGTACACCAGAGAAGGACATGATAAAGAGTTCATATAACCTTTGAGGCGTTGACGAAGCTATACATTTTACTGTGAAATATTAGAAATATGACACATGTTTGAAAATGTGTACTGTAGTTCATACTCTCCTGGCAAATGGCGGTTAACAATTAAAAGTCTGAGAAATGATGCTGATAAGAATCCAAAGTTGGTTTCATGAACATACTGTCTGACAATCAATGATAAAAGATAACCACATTGCTTTTTTTCCTTTGTAATCTTTTTTTTTAAGGCTTCCGAGTCTTATCCCAGTAGTCACACCTAATTGTGTAGTTGATGTTAAAATCCGGAGTCCCCTGTGATCTGAGTGTCATCGGATTCACATGGTATGCGAAAGATGACGGCAGCAGCCCCTGTGGTTGTCTTTGTTGTGGTCATCGTTGACTAATCAAAGTTTCCAGCTAAGTCTCTGGTTTTTGCAAGTTCAAGGCCTTTCACTCATACGTCCCGCATAATTGGTCAAAAGGGATGGCGTGCTAATCTGCCTCCCCCCCACCTCCCCCCTATGATCTTGTGACCATACTTGGAGAGTTGAAGTACTTTGTAGCCGGATCCGGAATTACTGCTGGTTAAAAGAAGTTTAACCTTCCGGCCCCTTGTGCAAACCACTCCTGCTCCAGATTAAATGTTTTCCCTGCTTGTGGAAAGTGCAACGGAGTCTTCATTAATCAGTGGTGCCAGTTTAAAGCCTCACATACGGTGTCCCAAAGATCACTGCAAGTAGGGAGATCAATGAGGTACAGCAGGTCACTATATCATCTGTGATATATAATGTTGGAGCACGGGTTGCTAGTGGTTAGAATGTCTGTCTCACAGTCAAGATGATCGGTATTGACTCAGACCTTCCTGTGTGGAGTTGTCTATGTTTTCCTTGTGCGCGTATTGGTTTTCGGCAGGTATTTCGACTTCCTCCCACATCACTATCATTTGAAAAAAAATGCATGGTAGGTTCATCAAAACTCTAAATTATGAGTAATGTTAAAGAAAAAATCAACTAAATGACCATATGAAAAAAAGTTAAGTTGGTACCACTTCACAGGAAGTCCCCAACGTACAAGCACAACGGGTTCCGAGAGGCTGTTTATAAGATGACTTGTTCGTAAATCGGAATTTCAATGTATAACTGCCATTTGAGGTTGTTAAAAAAAACAAAACAAAAAAACTGTAGCATAGTGCCAGATAAATAGTGAACTTTTTATCTTATACCGTACCGTACGGGATTCCCGTGACCTGCAGGATTCTCGAAAAAATATCAACCTCTGCTGTATGCTTGTGACATTGTAAGTAGATTCACAACACCGATTGGCTGTTGCCAATGTGACGCCGCTGAAGAAGAAAACGATCAGAGAATCCAAAAATAGCGGTAACAAATTGCACTAATCTGTTTCATAAAGCATACAAAAAAGAGCTGTAATTTAGTGATGACAGAACCATAGTTAAAGTACTGACAGTGACCGACTGGCTGAAGGTCCTAAAATATCGGCGATGGACTGCAATTTAGCGACGATGAAAGCGCGGTTAT
The DNA here is from genome assembly GCA_018466805.1 of Hippocampus abdominalis. Taxonomy (NCBI): domain Eukaryota; kingdom Metazoa; phylum Chordata; class Actinopteri; order Syngnathiformes; family Syngnathidae; genus Hippocampus; species Hippocampus abdominalis. The sequence continues at coordinate 8,096,926 of CM031701.1, read as the reverse complement.
AATAACGATGCCGGAGTGACAGAATGACGATGACATGCTTGGTCTGCTTGAAATAATGATGGACTGACCATGACGAATCGGTGGACAATGAAAACCCACAGGCAAAATTTAATGAGTGCCCACCCCTGGTAAATCGGATGTTTAAAACACGGCGACCTCCTGTAATTCAAATTCGATATACAAATACAAGTATTTCCACCTTGAGTGGAACTCACTTTCCCAACTGCACCTTCATGCACACAAGAGATTCGTCCTGGATCCTCTGCAGCTCCGTCTTCACGGCCATCTTGATGCCATCCACATCGTCAAAATGGATACCCTGATGACCGCCTTAAGACAAGAAAATTACACAGTCGGTTTGGGTGAGTACCGTGTTAATCTCAGCCGGGAACTCTCAGATGCTGCCATGGTGGAGTGGCCATGATGACGTGCTACAACTTCGCCCTCTTCTCACTGCCATCGTCTGTTCCGCATTGAAGGGAAAAAAAGAAAAAATTGTAGTTTGTCAACACAATATATCTTTTGTGACACAAGTCTTTGAATTTTCAGACACATGTAATACAGCGCTTGAAAACCTCTCATTATTTCTTTGGTCGGTAAGCATTGCAATTTCATGCTGTTCATTCTTTGCATATGTGTCTAAATGTATTACATTGTCTTGAGAGCTGTTTCTAATCTTCTGATTATTTAGCGAGGAGAAAAGGGATGGCTGCATTTTAATGTGTTGGTATCGTGTCTCTGCTGATGCAGCCACAGAGTGCATCAGTCCGTCGCCTTTTTATGCACGACTGCGAGGTCTTTGCTCTTCCCTGTAGCTAAAGCAGCGAGTTAAAGGTAAGACCTCCATAAGGTGACCAGCGTGTCAGCGGCAATCAGTGTGAGTTGAGTTATGTGCCATCTATAAACAGTACCTGACTGGGAGGTAGCATACATGCGGTGTCAGCGGAGGTCTGCGCAGATGCATTGTCTATTGTTATATTGTCAGAATTTCTGAGTGACAGCTCAGATGTGATAAGAGATGTGGGGCTGGAAATCAGATGCCCAGAGGTCACTTGCAAGGTCCTGGTGAGGAGTTCATTATAGTAGACATTATCGATATCCTTCAATAATATATATTGCGTGTCTGTGTGCATGTGTGTGCTGTGACAGCACAGACTGTGGGTGAGCTGGGAGGGAGGACCACAGGAATAAAAATGAAGACTGTGATACGCGAACAGTCAAGTGCCCGACTGGTTTGTGTTTTTGCTGCGGCTGTTGGGATGTTTCCTGGGTGGCTAAAAAACATTCCGTGCTCGATTGGGAGCCTCTGCCCGTTCGAGTTGTTGGCTCATTTATCTTTTGCTCCTCAAGCAGGGGCAAACCACCACAACTGTGTGTTTGTGCATACGATTGTGTCCGTGTGTGTGTGTGTGTGTGTGTGACGAGGTTGTCTTGCGTGCGAGATGGAAAAGGGGAAGGATGTGGACCACTGGTGGAGGGCAGTCTAATTCCTCTGCTGTCTCCTGGCCTTGATTCCCTTCACTCACAAGTGTGACTGCAATTTGCGCGCTGTCTTCAGGTTCAAATTTATGACCTCGCCGAACAAAAGACTGGATTGAAGGCAGAAGGATCCATAGGGCCCCATCAAGAACCGTTCTTGTGAGCGCCACTTAATTGATGCCAGATCTTCTCAGGGGCCAACCGTAAATGAAGGCGGTGGATTACTGCAGTGGAACATAGTGCATGTGTTCATGATGCATTTATTTAACCATTGGCATGATAATCCTATTGCCCATCCTCTGAGGTTGCACACTGTGGGCCTGCCGCATGGAGGCAATCACGGTGCTAATGCATTATGTCTGTGTGTGTGTGTGTGTGTGTGTGTGTGTGTGCGCGCGCGCCCGTGTAAGGGCTTTCTCACAAGTGTCAGTGCCTCACTGTGGCGTGAGTAAGTAGGGTGTTGACCCCATCTATCCCGGGAGACCATATGGATGCAATCATGCTCTGTGAGGGAGAGGGAGAGAAAAAAAATTATAAGCACCAGAGTAAAAGGAAAGAAAGCAAAACAGAGGAACACAAAAAGAAAAAGAGCAATCATTTGGCTTGGGTAGGAGATAGTTGGAAGACAGAAACTCTTCCTAATTCCTCGTTCTTCCATCCCTTTATGGCTTTGCAGTAGCGGGCTTTGGTTCAGTCGAGCCGTGATGCTTTCTTCACCCACTCTTCTTAAGAGAGTGAAAGATGAGTTTGGTCACATTGACTCCAGTCTGAAGACATGCTGGTCACCAGATAATTGACACACAAATAGCCCATACGTATTTCAATCGATAGGCAACAATAGCCTAGTGTGGAAGAGTTTAGATACTGCACAGTAGGAAATCAAAGTTGAAAGCCTCTGAAGTGGCGCGATTCAAAATTTGACAACTTCAAGCTTTGAAATTTGAATCCCCGCGTAAGTGAGTTCAGTGTATCGCACAAGACGTCATTCATCCAAAGATTCATTCCGGGTTTGTTTGTTTTTTTCTTTTGGATTTTATGGGGCTTTTTGCCAACACTTGACAAGTCACGTTTATAAGAGACGAACATGAGAAAGACAGCGGACGGATTTACAATATTATGTATCTTACACTAAAGCAGCGATTCTCCAAGTGTGGTACTCGTACCACTAGTAGTACTCGGGCTGATTTACTGGTAGAATCACTGCCGAGTGCAGCGTTAAAGCTCAAACTGTTAATAATGTGACAGTGACTTGCTATCATATTATTTCCATGAACACATAGACCACTGTACTGATTTTTAATGTGGGTCATAATGGACCATTATGACCCACATTAACCCTGGGAACCCTCCAGTAGTACCATTACTAATGGTACTACTGGAGGGTTCAGTATTTTTCACGTAGTCCTTGTTGTAAAAGGTTTGAGAACTCACATTTAATAGTAGTCAACTGGGCTGGTTCTACCTGTTGAAAGATAAGTTGAACTATTGTATTGCGTAATATACACTGAAAAAAAATCAGTGTGTGTTGAATTTTTTACATCAAATGGTTACACAAAATATAATGATCTAGATTCAGCTACATTTTAGATCTATAATCCGCTTAAAAAATGTAGCTGGATCAAGATAATCTAATTTCCCGCAACCCCTTTATGAAATAACATTCGGCAAATGCAACAGTTGCTGTGCAGTTCGATTTGTTTTTTTCTTTATGTTGGCCACAGGCAGCACGGTGAACAAGTGGTAAACACGTCTGCTTGGAAGAGTCTCAGGGCTTGAATCTTGCCTTTGGACACTCCTGTGTGGACTTGTTCATGTTCTCTTCACGCTTGCGTGGGTTTTCTCTGCGGACTCCAGCTTCCTCCCACGTTTCAATAATAGGAATGTTAGGTTAATTGAAAACCCCAAATCGTGAATGCTTGCTTTTGATCCACCTTATTCCTGAGGGTTCTCATGGAGAAATGATTATGGGCGCAACTTCCTTTAAGACACTGGAAGTAGCTGTGACTCATTTGTTAGAACGGCTTTTATTTGCCTGAGTGTTTTTTTTGGACATTTTTTTGTTTGTTTCTTTGTTTCCTTATGATCATAACACCCCGTTGCATTTAAAAATGTCTTGCACAGCTTGAGAACTTGGTGGCGGGTGTACTAACAACCAGAAGAAGTTGAGTCTGTGGCTTCAAGATCTTTTGCCATTTGGGAATAGAACCTTATATCTTCTTTCATATTCTTTTTTTTTTTATCACAATACACAAAAAAATAAGTAATAATCAAGGGAAGGATGGCTTGACTGATATAATTTCAGAGCATCCCATCACCCATTTTCTCGTGTTATGATTCGGGAATTCGGTCATTATACTTAATAGAAATAAAATCAAAAAGTTGTTGAACTGACTCATTAGAGGGATAATTTAATTAGTGGAGCAGTGTCAACATCCAGTGGTTTCAGCCAGTTGTACTTTGGAGTAATTTGGGCTTTAATGGCTGACACGCTAATTTCTGTTTTTGTTCTTTGAATGCCTTTTCAATTAATTTTATTTTATATTGTTTGCAACAGTACATTTGATGACTACAAATCAACATCATATGCCAATTTCCTCCTGAGCACATGCCTCAATTCCATATTGTCACATTGAATCAACACATTTAAAATCCAAATAATTAGCTCATGCGTAAGCACATACACCAATAATTATTGTATATTTATTGCCAGGTTTCATTGCAAAAGTAACTTTGTTTTGAGGCTATTTGCTGTCAGTCGGATGGAGAGAAAAAAAAATCACTGTTGCTAATTAATGTTTCAAAGGCAGACTTTCCTGTGTGCTGATTACTGAGCGCCAAGTGCCAAGGGGATCATGGTGTATTTGCCTCACACAGTCAGAAGGTAGAGGAGTTATTAATTAGAGAGGATGTGTTTAATTCTTTGCACCAAAGTCTTCATGCTTGCACATGTCTGAGAGAGCATTGTAGCGTGTCAGCTTTTAGCTGTTGAACAGACAAGTTGGAATAAAAAACATGTTGCGTAACCTCACGCATTTTGTTTTTGATACTGTGTGGATCCTCTGACTGTGTGTGTGTGTGTGTGTGTGTGTGTGTGTGTGTGTATATGTAATGTCCAGAGTCAGCCAAAGTCATGTACACAGACATCAGTGAAGGGAAAACCTGCATAAATATTATAATTGTATTGATACCAAATATTTCAGACATCATGAGATTAATACGAGTGACCTTTGGCCTCTCCAATTACAAGAGGTGCTGAAAGTGGTGGCCATTAGCTTTTTGACATTTACAGACGACAGCTTGGGTAACATTGGCCAAAGTGTCCAATGGGATTGTTGCACATGTATTTTCAATTCCTTGTCTCAGTGCAACCCATGTAGGCAGTTTCTTATGATACACGACATCTTTTAGGATACTTACGGGTGAGTTGAACGCAGGAGTTTACGGTAGCCCTGTGATTTGCTGGTAACCGGTCTAGGGTGCACGCTGCCTCTTGCCCAGTCACAACGGGTATGCTTGCTCAAGTGCTGTCGAAAATGGATGGACATATAGATTTACCATACCATCTATATTATTTATAATTTATCTATTTGCACTCAAAATCGAATTAACGGGGATTACAATATGGAGGGATAGATGATGTATCACCCCAAACTTCTGATTTGGTTGCACTGCAGTTTGGTCGACGAAAAACAAAACAAAACAAAACAACCCCCCCCCGAACATTTAGTGTATACTGTAGGTATGTCAAAATATCATGTTGCAAATAATGTTGATCTAGTCTCTGTGTATGCACAGCCAACATTTACCTGCCAGAAACAGATAGGTCAAGCAGCAGGACTTCAAAAGTGCTGCTTAAGAGAGTGTTGTGTTTATATATGTGATTATCGCTTTGACCTTTCACCCTGAATAGGGCCATTTGTTGTGCAAACAAAATAGGGCACCCCGTTGATGCTGTGGTCCTTCTTGAGACGTCGCGCTTAAGTAAAGTGAGAAGTGGTGGACTCCTTTTGAAAGCACCTTGCCACTTTGCAGGTCACCTGTTTCCAATTGAGAACAGTTTACTTGCATCAAGACATACTTCGGTTTTGATCAAAGGAGAGACAAAAGATCAACGCAGATGATGTGTGCATGCTCACATTTTTGTACTCTGTTGCAATTACAGATCGTTTTCCAGAAGTTGCATCAAAAATTATTTTTCTTGAATACTCACAGAGCCAGAACGGATTGAGGACAAAATACTGTGTTGGCCCGAATGTAAGACGGTGTTTTTTGCATTGAAATAAGACTGAAAAAGTGGGCGTCGTCTTATATTCGGGGTCTAGACATTATACCCATTCATGACGCTAGATGGCGCCAGATACCATTGAAGCGAATGCTGAACTTGACTCCCCAGGCCAAAGCGAACCCCTGTCACAAAGAATAAAAATAAAAATAGCGGTATCACGAAGAAGAAAAATAAAAAATAGCGGTAAGAAAGAAAAGAGAAGAAAAGAAAATAATAGAAGAGATAACAGAAAATGGAGAAAGGTAGCGACAATCTGGAGAAAAGTGGGTCGAAGATCGGCAAGGTTAACTGGCAGCTGAGGAGAAGTTATGATGTCATTTACATTTTAAAAACCAGAAGCCATTCCTTTACGAATGTGATTGCACTTTAGATTTGAATGAGGCAAAACAACATGCTCTTTCTCTCAAATATATTGTTATAATCATTTGTTTCAGATGTACTGTAATTATTTTCTAGTGTGGTCAAAAGTGCAGAGGTACCGGGTTTTCCGGCCTCCCTGTGTGGAGTTTGCAAATTCCAAAAACATTGAGTGATTGAATACTTAAATTGAGGTGTGAAATGATTGTTCGTCTCTGTGTGCCCTGCGATTGGCTGGCGACCGATTCAGGGTGTCTCCCGCCTACTGCCCGAAGACAGCTGGGATAGGCTCCAGCACCCCCCGCGACCCTAGTGAGGATCAAGCGGTTCGGAAAATGAATGAATGAATGAATGAATGTAATTATTTTCTGTGTTCAAAAAGTCTTTTTTCAAACTTGAGTCTTGAAAAAGAGGGGGTCGTCTTATAATCAGGGCCGCCTTATATTCGGGCCAATACGGTAATACCCTTTTTTCGCGCAGTTGATTGCTTTAGATACGTGATGGGGCAACTCAACCAAGCAGTGGCCCGTTTTTTAGATTGTCCTAAGCATTGCAAAGTTGGATAAATTGCAACACAACTTAGTTTTATAATACAGCCACTATTGTGTTCATTCAAATCAACATCGGGTGGTTGAATAAACTTTGCTGATTTCAATGTAAAGATATGAATTCAATGATTCCATGACATTGTGAGCTTTGTGGAAACATGTCTTCTTATTGTTATAAATTCATCAAAGGATTATTACATTTATACCTAGAATATACCGTTTGGAATCTGACATTTCGGAGAAGACTGGTTAAACACTTTCAAAATCCTCCTCCTGACCTCACCTGGCCCCATCCGAGCTGATGAGCTCACCACCATCCTTTGCTCTACTGATGCTCATCTCCTGGTCCACCCAATCGGGATCCTGGGGGGCAGGCGCTTCTCCATCACTGCTCCCACCATTTGGAACTCACCCAATAAAGCCCGCAGAATTGCATTCACTATTCATTACATTCATTCCTGATAGATATTTTCCCTCACGCAGCCATCTCTCTGTCAGCTACAATAGTTTTACGTTATATTTAGATCAAGTCATACCTGAACATTAGAAGTAGATGGCACGTCCATTTATCCTTGGTTTGTTGTTCCAATGTTTAGAAGGAACCTATAAAGGGATAATACAGTAATTGTGTATGTAGAGATATTTTTGTCTGGAGATATTTACTGCGTCTGTCTTTTCTTCAAACTTATTACTTCAAACCCATGTTTTCCTTTGGTTCAAAAGTATAATTTTAGACTATTAATTAGCTGGCCAACTGTTTGCACAAAGCTGAGAAAAACATCCGAGATCTGGTGTTGATAAAGTTGAAACGGCGGTGTGTATACTTGCACGCTTATACATATAAATCAAATGAATGGAAAAACTGCAGTTGAGCCAAAATCTTAGTTTTTCTTATCTCCATGTTTTCATATTTGGATTATGGAAGGATATCAGAATTTTCTTGGATATTTTTTCAACACTGGGAATGTACTGTAACTCCCTGAGCTTTGTTATGAAAATATGTGCATAAAAACATTTCTTTCTGCCCTTGGTCCTTGGGAAATGTTTCAAGCCAAGAGTCGGTTCACTGCAATTAGGTTTCTCTAAGAGTGCGACTAAATGATATAATGAATTATCATGAAAGAAATGTTTATCTAATACATTACTGTGATCAGTCATTTCGGTGACCTTGTGGTTCGGGTGCATTGGCTCACAATTCTCTGGCCTCCGTGTGTGGAGTTTGCTATTGGTGTTCCTGTGGGCTTCATCCCATGTTCCAAAACCATGCATGTTAGTTCAACTGAAGACTCTAAATGGTTCATAAGTGTCAATGTGACTGTGAATTGTTGTTTAGTGATATGTGTACTGTGAGTGACTGGCAACCTGTCCAGGATGTAGCCCGCTCTCAGTGTCAGCTGGGACAGGCTCCAGCTCACCAGCGACTCGAATGAGGTGAGTTTAAAGGAGGTGCGGAAACTCTTGCGCGACTCTTATACTCTCAATCCCCAAGCATTTCTGCGTGTATGATTTGGTTCTTATGGTAAACAACACAAAGTATAAAGTGGGGTGTGACTTGAATGACGGACAATCGCAGGGTAACACCCTGGACTGGTTAACAGCCAATAGTAGCCGTGAAGACATCACATGATCGTCATGGTCACCTTACTACAGTTCTTTTCCTTTTTCAGTTTTGAATGTGGAGATGGGATTTGGCTGCTGTTAAGTGCAGGGCAAATATTTGGAAAAAAACTATTTTCCCTTAGACCGGGGGTCGGCAACAGGCGGCTCCAGAGCCGCATGCGGCTCTTTGGCGACATCTAGTGGCTCCCTGGAGTTTTATAAAAATGTTTGAAAATGGAAAAAGATTTTGATAGTAGGCTAATATAGCTCAAATAGATAAAGATACATGTTGCAGCTCCGAAAAGGAGAGCTGTGGTGTTGGTTTTTTAAAACATACACTTTATTTATGCTTTTAACAGTCTGACAAACACAGACACATCTGCGTCCGACTCCGTGCCTTCTCTCTTCTCGTTCGACTCGAGAGGCGTTCAAAGACAGCCTCAGAAAAACGGAAATTAATGATCACTTCACTAATCCTAATAAAAGCGAAAATAAGGCACCAAAACAAAAAATCAAGCGAGGAAATTACAAAATAAATTCTATGGTGGCGTTTGTGAATTAACACACAACAAAGGAATGAATACCATAAACAATTCTGAGACAGTCCAGTCTCCTACATACATACAGCATGTGTTTCCTTCATTGTAAGTTTTATAGAAGGCTTTTAATTTTTTGCGGCTCCTGTTTTTTTTGTCCTATATGGCTCTTTCAACATTTTAGGTTGCCGACCCCTGCCTTACACCTTTAACAGCCAGTTGATGAAATTAACTGGACAATACAAACGGTAAATAATTGCTTTCGTGACTGAATTTAGTGTGTTTCAAAAAATTGATGAACTCGAAAGCGGCCCTTTCACCCTTCCATTTTTCTGTATGCGGCCCTCAAAGGAAAAAGCTTGGACACCCCCGGTGTAGCATCACAAAATGTTCTGGAACACTTCTCAGTATACCGCCGTCACAGGTCCTCACTTTATTCTGTTTTTATATTTATATTATACCACAGAGCTCAATTGTGTATGGCCAAGAATGTTTGAATTGGTCTTTGGCAGACAGCTTGCGGTTTTGCAACGTTCAGTATGAGAGCTGAAGTAACAGGGAAAACTCCGATGGCTCCCACTGAGAGGGAAAGTTCCAGTGAACGCATCTGTGCCACACCAAGGCGAGGGGGTGGGAAAAAAAAATAAACAGAGGTTGACTGTTTTGAAATACAATACCTCGAATTGTAATCAAGTACATCTGAACATGTCATGAATAGTGAAAAATAGCCGAGCCCGCCATGTGGTACACAATTAAGCAGATGATCCATTGTGATCGCACTGATCTTTACTATTTTTATTTCTGGATAAAACATTTGGACAGACATTTTGAATGCACCTCAAGAGTTTATACCCAACAGTACACCCATCAGTGAAAAGGAATTGGACGGAAGATTCGGGGAGGTTTGGTGCATATTACCCATAATCGAATTACTCCTGCAATCCCTTCAGGCGTCCCCGCCATTTAACCGTCAGGCACGACTACTTGTGTCACTTACATGGGCCCACCTCCAGCGGACAGAGGGACTCTTATTCAATAAAAAGCTGTTTTGAAGACATAGAACTCACACACTGGTAATTGTTTTCACCCTGCTTTAATACAATCTGTTATTAAAGAGGAAAAAATGGACTTGGCAGTTTCTCAGGAGAGGCTTGACTATGTTTGGATTTTGTCAAGATGGTGAAGATTATGTCTGAGGGTCCTTTTTAACTGAAAGCCTTGAGACAATGTTCCAATTATGGAAAGCACACAGATGGAAAGACCGCAGAGGCAAAAATGTGACCATTAACAAAGGCCAACATTACTGAGGCCACCTTGTGGCTAAATGTAATTTCTTATAAGTCATGCTTGAATAGCAGGGCTGCAAGATCGGATAGCATTGAGAGAATGTTCAATGAAGTTGTGGGCAAGCACAGTTCATACGAGTCGGCTCAAATAAGTACAGGGGAATCTCAAAAGTTGTGTCAACACTATTAATTTTATTTTTCTTATTTCAAATTAATTTATTCCCAACATGGTTAAACCTTTCCTGACTCTGGAGGCATTATTTTCTTTTCTTTTTCAAGAAATGAACCACTGCACAAGAAAATAAACAACAACAAAAAATTAAACTAAAATAAAGTAAAATGACTCCACCTTTGAAGACGCCTAACAGACACGTAGTGAAAATAAAAATGGGGGCGGGGGTGTTGTTTTATTTCGCAATACAGTAGTCATTAGCCATTAAACTTTCAGCTGATGATGATGTTTTATATTATCTCTCTCTCTCTCTCTCTCTCTCTCTCTATATATATATATATATATATATATATATATATGTAAATTCATATTGGATGACTTTCGAGACGTTTGACTTTGGAGGTTTCACTCAATGGTGTTGTCTTGTCATGTCGTGACAGCAAGGTACATATGAACTTGTGTGTGTGTGTGTGTGTGTGTGTGTGTGTAGGGGCGAGGGGGTGGTGTTGGTATGAGCTGCATCCCAACAGCTGATGGCATGCCTCCAATAAGGGGATGAAGGAAGCAAAAACAGGGTGGCAGAAAGCTGAGGAAGGAAAACCGGAACACATTGGTGGACAAAGGGCTAGTATTTTTTTGAATGCTTAGAAAAGAGGGAAGTCTCGCAAGGCTTTTGGAGGTGTGCTGTAATAAAATCAAGATGTAGTAAAAGGCCCCCTGCTGAGTGAGCTCAGTTTACCTTAGTATCACCCCCAAAACTGTAATACGAGGATCGTATTTACACACAAGGGTGAAACCATATAATATAATTTAGAGAGTGGGCAGTAATTTTAATTTAGGGAATACTTTATTGTTGGATATTAGGTCGCAGGGAGTATTTGGTGGTGAATTTTACAACCAGAATACAAACTAGAAAGAAAATGACTGGACTTTGCTGCCAGTCTATATACAGTCATGCCATGATACCGACTTGACTCAAAAATGTGGTGGACACAAACGTGTGTCAGAGCACAACGTTATTAACGCTTTAGTTGAGTTGAGTTCCACTCTTTCCATTTTCACCACTGGCTACCCTGTAGCTCCGCTCCTGATTTCAGGCCAATCCCAATTCTACCTCTTTGCCCTTGTTTCACCCTTGAGCCCTCCATTGTGCCTGCTCGCAAGAACAAAGCGATGTCCTAATTCTCAGAGGGTTTGGTCTTACAGCAGTAAGTGGCGACATCCACAAGATTTATGAGGTAGCGAGGTACTATATTATTTGAGATCGCTTGTATGATGGCGCAAAAACTAAGAAGAAAAAAGTCCCTGGACATGCGCTGATCATCTCTGATGTTTAGTCAGAAAATGTTCATAGAAGGTTTAATTTTGTTGTATCCGCTGCATGCAACTCATGCCCAGATCAGCTCAATAAATGATAAGTGTTGGAAGTGTGACATTTGAAGGGCTGCCTCCACAAGTGTTATTGCTTACTGCACAAACGCTTCAGGCGCTCAGCCTCCACCATTTGATTCCATTCCGAGTTGTTATTGTAACCAAAACTACTCAATATTGGTCAACGATGTAGGTGGGGGCATGGAGTGGACAGTTGCTTTATTTCATTGGATACGAGTGACTCCTCTTAAAAACCCAAGTTCCAGAAAGCTGAAAGAATGGCGTAAAGTGTCTTAAAGTTCTTGATTTAGTGGGGTTTTGACTGAAGCATGCCACAAACATTGGCACCGGGCAAGTTTAGGAAAATGCCCTTGTTCTTCTACCAGAATGAAAATGAAGTTGCTCCTGTTTTTATGCAGCGCGCACAGTCACCATTCCATACAAATAGGGCCCTCTAACTTGTCCATATGAATAAATATAAGTGTGAATGGTTGTTTTTGCCTTTGTCGATATATGTCCCATGATTAGCTGGCGAACCAGTCCAGGATATACTCGCCTGTTGCCCAACCACAGTAGAGACAGGCTCTCGCTCCCCTGTGACTCTAATGAGGACAGAAAATGAATGGATTATTTTATTGTTTACATGTGTGGTTCAGAAGATAGATGATGGATGGATGGATGCATTCACAAGAGAGAAAAGTCATCTTCGCATGATATCTTGCTATGATGTGCTTTGATACTTACTGATTTCTTGCTCCTTACATCTCATCAACAGCATCTCCACGTTTTGCAGGAACGCAGCCACTTTTCATTGACAGTCATATCGAATGCCCCTTCTGGCAAGAGCAGAACGCACAGCCTCATTATAGAAAATATTTAGTAGCGATAAAAAGTTTTCTCATTGGAGAGGTGGTGCGCGTGACGTCTGCGAAACTAGCTAGCTGTCTCGCCACTCCGCTTTCCCCTCTCTGCAGATCATTAGCAGTTCTGCTGCTGCCTTTTGAAGTCGGCAAGGTCTGCTGTGTGTGTCATAGCGAATGCAAATCCAGGGGACTAGCCCAGCCACCTGTTCTCCCAAACATCTGTCCACAGAGCCGGCCGGGCATGGCCCCGTTCAGCTGCCTCCTTTAACTATGATCCTCCAAGAGCTGTAGGATGGCAAAGAGGCTATTTTTAGGGGCCCCGTTGATATGCCAGTAAAGACCTTATGCACTCTAATGAAGATACCTTTCTCCACTACTGCCAAGAACAGAAATAAGTGTGCAGTTTTCAGACTGTCTGCTTCAAAAGAAAATGCCCTTCGTTCGTTTTCAAATGGCCAATTTAAAGAATCTTATATATACGAAGGACCTTTTGATCGATGCCGCATAGTAAGTCGCTTCAAAGCCTATCCATTTGGCACACATAGACTTTATTGCTTTAATGAAGGGCGGCCCGGTAGTCCAGTGGTTAGCACGTCGGCTTCACAGTGCAGAGACCGGGTTCGATCCCAGCTTCCCTGTGTGGAGTTTGCATGACATTCCAAAAACATGCATGGCAGGCTCGTTGGGCACTCTAAATTGTCCCTAGGTGTGAGTGTGAGCTTGGTTGTTCGTCTCTGTGTGCCCTGCGATTGGCTGGCATTCAGGGTGTCCCCCGCCTACTGCCCGAAGACTGCTGGGATAGGCTCCAGCACCCCCCGCGACCCTAGTGAGGATGAAGCGGTTCGGAAAATGGATGGATGGAATGGATGGCTTTAATGAAGTCCTTTTTCCGGAAGACTTCTTTTCGAATTACAGAGGTGCTGAAGACTTGTGTGTCTCGGTGGGTCGGATCAAAGTAGCAAGGTTTCTTTGGGAGCTGCGGCGGTAGAATGATGACCGCATTCATTAAGCAGAGTTGCTATCTAACCTGACACTCTCTGATATCATTCGAACTCCGAATCACGTATGTGCATTGTATTTTTTTCCCTAATTCCCAACAGATTGTTGTATGTGCCACTGTTCATATATTCAACAGCAAAACCATTTTGATGTCTCGCATGTGTCTCTTCCATAGCAGCTGTTACGTTGTGGAAGAAGTCAGTGCATATACCCCTGAGCATTGACTGAGGGATGCAGGAAGAGTGCTACTTTTTGATAAGCTGCCAACAACATTTCACGTTAGAATACAGTCGCAATAGGCCACTGGGGTGGTTGATGAAGGGGCAGAGGTGTTATTGTCTGCCAGGGTGAACTAAATCAAATATGCTACACACCGAGGTAGAATAGTGCAACATCGTGATTATTTATGGCAGGAATCCTGAGACCAGTGTGGAAGTAAACTTAAGTGCACGCCATGGACCAGATCTTTGGTAGACCCACATCAGGAATACATTACTGAACAAAGGCTCATGTAGGAACACAAACACCTCAATGGTAATTCCCCCCACATTTTTTGTAGTGTTTTGTAACGTATTATTGGCCAAATTAACAAAGCCAGCCCTCAGGGGCTTTCATTACTGACCCTGCAACAAGACACCTCGCATCTGTCAACAACCTATGCGCAGAAATAGAATCTCTTGGAAACAATGTACATGCTGTCACTGTGCATTACACAACATGAAACGTAATGTAAAACAATACAAGGCGGATATATCACAACTCTAGGCTAAAGAACCGGATCAGAGATTGTTGAAAGTGGTGAAACATGACTGGAGCTCAGTTACAGTAGCTCCGCACTGCAGGATCGGATATGCAAAGTCTTGGGAAAGTTAGCAGCTGGTGGGTGGACTCCTGCCTGCGCAAGAGGATGGAGATCAGTGGGGTGTGTAAGAGTAGCTGTGCTTGAAGGAGAGACCTGTTGATCCAGGTGCTGAATACTGCCTGCCACTATTACAGCTGAAGGGACTGTGAGCTTTGAGGCAAACAAATATCGTGTGTGTGTGTGTGTGTGTGTGCATGCGCATGCATTCACCGAAAAAAATCATGCATCAAATTTCCAGATACATTTTTTTTTTAAGTAGACGTACATAAAAATCCAAACGAAAAAAATCTTGTGTCAAATTTCCAGATGCATTTTTTTTTTTAAGTAGACGTACGTAAAGACCCAAACAATGTCATTTCGTGCAATGTATTGACAAAATAAAATTCAGGCAAAACTTTTTTCAGTGAAGTCCATGGACAGTGTAGGGCCACATTGTTTCCACCGGACACGGGCTGCTTCCTGACAAACATTTGTTTCGAACTGAATGACATCTACATTCCTGTTGGATGCGCCGTCACGTTTGATGATTTGACAGTGTAAAATTTTACTTTAAATTCTGTGAACTAAATCAAAGCTTAGGCAACATGTGAGTAATCCAAACATCTTGCAAGCAGCAGACCAACACACAGAGCCAATTCCCAAATTCTACTGCACACACTGTTCTCTGTCTGCTCAAAACAAAAAGTAGTAGCTCTTTGGGGACTGAGTTAGCTAGTTTGTGCCTCTGTCCCTTAAATCTTTACAGGACATTTTTGAAAACGCTCACAAAAATTGATTGGCTAATTACTTTTATTGTCATTTTGGATGGTATAAAACATTTTTTTTTCATAAACAACAATAATGTTTAAACACCAGCTGAACGCAATATCCATTTAATTCTGTGCCCCAAATATTATTAATCCAAAGCATAATTGACAGTGATTTTCATGTGAACTCGGCGAGAAGTACACTCAACAACTGATTCCGCTATTAACACTATTCTTGATGATAAAATTAATTGATTAATCTGTTTTTTTTTTTTTTTTAGAAAAATAAATCGGATTTTTCTTTGTCATTGATGAGACGCAGGGGGTCAATTTTCAAGAACTGGTTAAGTTGGCAAATATGGTCCCATGCTGCCTGCAACCAGCCTGGCACACTAATGCTGTCTTATGTTTGTGGCCTTTTTGAAAAGTCACTGGCCTTCCCCCCTTTCCTTCAAGTCACCAGGAACCATCGCTCACCTGTTGTTTGGTGAAAACAGTGCTAAAGATTCCACCGGTGGGCTAAATACAAAAGCAGGTCATATATCTTTGGGAACAAATGAAAAGAAATCTCCTTGATGCTTCGTCTTTTATCGTATTCTAACTTGTAATTTGCACACCACCAAAATGAACCATATTGCCATACCAAATAATCTCTACCAAGCACATGTGAGTTCAAAACAGAACATTTGATAGGAAATGACTCAGTTTTGCCCTGCATTGAGTGATGTTCCTTTCTGGCCTTGTTTGCCAGCTTTGATGTAATGCGGTCCAGAGAGAACCTTCAATACATTGTTCTGTTTACTAGAACATTTCACTTCCAATTAAACTCCAGTGCGCAGACTGGTGCCTTCCACTTCAAGTTAGTCTCTGACTACATTTTTCACGCTGTAATGACTCCACAATATGACCTTAAACTCATTTTAGTTTGCCTCGTTGTACATTATGAGCATACTGGGAATCAGCCTTATCAGCTATATTTCTGCATAATGCTGCCCCAAACTTAAGAGGCGCTTAAAGATTCAGTACTGATGTTGTCCTTTAAGCGCAGAGGTTAGTCTTGCAAGCAGCGTGATAAAAATTCATCCTAGACAAGGCCAACTGCAGTTCCTCGAGGACTAATTGCAGGCGAACAAAAATGTTATTATTTTTGGATTCTTACACCATGCCTCTGCTATGCGTTTTGAAAAGCAATCGGAGGTATGCATGCTGCTGGTAACGGTTAAGAGAAACATCGGCATTTTTCCAATCAATCCCTTCAGAAAGGGCAACAGCGATTTGTCTGCAGCTATTTTGCCTGTCACAGATGTTTAACTTCCTTGCACATAATGGCTCTTGTACTCTGAGTAAACAGCCATCACTAGCCTGTTTATTTGGAAGTAAAGGCTCACTGTGGATCTGACCCAGTTTTCACATAACAAGCCATACTAGAGCGATGAGGTGAAGATGAAGAGCAAAGCAGGGAAATATCAAGGAAGGTCCAATTTATTTTGAGTAATTGGCTCCACTTGAGCAAATACCCTCTTCTTGCCCACTGGTCATCTCAATCCAAATCTGTGCCACCAGGAAAAAAAGTAAAACAGTCCATCATATTTTCAACTACATACCGATGAAAGAACAAGGCATTTTGTCTGGGCAGACCACCTCAAATGAGCCCATTAAGCATGTTCATAATTGATATTGTCAATTGTGTGGAACTGATTAATGATAAATGATGTCTGAAGCGTTTGGCTGCAGCCGGCATTGAGGCACTTCTGGGTTAGTCTCGACTACTTTGTGGTCTGAAGACGCACACCATGCTCTAGAATTTGAGTTTGTGCCACACATATTACTTACACAAGATTACAAACAAAAGGAGACCGTGATTAGGTTGGTTGCTCCCAAATTGTGGAATTTGCACTTCCATTTGAGCAAAGACAGTAGTGTAGTGGTCCGTACGGTTGCCTTTCATGCAGTTGTGCGTTTAATTCTTGGTCAGTGGACCCATACCCAGCCACAGTTAGACTGTGTGGAGGTTTTTAAAAAGCGGTTAAATCACTTTGGCCACATGAGGATCGCTCACACTGGCACTCCCACTCAAAAAGTGCTTTAATAAAAGCTTAAGGTGCTGCAACACAGGATGAGGGTTTTTTTTGGGGGGGGTGGGGGTGCATATTTAGGCAACAAGTTCATTGAAAGTTATTTTTATGCACGTTATTTTTATTTTTTCTCCTTAAAAAGTACAAGTCTAGGTATTTCAGGGGATAGGTCATGTTAATGATGGAAAAAAGGTTTGAAAAGATTTATCTTGTCTCATTAAAAGTCAATTTTCTTTAAAAAAAGTGAAGTTTTATCAGGGGTGTGTAGACTTTCTCTACCCACTGTACAAATTTCAAACACTTCAAATACATTTTCTATGTGTGCAAGTATCTGGATCACAACCTTTTTTTCTGAGATAATGACAGAAAGCGTGATTTAAACTTGGTTGTTTCAACAAAGCTTAATGACTAGATGGACTTTTTGCAATCAGTTAACAATCTGGGACAATCTGCTTGAATGAAGATACACAGTTTCTTTTTTTTTTTCCTCTCATAAAGATTACCAAATGACCCCAGATAACGCGAATGCAGCACTTTCTGCCTTCGAGTGGAAAAACATATTCCTGTGAAAGCCTTCAGTATGTCAAACACAACGCCTACATACCAGAAAAGTGTTACTCTTTCGTTCAACCTTATTCAACTTTCAGAGTCCATGTGGCCCCAGGAAGTTTGGCGACCCCCAGCAGGACTGTTCTATCCAGGAAAGAGGAAACCCCCTGAAATAATAAGCCTTGCCAATTGATAAGTGAGACATCTACCTATCTTGACTGATTGCACAGGGCCAGGCTGGAGTGGCCAATTGGCTGTGGGATGATGTGGGAGAGGTAGTTACTGCGGATGCGCAAATGTCACTTGTGGGTCATTTTGCCATGCATGGAAAGGCAAACCATTGTAAACACAAGCGTGCATGAGTGTGAGTGGTTTTCTCCGTGTTTGTGTTTGTGCGCGTGTGTGTGGGAGCAGGGTTGTTTCAAGCAGCGTGTATTACTTTTTTAGAGTCCTAATATACGACCAACCTCACAAACACAGACAATTCATTAGAATGGACTCATTAGACCCCAGGTCTTTCTTGCCTAATTCATGATTTGGTAATGCAGTTTTAATTTGGTCAGGCTGATCATTTTTGTGTAGTTATTCTAAGCGTGCATCACAAGGGAAGTAAAGAAAAATGTTTCTGTTTGTTCGGTTTCATGGATCTGCCACAACAACCAAATATCAGATGTTATGTCAAGTCTTTCAGTTTGAAGGTCAATTTGACAGGCGGTATTCTGCTCTTGTGCTAAATATTTACATTTTTAAGAGAGACAGCCCACACATTGACACTGGAAATTGACACTTTGCTACAGAAGTCTCAAGCCTCATCCGGCATAACATAAATATGCATGAAGACTCTATATTATCCATAGGTTTGAATGTACAAGTACAAATGGCTGGCAACCAGTCCAGGGTGTACCCCGCCTAAAATTTCAGATCACTTGTGGCCCTGATGAGTACAAGCGGTTTAAAAAAAATGGATGGATGGTGTTTTAAGGGCAATCACTGCGGTCCTGTAGACCGCCTTATTGTTTTGATTCTGACAGAAGTCATATGTGACTACGGTTAAAAGACACAAACATTAATACTGGAGTCCTGAGAGTACACATTTATCACTTTACGTGTATTTTTGTTATTCGATTTCTCATCAAAACTTCTCTTTCAGCTAGAATGAATTTAGATCTCAGCCTGTTACTTCTTTAAAAGGCTCAGGTTTTCCAGTACAAAGTCAAATAAGTATCAATCACAGGTCTAACTCCAATGAAGAAAAGACATACTTGCCCGACATAACCTTTTTATTTGAAATTTTTTTTTTTGTATTTTGACTCTCAGACTTTCACCCTTCTCAAACACAACATAAACAGTGGTCAAACCAGATGTCTGCGAAAGCAAGGCCTCATATACTGTAACTGTAAATCTCGACCATCTATTTCTTCTTTGTTGACAATCAAAGTCAAATCTTGTGTGGAAAGAACACATGAATGCCTCTATACTTTACCTTTTTACATACATTTTATACTTTCCCTTTCATCTGTTACATTGAAGTCGATAGACCCATTGCAATGTTGGCTGCAGCTTTTTGAAAATACCCAATCGGAGAAAAAAAAATGTGAATAACCAGCCCCACTCTGTTATTCTTGGACATGAATAGAACTGTCACATTTTTTTTTAGCCTGTGTTAAAAAAAAAAAAAAAGTGGGTTTGGTAAACACACCGACCATTTGGCCAGTCCCTACAGGGAGTACAACTCATCAGAGAAGGTCTTATTAAATCAGGTAGAAATGTAACAATAAGGATATAGAGGAGAAGTTAGACATGGCAGACATGCAGCCCACACACTGCTGGTGTGGTCTAAACCTGTTTATACATGTTGGACACTTTCCAGTGAATTTTCATGGCTAAGATTTGTTTGTGCACTGTCTCTTCTTGAAACAATTACGCAATTTACCATAATATGACTGAGAATCAATCAGACGCATTTTGGTTGGACTATAGATGCAGTATATAAGTATATAGTGCAGTTTATATATATATAATTGATTGTAATTAAAGTGAAAGAAGTCATACGTTTATGAGGTGTTTTTGTTGCCGCTATGTTGCCGGAATGACTGTCACGAGAATCATATAAATTGTACTTTTGTAAAATTGCCGTCGGTCTATTCATCCGAAACCTTACTGTGCATGTGTCTGAATATACGACTTGTAGTAGTCTCCTGGGCTGTAAAACACATTTGTCCGGTGACATCATGGTATTCTGGGTCCACGGCTCACGGTTGAGTGTTTTTGCTGGCTCAGTGCCAAAATACTATCAGCCTCTTCAGGCACCTTACCTTCTCTTTACTCAAGCACACCTTTTCCTTTGGCGGAAAAGACAGTGTCGTCCTTTCGACAGACCGTGCCAGAAGAGAAAAGGACACAAGGGGATCTTTTGTGAGCGCCGTCGTGTAGGATGGGTTGTTATGATACACATGTGAGCAAGTGCTACAACTGGATCCTCACAATAAAACGAAAGCGCTCATAAAAAAAAAAAAAGCTTAACCTTTTAATGCCTGACCCATCAAGGAATAACCAGAAAAATCGGATTTTTGGGAACTGAGATGTTCATTAATCCTTAGAACAAAATCCACAAACATATTTTTGCCATATTATTTTGTTTTAGATATTTGTTGCATCACATGTACATTATGTAGATTACATCAAAAACTGAAAATTTGGGGAAAATCATATTTTAAACCTCCAGTATCAAATTTAATGTGATTTGATGTACTATAAAGAATGAGTTACATAATGAAACTGCATGTATCAAATATGATACGAATGGCATTATAGGGTTAACTTTATGGATTTTATCCCGTATCAAAGTCCTGTTTGATGGTGTGGAATGAGATTTTAACCATGGAATATCTATTGTTAAAATATGAAAATAGCTAGAACTTTGCAGTCAACATTTTTAAAACTGCATTTGCTTGGAACTTAAAAAGTTAGAATGTTTCTAGATTTTTATCTTAAATTATCTTTTAACTCTCTACCTCTTCTTATGTACTACATATGAGAAAACAGCTTTGTATGACACGACCATCCGTGGCCCCTGCGACCTGATGCGGCCCAGGTCATCCCTCTTGCCTTGTCTCCGGGTTTCCTTCACAGGCAGTCTTGCAAAACTTCCTGACTTCAGATCAAAGCGCGACACAAAAATCCCACAGCTTGGGCATGCTTGTTTTTGGAGTTGCACCGCCAACCTCCACCCCCAGCTGTGATCTAATCAGGCTCACCGAAACTTGCGGGATGCAAGGGAAATATACATAACTAAACATCCTAATGTACACAGGGAAATAAGAAGCATTTAAATAGAACCAGGCGCCATTAAAATCTTGCTGCAGGATGTCAGATCGGGTGAAAGGGGAAAAAAAGGGGGTGGGAGGGTGTAGACTGTTTGAGTTTAACCTGGGGAAAAGTCTGGGCAGGACTCAAAGTCAGCTCCGTTCTTCAGTATCCTATTGTCTGAGAAGTGAGTCAGCAAATTCCAATGGGTAAGAGATTGGGGTCCACCCCAAAAAAACCTGGTTGAGCCCGCTTTAGGGCTGGCTGTCGTTGAGGACTCCTGCAAGCTGCTTTTTCGCTTATTCTTATCCGTTCCAATTTTGCCTTTTTTTTTTGTCTCTCTCACCACCCAAGTGCAACACACATCTAATCTCGAGCGCAAACAAACAAACAAATTCAGGACAGCAGCAAATAAATAATTATCCTTTTACACTCAATGTTGCAGTCAGTTTAAGAGTGAAATTTGTGCCAACTACTTTGACACCCCGCAAAATAAAACTGTCATGAAACACTCCATCTGGATCCAGTTGCGGTAGACGTGTCACTTTTTATTATTATTTTCCCACCGCGATGTTTGGGTCTGGTCAAAGATGAAGAAAGGTCATGCGGCATACCTTGCGTGCTCTTCTATCATTATGGCGTCACGTGTGAAAGATCGCCTAACAACTTCCCAGGGCATAGCAGCACCTTGCTGAGCAAATTGTCAGTGAAAGATTTTTTTCCCCAAAGGTAACGGTGAAAGGATTAGAAACAGAGAATAAGAGTAGGTTGGGAAAACTCTTAATTAACCAACTTGAATATGCATTCCACGCCCACATCTTAAATCTCCATTTTAACAGGGCATTTTGAACAATTTGTACGCACAGTTTGGGGAAGGCCCTTTTCTGCTCCAGAATAAAAGCAAGATCACGACAGAAATGGTTGAATAATACTAGGGAGGCATAGCGAGATTATGCAAAAATATGTTATTACCTTTCCCCGTGGTACAAGTTTGAACTGCAGTCATTGAATTAAAGTGCTCTCATCTACGCTTTGTGATTGACTGACCTTGAACAAGAGTAAATAGTAAAATAAAGGAGAAAAAACCCAATGTAGTCTAATCATAGTTTATATAGAGTTACCCATAAGTGGGGCCTGCCTTGTATTGACTATTCCCTGTTCTATTTTTAAGATGGCACTGAATAAATCCTATAGTCAACTCTGAAGTCTATTATAGTTTAAGAGCAACTTGACCGAAAGTAGTCACGTAAAAAAATATTCTATAAATCTTCAGAATATGTTCAGTCATTACAATTATAATTGAGCAAATTTTATTTTAAGTAGCAAATCAGTAGCAGAGGTGTGTTTCAGTGACAAGGTTGCCTGCCAGCCTGCTAAGTCCATGATTGTTTCCAGACAAATGTAGTTGCCCTTTGGACGGCATTTCTAAGTCCTGGAGTAATAGCCAATTACCAGGAGGCAGTTTGTTGAAAGGATGCAGCCAGGAACTACATCTGCCTTCAAACGACCCCGGTGTTTAAACATACTGTAGACTCTGGAGCAAATGCCCCTTTGCTCTGGAATCTCTGCCGGGCTTGCCACGTCCATGTGCAATTTGGTTTTGTGTGAGATGAATGCATTTAACAACAAAGACAGAAACATCCATAGTATCATAAAAAAGTATCATGAAAATGTTTGGCTTTCTGAACAGTCTGAAGAGAAAAACCTGGACCATGAAGGACATGGGAACTAAGATGCTCATATATTTTCTATACATTTCTATGTTATTGTAGTGCATATCTGATGAAATGTTTGATGTAATCTCACGTGGTGAGAAAATTCGAAGGGCTTTGTTCTCATCTGTTTCTCATAGTTTACTCCAACATTTTTGAGGGCTAATGACACTGTAGGCCAGTAAACTTTGAGTTTCCTTTCAGAATGACACATTGGGGAGGGAAGAATGAAAGCTTTTATCGCTTTTCACTCAGCCACTGGCCGACAACTTTGGATGACGCCGATGTGAAAATTCACACCAAAGTCAGTCGTCACATGATTCTGATGTGCACTGAATAAATAGGTCGCTGCACAGCCCAAAAGACCAACTGTCAGAAACTAATGATCTTTGTTTTGTTATTGCGTCAACTCTCCAAAATAAAAATACAAATACAAACCTACATACATTTTTGGGAAGGTGACATCTTAAAAGGAAACTTCACCCTGCCAACACTGGTCACATAGTGAACAACTTTTGGGGGCGGGGGTCCTTCTGTTGAGTGAGTGCTGGTGTAAACTGTTTTGCAAGGTGAAACAATTTTGCTCGAATAACTAAGTACAGTCAAACCTCGGTTTTTGAACGTCTCGGTTCTCGACCAATTCGGTTTTCGACCAAAGATTTTGAGTTTTTTATGCTTCGGATGACGAACAAATTTCGGTTCTCGAACAAACTGACCGCACTTGAATGCACCATTTGACTCCTCTCGCCTTCCTTACGCGAGGAAGTGTCGCTTCCTCGGGTAGATGAGGAAGTGACGCTTCCTTGTGTTGCTTTCCATTGGGAGCAGACGTGTTCAGTAAACATTTTTATTTTAAAAAGAGCGTGGTTTCGGTTTTCGAACAGCCTTCTGGGACGGATTATGGACGAAAACCGAGGTTTGACTGTACGCGGAAAGAAAGTGTAGACCCATACCACTGTTTAAAACAGTGAATAGCTGGTGCAAGATGGTATGAATGTATGATTCTGAGGCAGGTTTAATGTTTTGATTCCAATCTAAATTGAATCGAGAAATAAAAAATAATGTTTTTATTGATATGCTAGGTAATCATACAAAGGCTGAAAACTCAAATAGACAAGGCAGGAGTCTCCCCTTATCATAGGGGGTCGGGGGACAAAGAGAATATCGTTAAAATCATCTAGACTCACACAAAAAGAAGACAAAATAAATTCCTCACCATCAACAGTCTGCTCTGACACATGGGCTACCATTTCCCAAAGTATCAAATTACATTGGTTATGTAGTTTGCACAGTTCTCCCTCGCTATGTGTCAGTCCCCACTCAAACTTTGATCTGTCGAACAACATTTCCAAAAAATCTCAAGACAAACGGCAACAGAGGGAAAATATCAAACTTTCCTCTTGTACAGCAAATCTGTTCCATCCGACTCAGGCATACAGATCCACTTTGTACTCTGACAAAGCTGACAAACAGGAACGGTGTCATGTACAGTATATTCTCTCAGTTAAAGGGCCGATATGAGAATCAAAATTTCAGTTACTCATCACACCAAATGAGATGTAATGTAAAATAGGACTTTTTTTTTTGTTTGTCCCTGTCAGCTGCATTGTCGCAGCCAAACTCCTCACAGTATGTCCGCCGTTCTCTGACAATAGCTATCAGAGGTACCAATTCAAACACTCAACACGCATTTGAACAAAACAAAGCATCGGCTTAAAACATTGCGACCGCGGCCCATGTCCAGAGGTGCTTGACGTCACGGGAAAACTATCTGTAGGTGTAGGTCACGTTGCATTGCCGAGTCAGAGACGATGCAGACCTTATCTTGTGACAGCTTTATCCTCACCATGCATCTTTTTATGCTGTCAAACTGAACAATGGCTCTCTGACCAAAAAGCCTGGTTATTATCAACCTGTGTGTTAGGAAGAGGACTTCAGATGTTGCCACGTGTCTGCTCAGCCCAATGCCGTCACCGCAGCTGTTTCCTCTTTTCACGCTCACACAAAGCAGGTGGAGACATGTCTGTGATTAGCTGCCCTCCGCATATTGATCAATAGATCTACTCGATGTCTAACAATGAAAAATGTTTTTTTTTTTTACTATGATTCCCATGTTATAGACCTTTATTTACCATATACACTGGAAATAGTGTGAAAACGCCATATTTCAAATGTAATCACTAGAAGTGGACCGAAAAAAAATAAATCTAATATCATTGCCACAAGTGTTTTGCAAAACCCAAATCTAGTGAGACCATTTCATTCATCGAGTTGCTGTGGTAAACCTAAAAAAAATGTCTCTGTGTTTCAAATGGGAGTTTTCCACATTCATATTATCTGCAATTTCCTTCTAAGGCAGCATTAGTGGCCTGCTCCTTTTCCCCCACTGTGGATTGGGACAAATTAGACCATTGCTTTAATCTTGTGATGAGGTGCTGTTGTGATAGTGGATATCCGTAGAGGATGAAGATTAATCGACTCCTCCGACGCATTTGCGAGAATACAAACAGTTCCATTTCCACCACTTTTGTCACAACGTGGATTCCAGGTGCAGGGGCCACCGAGTGCATCAGGGAGGCCCGCTATAACTCAATGTGCACTTTACAGCTCGTCAACATGGCTTAGACCCGAGCCGCCAAGTACAACTCTGATCCCTGTGTGTGTGTGTGTGTGTGTGTGTGTGTGTGTGCGTGTGTTTTTGCGGCTTTAACTTAAATTCCTTGAGATCATGTGTTTTGAATTCAGACAGCTCCCATTTCGATCTTCTAATTGCGCCTGCACCTTTCACTGAGGATTTTAGTTCCTCTTTTTCTCAAAATAATGAGCCATCAAGTGCTCAGCATTTTGTAAAAAGGGCAACGAACGAGGCCCGAGGCAGATCTTTCATTTCCTTGACATGCACATGTTGGCATGGCTCTTTGATGATTTTCATCACTACATCTGACACGAACTAAAAAAACAAAAACATGTAATGCCATCAATCTATACGGGTTTTTGCCCCAATGGATTTTCACCCCTGTCCAAGTCTCAAATTGCAACAAGTCCGGATACTCTAAAACCGATAAAAAAGAGCTCTCTTTTTTTTCCCTTGTTGATTTCAAAGAAACAAAAAGAAGCCATCTTTCGAATATAGAGGTACCCTCAGATCCCCCCCCCCCCCCCAAAAAAATTTTTTTTTTAATACAGTATCTATCTTATATTTGAACTCGACCCACTACAATTTAGTATGTTTCAGCGACAGATGGCCTCATGGAGCTATGAAATTGTAATTAAGACATGACTTTAATGTAACAGTCTTTCTGTGCCAAATCATAACCCGACTGAATTTGTTAACCTCCTTGTGGGTTCAAAATCAATCTAATGGGCTCTTCCATACACACACATCTGGAACCCACCTCCTAATTTTTAAATTAGGGAAAATGGCATATCACAATTTTGTAAATTATTAGCAAAGCTATAGTCATGGTCACACGGTCTAACTGTAATACAGTACTTTATTCCTATTGGTGCAGCAAAAGAAGTAGTGCAGGCACCCATGAAAGAGGTGGCCTATAACCGATTTGCAGTCCTGCTTTCAACAAAATAACGTTTACAGTCTGCAAACTGATCCATGCTTCTATCTCTTTCGTTATCCCTGTTCATTGTTGTCAGGGGAGCTGTTTACCTGCGCCGCAGTGTCGATAGGTCTAGACTTTATAAGTCTGTGCAGTGCAGAATTAAAGCTGTTGGAGCGGAGGTCTTGTAAGGCTACAGGATGTAACTATATACAAGCCTGGAGCCGCTAGCCTGACTCTATCAATCAAACCTTACAATCACTGACCCTTTGATGGGATAAACGATTCGAAATCTGACTAAAGACGTTTCATGGCATTGGGGTATAAATCTTGGTCTTTAATTTAATAATAATGCAGCCTTGGAGGAGTCAGACACCAGCAGAGTGAGTGGTCAGGGCAAAGGACTCACAGAGGGGAGTCCTTGGTTACACATTTCTCATAAGCAGTCCTTTCGCACAAACTCGCTGAGCCTTCCTTGGACCACGGTGAGCAATATCAGACATTCACACAGTGGCTTAACCAGGGTCACATGTGTCCATAACCTGAGATCATAAGAAATTAGCCGATATAGATATGTTCCAAAATAAATCTAACCAGCTATCTGGCATAAGGATATTATTCAATAAAGATTTGCGATAGACACAATGAACCTAAATTTGTAAGAACTGGTTAAGGATGAAGGATTGGATGTCACATTTGATGTCGTGAATCAGTCCAAATTCACTTGACTTGTACAGAAATAACGAAATCAAATTCCGTAATCATCATTTTTAATGAATTATGGATTCAATTTTTGCTATTTCACAATACAAAATGTATGAAGTGAAGAATGACATGAGACCATCAACAATATGTGTTTATAAAAATGGTTGAAAAGGTGAACTGCATTAAATGTGGCATATGTTAGTTCTAATTACTGTAAAATTGTTGAGAATGCTGTATACACTTGTGCTTATGTGCAGCTTAGAGGGAACATTGGTTCCCCATCTGATATTTTAATTACAGTCAAACCTCCGTTTTCAAACGTCTTGGTTCTCGACCAATTCGGTTTTCGACCAAAAATTTCGCTTTTTTTATGCCTCGGATGCCGAACAAATTTTGGTTCTCGAACAAACTGAGCGCACTTGAATGCACCATTTGACTGCTCTCACCTTCCTTACACGAGGAAGTGGCGCTTCCTCGGGTAGACGAGGAAGTGACACTTCCTCGTGTTGCTTTCCATTGTGAGCAGACGTGTTCGGTAAACATTTTTATTCTAAAAAGAGCGTGGTTTCGGTATTCGAACAATTTCGGTTTTCGAACAGCCTTCTGGAACGAATTATTGACGAAAACCGAGGTTTGACTGTAATTGATTAAGAAATGGGCGGCACGGTGGTCGACTGGTTAGCAGGGTCAATTCCGGCTCCGGCCTTCCTGTGTGGAATTTGCATGTTCTTCCAATGCCTGCGTGAATTTTCTCCGGGTTGTCCGGTTTCCTCCCACATTCCAGAAACTTGTATGGCAGGCTGATTGAACACTCGAAATTGTCTCGAGGTGTGAGAGCGAGAGTGGATGGTTATTCGTCTATGTGTGCCCTGCGATTGGCTGGCAACCGGTTCAGGATGTACGCCTGCGGATAAGTGGATTACAAAATGGATGGATTAAGAAATGTGTCCAAATACTTTAACCTTCATATTGTACTTCCACAAGTATGAGGGTGAAGATAAAATGCTTCAATATGTGAGTTTGCGGTCATGCTTTGGAATCACATCTGTGATGGTCACGCATAGTTTTGTTGCAATGGTCAAGTGTAGGGCAGCAGTATTTTATTCTGCAGTGTTTTACATGGATAGCAGCCTCAAATTCACCCAGAATCTAATTTTTGTGGAAGCCTGGGATTTTTGTTGCACTTGCAATGTGTTATTTTAAACAAAACCATGACAAAACCCAGACCTCCATTATTTCTCCATTTTGATCCTTGCCCTATGTGTCCAAGAAGAACATAAGTCAATCAACCTGTTACATTTTTGTTGCAGTTTTCTAATTTTTGGGGGGTGAGTTGGAGTCAGCGGTTTTTATACGGCAGCGCCTGCATTTGGAGTCAATTTGTTATTGTTTTCTAAAATGATTGAACTGAGACCCGTGAGTAGTAGGTTTTTTTTCCGGCCCCTGATGAGGAGACCGTTCATTTGTAATATTAGTGAGCGATGAAAACTGTCCTGTGATCACCAACTCACTTGCTTGTCATTTAACAAGATTTTAAATCAAACAGCATGTCATCACTCGATAAAGAAGTTAACCGACTATCATGTGACCACGTGTGTCCTCATGTGCAACAGACGCATTGGGGTCTGGATGAGAGGGAGTTAATGGCGCATTGCTCAGCTGTTGTCCTTTGTTTAATTTGGAGCTTTGGCAAGGATGACCTCCTCTTCAATGGCTTCCTCCTGGTCACGAGGCAGAAGCCCTTTTATCCTCTCATTTGTTTCCAACGTGCATTATTCCGAAAGTTTGCAAGGATTCGAATGCCTGCACAGTGACCCTTAACAAGTGGTCAATTAACACGTCACATAAGGCTGCTAATTTCACTGAGCGAAATTATCCTCACAGAAGGATTATTATGACTCTCTGTAGTGCCAAATGTTCTACAACAGTTTCGGGAATAAAATGAGGACATAGACAAACTGAAATACACTACCACAGTTTATTGTGCAATGTGGTCGGACCTTTTTGCATGACTAACACTAATGGCCCTATTTTCGTGCCGAACCAAGTCTTGCACAAACTGCTGTGAAATTGTGCGAGTTTTCTTTCTTGGGGCGTTTTTGAAGATGGGAGCAGTTAGAAATAGACATTTGTGTCATTGTGGGACTGAACACAGCTGACTTGATTTTCCCAGACAATCAATGCAGTTTCCCTCATTCTCTTCAGATTCAACTCATGGTGGAATCATATAAAACTAACAAATAAAGAGCACATCCAGTTTTTCTTAGCCAGGCTTATCCCTCAATTTAATTCTTATTTTTCTAAATAATTTTACATACTGTACACAACATGAACAATGTGGAGTCAAACAGACTGCCTTTATTTTATAGTTTTTTACTAAATATGACATATTTTCCTCTGTTTTAGATTTTGAGGGTCACAACAAACAAGATCCATTACTTCGTCAATATAACAGGGGGTTTCCGTCACTACTGGCAGAATGCCCACCTCTGCTGCTTGATTAGCATAGCAAAAGAAAATAAAGGAAAAGTTAGGTAATGACAAGGGTCAGGCACAGTAAAGAAAAAACAAAAACACCCAAGATTGCGTGTTGTCTGAAATTGAGATTCATCATAACATCTGAGAACTACAGTAAAATTTCGATATATTTTAGCTACTAATTGTTTGAAAAAAAAGGCCAGCCACTAAAGTCCACAAGTGAAGGTCATGGTCGTGCTATCCCAGCCCCATTAAATAAAATCAAACACATCATGATGTTTATTCAACCAGTTTGATGGTATTTCCAGAGAGTTGAGACAACCACGCTTTGATTGTGAGCGTAATGCTATCCCGCTACATTTTATTTGTTGTTTGACTTTATTATCTGAGGGGAGCTTAAACTAGGAAGACCAGAAGAGCTTTACGTATAACTAATTCTAAGATCTTTATTTGCTTTGGGCCTTGTTCAGTCTCCTAAAGAAGCTTATAAATCTTGATAAATCCCTAAAATGCATTCATTGTGAAATTCACTACAGTCATCGGGGGGGGGGGACACACTGATTCTGTCTGTGGTCTCCTCTCGCATTCTTCACCAACGTATAACGTTGCTGAAGGGATTTTATACCTTTTCCATATGGTATTCACCTAAGCAAGGCAAAAAAAAACCCCAAAAAGAAATGTTGAGCTCTTCCACGTTGGAGTCTCTGCTCTATATGTTTCAACATTTTATTATTACCACACGGTTCCACTTCAGGTCTTTTTATCCTTGGCTGCTCTCAAAATTTGCCAAGCTCGACACAAGCTTGTCTTTCACTGTGATTGGGAGCAGAAGCGTGACGCTGGGGGTAAATGTTTGCATGTCAGCCAGCTGTGTAACAACATCCGCGAAAAATCTCTGAGAAAAAGGAATCAAAAAGGAGTTGAGCTGACATGGGACTCGAGAATGCTAATAAATGCTTTAGGGCCACGGGTACTTTTGATTAAATTAAAGGAAGGAATGATGGAAGTGTCGCTTTACACATATGATTTATTGTACTATAACAATTATTGGAACTGTACATTGCGCCTTTCTGTAATATTGTGTTACCTATAATAGTTGTAACAGTAAAATCTCTTTATGAGTCTTTAAGGGATATAATATCAACAGAAAGGTGCGAGAAACATATACATACTCAGCTCAAAGAGTCACACTGGGACCAGACCAAGTGTCTTGTTTCCTCGATACTCATCAATCTATAGTCCTGTATTTTTTAAATAAAATTACATAGAGGATACAGTTAAATCCTCTCAGTTAGTCCTTTTGGGTTTTTGTATTCATCAAGGTCATTTATCTGTGTGCTAATCTCACCTCGGAAACCTCAATGTATAACAAGCAAGGAGTGACATATTATACGGTGAGTAGACGTAGTAAAAATAGACTTACTGCACGATCAGTGGGTTAATATTGAATGATTGTTCCACTGTGTTTTCTCCACTGTCAATGCCTGGAACAGGCTCGATGTCTTTTTCCTCCAATTGGCGGCTGACCAATCCAAAGTGTACCCCGACTGTCGCCCAAAGTCAGCATGTAAATGCTCCAGGTCACTCATGACCCTAACGAAGACAGAACATGGATGGATGGGTTTTCCCAAGGCATCCATGAAATACCAATATAGCAATAATCTTTAATATTACACTGGGTAAATACAATCATATAGACTTTGTGGGTTCTATTTTTACAGACAGCACATGCACACTCAGGCATAAAAAATGGCACATCTTGATTTTCCATCAAGTGCAAACATCCTTTGGCGTGTATGGGAATTTGGCACACCGTGCTGCGCCACACTGGGCGCCATAGCTGGGTGGCCTGTTTTCATTTACACGCCCCTGATGCACCTGACAATTCGGTAGCAGAAGGTAGACTAATCCTAAAACCAACTAAAAGTAGGTCTAAAGTTGTGGAGCAGGTGGTGTAACATGATATTTTTGTATTTGACCGATCTGCATGCAGACAGATTCAGTCAATGTATTTAATTCATAAATATAACACCAGTGAGCATTGTAGAAATCAATGTAAAATTCATTATTATTATTATTTTTCCCATTTATTTATTTATTTTTAAAGTATCCCCCTAGCTTGCTCTATTTGATGATGCGATGTTAGGTATTGCGAGGTATTTGGAGGTATCAGAATTCTGCCCGACACTTTGAACAGCTTGAATGTTGTGAGAGAGAGAGAAAGAGAGAAAGACAGACTATTACTTTGCCCACAGTCAGATAAAGATAATAGAATATGACTTTAAAGGTTAAAGGAGCGCTTTTAACTATTTTCCAAGTTTAATCATGCACACTAACCATTTGATGGAGTTCTCCCTTCATTTAGAGAGCTTTCCTGTTCATTACCTAAAATGGAACGGCCCACAAATCAAGTGTGGCAGATCATTTCTCCTTCCTACCAAAGGGAAGGTGCATGTGGATTAGATATTTATTTAGCTGGAACCTGTTGTAATTCTACAGATGGAAATGAAAACCTTGTGGCGGAAGTATAGGGCACATGACACAAGATTACAAAATGACTGGCTCTTTTCTTTTGTTCATCTCTGACGAGAAGAACATCGGGCTCATATCCGATGTGGTTAGGCTCCTGGGGAAAGCTGACAAGGTGCAAACTCTCCAGAATGTGTGTCTGTTGAATGTCTAGCTTTTTTTTTTTTTTCTCACTAACCGTAACTCAACTAACGATTTAAATGTTTAACTCCAGGAGTCATTGTCATTAACCTTTTTAAAACCAAGAGCAACATCTTGGTTACCGATTAAAGCAAAGGGCTACCACTTTGATACACACTATATATATATATATATATATATATACAGTCAAACCTCGGTTTTTGAACGTCTCGGTTCTTGACCAATTCGGTTGTCGACCAAAACTTTCGATTTTTTTATTCCTCGGATGACGAAAAATTTCGGTTCTCGAACAAACTGGGCGCACTTGAATGCACCATTTGACTCCTCTCGCCTTCCTTACACAAGGAAGTGACGCTTCCTCGGGTAGACGAGGAAGTAACGCTTCCTCGTGTTGCTTTCCATTGTGAGCAGGCGTGTTCAGTAAACATTTTTATTTAAAAAAGAGCGTGGTTTCGGATTTTGAACAATTTCGGTTTTGGAACAGCCTTCTGGAACGGATTATGGACGAAAACCGAGGTTTGACATTAATATATATATATATATATATATATATATATATATACTGTATATAGTCAACAATGATTTACCAACGTAGGAAATGAAGTAGGGTAAATAACAATATACAATATTTATATAAAGTGTTGACATTTTCAAATGATCACTTGGACAACACTCTTGGGAAACCACAATGGACCATCACTGGTGAGCTATTTTTAGAACAAACCCGCAGGCGACTCATACTCGTACCCTGGTGACCCTTGTTAAAGAGTCAGCTTGAGGAATTTGTGTAGAAATTACAAAGACCTGGAACAAAGAGTGTGCTGTTCATTTTTTTGAAAAGTTCTACTCAGTCGATATGTAAAGGCAAAAAACAGGATTCTCTTCCCTGACCACTCAAATCTCTTCATGAAGTGGCTAACAAAGTGATGATAAGTCTGAATGATACGGCTGCTCTCTGGAGAAGTATTTCTTTGCAGTCCATCACTCTTTCGCCGTACCAGGACTGAAAACTTTTGGTCGCATGGGAGCAACATTTAATCATATTTCAGCTTGGAGCACATTGCCAGGCCCGGAGAAAGTGCAGGGAGGTTAACAAGTATGATCATTATAGCTAATGCTTTCACATTTCCCTTTAAACAACTAATTTTATGTGTAGAATGTAACAACTGCTGTGTCTAAAAATGTTAACTTAGGTTTTTGGTTTCGGAATTGTCTCATGATGAAAGATTTATATTTTAGATTCAGGTTTTAACTAAGAGCAGGTGAAGAGGGTGGTGTGTTTTTCTTCTCATGACCAGACACATTCTTGAGTATAATTCATCTTGGAGTTCTAAAGTATTTTCCTCCAAGAACTTACAGATGTGTTTTGTGAGCATTTATCTTCGCTATATCACAATGTCCCACCAAAGGATGGTAGGGGTGCATCAACTTCAGTATTACAGTCAAAACCATTTAAATGCTTCTTCAACAGTTTTGTCACATCTGTAGATCAGGGGTGTTAAAATTGTTTTTGTCAAGGACAAAAGAAATAAATTGATGATTAATTCGTTTTGAAATCAGAACTGTAAGATAATAGTTTGTTGACCTATTGTTCAAGTTATTATTGAAATTGGGCTGGTGCCTCCCTCCAAAATGTTTTTGCAATATTTCAAAGTTATTCACTCTATTCAGAGGACAACTTGACATTTTCGCAAAAATCACCAAAAGTTCAACATGTTTGCTTTCGCAAGGTACAAGAAAATGATGCGGCATGCCTAGGGCCCCCGGGCCTTGAATTTGACACCCCTCCTTTAGCGCATGCATGCTCGAAGGATATCCACTCCTTAAAAAGTTCTTAGTTGATAGGCCAAACCTACAGTTGCACTAAGGATGTCAAACGTATTACCTCGAAAGCCGTTCAAGGCAATATTCAGTTGTAGCGTGCTAGTTCTGCGAGCATCTTTATCATGTGCAAAAAAGAAGCAACGCTGTGAAAAAAAAATTGGGAGTAATTTTTCATGCTCTAATCTTTTTTAATATCGCAAAAACCGCCTTTTGATCAGGGGTGTGTAGACTCTATAACCATACTGCATGTGTATAACCAAAGCACTCATTGTTTGGACAGACTGACACTCTACTAAACTGAATTTGTTGCAGTATTACAATAAAGGATATAAAATCGGACAGTGAGGAAGCACCTGGTATCCATTTTAGTGATATTTTATTGTGTGCGTGCAATACAGCATAAATGAGAGTCCATGGCCTGTTAAGCAACTTGTCAGTTTGAAGGAACACGGTTCTTCAGAAAAACAGTCATACTATGAGGGAAGAAAAGCAAAACCAAAAAAAGTTAATGGAAACTTGCGTGTTTTTAATTATTCATTGCCCCTGAACTGCGAACTCACATCCTTCCTTGAATAATATAATTGAGGCCACATCCTTTGTGAAGCAGTCTCTCGACAAATGTATCTACTCGCCATGTGTATCCAAGAAATCTGTTTATCTGATGATGACTTGCTGTGATCTTGCCTGTAAGCAGACCTGAGGTCGACAGCTATGTCTAAACATCAGCACTGCTGGGAGAATACTAAAAGGAAGCAGATAATATGCTGTGGAGGATAGAAGACAGGGAGACATTTTGGTGGGTGTAGCTTAGAAAATAGGAAAATTTTGTTAAAAAAAAGAGGGCAAACAAAGACAAAAAGGAAACGGGAAAAGTGAATCTGCCAATGAACACGCAGTGCCCAATTTATGTCACCTCTGCTCTCACGTTAATATTATGACCAAAGCAAAGCCGGAAAGCAGATGACTCCCATATAGTAGCAAGACCACTCTTCGTTTCCTGTTTCCAACCACAAGTTTCACATTTCCAACTGTGAGTGAAGACCGTGTCTTAAAAACCACATCCCCAAAAGTCTCCTAACCGTAAGTAACCACGTGGTCATTATTGTAATCGTGATGACCAACGCCATTGAAGATACAGTCGAGGTAAATGCTTAAGAACTATAATCTTTCCCAAAGCCGAGGAAAGTCCTTTTTGTGCTTGAACATAACCCAACGTAACCTGACACGCCAGATGGGCTATTTCACAATAACATGGATTGTTTCACGCATGAACATTCAGATGAGATCAAGCCGCCAATGTCGCTTGCTGTAGCCATTTGGGAGAAGACCACAAAAATCCTGCTCAACCAAAAATGTGTCCTTTGCTCTTCTGCTGGTATTACTTATGGAAATTTCTCGAGGGGCCATCTGGCTGTTTACAAACTTGCTTTTCCGATACCCGCAGTCTGATGAATTCAGGCGAGAATCTAAGTTCAAACCAACCAAGATGAATCTACATCCACATGAATGTCATTCTGCCACATTCTTTTTACCAATTAAAATCTAGTATGTAAAGTCAGATCTCGCTTTCTCGTTCGTTCTAATTTCCTCTCTGGACTCCTATTGTATATGTACAATGTAGACATTCAAGTATGAGCAGTATTGCACAAGGGCAGGACTTTGTGGGTCATAGTTCAAGATAGTTGTTCCTTTGTCCAAGAGTCTGATAATCTGTAGATAGAAGTTTTTTTTTCTTTTTTCTATGCAACACATCTGAAGCATATGACTTATGGAGGAAGTGTATAAAGGGCAAGTTGGTCTCTGATAATGTTCTGGGTCATCTTTGTGGCACGGCTTGCGCAAATGGGATGAGGTGGAGTGAAGACTACGCTAAAGATATGCAGTGCGGTTTTCATGACTGCTCAAGAAAGCCTTCTACTATGTATGATGCAGTTGCCATACAATACTGGGATTGAATTAGTCAGGATGCTCTTCACTGTGCATCTGTAAAATTACAGAGTAGTTTGGGGAATATATTGATTTTTTCAACTTTCTTTTATTCTAGATCATCATTAATGTGGGTACCAAGGAGTTTGCACCAGAGTGCTTCTGATGAAGAGTGGTTCACACTTTGCTCCGTTTCAGGTCGATGATCATCGTTTTTGTCTTTTCAGCAAATAAAAAGATTATTTTGGTGCTACCAGGACATCAGCCGAGCCACCAGTTTCCTGTAGGCCGCCTTTTCCCTGACCGTAGGCAGGCCAAACACTGTTGTGTCATCAGCAAACTTAATGGTGATGTCATCCTGGGCGGAGATGCGGTCATTAGAGAAGAGGGTGTGCAGTAGAGGGCTGAGCACACAGCCCTCTGGGGTGCCCCTGCTCACTGTCATGTTTCCAACTTGACTTTCTTGGGTTGTCTCTGAGGAAATCTAACACTCAAGTCTAGTTTAGCATATTTGTGATAGGCATTCCGGTAGTCGCTTCCATGCTCATGGCACATCTGGCGATTTTGTGATCAAAAGTAGACATGTTTTAGACTACCTAAAACCAGGTGTCAAGTGTGGCACAAGTGGTGTAATGCGATTTTGGTGTATATAAAAGAGGCAGAGGAAGACACATTCTAAGCTCCGTCGATGTGTGTGGTGCATGCCATCATAAATATGACAACAGCATGGGACAATCACTTGGAACCATTGGAGAAATCAATACACGGAACAAGTTATCTTTGTCTTCTTAACAGTATTTTTAATAGCATGCCACTGACCGCGCAGCACAACTATGTGGGGTGGTTGTGGTCATGTTGTAACATTGGTTGTGCAGTCGATTTCTGCGTGTGTTCATTTCCTGATGATGAATCGCACGGTTCTTCCGCCTCAGAATACATCAGCAGTGTTTATCATGAAATTGGAGTAAACCAAGCTTCATCCTTTTGTGACAACAACCAATCAGGATGGAATTCCAAACAAAAAAGGCAGTGAGAACTATGTTTCCTGCTATCGCTAATCCCCAGAAAAATAATTAAACGTGAATTTCATGTATTTTGGTAAATGAAGATTTGAGCGCCTTGTGGCAGTGTTTGGTTCGAATACCAAATCAAAGACACCCCACTACTGGCCAACTTGATAACAATTTTTTAATTAACAATCAGTTAAATTACTTGCTTTTGTTTCTATTACATGTTGTGCTCAGTTGTCATTATCAGACATGTAAAAAGCTGCTTGCCAAATCTTGAAAGAGGTCTTTGAAGTGTTCGTTTTCATGCAGTTGCAACAGCATCCCATTTTAATGCAAATTAATTTCATTAAGACTTGACTGGAGAAAAAAAAAATTGTGCACAAAAAAAACAACAACAAATGATTTAATGACACATTTTCAGAACCATTGTGCCTATGAAGTCGCAGTGTTCAAAGGTTTTCCTCTGTAGGGAAGAGCGACACATCAATTCACTGATTGCTTATTCTTGCCATTCATTCTTCACCCTTGAAGTGTAAATTAATTATGACTAAACAAAATTTGGAAGAACAGTGGGAGAAGTCACTCGGAAAGAGGTGAGTCTCAATGGATGATTTTTATTTCTTCCTTCTTAATTATTACAGTTGTAATTTGGATATGACTACTATTTAAATGTTGTAAAACTATCAGCGTGAAGTGAGGTTGGCTGGATCCGAGATCCTTACCATAAGCACATTTTGAAAACCAATTATCAGTTTTAGGCGGCCTGGTGGCCGAGTGGTTAGCACGTTGGCCTCACAGGGCTGACGTGCAGGTTTCGATTACGGCTGTGTGGAATTTGCATGTTCTTCCGGTGCCTGCGTGGGTTTTCTCTGGGTACTCCAGTGTCCTCTTACATTCCAAAAACATGCATGACAACCTTAATGGAACACTCTAAATTCTCTAGGCGTGATTATGAGCGCGGATGGTTGTTCGTCTGAGTGTGCCCCGTGTTTGGCTGGCAACCAGTTCAGGGTGTGCCTCACCTACTGCCCGAGGACAGCTGGGATAGGCTCCAGCACGCCCCGCGACGCTTGTGAGAATAAGCGGATCAGAAACTGGTTGGATGGATTATCGATTTTTCTGCATTGCCTATCCTGTCCAGGGTTGCAGTAGTTTTTCCCGGCTGACTTGGGGAGCTGAATCTAGGAGAAAGTTGGACAACAACCTGGACTAACTGGCGACCACCAATCATTTTCAGGGTGATTGAGATAACAAAACAGAGTGGAAAGTTATCCCATGCGCACTGAAGTCAGGCATGTGATTTACTACACTAGCGGTTTGAGAAGGATTATCATGTACTGCGTAAGCAATATCAGCAGTATGCAGATAAACCTGTGGTAAAATATGTGGTGGGATTCCAATCGGTTACATAACATGTTTGCTTGCTGTCCCTCCTCTAGTTTTCAGCAATAACTCCGTTTGTCTGGCCTGCTTAATGTGACGATGGAGAGTTTACTGTATTTTCTATCAACATTTTCTTTGTTTTCCTTTAATTACTATTATGCTATTTTTTTTCAACCCAAAGACACTGAAACATAATACTAAGTATTGTGTGTCATATTTTTAAATGTTGCAACTGTTTCCTTTTTTTTCTTCAATCGTCAGAAAATTAATGTTGAAATTTAAGGTCAAGAGTCATCATTTGCCACTAAATAATGGATTTTTCCTCCTGTCCCACAAGCCCCAAATGTACCCTTGTTGTAACCCTGCATGTGCTCTGATTATGCAGCTCCTGGCAGCAACAGCTTTGCCCTCCAGATGCTATCACCACTATGATTTCAAAGAAAGAAAAGAACTAATACAATGATAAGGGCGTGTAGCTCAGGATAACTCAAAAAGGGGCAGAATAAAATTACCATAAGCGCTTAAATCAGTGCCTTTGCAGCAGTTTGGTACACCTCTACAGAGGAACATATTGCAAACAACACCATGCAGTCTTTCATCCCTTCATAAGTTGCAAAGGTTTGTTTGCAGGCCCCTCCAAAAGCATTTGAACAGTAAAATGAAAATGAAAGCATTTGGGTTTTGCCATTCAAATACAGTATAAATCTGAACAATGATCAACCTCTCAACTTATCAGAATCAGAATCATCTTTATTGGCCAAGTATGTAGAACACACAAGGAATTTGACTCCGGTATAACACGCTGCATTAGTATCATCGTAAACAAGGACATGACATATCTTTACTGGTATTTAAATCTGCATCTGATACTTAATTGAAAAACTAGTACTTTTGTTTTTTAATCCATCTTTCATTCATGTGAGCAATGATATTGTAACATATAACTGTTTTTGGACAGGTGTGTCCTACTCTAGAAACAATGATTCAAACAATACATAGTTCACGTAGCTCCACCCTTAGTTTCAGATTTGTGTTTGTTCTAGTTAGAGCTATACAAAACATGAAAAGCAGAAACCTGCATATAGGTGAATTGCAAGAAATTTTGAAGCTAGGCAAGCCAACCAACAGGAGCCATTGCACAAAAATTGCCCATAGCCACAACAACTAATTGGAGTGTCCTGAAGAAAGAAACCACTGATGTACTAAATAACAGACCTCAATCTGCTAAACCAAAAAAAACAGCAACAGTTGAAGAGAGAAATATTTCGAGTGATTAACCAATATGTAGTGATGGGAAATGAAGCTTCAAGATGCTTCCTGAGCCAGTTATATATTTGACTCCTCTAGATGACACTCTGTTCATCATAGGGCTGAAAGCACACTGACTTGCCATTTCTTAAACCCCTTTCTAAACCAAGGAGTCCAAAAAAAAAATACAACTGGTTCATGAAGCACCTTGAAGCTTCGTTTTCTCATTGCTACGAATACCCTAAAAAATACACTGTTAGTGCCATTAGCATTAACGTGGAGAGATTTTTGGTTTGATTTTAGGCTGTATGTTAGTTTTGAAATTCCTGAGATTCTTGGATGGTTGGTCCTCAAGTGCC
This sequence comes from Hippocampus abdominalis, assembly GCA_018466805.1. Lineage (NCBI taxonomy): Eukaryota > Metazoa > Chordata > Actinopteri > Syngnathiformes > Syngnathidae > Hippocampus > Hippocampus abdominalis. Next base: position 8,057,024 of record CM031701.1, on the reverse strand, counting down.
CACTTCACAGTGCAAATCTGTGATGTTCCTGGCTACATTTTCATCCACCCCCCTGTGGAGGTCTGCTGGCAGTTTTTTTTAATAAACATACTTTGAGTTGTCCTGCTGCCTGACCCCCCCCCCCCCATATATCAAGGTGTTTGCGCGTGTCTCTCACGCACCATTTCTAAAATGGGAATGAGGAGCTTCTTTCATTGGCCCTGATTCAAGCATGTTGTGCTCACGCCTATAACTGGGCCATCAGTCCTTTTTTAAATGAGTCACTTTGCACTTGTCTGTGAAATTACCGACATCAAAGCTAACCCGCCTGTGTGCATATTCACGACACGCCTCCCAACATACTTCATGAAAAAGAACTCACAAAAATAGAGCCCCGAGTCGCTTGTCTGGCTTGGGAATGGATCCCCCAGGAAGAGTTGGATGAAGTGGTTGGGGAAAGGCAAGAGTGCGTTTCTATGCATTTCTGAGTGCCGCCATGTGCAGCTGCAGATATCACACATACCAGAAAATTCAACTGAGCTTCTGTGGTAAAAGTCTCAGAAAGAATGACAAAAGGAAAATACATAAGTTTGGTTACACTGACGGCGAAGGTTTCCTGTCTACAGCAAAATAAATTAAAAAATGCTTTAGGAGGACGTGCATTTCAAGTGTACATAACACAGATGTTAGTGATTATCAGTTAGAAAGACATGAATAATGAATGCAATGTTTTACACTTTGCTTCAACTCCTTATTTGGTAGTTGTCTCACACAAGGGCCTCCATTTGGCCCTTTTATCTCAGCGCAGACAGACCAAGTTTTATCGACAGTATTTATTTGATTTTTAGGAGGGGGCAGTGTGGAAAGTTGTGCGGCTTTGCTAAGTCATCCAGTTCCAACTTTCAATCTAAAGAGAGGAATTCTCTGGAAAGAGCATTAAATTGTCTTATCATGTGGGGTGCTGCGTGCTGCACACAATCAAGATAAATGCTGCATCAGTGACTTGGAGTGCATGTGTGTGAATGAATGTGTGCACGTGGAGACTAAATCTCACAGCCCTACTGATAAAAGAAGGTCATAGTAATGGCTCCTGAGTGCAGATTTCACACATACTAAAAGTGAAAAATGGCATTCTGTTCAGGTTTCCAGGGCAGTGAGCCTGTGCTGCCAAGTTTGACACAGCAAAGCAGAATCAATAAGAGCCAATAGACTCACTCACTCTGTCATTTTAACACTACCCCTTAAAACAGACTGACTGTTACTACTCTAATCGGAGCCTTTTCAGAAGAATATTTTTTTACACCCACACCAAAAAAAAAAAAAAACCTAACAGAAAAATAACATTTATAGGGTGACATTAGAAAAATGTTTTGAAAGTGGAAACTACAGCTTTGAAATGTAGTGATATTATTTACGCTGTTTGGATCTACCATATATACATGCAACTTTGTGTGCATCGTGACTCGCCATTTTTTCTTCTAGAAAGGAAGTCTGAGGAAGGAGAAGTAGTATGTTGGTACAGTTGTAGGAAAGTAGGTAGATGTAGAGCAATAAGAGAATTGCAATAATAAAACTCTATTCAACAATACATTTCAATCAGTTTTTTTTCTCTTTCCAATTTCTCTGCCAATTCAGCCAATTTTATTTTCATCAACATTTGCTGAGTCCAAACATCTTTCCACCTCACTCTCTCTGTGGAATTAGCTCGTGCTCTCGCGCCTTGGCGAGATGCTAGCAAACAGATGTTATTGCAAAAATCACTGGCATCCCTCCACATAAACCCATGAAGACGCCTTGACACCAAGTCCACAAAAGCCTTTCAATACTGTTTATGGTAATGGGCAAAGGCGAGACATCACACAGTGTAATAAGTAGTGCCTGCATGTGTTTGACTTACTCACGATTGTTCAATCATGTTATGCGGCGAAACAGCAGGCCAGGTGAAAAAAAAAGAAAAAGGCAATTCAGCCAGGATCCAGGAAGGAGATTTTCCAGTTTTCTTTATTTTCAGGAGTAACAGTTGAGCCAGTTTTGAGCAGACGACGTGTAGCACTTCTCTCCAACTTGTCCGGCTGGGGCAGTGACTTCCTCGTTCATCTTTTAAAGGTCGTTCACTTGAGCTTCAGGCCAATCAGCTCAAAGCAACAATTGGCCATTCCCAGGTGGTTGCAATTACCGCATCTGAAATAATTAGCATTCTACAAAGTGCATTAAGTATCACACAATAACAGTTTTGGATGGAGAGAAATGTGCACCTTTCTTCCATCCAAAATCCACAAAAAAAACCTGCAATTTTTAATATATGACTTTTGTCATCATGACAAATCATTAAAACCTTAATTAAGACCCCCCCCCCCCCCCCCACACACACACACACACATTTGACATCAGTGACAATGTAACATTTTTTGCAATCACTGTATCAATTAGTTAACACTAACACTTGTTACTGAAGTACTGTGAACCTATTCAGTTAGTGCTGATGTCGAACCTGAATCTGAATGTTAGATAAATGGTGGAATTTCCTTACAGCCGTAGCTGCACTTCCAAGGTCGGACAAAATCAATTTTAAACACCGGTCAATAGCAATTTTCCCACCCAAAATAGAAACAATTTCTTGGTCAAATAGTTTGTGCTTGCTGATGTATTTGTGTGCTACACGACACACAATGTAGTGTGTGAGTGTGTAGTATGAAGATGAACTTCTGTCTCCATATGTTAAAATACTGTTTGTGCATTTGCGTGTTTATTCCACACTCTGTTCCCAGAAGTAGATTAGCCCGCTGTTGCACGTACACTTGCCGGAAAGATAAGAGGCAGCCCAGAAGCCTACTCCAGTTGCACCACTCAGGCTCAGCCCTAGTCAAAATGTTAACGAAAGCATGACTTGTCATTGGCCCAGCAGTGTATGGGCAGGATGATGACTAACTTGCATAACACTAAACACACTTGGCTGATTTCAGCAAGATAAGAAATCGGCTGTCTAAAGTATCCTGTAATCATTGATCCTTGGGGTATTTGGCCGAAAGCATGCCACATGCATGCCATTAAGCCAGCTGGAAACTTTCGAAAATGTGGGAAAAAAAATTGCATCGTTTGTCTCAAAGTGTAACTTTGTTGACCAAATGTGTGCAATTTCTAGGTCATTAACATTGCAGATACACCTCATACATCTCATTCAACATTCTTAATTGTCACACAAATGGGACAAAAACATTTACCAGATGAACTACTTTGAACATAAAATATCAACTTTGATGACATGTGACTATCTTTAAGGCAATACAGGACTCAAACTACTTTCAATGTAAGTGTATACAGTATTCTTCTCAAACTTATTACAAAGAAAAAGCAAAACATAGAGCAGAGTTAATGAATGAATGATTTCTATAAACTAGTGTCACTGGTCTACTCAGAGCACACTTCAAAATGAAATGTCCTCTCTTTTATGGTACTCACTGAGAAACCTTGAAGATCTTGTGAAACCCTCTTGGTTTCAGTGAAAGCTGTTGTTTTGAGATGTCAGGACGAAACACACCCACGGCAAACCAATCACACGTGCAGAGTGGTCAGTCCTCAAGACACACGCGTGGCCCATGTAAGGAAGGCAGGGGCTGTCTGTGAAATTTAAAACATGACAAAAGTAATCCCCCTTTAAGTGTGCGTGTGTATGTGTGTGTGCGTTTAAATCTCCTTGAGAAGATCCCCACAGTTGGTTGTGGACCCAGTCAGTGAGACTGACATCAGCATAGCTATCTCATTACTCTCCCAAAGATGCGGGAGGTCAGTGCTATCAAGTGGAGTGGTGTTATAAAATAAATTGAATGTTCCACTGAGGAAAATGTTGAAGGTGATGGACAGTAAAGGGCTGCTTCTTAGAAACACCGCTCCCTCAAGCACCTCAGGGTGTTAGAAGGACCCGGGCTTGAGCTCCTCGATGATTGGTTGGGGAAAAGGTTGCAATCTAAATAAAACATGAGCAGCCCTACTGGTGTGGTACTGTCGGCCATCCGTCACCTTCTGCAGAGCGCAGAGCCTACCTGTGCATGTCCGTGGGCCTGTCAGCTGGTGGAAAAGACACACTTGGCTGCTCAGTGATGGAATCAGAATTGCGAACACCAATCGGTGGGGATGGAGCCCCCGTGGTAGAAAGTACACTCTACACTGACCTGGTCGATTGGAATGAGATTGGGCAATATTTTGCATTTTTGTGTAAACTTGCCGATTGACTGGAATGTGATCATTTGTTGTCATTACCGCAAACACAACCCCGTTCACTCTGGGGTCATTCTATCCTACCATAGTGTACAGTATATGTGAGCCTGCACTTGGGCACCCTTGGTATAAAGCCTTGTACAGTGAAACTCCTCTACAACGAAACCTACATGGGCGAAAATACCCCCTAGTGTGAAAAAACCTTTATGCATTCACACCAATCAAAATGAAAGATGGAGGAAACAAAATAAAAGACATTATCCAAGAAATTGATGTAAGTAAAAGGGAATGCTGATCAAAAAATCTCGCAATTCCTTTCCCTTTTTTTCTTTCTACACTGACTATAAGTGTCAAATAAGTGTATGCTCATACTTATGCACTATTGGAATAAAAATTAAGACTACACATACTTTTGTGTGTGCGTGTGCACATACGTTTGTGTATGTGTGTGTGTGTGTGTTTACATCTGAGATCAAATTTGCTACAGTGAAAACCCCCCTGTTGTGAAAAATGTCTTGCTGCAAACATGATTTCGTTGTAGAGGAGTTTCACTGTATGAAGTCACAGAGAAAATTTTTGTTTTCATTTTCCAGCAAATTATTATTTTCAGTTATAGTCTTGAGTGGAATCTCAATGCAAATTTCACGAATCCATGATTATGAAATGAGACAACTTTAATCGACCGCTTGGCCTGCGTTTCATTTTTCAACCCAAGCAGACAACTAGTTATTTTGGTATTTTATTAAAGGTGACTTGTTAGGTTGATTGTTTTTAGTTATCATACATTTGCAAGGCCTAATGTTTGACTACTTTCTAACGGGGTGCAATCTGCAGAAATTATTGTGATTATGCTTATTATGGAGACCCCGCCGAGACTCCAAAGTGTCTCAATTTTTGCCTTGATGTGTAGGAAGTCAGATGGGACATCACTGAGTATAAGAGGTCAAAGGGCACCATCAGGTAGCAAAACAGCGTGATTTATAGAAGTATGTTATTATTATTACAAAATAAAAAGTGTGATGAAGTGTATCGAAAACGCTACACTGTAACATTTCTACTTATTTGTATGCAACTATGTAATTGGGGCTTTGGTGTGCCTGCCCACTCAACAAGTGCAAAATTAAACGACTAAGTAAACCTTATTATTTTATCATGGCAAAGGCAAAGAGTTTTGTGGGATCAACAAATTAACAACATTAGCTTCTGATAAGCCACACCTACGAGATTGCATGTTGATGTTGTCAACGCAGAAGAAGTGGGGTTTATTTGTGTTTGAACTGCTGCCTCCATGAGTTAAAATGTTTTTGTTACCCCAGACCTCTGGGCTCTGCTAGCACGGAGTTTATATGCCATCTCCAGGATGTGACCCCGCCCTCCAAGTGATGCAAAAGAGGAGGAGGATCCAATCTGCTGTTATGATTTTTACATGCTGGCAAAATGTAGCGTCTGTGGCAAAGAACCTCAGAGTCAGTCATGTAAACAAAAGCCGGACTCGCCATAGGCCCACCAGTAAATAGGGTGGTTCATTTGCATCAACAGAGCCCCTACAATGGCCCAGTTTGAGCAAGACAAAGAGAGGGTGTCTAAACTGTCATATGATAGGCATGTTACACTTGGAAACATATTTAAATTATGAAAAATAAAATGCATAATATTCATCCTTTAAAACTATGACGGAGTATTAAGGCCATTAAAAAGAAAAAGCTGCTACACAGATAAAGTGATACTCCTAATGGGAAAATCTTGTAACGTTGCCCAAATAATAGTAATGTGGAATTGGAAATTTTGTGACTGGAAAAAAAGGATGAATAACAAATTCATATTTGTATGTATCAATGGATTTGGTATTTTTATAATGTGGGCCGTATGTGGCTTGGACTGTAAAGTATCTCATTTAATTTTCAAACCCTGCGTGCTTTGAAATCACAGGCGTCACACTGGTTTATATGCCATGTTTTTCTCCATAAAGTGCCACAAATGATTAATATTAGGCTCTGCCACAAATGTTAAAAGAATGCCTTGTAGTGCTGTCTTGGGAGTGCTTCAAACAGGGGCAGAACGGCTCTGATCGGTGGCTAACCAGCTTGGCACATCGATTGACATTCTGAGCTCCCTTGTATGTGTTTATGTCCTTATTAAAGACATGTACCCTTAGTCATCACCACAAAGTATTTCCAAAGCAGGGATAGACATTGGCGCACTATTTAAGATAAGATTTGACCACAATAATTGATGAGAGAATGACAAAATAGCATGATGAATGAAAGTAAACCATTCCATCTTTTCAGTCTTCAGTGGTTGGATGTAATTGCAACCAGGTATGAAGTGTGTCAGCAAAGTTCCAGGACATGTGCCACAAAAGTGTATTTCAAACCCCAATTATAAACTATTTTTCTCCTTCATTGTAATCACCCAGGAGTATATAAAAGTGACCTCAGCTCTCTGCAGCTGTCTAACATTTTTTCCACTTTTTTTTTTTAATATGCTCATCTCCTGCGTCAATCTGTCAAGCAATGAGCAGAGTGAGTGATGATTAGACCAATAAGATCAAATTTGCGAGGGCGAGTCATCAATGGTGATGAGTCATGGATCATTGATTACGACCCGTAGGACAGAGATTTGGGCAGAGGAGTCCAATGTCTGAAATGCCATTGTCGGGTTGAGTTCATTCTTCGATGTGAGGGTCATCGTCCACTGCACGCTCTTACCACAGAGACAGACAGTCGACAAGTGCACATGCAAAGACATCTTGCGCCGGTTGCTTCGTTGAGTAAGGCGAGAGTTGTAGCAGGACGATCCGTGGCTCCTTTGCCATGTCAAAGCACCTTCTCACTATGCTCTGAGCATCTCATACTTCCTAGCTGAGAAGACCATCACCATGCTATTAACACCTCCCTACTCAGCCAACCTGGCATTGTGTTATTTGTTCCCTATTTCCCAAGTTTACGGAGGTCATCAAGGGAACCAATTTTCAAAACGCGGACAACATCAAGAAAGCTGTGTGACAGAGCTGCAGAAGATTCTGAAATACCTTCCAGAAGTGCGTAGGGGCATGTCAGAGAAGGCTGGCAAAGTGTGTTGGATTACTTTGAAGGGCAATTGAAATTGATCTTTTATGACAACGCTCCCGGAACTTTTCAGAGACACCTTGGATACAGGCCCCAATTTGGTCAGCGTTGGCGCTGAGACAGCTGGTACAATTATTAAACTCAAAGACTTTTATTTGGCTCTTAAATACCTTTTTTAATCTCATCGGTGGTCCTTTGCCAAATTCCTTCAAGCAAAACATATCTAACAGCTGAGAACGTGTCCAGCAAGGTCAATACTCATTTTGATTGATACCAGTCGTATGAAAATTTCCACCCAACTTGCGCGGTCTGAAAATGCATGCACAGCCTGTTGCTGCTTGCTATGGAATGAATGTGACTTTAAGGGCCAACTGTTTGATACCATAACAATTCATTTGTTGTCTTTTAATTCATCTTTTAAATATAGCCCTCACCGGTATTGAGATAATTATTCCAAGACATGAATTCCAAAGCACAACACATGTTTATTCCTAAGTGTTTGAGAGCCAGACAAATTGCCTACCTCATCCAACATGCTAGAGGATAATCACAATTGACTACCGGTAGTCAATTTTTGATGAGTAGGCTACTATATAATTATGCCGTCTGACCTTTTTTTTCATTCCGTGATCATTTGTCTGAAACTCAGCTTCTTAGCTCTGCTATTCTTCTTATCTGTAGTTTTCTGATCATCTGCCGTTTTCTGACTGATACCTGTCTTGTCTTGTTTTCAAGCTGCACATTTAATTTCGTGAGTGTTTTTCGTCCATGAGGAATTAACTCATTTAACCACTGGCGCCTTCAAACTATTCTGGCGTGATACAACTATTTTAACATTTAGCTGCCTCCTACACCCCTGTTTTTTTGCTCCACTGCCGCTAATTGTTTAAATCTGTACCAGTTTTGTTTGAAAGGACCGTGTCACCACACATGGTTAGTTATCAGATGCCTTCAAGATAAGGTCAGACCTTTTACTTTGCATTCCCCCTTAAAAAAACAACAACAAAAACCAAGCCCTGGTTTTAAAAGATTCTTCTGATTGCAATTCAGTTGGCTCCAGCATGAAACCAAAAGGGGTTAGTTGGCAAATTTGGATGAATCCCCTCTCCCCCCCACAAAAAAGTATCGCAATATATATGAACAAACAAAATGCGAAAGCTAAATTAAAGTAAGCTAAAGTAACAATATTGCAATTTATGTTATCTTTAGTAGTTTGGTCCATATTTTGATCAGCATTTAGTATCACCCGTTTTCATCTACAGTGAAACTCCTCTACAACGAAACCTACATGGGCGAAAATACCCCCTGGTGTGAAAAAATCTTCATGCATTAACACCATTCCCACTTTCCTGCCCCCCATACAATGAAAAAAACCCACTGCGTTATACGAAATCTTTTTCTCTGCTCTTGCCTCGCGATGAGATTCACTACTGTATAGTTTCAGCCTGGTTCGGGGGAAACCTGTCCACAATCCAATTCTGAAACTAGCTAATATTTATACAGTTGGTCCTCTAAATACAGTAGGTAAAAACGTTTTTTTCCACTGGCTAAATGCTGGAAATTGTATTTTTTTTTTTATTTTTTTAATGGCAGCAAAACAAAACGAGACCTTACAATTACTGTCCATCACCAATCATATTTGTGCAAAACACTGTTGTTGTCGTCCCTTCCATTGTTCTTTTTATACACTTAATAATTCACTTTGTCGACAGTAAGTCAGCCATTATCCCAAAGCAATGATTACAAGAGTTGTCTTCCACTTAAAAGGCCAGGTGTAAATGAATCCCAGTCAATACAATGTGATGGATGACACCACTGATTTAGTCACTGAGAGCTTCCCTTTGTTTGGATCAATAAGAAGTCAGGTACCATATGTAGCCATTGTTTTTTTTTGCATCGAAAATGGGATCCTGACATCACTTGCCATCTCTCTCTCTACTCACTCATCACTCAAAGAGTGCCATTATTTTGAGTGCGACATTAATGGAATCAATATTTTGACACGTTGCCGTCCCTCTGCAGGTAATTGGTGACACAGGTATTGAGCTTAATCCAGTTGTGGAGGAAACGCGATTGGTTGGTAATAGAATGAAGACTAAAGCCAAGCTGTGATGGCACTGACGTTGCCGCGCTGCCCATCCTGCTGAAACATAAATAAATGAATGTAACACTAATTTCATTGTGAGTATTTTCTCGGCTCACTATTTTTATTCCAGATGTTACTGTTTTGTTCCATTTTGATGTTAAATTAGTTCATTTCTTTTTGTGCTTTAATGATCCACTTTTCCCTGAACTGTCTTAAAGTCTGCCCCCCCCCCCCCCCCAGTATTCATATTGAGAAAAGGAGCAAACCGTAGGACAGCGATAATAAGAATTATTATGTTAAAAACAACCTAAATGGTGATATACACTATACTTGAAAAGCTTGGTGTGTGGATCAACATTTTTTTTTTCAGAGCATTTGGGTAAAACTCAAAAACAAGAGTGTATTTAACAATTTGTGTCATTATGACATCATTGGAACTCAATTGTTCATCAATATTCAGCCAGCCTAACTAACAAACAAATGTAAACAATGGAAAAGACTTACAGATCAGATTAATAATTGCAGATTTACGAATTTATTTATTTGTTTGTAGTTTTTAGTTTCGCCTTGGCAGAGGTCTGCATTCTCCCGCGGGCTATTATGGTTGAATTGCTAAAATATTCTGGTCGAATTGCTAAAATAGCAAAATTAGTGATTGCTCTTATTTTGGCATATTTACTGTGCACTAACCAATATTACCATTTGCACAAATTGAGATCTAATACAAGAGCATTTGCGGCTCCGTAAAAATAATGGTACTCAGTTTTGATTGACAATGTCAAAGAGGTTATTGGGGAACAATCCATCCATCCATCCATTTTCCGAACCGCTTGATCTTCACTAGGGTCGCGGGGGGCGCCGGAGCCTATCCCAGCCGTCTTCGGGCAGTAGGCGGGGGACACCCTGAATTGGTTGCCAGCCAATCGCAGGGCACACAGAGACGAACAACCATATCACACTCATACCTAGGGACAATTTTAGAGTGCCACAGCCTGGTGTAGAACTAAACTCCATCTCAGCACTGAAGCCGACGTGCTGTTTGGGGAACAATGAATATAGTTTCCACTGGTGTAGAACTACATCTCACTGAAAGCTGTTTCTGATATGTTATCTACAATCATCTGATATGGTACCTTATTTTGCTACATGACAGGGAACAAAATATTAAACATATATCTCTTTATACGATGCAGTGCAGTTTCGTTACAGCAAACTCCAACAGCAAGAATAAGCATTGTTAAAAAAAATACCTCTGTTACGGTATGTAATCAGCCTGAATGTTTGATAGTGTTTGCTTTCCATATCTTTCTATTCTCCAAAAGGTCAAATTGTGGGTTGTCAGATTACAAGTACATTTATGAAAATTGTAGATTATATTTTTAATGCGCAGTTGAGTCCTTGATCACCTGTGATTAACTTGTCATCCAATTTCCCTGATTTACCGGTAAGTGGATAACTGCTCACCCCACATAATGGTTTTTGTTGGCTATTGATTAAATGAGACAGGTCACTGCCCTGGTACGTGTTGGTTTTAGCGCGATCAGTTTAGAGCAGGGGTAGGGAACTCCGGTTCCTCGAGAGCCATATCATCCTGCCTGTTTTAGATCCCGGCCCGGTAGTCCAGTGGTTAGCACGTCGGCTTCACAGTGCAGAGGTACCGGGTTCGATCACTCCGGCCTCCCTGTGTGGACATGTTCTGATTCAACATGCATGGCAGGCTCATCTAAATTGTCCCTAGGTGTGAGTGTGAGTGTGGGCGTGGATGGTTGTTCGTCTCTGTGTGCCCTGCGATTGGCTGGCAACCAATTCAGGGTGTCCCCCGCCTACTGCCCGAAGACTGCTGGGATAGGCTCCAGCACCCCCCGCGACCCTAGTGAGGATCAAGCGGTTCGGAAAATGGATGGATGGATGTTTTAGATCCCTCCCTATTCCACACACCTGATTCAACTGTTCATGATTGTTTCAGGACTCTACAGGGCTTGCTGATGAGCTGATGATTTGAATCAGGTGTGTTGGAGTAGGGTGGGATCTAAAACAGGCAGGATATGGCTATCGAGGAACCGGAGTTCCCTACCCCTGGTTTAGAAAGTCACTCCTAAGGAATGGCTGGTGGCTGTTGTGGATCGTATCCGCTGGAGGATTTATTCATTCACTTTAAATAACACTTACACTACAGTGTGTGCAGGTGTGTCAAGGCAGTACAGCACTGCCCTACGCTATGTGAATAGCACAGTGACAAGCCCATACTACTTGAATAATATTATTAATCCAGTGATTGTGCCCCTTCATGAACAACACGGACCTAATTTCATCTTCATGGACAACAATGCTTCAGCTCATTGAGATGGCATCATCAGGGAACGGCTGTTGGAGACTGCTGGACTGTACCTCAAATGGAATGGCCTAAAATCCTATTGAAACCTGCGGGATCAGCCGAGTCGACATGTACAGGCTCGAAACTCTACACCCCAGAACCTCAATGACCTGAGGGCTGCCCTTCAAGAAGAGTGGGATGCCACGCCTGAGCAGACAATGAATTAACTTGTGAACAGCATGAGACGTCATTGTCAAGCTGTAATTGATGCTCAAGGGAACATGACGAATCATTGAAACGTTAAAATCTTTTGTTGTGGTGTACCCACCATTGCTGTGAACTTTTGTTCAATTAATCCTTTCAGATGAGGAAAAAAAAAACAGTCCACCCTTCTACGTATCGGTAACTTTCATGATATGCAATCACTGTAGCATGAATCTTTCACATTTTCCATAAATTTCACCTGAAAGCTCAATATCCCAAACTTTTTGTGAGTAGTTATGTCAAAATGAAAGCCCTGCATTTCACATGAAAAATCGCGGACAATGTGTTTTATTTTATCATCAGTTACCTCACCTTGCCGCCCGAGTGGTCCAAGCTTGCAAGAAATGTACAGTTCATTTATCAAGTTGGAACAATGCTCATATTGTTGGAATTGTATTTGTTTTTGCTTTTGAGTTGCTTTGAGTCACCACTGCTTTTTACTTGGTTTTCAAATTGCCCCAGCTTGTTCCACTAGATCACCCATGGCCTCAGACTGTTTGAGTCTCGAAATGGGAACATTATTACAGACTGACTGGATTAACCAAGGACTCCAGAAACATTTCATTATATTAAAAAAAAAAAAAATGAAGATTGTCTTGGGGTAGCCTTGACCAGCCTTTTTCTGGCACTAAAAATCTTTTTATGTGTAGGGCATATACCAAGTGTTGCCGTCAATGCGCACCCTACCACCATCACACCTACACACACAAAACGCCTAAAGTGTTTATGACCCCCATGTTTCAGAGGTCACACTCAGACTTTTATTCGTTACTCTGTCATGTCAAATGCCCCTATCAGCTTTCCCCATCCCATACATTTATCTGGCTGAGGTGGTTTAAAAAAAAAAAAAAAAAACACGGAGGTGATGGCCCTGAACTTTGACCCCATAGAAGGGTGCATACAAATGTCAACCCAATAACTAGCTTCCTTTTCAGAGCAACACATTGCCTAAACAGCAGCACTTACTGACGAGCAATTCACTGGCTGGATCAGGAATGAGAGGAAGGTGGGAAAGAGTGGCACAAAATAAATGGGTCTGTAGCTCGCAATGTGACTACATAAAAAAAATCATCCTCCTCCATTAGTACTGCTAAGGCATTATAAGTCAGGGGACGTCTGTTTGATCGATCACTTTTCTTTTTCACTCCTTAAATCATTTGAAGGGAGCATTTTGAAACATCAACGACTGAATGCCTCTGAGGTTGAATTGCATCATATTGTAGTTAATTTGTGGTTAACTTGTTTTCTTTTTACGTTTTATTTAGCTAAATGTGAATGTAACGTAGGGTCATGAGTGCCATTCAAACAAACTGTGTTTAATGTTGGTTGCATTGTTTAATGAAAGTTTAATTACTTTAAGAGAATGTTTCACGAATATTTCTGGGGAAAAAAGGCAACAGTAACAAGTTGGGATGATACTGGCAACATCCGTGCTCATCAGCTCTTCAGAGGGCTACCATTTTTTTTTTTTGTATTGGTCCAATATAACTTCCTGCCTGACTTGTTGCAGCGATCAGTTGTGTGAATGGTTGCCTTTCTTTGCGCCCTGTGATTAATTGGCAACCAATCAAGGCTATGGTTTAACTTTCGCCCAAATCCGATGAATTAGGTTCCGGCTCCCTTAGGTCTGACAAGGTTAAGTGATATAGAAATTAATCACATGGCCTTGAAGTTTAGCATTTTATTGAACACACAACACAAAGTATCACTCAACCAAGAGCAAGTTGTCTGAAGCATACACCAAACACAAAACAAAACCTCGACCCACTGCACTCTCCAAAATACCGTAATCATCTCTATTTAATTATTTATTTCCTATTTGCAGTGTTTTCATCCTACAACACGGGCAAGTACCATTTATTTTTTGGAAACACAACCGCAACATATAGTGAATTCCACAAACATATATCGTAACATCACATTAATATGGAAGTTGTAGTTTCGGTACAAATGAAAGCACCATTAAAGCATAGCATGGTGCATTTATCAGGCATTAACAGCATAAAAAATACTTTCCCCCCACCCCATCTGTCCATTCACATTTTCCTTCGAATAGTAATTTCCGTGGTTAAATGGTTGTTGTAAAATATTTCTGTCTGAATGCAGCTATCTTAACCCACCTCATCCACAGTGATTTATACAATTTCACATTCACACTTTCTCTCCCTGCTTTTCTCTGTATCTGTGATGACAGAATTTCTTTCTCGAACAGAATGTAGGGTGTAGTGAAAAGCCATACGATGGAGGGAGACATGCTGCATCATGAAGTCATTATGCTGAACTAATTACTAAGTGCTCTTGGTCCAATTCATGAGCGGAACGGAGACCATGCAAGATAGGATTTAGCACAACCACAATGCTACCTAAAGCACCCTCAGTAGGCGTGAAAAAATAAAATACATATGGGTTGGCAGAGAGTGCACTGTGTGGGCCTTTCAATATTTAATACAGCCAAATTGAACTTTTCATAATAGAACCCGGATGGTGGACTAAGCGGCGGTTTCAGTTTGGTTATTTATTTATTTTTCTCAATTCCAATGATAGTTGCAGTATAGTATATTTATAATTTACGTTTTTTTTTTTGTTTGTTTCTTCTTCTTTATACTGTATTGGCTCCGAGCAAATTTTACATATGTACTTTGTATGTTTACAACTTGCAATCGGTGCACCTTATCAAAGCACAATACTACGACCCTTTAAAACTGTTTGTGATTCCGCCACAGACATGTGATGACTGTATGGCTTTAGTGAGGATGCTTATGATAATTTATACATGAAAATTCGAGTTGAAATCAGTGGTTTCCTTATTTTAACACCTTTATGGCAGTTGTTGGTTGAATACTAAAAAGTGTGATGCATTTGGAAGTCTTCCTTTCCTTTCTCATACTATACAGTGACTTCTGAAAATGAGTAGTTACTAAATGCCACTGCAATAACACTATTGATGGATGGCAGATCCAGCATGCTTAAGGTTGATGGCGCCAAAGATCTTTTTTTTTTTTTTTGGACCACCTGCAACTATGCTTAGCACCAATGGTGCCGTTCCAGAACATATTCACAAATTCAGCAGTTCTTATAAGATACTCCAAGTACTGTGGCACCAAAGCACCGTTGGGACAGTCATTCAGGACAGAAACCCAAAACATTTATATTCTTTTCTGAGTTATTTTTCGGACCACTGGCATTCGATTTCATCTTATTGTGCAGGTGTTCCTCAGGAAGTGTCCAATGAGTTCTAGCTGTATTTTACGTAGCTTCCAGATGTTAATGTGATTAACTAACCTTACATATAGCCAAACATTAGCCGCTGAGCAGATATGCTCGGTTAATACGTATTTCAAATACGAGGCCTGTATAAGGAACAGAAATGGAACTCTCAACTCTTCCCCCCACTTTACCGTCATGCTAGTTTTCATTTAATGAATCTTATTGGCTACAACCGTTTTACAAATTTTTCCCAATATAACTTGCTCTGGACACAATCGAATGACTCCAAACTAAGCACGGCCAGCAGCAATGCATTTCATTCACAATTTCATTGAGACAAAATTGCACGACTAGATTTGCAAGAACACGTTCCTGCTGTACACGGGAATCTCCCGGCATCTTCCTCGTATGCAGATGGAAGCATTTTGTGTGGCTCCAAATTGGGTAATGTTTTAATACATTCAATTATCACTGTGGTATGTGAGCCTTTTTTCAAGCACATTCAGAACATTTGTGTACACCCAAATTCTTCCTAAAACACCCGCAAGCACTCAGGCTGCGGTGACACTCACGTCGCCGCGCTTTCATGTGGCCAAGCGTCTCTTATTAAACGAGCCTCAAGCACATTCTCTCCAAATGGCCCTTGTGCTTTTATGCTTAAATAATGAGTCGAGAGGCTCGACGTGGCCTGCTATCCGTTGGCTTGAGCCATTATCATACTTCTATGTTTGGAGCGATGTGCTTTATGTCGGGGTTGAGCCCTTCTATTGTTTTGGCATCAGTAACCACTTGCAGTGTTTGCTAATGAGCAGTAATCCTTGCACCCTTGTCACCACTGTAATTGGCTAATATTTGAATGCACTCTGCAAGCTAAACTAGCTGCACTCTTGAGGGGGAAACACATATTTGGTGATATCTTGAATCTCAGATTGCTTCAAAACTGCTTGAAGTTAAAAAAAAAAGAAATCTGAACTAATTTCATAACATGATTGATGTCATCTTCCAGCAGCCAAGTTGTTAAAACTTGCAGCAATATTTTATTCTCCTAACCAAAGGGAACAGCAAATGGTCTCTGCCTATAATTCATTTGTGACAATATTACAAAGTCTTCTTTAATTCCTCAGTCAGGGAGGTCATGTTTTTAATCATATTCAGTTTTTTTTCTGTTGTTACCTGGAATACACAAACAGAAAAAACGCCATTTCCACACTCAGTGAAATAGTTGCGCAAGAAGAGGGGAAGAGAGAAAAGATAAAAGGACCCTATTTTCGTAGACAGGCGCACGTGCGCTCAGCTTAAAAACGGGTTCATTTACATACTGAGGCAAGTCTAAGTTCCGGCGGACTGAGTGCAGTTTTTTTCTACACACCTCGCCACGCACACCGGACAATATGGTGACAGGAAGTTCACTAGAATTTAGACCAGCAGGTCTAAGTTGCGGCACTGCTGCTGTAATGCCACCTAGGTGGATTCAATTGAGGCACGGGAGACAGATTCTGAGCTCTGTGGACGTATGTGGTGGATGTCATCGTATTACATTCATGAATAAGACAACAGCGGGCATCGATCACTTTTAATCATTGTAAAAATGTATTCGCTGCACAAGTTGTCATTATTATTATCAACTTATATACATTTTTAAGAGCACCCCGTTGTCTGTGGCACAATTATGGGTGTGTTTGTCATCACACAGATACGCGATCCGGGCTAGAAGGCGGGCTCCAAGTGCGCAATCACCAACGAACTTTAGATCATCCCCAAGTGCGGTTCTTATAAAAATCATTTGACACATGCTGATCTCCTGCATAGATTCTAGCGAGTGAGTTTCCGCAATGTAAATTTAAAGGGAATGAGGGGAGCCACTTCCACCTTTTTTGACAAAGAAGCCGACTGTATTCCTTTCCACATTGCCTCCCAATGGTGCAAATGCCCTTTTGTACCACGCACACTGTTAAACTTGCACTGACCACAAAAATAGGACCAACATGTTATTTTATTGTCAAGATTTCTTCAAATAGAGGCCTCCATTGTGCACACTGGGTGAACTGTCTGCATGAAAAAAAACACAATACTTTTTGTCACTGTAATTATCTTCATCATTGCTTCTTATTTTCCCCCATACGAACTTGAATGGATAACTACTGAGTCCAGCACAACCGTGTTGCTCAATCTGTCACCAACCAAAACCAGCGCACTGACTGAGACACGTTGACTCTTCTCAGTTGAATTATGTGGAGTGCTGCAGTCACGAAAATGCTCAAGATATTATTCCTTCTCCATATTTTTTCCAGTGAATAAATAAGGATACCAAAATCCTGGCATATGCAAGCATTTCTCTAATAACTGTCTGTAATGTTATTGACACAGAACACGTGTACATGGCAAACAGTCTTTTCAATTAGTAAAACAATTTTCTACTTGATGTTTAAATCTTGGTATCAGTCAGATATTTTTCCCTCCTCTAAATATCTCCAATGGCTTCCCACTGCGGCGGCTCAATTATGAGGGGAATTCATCAGCAGTGAGACAATTACGCAGTGCCTGAAGCGAAATGATAAGTGACAGTTATGAAATAGCTGAAAATGTACAAGCATGCTGAGATGATGGACAGCAGCAGCAAATGATGGCATGGTCACATTATGTTTTAAATTACAGTTAGAAATCTTCTCATCTGAAGAGCTTAAGCTTCACAGTAGATTCAATTTCCGGTTTGTTAATAGATGGATTCACTTAAAAAAAAAAGCTAAAATATTGCTTTCAAGCTCCAACAGCTGGGTCGTTAATCCTGGTTTAAAAAGAACAGGGCTAATTATGACTTTGGAATTGATGTGGGTGGGATATATGCTAGAAAATACTTGCTCTACTAGTGTTTAAATTGGTAAAATTGTGCAATATATATCCATTTCCAGACAATGTCTACATGGTTTTGGATACATAAATGATGGCACTTTGGCAATTGGTGTTTTGCCTACTCTATTTCTTTGTTGTGTGCAAATATTGATTATGCAGCAATTACATGTTTTGTCTTTGCTTATCTCAGCAGTTACGAAGCAGCGGTCTCTCTCTGACTCTCTAATATACCCTCACTTGTTTTTTTGTATTTTTTTTCCTGCACTCCTGCCAGAATGCTGATAATTAACTCTCTCATTGGCCATGGAAGCTCATTAATAACTCGTCACCCTCAAGAGAGACAGCATGTCATCGATTCGATTCTCACCCAGGGTATAACCACGGAGACCTCCACTCGCTCTTTGCTTGCCTCAGCCTCCCTGGCTGGATGTTAATGAGATGGCTAAAGGCAGAATGATTTTGCTGACTCATTCCTTGCTTACAAACAGGAGGGATTTTTTTTAAATAGTTATTTTAACCCTCATTCATTTAAAACCCGATGTGTCTCATATGCTGTTGTGATGGATGATGAGAAAGGCTCGCTCGGTAAAGGGAAAAATACGGCGAGAACAAAGAGATTTCACGGATAACCCAGGCCCCAGGAAAAGATTGTTTTTCCAACCATTCTCTCAACTTTTATATAAACATATACATCTCTCTCTCTCTCTCTCATAGTGCATGTGTATGAGCCTCCCCCCTTGTGAGGATAAGTGGATCGGAAAATGGATGGATATATATACACATATACAGGGTCAGACAAAATGGTCTGACACATTTGTAGGTTAAATAAAAGTCAAATAAAAAAACAAAAAATGTGTTTTTGAAAAGTACATATAATGCCATTCTGTTTCATTGTGTATTAAAAATTAAGTGGTCAGCCGGTTGATTTTCGTTTCAATGCAGATCCAGTAGCTCTGAAGTTGGTAACCTATGACAAGATCGTGTTTCGAGCTGGTACGGGATCATGTCGACCAAGATTGACGTGCAAACGCAACGCTAGTTGTGTTGCAGTTACAGATTTGTTTGTTTTGATAAGCGATGCTCACCAGTCCAATTCATGGCAGCAACTGAAATAAAAAACAATGGCATTTTAAAGAAACAAAGCAAAATGGCATTATATGAAAAAAATGCATTATATGTACTTTTCGAAAATAAAAACACTTGTTTCTTTACTTTATTTGCCTTTTATTTAACCCTGTAAATATATATATAATACAAATTATAATAATTTAGAATGATGATGTCAAAAATCGGGTTGATGAACCCTGGTCGAACAGAATCCACAGACACACAAACACACTCACATTGCTGCCCTCCTATTTGTGGACTAAAAGATCGACAATGATTTCCTCACTCCCCGCTCGTTTCCCTCTCTTTTTGCAATGTGGTCTTAACCATAGAGGCCTCAACATGGGAGATATACTTTTCATGAAATTTGAAGATACATCACATTGCTCAATTACGAGCAGAGGCCAAGGTCCGGTTTGCATTCGGTGTCATGGAACAGGTGGTACGGTGAATATGCATGACAGCCCACCGGATAAATAAAGTAAAATATTGTAATGCAACTCAAGCGAAAAGGAGCCAGGAGTGATCTTGAATCAGGCTGCATTTCACGTGAGGAAGTTCACATCAAAACCATAAATGCAGTGAATCGTACCCATTGAAATGCATGCACGTTGAAGCTCCTTCAGCAAGACGATTTGCATACATGTCTGCTTACATATTCAAACATGCTTAGGTTTGAAAATGAATGCAAATTATATGAAATGACTGGCACCAATACGTTCTTGGCTGAGGATGGCAGCTTGACTGAAACCTCACTGGGCGTATCCCATTACCTTTCGCAAGCCCAAAAGCCTTGGCCTGGACAGATGTTGGACAAGCACTCTACCATCAAGCTAAACGAGGAATGTGCATTTCATTAGCAAAGAGATGCTGATGGTAGGAGGTCGATTAAACCTTGTCTGTTACACATACACAAACTCGTTTAGACATTGAGGAAAACAAACAAGCACTCAGTCTTCATATAACGCTCACACACAAAAGCACAAAATAGAGAGGTGACCTCAAGTTAAAGGTCATTCGACCAGAGGGCATCTCTGTTTGAAAATGCGAGCCTCACAATTCATTGTTTGATGTCCCGTCAGACACCATCAGTCTTGCATGTCAAATCATGTGGTGCCAAATAGGTATTATTTTTTGCAGTTATATATATATAGAGTGTATTAGGTTCTCATTAAATCAAAAGCGTGAGTAAACCAGAGGCACAGTTTTAATTTTGTCAGGGTTACCAAGGGGCAAACTCTCTATCTATGACCTCTTGAGAAAAGTCAATGCATATCCTAGCCAAAATAATAGAACAGAATAAGCCTTCAGTTCCCCAAAGGGGACATTATTGTTTCACAGGAGCAGAGTAGAGTAGCAACGCACAAGAATAATAATGTAGTCCAAAAATCTATTAATATATTCTACTGTATGCACATGTTTACAACAGATAGTGAGAGCAGAAGAGCATGAAGCAGCTCTACATGAATAAATATATAGTCATACTAGATAGTTAAAAGGCTGTGAAAAGAGTAGCAGCATGGCAGGAAACCTTACATTGAATTATCAATGAATAGTCTATACGTGTAAACTGCTTGGGAATCAATAATCCCAAGCAATTAAAATCATATCAAAAAAATAAGCAATACTAAAGGTACATTACGATACGAGCATGCAAACTATATCATGGGACCTCCTTTCACTTTATTCATTTTAGATTTATCCAACACTGGATCTCAGAGTGGATCTGGCATTTGAAGTTGTCAATCACAGTTCTAATGAGAGGGCCACCAAAAAGGTTAATATATGACAAACAAGCAAGAAAGAAGGAGGCCCTGTGTTCTGCTATGATACATGCCTGCTCGTGGGAATCAAGCCCAGATGTGTTATGGGTAACTCCCGGTGTTAGCGGCGAGTTTGGAGGTCATGCTGGGGCGGCTTAGCGCCCCCCTCATTGCACACAGCTGTGCTCGCCATCCAGAAACTCCTCACCTTTGACCTTGTGCCCCCTCAATACACCTTTGGCAGGAATGCCAGATGATTGGCTACTTTGCTCTCCTTTTCATTTCCTCTTGCCACAGTCCTCACTTACAGCTGCCCGACTATCCCGATGCTGTATGGGCGAGGAATTAAAGAATGTCTGCTCAGGAACACACATGTACTTGTGCAACTAATTATCCATTCAGTCATAATTGCATCCTGATCCCTTATTTATACTGTACATCGACATGCCTTCGAACGCAGTTAACCACCCCCTGCCTGCTTGGTTTCAAACTGAAAGGTCATTTATGGTTGCATCCCACAGGGATAGAATACAATTATGTTCGAAGGCCTTTCCGTGTGACAATCTGAGCTGTGATCTTGTAAGCGTCGAGACTAAGTACCGTAGAAAACAAGTGTTGTTGTTTTGAAGCGAGACCAAATTACAGCGTGTTCTATCGCTCGGCACAGTTGCAGTTCTGGAAAATTTACAACACACACTGCAACTTTAGTGCAGTGATCACTATGCTGACAGAAGTCTATTCCATGTAATTTAACATCTTTCTCTGGAATATTCACATTCTGTACCTGTGGGTATAGTCACCTTCGCAGTACCATATCAAAAGTCCTTATTAAATTAAAATGGGAACCAAACTCAACAGCAGGGCCTTTTCGGTCACTGCCCCCATGTGAGACGTAAAGGAGGAGTTAGGACCCAGAAGCGGACACCGACATCAAAACGAGAAATACACTTTATTTACCCTTTCAGGGGCTGTGGTTACTACAGTGGACAGCTTATCATGTTACATGGTGCATGAAAGGGTTAAACAACAAAACAGACAACCAGAAATGAACAAAGAGGACATCAGCCCAAACGCATTATGCTCTCAAAAATAAAAAGTAACAAACAGAAAATAACGAACACACATTAGGAGCAGTGTCAAAATTCAATAAAGGATAACTTCAAAAACTTGGAATGGGAACTAGGAAAAAAAAAACCTTTTATGGAATGCAGAACAAAATGCCAGAACAGAGGCTGTAACACCATGTTTCTGGCAAGGAGTGGAAGTTAGACCGGAACATAAATACTGAGGGGGATGAATGATTGGGGACAGCTGTGTCAGGAGCTCAGCACACCTGACCACACCCAGCGCCGTAAGAGAGAAAAACAGGAAGCACAACTGCAACGATTTCAAAATAAGAAGGCAAAACCAATGACTCACAAAACAGCTAAAACTCTCAAAGCGGAATTTTAGAATTTATAATAATTGTTGAGTACCCAGAAATGGGCAATTCTCATTGGAATATGTTTGATAAATATTAATTGCTTGTTGTGTGGGAAATACAGGTCAACTTTAGAGATGATTCAGTTTTTTATTTTTTTGTCATGGGGTTAATGGTGTGGTACTGATGGTGTGCGTGTCACATCTTTCACAGAAAAAAAAGTGTAATTTAATCGATTTTATTGTGTCGAGTGGTTGTACAAAAAAACAAAAAAAACATTTTGAATCAGATACATTTTAAGTAGACTTAAAAAAGTATCTAGATCCAATCATTTGATGCTATAAATTTGAGAAAGTTCAACAAAAACCGTTTTTCAGCGTACACTCTAAATCCACTGGTGTATTAAAAATTAGAACATAGGGGGAGAAAAAAAAATCCAGATATTCAGTGTGATCAGAGGTGCCAAATCAAGGTCCAGAAAAAAAAAAAAAAATACCACAGGTTGGCTTTAGCGACTGGCGCTTCTACTCAACTGGAAGGTAAACAAAGTCTTGAGTGGACGCACCTGTGGCTAAAGCCAGAATGTGGTAGGGTTTTTACTTTCTGGACCTGGATTTGACACCTCTGAGTATGATAGAATATTGTTGAGTCAACCATATTTGACTAGTTTATCGGTGTTCTACTGAGTTGTTTTCATTTCATTGATGTCATTAAAAAAACCATACATAAATATAAGATTTGTATCGACGTTCATTGATTTGAGCTCATTTGCTGTTAAGGAGAAACTTGAATTTGGGGGAAATTTTAAATCAGCTCTTTAGTGTCATTGAAGAAAAACAATTTTCACTTTACCGAAACCAACAAAGGACGGCTGGTCATGGTAGCCCTGAAGATATCAACGTGGATACCAGTGTGGCATCACTACAAAGTTTCACTTGGTCTCTTTCTCAGATTTGTTTAGTCATCGTTAAAATCATCGAGATCGTTCTCATTATCTTCGTTTCATTCATTTTCCTAATGCTCATCCTGGTCAGATTGTACAGTCGAACATTTTCGCCTTTACAGCAACTCCTATATTTTGTACTTCTACTTCTTCCTTTCATAACTTTGCTGCTGTGAATTGGGAATGTCTCCATTGTCAGACTAATAAAGGTTTTCTTCTCTTATCTTAAACCAGAAAACAACATGTACAAATCACCATTTCAGTCAAAGACAGTGATTGGGAGCAGATTCCATGCCAGTTGCATGAAAGTCAACTATTTGAACCCTACTCTACCAATGGCTGACACGCCGCAGTTGACCATCATTTTATAGAAACACATGGAGGATAACAATGAGGCCCCCCAAGCCTCACTTCTTCCGAACCCATGACCCCATTTCTGGAACATGACTTGAATTTGAGGATTTAGTCAGTATCAACTGGCCTGTTTTAACAAATCTCAACACCATGCCGGGCTTGAACCCCAAGTTAAGCGATTAAGCATGGGAACGTGACATAAAAGGGTGTTCAGAATGTGATAGAACATCAACGAAATTCTATACATAAAATCGAAAGTCAAATCTTTTTCCTCATTGACAAAATAAAAACGTTTCCCCTTGATATAAGGCTCTCCTTGTTACCAACCCTGCTACTTCATGGAGATGAGAAGAATGGGATTTAGTCTGCCACAGATGATGGATTGAGGGAGTGGTGTAGATGAGGTGAGATGTGAGACGCTCGCTTGCTGCTGTGTCCAAATGAAGATGAAGGAGAGGCGTTTAAACTCTTTGCCTTTGTGTTTCATCTCCTTCGAGGCTGGGCTCTGTTGTCTCGCACATGGCTGGGACAAATCCATTAGCTGCGCTGTATCTCAGCTACTGAAGGCGTCACCTTAGCTGCTGTCACTCTGGCGGCAAGTGAAAGTGACAGAGACAGATAACGGCAGAGACCCAGGCATGAGCCAACTAATAACAAGTGAATGCTGGGTGTCTCTAATATTGGTGACTAAAATTAGAACTCATTAACTATCATTCATAAATCATTATTGTTGCTGGATATGGTAGTCTTCTTGCTCAAAGTCAACTGGACCATCACAACCCCAATGAGGAGAAACAGTATAGAAAATAGATGGATGTATGGACTTTCCTGCTGTGAAATATCTGCAATTAATAAATACAATTCATGAAAAAAATGAAATGAGCATTGAAAGGCTTGTTTTGTTATTTTGAGTGAGTGAACGTAACTTTTCTATAACGGTCTCAGTTGCGCTACTACATTGCAACCTTGGTTTTCATCATTAATCCTTTCCAAAATGTCTTACTAAAACCAAATCATACAAAAAACAAACAAAAAAACCCCCAAAACAAAACAGTACTGTATTGAGTTTAGCAAATAATACAAATCCAAGTACCCTGTTCCCTACATGCCAAAATTTACTGAGTCCAGCTCTTCACTCCTACAGTATATGCCACTGAATGTGTTCAAACTTTTCCACTGCTCGATCCTCTATGGCTGCAGTAAGTTTCATGACAGTCCATCCATCCATCCATTTTTGACAGCGCCTTGACTCGTTGCAGATGATCTCAGCTGACTTTGAGAGGCGGAGTACGTCCAGGACTGGACACCAGCCCATCTGAGTGCATATCTGGCCAAACGACGATTCACATTCACATCTAAGAACAATTTGCTGTTTTCAATTAACCTTTGCATTTAATGTGCGAGGAAGCTGGATTACCTAGAGAACACCCACAACAGTGGAACATGCAAACTCTACACAGAAAGGCCAGTTCTCTGATTCGAAACCGCACCCCCTCAGAAGTGTCATTTTGATGTGCTCAATACTAGTACACAGTTCCATCTCAATCGCTGCTTTCGTCATATTTACAATCGGGTTTAAGTTCTTAACATACATACACATAAATAGCAGTTATCCAGTTTTCTTTCCAAACAATAAAATGTCCCTTTTCTCAGGTTCTTCTCATTCAGTCAAACCTATTGTGACAGCCAATATTTTCCAACAAAAACAAAGTGTGTTTTGATCATTTTTTGGTTATATCACCGCTTTTAAAAAAATGTATTACAGGAATATGTTGGAGGAGATTCTTTTACCTGACATGATGTTCTTAATTTCAACGTATTCACTTGTCCAGTCTAAAAATGCCTTGTAAGAAATTCACTTTAAAAAATCGTTTTAATTCACTTCCTTTTCACTATTTCTTTGACCGGGTTTGCAGCTTCGACCTTTGCAGTATTCATCTTGTGTTAGAGTCAGACAAGATGCACTTTACAATATTGTGTTCCACACCTTCTGTCTTCATCCAGCTAAGTGTGGCAAGAAAGCCCTGATGGCACAAGGTGTTGTTTTCGGAGGATGTTTAGATGTTGAGGAAAAAACCCCAAAACAAACAAAAAAAAGATGACCAAGCAAGAGCCTGGAAACGGGTAAATGTCCAAGTACCGTTCATTTTATGTCTTGGCTAGAACTGTTTAAAATAAGAGGCTGCCAGACACTTGCCGTATTTTGTTTCATTCTGTTGGAGCAATACATAATATTAGCTAGTGTGCAATGTCTAGCAAGTCACATTGAATAAAATCTACCTCTGGAATGGTTGAAAGAGAGTAAAGTAGTATTTTATTGAATTAATCCCTCGCTAATAGAGAGTTTACATCATCCCCAGACAACTAGATGTTCTGTAATATTGTTTTATTGCAAGCCATTGGACAAGATGAGATTGAGTTCTTTTAATGCTATCACTTTAATGGAAGTAGTGACAGTGTTAGCAGATTTAACACAATCAGAAAAAAATGATTGAATTAGATCAGCAGAACATTTCTGTCAGCATTTAAGCAGACTCATATCCTAACATCAAATTGATGGTGTGATGTAAAACAAACATTCTCTTCAACCAAATGTTTAGGTCACAACATTGAAAGAAACACATTCCATCATTGATACTATTTTATGTAACAATGCAATTCTTTATAAACCCTATAGCTCACCTTTCATTCTCAAGACGAGAGAAGCGCTTGACCCATTTACATTATCAGTACTATTAAAGGGGTGCAAAAAAAACTTTTTGCCTCCCTTCCTTTGGGGAACCAACTGCAAAGATGAGGTACCGAAAGTCGTGAATGTGAGTACGGACCAGTGGGTAGAACTCACCAAGGGAGAGTGTGGCCTGAAACGGAAGCACAAGCCACACCACAATTTTTTTTTTTTTTAATATTCCCACTGATGAAATATCATCTTAAATATAAAGAAATTGTTCAAATAAAGAAGACACACAAAATGATATTGAATGTAAATAACATCCCATCTGCTTTTTTTCTAGTCCCTAAAAAGAAGACACGTTTGAAAAAAGTTGACTGGACAACAATGGAGGATGCCCGAGACCTTAAGAATTGCGTTCCCTTTCACTGTCAAAATCATGTGTGAGGTACATTGAGTCAGACCATACCACCTCCAATTTTGGAAACACAAGCCAGATCGGGCTTTTCCAAACCTTATCATTGCGAGGTGGTAATTATAGTACCTGTATATGATACAGGTCTGCACTATAACAGTGGGATTCCTTGCTCCAAAACAGCCTCAGCAGCTGAAATTGCTAGTGTTTTTCCAGCATGTTTCCCCAGACAAAAAGTCTCATATTTCATTCAGAAATACCATATCTGGTAACATGGCCTTTGCCTCATCCCTGCCCTTCAGTCTACAACTGCGTCCTCCTTATGACAAATTTACTGTGGTTTGACAATTTTTTATGCTCTCTAGCCTGTCTGAGATACATCTATTTTTCTTTTTTTTTGGGTCTGAGATTAGAAGACAGCTTGTTATTGCTGTTGCCACAACTCCGGTGTCCAGTGTTTTCCTGTTAGAGAGCTTGTCTGATACGATGCAGCGAGGAGATCACAATGGAACCATTCCAGTGATTGATGCTTCCCGCAAAGCCTTCTGGGATGCAATGTTTTCACATATAAAGAAGGAGAACAGTTTTGTTTCTACAAATAAAAACAAATAGAGTCAGATGGAAAATTGTAGAGGGATGGAAAGGGATCACTACTTTGTGGTTCGATGTCAGCCACAAGGTCACATACCAGAAATCAGGATCCCCCAAGCAGAGCGAGCTGTTTTGTTTCGATGGCGGCACATTTTTAGTGCTCTCAGGGCTGCAACAATCATGGAAATTGGCCAGCTGAAAATGGCCCAGTGGTTCTCACTGGCAGGCACCACCCTTGACATTCACTGCGGCATAAACTCAGCTTTGCCTGACATTTATATTCCATTCATAGAAAAAGCACAAGAACCTAGAATCCATGAAATTGAGCAGTGCCTTCGTCTTTACCTCACAAAAACAATAGTTTGCCTTCCTTTGGCACTTTTCACTGTACCCGAAAGGCATTTAGCCGATTACCTTCTTTCTTAATGTCTCTACTTAACTGATTGGCCTGTTAGAGATGGGCATGGAGAGAGTGAGGGGAGCCGTTAAAACATTGGGAGAATGTGAAGGCATGTGTGTTTTGTTGTATGAAGAATAAGCTTAAGGCTCTTTTTCAAAAGCATCCAAAACAGTCTTCAATAACTACCAGATGGTTCGGGGAAACATAGGGAGGGAACTTGATTACATCTTACTCCTTCCTCTTCATTTTACTGAAGCTGTGATGCGCTTAACAACACAGGAGCCATTATCCTTTAGAGCATATCATCAAGCAGGTGAATGAAAGCGGTAAATTGTGGGGTTAAAGTGGACATGCGACTTAAAAAAAAAAACTCCAATGAAGTTGACCAAGTAAGATACTTTCAATAATAGCGCCATCAATACCACTGTTGGCGTGAAGCTAGATCTGCTTATATTTTAATAACCACACAATTTTGTTTCCGAAGTGCCACAGTGATTAAAGTTAAAAAGAAAATGTAAATTCCATAATTATCCTGTCAGTATTGAGAGTGATGGAAGTGTGTGTTTGTGTTTATGTTGAAGCGCTGACAGGAGAGAGTGAGGCAATTTCCCTTTCCTTTTCCAATGTTGCCAGACAGTTGGGGTTGGCGTCTGTGTGATCCAATGACCAATGACCACAGCACTGTGGAGGTCACAAGTCAGAAAAAAATGACATTTTTTTGGATGAACAGTTTGTCATATCATATACACTTTGCTGACGCGACCCCTTTGGGAATCAAGTGATAAGAAATAGGATGTCAGATAATGGATTTCTCTCCCTACTGACAGCCTTCTCAACCAAGCTTGATTCTAAGCATGTTGGTTTTGGATTTTTTTTTTTCAAGCAATGGATTATTATTTTACAGGGATAAAGGCACCTGTACATCTATACACTCCTATTAAGTTTGATCAAGTATAACATGGCTTCAAAAAAGATGAGAAAAGGTGCACAGTAGTCAGTATATTAGAAAAATGTGTGTAATTGTTAATGTGATCACAAACAATCAAGGACATTTTTCAGTATAAAACGGAGAAACAACATGCATTTGCATCCATTCCGAAGGCCTACCTAAAAACTACCAAATAATTAAATTTGGCCTCCCTGCAAAGCTTCTGTATAAAAGCCTGTATTGCAAAAATCCGGATCCCAGAGAAGTCTTTACACCAATGATTTTGTGGCAAGGCAAATCAAAGATTTTCCACTCAAGGCTGGACTACACTGTCTGAGATGGTTTTGTTGGATGAACATAACAGATAACAGTGCTACCTTCTCATAGTTGGCACTAGTTGATTGCTTGGTCAACACAGGTTTGCAGCCACCATTCTAGAAGCGGCCTACATCCATTCCTCAAAGGGCCAGAGAATTAAAAGTAAATGACAAAAGATGTGTCTTAGAGAAGGGTTAGGCTTTTTAGTTGCGGATAACATTTGTATATTTTGTGGTGTGGCTATATTTGATCCGCACACATGTTGACAAGCGTGTGAAGTGTTGCATATGAAGTGCTGCATTCACGAGTGAAAATGCTTTTCTTGTCTTTATGGACACTCCCTTTTTTTATCCCCATTCCACCGACTTCCACTTTTCTCACCATTTGCCCAACAGTCCATGGGCAGGGGTGAACTGGCACTCAGCTTCATGAGATGGAGCCATCCCCTCAAAAGAGACAACAAGACAATGTGTGTGATGTCTGCTATAATTATTCATCCTGAGGGATTTTGACAAAAGCATGTCACATGTCACATTTTGGACAGGATTCTTCTTCTTTCTTGTGATGATGTGACGGCAAAAGGCCGACGGATGCTAGTTCGGGAAAGCAGGCAAGGTAAGGAAGAGTTCAGGAGAATCTCAAAAAAAGAATTTCCTTACAAAAAGGCAAACAAATGTGAAGCATCAAAAATTGCAAATCACAAAAAGGAAACTTGCGTTTGGTAGATAATACATTTGTATGGAACAATGCTGCATGGCAATATATACAGTGGTAGAAACTAGAAAGCCAATGTATATTACCCCATTGTAAATGGTGCCACACTTGTAAGGAGCATGCATTTGTGGGTTGGGCTCATAAAATGTGCCAAATCCTCTCTGCCACCGCCAAACAGCTTATTTTGCTGTCGTTATTGATTCTTGTTTTATGAAATAAATGGATGTCTAACGAGTCGATCAGGATCGTTCGGTATAAATAAAAAGGTATGGCACTTGACCTTCAGTTTGGTGGTGCTTTCGAGCTCACTCGAAACAATACAGCATCTTAGTCAGCGGAACACCAGCTATTAGTTGCAAGGTATAGCAATTTTTCATGGTCACATCTCATATGCTCAGTCAGCTCTGTTGACATCCCACAAAAGCATGTTCCTTACAAATGATAAAAAGCAGATTAAGAAAGAAAAGTTTCCAAAAATAAATACTGTAGTCCACCACGCTCAAGTATCTGTGTTAATTAATAAAACATAAAAGCAAGATACAATGCAAGAAAGAAGCACAAGAGAGCGACTCACACCATCATTGATGACAGGACAAGATTACGCCACACAGGATACGGGGTGCAGGACAATGAACTGAGAATGTCTGAAAGAAATCATGGAACGAAAAACAAAGAGATAGATGAGACGACCCACACCTGGATATGACACAAATGATTGGAGGGTGGTGATTGGTTGACAGTAGGGGCAGGGGCTGATGAGGATTCGTGCTAACAGAGACAACGAGCGGACTGGGAAAGCTTGAACATATGACACAGGAAAACAAGACATAACATGAACCAAAACAAAATCCTATCAAAGCACAATGCAAAAATACAACATCTGGCCATTGAATGTATTGTGTGGAAACCACGTGACTGTCGTGTGAAGTGTGTTGCAGTTAGACAAGCTTATTGTACAGGCTAGTATACAAAGCTAATGCTAAAAACAGGCAGTTTTTACAAACTTATTGTGTTTATTTGGTTCCCCACTGTGTGTGAACCGGTGGATGACTGGTTAGCGCGTCAACCTCACAGTGCAGAGGTCGTGGGTTCGGCCTGCGTGCATTTTCTCCGGGCAGTGCAGTTTCCGCGCGGATGGTTGCTCGTCTGTGTGTGCCCTGCGATTGGCTGGCAACCGGTTCAGGGTGTCCCCCGTCTACTGCCCGAAGACAGCTGGGATAGGCTCCAGCACCCCCCGCGACCCATGTGAGGATAAAGTGGATCAAAAAATGGATGAATGGATGGACGGTTCCTCGCTTGTTAAAATGGTCTGATGTAAAATATGATGCACATTCATTCAAGGATTCAGATGTTTGGCATGTTATTATCCATCTCAATTTCCACATCACACACAGTCATACCTTGTGTAGAAAAGAAAGTAGGTTAGTCTGAAAAAATCTATAATTCCTGCTGAGTGTGCCAATGTTGTAGATTATAGATAGAGACAAAATTTCACACAGCTACGACTGATTTCATCAGACACGTGTGTTAAATTACCCAGACTACTCGCCTGATCTCGACATGGCGACTGCGATGTGGCCATCCAATTACTCCTGGCTGCCAGCTCGGCGTTGTCAAGGCGCCTGCCATTTACCTTGTGTTTTGTGTGCCACTCAATTACCTCAATTAATCTGGTGGATTAAAAAAAACAAAAAAACAAACACCAGAGACTGTTTTGAGAGAGTCCAAATTAACATTTTCTTCAGCATTATGCGCATTACCGTTAATGGCTGCAAGCTGGCGCCTTTCTGACCATTTTAGTCAGACAAATGCTGTTTTGCCAAAGGAGATCATGATTATGTGCTGGCAAGACGTGCAGTCGTGTGCGCAGCTTGTTTGGACTCGCAGATGCTTGCTCTCTATACAATCTTCAATTTGCCAAAGCAAAGGGGTGAAGACACACTCGCGAAATAAGGTCATGGTTGCAGATGGGGAGAATCATATCTTCAAAGAGGCCGAATCAGAGTTAGATTTTTATGAGAAGCGCATGCTTAAAATCAACTCTCACAATTGAAGTGCATTTCAAAAAACACTCCGCATTTGGAGCTGTAAGATGACTGGAGATGCCGGATTGAGCTGATAACGCAGGGATACAGGGGTACAGGGATCCCTCGCTATTTCGCGGTTCGTTTATCGCGGCTTCAGTGCATCGCA
The DNA here is from genome assembly GCA_018466805.1 of Hippocampus abdominalis. Taxonomy (NCBI): domain Eukaryota; kingdom Metazoa; phylum Chordata; class Actinopteri; order Syngnathiformes; family Syngnathidae; genus Hippocampus; species Hippocampus abdominalis. The sequence continues at coordinate 8,025,224 of CM031701.1, read as the reverse complement.
GATTTAAAAAAAAATATTCATTAAAAAAATTATTTTTTAAAAATCATATACGTGTAGTACAATACTGTATATGTTGCTCTATGTGACTCGCTGTTGTTTTGCTTCTCGCGGGCTGTTTTCAGTCTTTTTTTTTTTTTATGTTTTTTTTAAAAATATGTTTACTGTATTTTGTTATTCAGAAACTAACCCAATGTATACATCCATCCATCCATTTTCCGAACCGCTTGATCCTCACTAGGGTCGCGGGGGGTGCTGGAGCCTATCCCAGCTGTCTTCGGGCAGTAGGCGGGGGACACCCTGAATCAGTTGCCAGCCAATCACAAGGCACACAGAGACGAACAACCATCCACGCCCACACTCACACCTAGGGACAATTTGGAGTGTCCAATCAGCCTGCCATGCATGCTTTTGGAATGTGGGAGGAAACCGGAGCACCCGGAGAAAACCCACGCAGGCCCGGGGAGAACATGCAAACTCCACACAGGGAGGCCGAAGCTGAAATCGAACCCGGTACCTCTGCACTGCGAAGCCGACGTGCTAACCACTGTACTACCGGGCCGCCCCAACGTATACATGTTTAAATCTATTAGTATACAGCATTAAGTCATGTTAATTACTTCAAAATATACATCTACATGCATGTATACCATTAAATTTGGCCTTATAAATATTATGTACATGTACCAATATGGAGGGGGGGGGTCGTTACTTCGCGGATTTTCGTTTATCGCGGGTGGTTTTGGTCCCCATTAACCGCAATAAACGAGGGATTACTGTATTTCATTTCATGCATTTCCACTTGACGGTGGTAAGCTAAGACTACCTTCTGTCTGAATGTGTAAATCTGCAAGATAACCAGCTGCTGTGTTTTTAGCCAGGGCATTTATTTGACCACTCTTGTTGAACCCCCCCCCCCCCACCCGCCACCCCCACCCCTTTCTTGTTGTCTGTCAATGATGAGGCCAATTTTTCTGATGGGGTAGTGTCGAGAACTGATGACATTGTGGCCCAGGAAGACAGATCAAAGCATTTTGCGCCAAGCTCTGTTGCTTCTTAGCTTTCACCAATCCCTTTATCTTAATGCTATTTTCAGCAAATGCAGTCTGGGCGTGAGTCACACATTGATGCTGATCAAATATTTATTTTACTGTCTTGCTTTTTCAAAGCATTTGTTCTAGCAATGAACTAATTTATTATTGAACCAAGTGAAGACATTTCTAAGTCAGCTCTGTGGGACCATGAAGTGTCTTGTAATTTTGTGGGAAAATATGCACTTTTGTTCAATCATTTCAATCTGTAAAGCACACCTCAAAAAAAAAAAAAGTGCCCCTCGTTGATTGACGTTAATGACTTATATCTCTCCATTTTCAGTTATTTCAGTTGTCTCACACCCTCTGACTTCTGTAGATTGGTCTGATTTTTTTTTTTTTTTGGGGGGGGCGTCTCTGATCAAGAGATATGTGAAATAAAACTCCACTTCATGACCTTCCACTCTCTTTACTCTTTTGACATCTGAGAGAGTTTCTGCTAGTTTCCTCAGCTGTTCCTCGGTTTCTGGCCTTGCGATAAGCTGATCCAGCAGCCTCATTCCCTTTACTCTCTGACCTCTCGGCTCCCAGTGTAATTACCTTTCGTTTAATGTAGCGCTGTCTCGCAAAGAGATGATGTCTCATCGGAGCTTGGGAAAGACAGCCTCCTCCCGAAGACCATCACAAAAAAGCTTTTCAAGAATATATTTACATTGGCGGTAAAGAAAGTCGCCATCTGGAAAGGAAATAAAATCTGTATAACTCAACGCCACAAAACTGGTTTCCATTTACACTTGGGGGATACAGTAACTTCATGCTTTCCATCATGCATCTTTTAACAACACTTATGGTACAGCTAAACAGAGTTCTGCTTAATGCAGATGTCAGAGTTACTGTCCATATTGTTGTGATCAAAAAACATAAACTTCACCAATAGTATCCGTTTTCTGTTGATGGAACCTTTGCCAAGCTACATTCTATCCATTCCTGCCTCAACCAAATTTGGCCTGCTTCAATCTGAAAGCAAATGGTAGTGGCAAGATAGAAACAGTGTATGTAAATTGATAGACAGACAGACAGACAGATAGATAGATTTTATGGCATTTGTTAGTGCCTTGTTACAATAAGGATATCATACAAAAGATCTATTATTATTTTAAAAAATGTCAATGAAGTTAAAAAAAAAAAGAACTTTATTAGCTCCTCTATGTCTTTAAACAGTTTTAGTCCGTTTGGCAAGTTAAAGTTTCCACTTTTATTTCGGTGATTTACAAGACAACGATCGGAAATTGCTTCTTTTGATCTTACCATATGTGCACAAGTCTATAGTGAACACATTTTTTTCTTTACAGGAATATATTGTGTGCAACCCCACTAGTCTCAACACGGCATTCTGATTAATACCGAATTTTTGGAATATAAATTAAGCATCAAAATCCATCGTTTTTATCCAACTCAGGGGTGGATGTTCTGCCACTTGCTGTCGATTGAAAATAACATTGCAGTCGCTCAGGGCTCAGATAACGACAAGTCATAGCTTGACTTCACTTCCCCTGTTAACAGGCATTCAAATAGCCACCATTTGCACAGCACACCCTTTTTAAATTGTTCACCTTAAACTTCTAATAGCATTGTTTTCAGCAATGTATTCTCCAATATTTGTACTTCCTTCCTCCAACGTATCATACAGTCAACACTTTTTTTAAGTTGAAAGTGGTGTTGTGTAAATCTCTTCTAATTGTCACTGCTCCTGTGGTAATCCAGAATAAGGGTAAAGATTTTTTCAATAATGTACATATGTTCATAGTTCAATAGGAACAACTTTGTAAATCTTAAATTTTCCAAACAGTTTGCAAATTCAAGCTATTGCTACTCTTTAGCAGTGAACACGCTGTTGGTAATGTGGCACAGGCTGCCTTTCACACAGATGGCACATTTTCAAATTTCTTTCATTGCTCCAATTCACAGCCACTGCCGGTCCCAAGCTTGGATAATATTAGAAGGGTTGCATAAGGAAGTGCATCCTGCGTAAAAACTGTGCAAAACAAATCACATGAGTCACTCACTGTCCTGACCCCTGATGGGACGACCGGAAAATCACAACAGCAGCTGCCCTTTAGAAATAGTAGTCTCATGTCGTCTACCTATTCTTTCAAATCTTCTATTTTTATGTATTTATTTTGAAACAACAATTGACATAGTGGTAAAGCTAATTATTGGGCCCATAATACAAACTCCAAATCCATTCAAGTTGGGATGTTGTGTAAAATGTACAGTAAATTAAAAAAAACAAAAAAACACCAGTCATGAGCCTGTGTGTGCCTATTGCCGATTGTTTCTCTTTGCTTGTCCTCCGGAGGTCAATCATGTGCTTGCCTTCTTGTATTTCACATGAAAGTAGTTCTGTTTTTACCTGTTTTTTTTGGTGTAGTTTCGATTGTTTGTTCCTTTCTTTTTTAGTTAGAACTTGCGTTGTTTGCCTTTTGTGTTTTCGATATGTCTGAGTTTTTTACTTTGTATTTTTGCACTTTTACTACCATTGATTTTTTTTTTTCATCTGATTTCCGCTGGCTCATTTCAGTTCCCATCGTACTCCACCTGTCCACCTGCACGTGTGCATATTTTTGTTTCCGCCTTAGCCTTTTGCTGACATAGTTTTTCATTTATATTATCTTCCCCGCTCATGTTTGCAAGCTCCCTCGTTTGAATAAAAATACCGTTCACTCTTAGTATCGTGTTCAGGCTCTGCTCTGCTTTACAGCCTTTGCAAGTATTCACTCATTTTTTTCCCAAGTCTTTGGGAAGCGAGGACATTAATTGTTGAAGCTTTGTCGGTGAAATTCTTTCCCAATCCTGCTTGCTTTACAACTTCAGCTGCTCAAACAGTCTGTGGTCTCTATCGTATTTTGTGCTTAATAATGCGGCACACATTGCCAATGGCACACAGGGCTGGACTGCTGTGCAATACTTGCACTCTCTTAAACGTCCTCTAAGGCTGAAGCACAGTGACAGAAAGCTGGTGCCGATTCCGACCAGCTACCTCATCATTTTTCCACCATTCTCGTTTGAAAAATGTGACCGTCATCCAAGTCATTAAGAGCAACTAGATCACATTTGGCAAACACAAAGTTTCTTTTAAAAGGGCAGTGACCATGGCTAGACAGATTGATGAATGCATAAGCAGTCCATCATGAGGTCCCCAAGAAAAAAGTAAATAAAAAAAAAGTTGATCCTCTCTGGCTCCTTGAGTGGCCCTGAGTCAAGGTGGTGATGGGAAGGAGCGTGAATGATAGATGAAGATGCATGACTGCAGACAGACCATCAGATTAGTGGTTTGTTGTATCTCATGTTGGAGTGTAATCAATCCCGTTCATCCTCTGCTTGTTGGTCTGATCTGCTATCTCACAATGTCTTGTCCCAATGATGGCCAGACACTCATGCCAAAACTAGAAGAGTCTGCAATCTTACAGCCACGCAATTACATAATTGCTTTTCATCTAAGCCGTACAGAAACTATTTTCACCATTGTGGTAATAGAAGCCAGCCTTCAAGTTCTGCTGGTTTATCACACATCTTTTGCTGATTATTCTCTTTTACTTGTAAATGGGATGTGATACCCCAAGGATCCCCTCTACTCTTGCCAGTGGTCGATGTTACACCATTTTTCTGAGCTGCACATTGGAGTCCACATAATTTAAAAAGGAAAAATGTCATGTGTCTCTTAAAATATTTTTTTTTTTAGCTGGAGGGGGGGGGGAAATGGGAAACAGCCCTTGCCAACAACTTTATATAAACATATCCACAATTCGGTATTGCAGTAATGTCTCAGCACAGCAATCACCCAGATAAACACAAATTAATTAAAACCTGAGCGAGAGGCTTAAGCCACTTTCTCTTCCTTTTCCATGCAGGAGAAATAAGCAACCCAATCACATTTTCCCACATAAACTTTGGCACAGGGCAAAGGTCCACCACTATATATATATATATATATATATATATATATAATTGGTCAACATGTACAGAGAAAACACTTAATGAACCCAGTACTGCACTGTAGGATTATTTTGCAGTTTAATGAGATGAAAGCAAGCGTTACTGGACGATACTTAGTGCATCAATACACTACTTCACATTGTGCAGTAGAGCTTGCATGGAGTTTTGGCTACAGTAAGTCCTCAATATGCTATGGACAGTGTTGAGCCTGCTTAACATGTATTGCTTAAAGGTACAGCAAATCTGGGCATGGAACAAACTGCCCATGGTCCAAATCCGACCCACTCGGTAATTAAATCAGGTATGTAGGATGACTTTGAAGGGAAACAAAATATGAATGATATGTTGGCGTCAGGAATTGGGAAGAATTTTGAAAACGATAGTTTTATGTATAAAATGCAGTGAAAAAAAACCCTCGATCTTCCAAATGTTATTAAAGTGCAAGACTATATTTTCCATTTCTAAATGAAAAGTGACTTCAAGATTTATGCCGATAGATGCAATTATTTTGATCGGTTAGGATGCAAACATCTCGATAGTAAGCTGAAACATTTTTTTTCTCAAGAAGTAACCTTGACCCGTAACTGTAGCTCTATAAAAAGCTTGTCGTACAATAGACATTTGAAATACACATTTGACATCAGACAGCGGAATTGTTTAGATTCAAATACACTGTGTCACTGGTCTTTGTTGTGTTGATAATGTGTCTAGGTTAAAGCAAAATATGGTATAGTTTCACTATATAAACTATGCGTGACTGACATGCCAAAATAAACCTTGCAAAAAGTCAAGAGTCGAAAAAAGCTGCTCTCATAAAGAATGTACCTGAAATTAGCAGCTGTTTTTTCAGACTTGGGGCGGTGCCTCTGAGTTAATTGTCAGACTTGTAGTAAAGTGACTTCTACATATGGTATGCGAAAGAAAAAAAAATATCTGAAAGAAGAAGGCACCATTGGGCTTCAATGGGAATAAATGGCTTACCTGAGCAACAGCAAACCACATCCTGTTCAGCTCGCCTGAAGGTCCCCCGTCACTCTCGGCCCCTAAATGGGCCTTTCAGTGAGGAAAAGAATGTGTCAAGGTAAAGTGAAATGTTTATGTTATGGTTATGTTAAGGTGTGCAGATTTGGAAACAAGAACGTGAGGAGTCTGCGCGTCTGAGCAGCATCACATACGGATAGATTATGAGCTATTCTCTCCTGGCATAACTTTCGTCGTGTTTGGGCAACAAGTTTCACTGAAATCATGCCACCCAGCCTAAGTGTATTATTAGCATTAGTACCACTGTTAATTAATGCCATGTGTAAAGGAAGCTTCGTCATTGTGGTTTGGGAGTGCCATCCCAAGGTAGAAAACATCTTGCAGTAGTTTGTGGTGTGTCCATGGATGTGTGTGCACGCGCGCGTGTGTGTATGTGGAAAGGTGGATCTGTTGTACACTTTGTGGGGCGAATGTGGAATGAAATATAAGGATTTGTCTCTCACACTTTCAAAGAGAGGCAGAAAGGCAAAAAAGGGCTTGAAGTGCAATGAGCAATTCAAAAAATAGAATTGTTCCTATGTTGCCGGTTCCATTTGCGGCTCCTCATTTCCCTCCTGCAGCTGCAAAAGTTTCACCTCGGTTCAAATTTAATCTACAGCCTGTCTCTGCAGAGTATTTCAAAATGGTCTGCCTATGAATACAAGTTCTGGTTAATTGTTTTACAGACTGATATGATCTGTAAAGGAGTAACTTGGTAAGTAGGGGATATTGAAATAAAATGCACATGATTATCGGTACACCTCTTCCAAACCTGATAACTTTTACTTACAATGGAATACCCATGTCTTTAAATTTCCACAAAGGTGTCTGTCTGGTTCAGAATCCTGTTGTAATTATAACTTTTCAATAATTTACTTCACCACAAGTAATATTCTCAAGCAGTGGAACTCAATTGATAGCTGTGTGGCCTCAAATGATGGACTTCATGTCAGATAATTATGGATTCTGTTTCCTGTAAGATAACCATTCCAAGTTCTGAAGACGTGGATTTTCATTTAAATTCTTCCTGATTTATTCTAGCTTGCATTTGCTTGCCATGTTGTTAATGCATTAAACTCCAGTATGTTTCAATGAAACCCAACTAATTTGATTAATACCCAAAGAGAGAGAGGCTAAAGTACACATTCTTCACTTTCTTTTCCATCATTTTCCACATAAATTGCTTTACTATTCAAAACTCTTAAGCCGTCATTAGATTGTTATTTTATCAACTGGATAGTGACGACGTTTGAACAGAATGTAAAATTCAGAACACCACACACACCTCTGCCAACAAAGGGGAAACAGTTTTGTGGCGCATTATATGTATGTTTTCAATTAAAGTTAAAAACTATACACAGCATCACAAAAACAAAGCAAAGCTAAATTAATTACACAGTACATTCGGGTGTGGTAAAGGCCAGTTTAGTCATTTGAGCGAGAAAAAAAAATAACCCAAAAGATGAAGAAGAACGTGAAGAATACCGGTATCTATTTTAATTCAGTACCAGCCAATTCTGGACTAAGTCTGAAAAGACGTTTAAAAACGTCTTTGGGAGTGAATGAGTTAAAGATGTTTAACTGCATCTTATCTGAAGGAAGGTTAAAGTCTAAAATAAAATGGCCAATAGAACTGTGAAGCATATGGACAAAAGGAATGAAATGGGTGTGTCACAGCTGTGTGCTGATAGGCGGAGGAGTTGAAAAAAGAGATGCGTGAGGGACTGAACTTGGCGGGATGGAGGGGGAGCTGGGGGACTGTGAAGGAGGTCACCTGGTCAATTTCTCTTGCAAAACTGAGATTACCTGAGATGGTTTCTTACCAATTTGAAATCATGAAATACTTTTTAAAAATACCTTGACCAACACAATCCCCAGCAGATAGACATCACAACATTGAGAGGTATCTGGTATGTTGTTTTGCAATTAATCCTATAACATTCTTGATTTTGATCCGATTTTAATTGTCCACACTTCATGTATGTCACCCAGTGAAAACCTGGTGAATGCGCGTGACGTTACACGATACAATAAGTGATTTTGGGTCCATGACAAGACTTCATGCATTCAGGCTGTGCCGTAACTAGAGCGCTGTGTGGACAAAACATCCTGCTGCAATCCATTTGAGATGAATGGTTTGAATTAACTTTTCAAACACAGGCCAGCATTTTCTGAACATCGGCAATACATGTTTTTCTTTTCTTTTTTCTTTCTTTTTTTTTTAACATTCGAGATACTCGAGTGTCCCGATAAAACCCTTATGGGAGCTGAACTTCAATCAGTACATGCCTTATGTGAAATTTATATCTGAGCTCTATTTTATCAACAACAAATGGGTTTATATTAAATCCAAACCAATGAATGCAGACTCAATTTTCAGAAAAACAGCTGTGTAATGTTTTTGTCATCGCGACAGTAATTGTGACATTATGTGCATGTGTTAGTTGGTCAACTGGATGATAAAAAAAAAAAAAGATATACACGGCTAATCAATGACTAAATAACTCAAACATAAAACATGCAGTGCAACATTTTCTTGATTGGACCGAAGAATTTGGCCTTCGTGTGACACATCTGTTGAGGTTTCTTGCCTGCAAGATGGTATTAGTTGGTATATGGGTACTATGAAACAGAATAAGAATGCTGTACGAGCAATCCCTGTTTGTTCCCAGATATAAGTTTGACCTTTGAAGACCTGTGGTAACTTCAAAAAAAGTCCACAATGTCCAAGTACAGTCAAACCTCGGTTTTCGTCCATAATCCGTTCCAGAAGGCTGTTCGAAAACCGAAATTGTTCGTAAACCGAAACCACACCAAACTCGGAATTTTTGGTCGAAAACTGAGACGTTCGAAAATCGAGGTTTGACTGTACAATCATTTATCGTAATTACAATCCACAACAACAGGCCCCAGCGGTTTTATCCACTGTGAAAGCGATCTTGCCCCGCATCAGAAAATTTAGCCTTCGTACTCAACTTTTTGAACGAGACACATTAGTGTGGTGTTTGGTTTTTGATAAGCAGCCTCCTCCTTATCATGTTCCTTTCCTGGAAGACCGAGGTGTACATTGAGATGATGGATTGAAGTTCATTGAAGTTTAAGTGTGTTAAGCCACCAGCTCCACTTTCACCTCCTCAAGATTAACAGCAGCTACCCCACCTCGGTGTGAGGATTCACATTTGTCAAAAATGTAAAGCTCACAATGCTGTAATGGTGTTATCCGAGGAAACTGGAAAAATCAACGTAACATGTACGTGGCACAATTTGCAGTGACAGGGCCCCACTAAAACTTTTATCTAATTTAGCAGACATTTCACGCAATATTTGTTACGCTCAAACATTTAGGTTTGTCTCATTTCAGCTGCATTGGAAATGACTGAAACCTGCGTCTTCAAGCAGTGATGTGCCATGAAGAGGATCTCTTATGTGTCGTGATTGTTTGGGAGCATCTGGGTCACTTGGTGCTAATCCATCTAAGAGTCATCTGTGCTTTTTCTCCCAATCACCTTTGACCTCGTTCAAGCTCTCTGGTCCCAAAATCATCCCGATTAAGGAGTCGAGATGAAGCGGCGGGGCATTGTTGGAAAGAGCGGGAAGGTTTCCCTTTGAGTATTTCCTTAAATGTTTCCAAGCCGTGTGATCCTGCAGGGCTCCCACCCCCCCACCCTCTTCCTCGCTTGCAAACACTGAAGGGTGATCACATTATTTATTTTTGACTGACCACTAACAGTACAGGGGGTGATTCTTCCAAACTAATAGCTTCCAGAGGGGGCTGTCAAATACTGCCAGAACACAAATCAGTTTAGGCAATGTGAGAAACAAGGTGTCACCAAGACGAGACCCTCCCTAAAATGCTCTCAAATTCTTCTCTCTTGTAATAGGTTGAAGTTTTGGTCTTGAAGGACATTGGCACAGGGAATCTGAACCCCTGTTAACCTCCCAAAAGGTGTGCTAAAATGTTTTCACTCAGGGCTTTAGGGACAGGAAAATAATTGAGTGAAATGTATGGTTAGCAAAGCACCCAGGGGCTTTTTAAATGAAGCCCCGGTTTGACATTGAAGCCCAGGATGGTTGAGATCCTGTCAAGGACCACGTCAGGCAGTATTTTGGTTTGAAGAGATGGAGGTCAGAGAGTGGCTTATGATGGCTTTGGTTCAAATGGCTGACACCTCCAACCTACTGCCACCATCCTGTTTTACAAGGGAGGGGTAGCACAGGAAGCAGGATTTGGGACATATTGGTCAGGAGAAATGGAGGGGGTTAAGAGTCCGAGCCCCAGCACAACGTCTCCATTTAGTGAAGCCAGAAACAGCTGCTTCTAAATATTCCTCGCAGGGAGCCTTTGGGACTTTTCCCTGCGTCACGTCCCTGATGCTTTCCCCACCTTCATCTTTGGGAATATTCAGACCCATTTCTTGATGACTTTAGCAACCTTTTTCCCGTTATAACATGACATCAACAAGTCTTTCCCGAAGCCACAAAATGTAAGCTTGTAAACTCAATGCAATCAAGGAATCTTCCACACGGTCAAAGTCATGCACTCTCGGGCTTGTTCATTTCCTATAACCGCCAACTTTTCTGTCACCACGTGGAAACTAAAATCCAAAGATCAGCCGCTAGTGAGCAAATAGACTACGGACCACCCCGGTTCTCTTCAACTCGCCTCCCAAGCTCGGGTATCTTACACAAATAAACCAACACAGATTTAATGACGACAAGCTTCAGGATATTTTTTGCTCTCCTTATCAAAGGATCAAAACACTTTCAAGAGGGCTTATGAAAGTTCTGCGTGGTTCATTAGGAGATAAAACTGCCGATATAAATACCAGAATTTTCATCGTCATTCGGAAAACCAAATCTTGCTAGAGTCTACCGGTATGGTTTTGACACTTATTTAATAGAAACAAGAAACAGATTAATAAATAATTCACGACAACAACCACAAATACTTCTTTGAAGATTTAATGGGAGAATTTGAACGACAGCCACTCGTGCAGGGAGAGATTTTTATGATTCACTTTTCTTTTTGCTCCCATGAACCAGCTGTTTATTGTCAAGACCAGTTTACAGCCCAAAGAGGATTGATGTCCTCTAACATAAACCATGGTCTTTAATAAAGATGGATGCTTGTTTTTTTTAAAGCTCAACGCTGATGATTTTCTTGTTGATTTTTTACCTATCCGCTGGGAATACATGAAGCATATATTTCAGCAAATCCTTGAGAGGGAACACTCGCGGCACAGCAAAGCGGAATCGTGGACCCTCTCCAAACTGTTTACATAAGTTAATCATCACCCTTGCTGATGGGACATGCAAAGTTTGTGCTGCTTAAGCCTGAGCTGCGATATTAATTCAGTGTTGAGCAGATGAAGGAAGATGTCCATCTTACTGGGAGAATTTATTTCCATTGTAATGACAATTAAAGCGGTTCAATAATAAATGCGTCATTCGGCGTGGATTGCATTTGCAATTTAATTCACCGGGAATATAAAATGCAATCACTATCCTCAATTGCTGAATGTTGCGATCAATTTACCGAGGTTAAAGTTGAAATTGCAAATAAACTCAAGGTGTGTATTTGTCAATGTTAAACAGATGTTGCTGAATGCGCTTCTGCATATTCATAGACCCGGTGGTTTCCCTCCGTGGTGTTGGCTTATTACTTGCGGATTACAGATAAAATAACACTTGCGCCGAAGCAGATGTGGGGGAATGTTTTGAGTACCTTACATGCATCCATACGCATTTAAGTTATTTCCTTTCCCCGGTGCCACCAGGTACACCTCCTCATCTGCGGATGAGAGATGCTTGTGTATAACTGAGTTGCCCAAACCACATATCAATGTGGTAACTGCGTATTGATGTCAGATGAAATTAGCTTTAAACGTGCCTGTGTGGAGGCTGGTGACAGAAGCAGAGCGTGTAATCGAAGCAAATGGAAGAGTGATTTGCGCTGGTCAAGACTGCCTCAACCTATACAGGAAGTGAATACTGTTTTGAGGTCAGCAAGCCACAAGGCACCTACTAGACTTCCTTATGAAAGCCATGTGAGTGGCTGGTGTGAAGTGTGTGTGTGTGCGTGTTATGTTTCCAAGCGCGGGTCAATTAAATCTAATCATGGCACACCACAATGGTGGCACTTAAAGGCGGTGCGAGCACAAATGCACTTTACAGAGCTTAGCTGGTGGTCCGCTCGAGCAAATGCATGGACGAGTATGAGCTCCACTCGCCTTCATGTAGAAAAAAAAAAGGTTTGTCTTCCATTAATTCGCTCAAGCACAGTTCACTGTCGTTATTAATGAATCATGGCATTTACTGTTTTATTTAATATGTGATGTATGCCATGCAAATTATTGGATACTGTTGGCAATACAGTACTCGGATGCCAAAGTTGGTTGAGGATTACAGTGCTGGTTAATAATAATAATAATATTTATTATTATTATTATTATTGATTGATCTAAAAATATGCAAATGCCCCTAATCCTGCAATTGTCTACTCTCAACCCGGAAGCTGAATTCATTGCACCACCAGCACCCCACACCCATAAGGCACAGCCCCATGCTGAATGTCTGTCTTTTGTGGGTCACCACAATGCAATGCCATTCTCTCCCAAAATGTTGGTAACTTTTCAGAGCTGCTGTCACTGAAGCAAAATGCTGAAGAAACCATTGAGGACTACAATGCTGTTTAATTACGCCACAAATTGCAGCAGTCCCCAGACGCCATGTCTCCCAGAGGCTAGTGATAGACACCAGATCTGTCTGACTGGATGGACAATGCTACTGCATCGTTGCTTTTCTTCCCTTATTTGGACATTTAATCGTTGTGTATAATCTTCATGAAGAATCAATAACTGAGTCTGGAAAAGAAATGATTTCCTCTTCAAATGAACTATGAGTTTAGGGAATGACTTTAACGTTTTGTTGAGCAGTAGTACTGCTTTAAAATTGGATTCAAAGTTAAAATAAAAGTGATCATGGCTAAATGATCATCTATCAGAAGTAATTCAGGACTATGATGTGTAGTACAGCATATTATAACAATTCTCAGACACCTTTCCAGCTCAAGGCAGCAAAGAGAATCACGATGAGACAGCATTTGTGCTGACTGATCACTTGGAGGTGCTGCATGATTTTCTTTTTCTTTAATCTTGCTTTTAATGTTCAATATCCGGGAACCAATAAGTGTTCTGGGTGGGCTCAGAAAGGTTATAGCTCACACGTACCAAACAAAGTGTTCTTTGATTGACTCCATGTATTTGGCGTGCAATAACATTAGTATGAATGCTTTTATCTCAGCATTCACAGAATACCAACTCTACGGCCTTGTTTTTGTAGTTGATTTTATGAAGGAGCAAGTGTGGAGAAGTGCTCAAGACACACACTCTTGGGATGGAATTTCTCCTTCGGGGATTTTGCTGAGTAAAATACATGATGTCAGGACGTTTGATTTTGACGTTTTATTACAGTAAAGTCTGAGACCATTTCTGCTGTCTGAGACCATTTCAGAGCTCAGGCTGATGTTGGGCGCACACATCGTGAACAGAAATGGTGAGTTGTGATACTTTCCAGATTCTGACATACTACCACACACACACACGCACGCACACACACACACACACACACACACACACAGGCGAAGCCACAAACCCTTTTTTGTCACACGTGTACGCTAATTTTTACAGCCCACACAGGCACACAGTCATGTCCAACTGTGCTAGCGGTATTCGACTGTGGAGCAAATTTTCAAAGTGACACTTCACATCCAGATTCTTGTTGATACGGTCAGGCTGTGTTGTGTTCTCTTTATCATTGAGAGTAACTGAGCAGAATTCATTTTGTACGCAGAGGACGTCAAATGCAGTTTGTGAGGGTGGGGCTGTTTGTGCCAATAATTATTGTGCCATCATTGTAGAGGTGAGATAGCACAAGCATTTCACTTTGGGAATTGAATCCAGGGGCGAAACTAATGAAGCATTATGAAATAAAACCAGGGCATGTGTTGAAGGAGTTTGACATGTGAGGGTTGCCACATTGCAAAGATATGTTTCAATGAGAGCAGCATCGTATTTCTAACATAGTCAGGTCATAATAGAAAGTTCATCGATCCTGGAATCTTTGGTGTAATGGCCATTGGGAGCTGGGCTACGCTAACCTAACCATGTGTGCCAGGAGTTAGATCCTGACACAGCGTGTGTGGGCCACAGCCACACTTTTCGACAGGCCCTACACACACATACACACCTACACACACAGCAAAAGAGCTAGGCTGTAGCCACCAAGGCACCTTCCCACAGTAACTGCACAACATATGTCACTGGGTTCATGACTGGTAGCTCAATCAAGAAGCTGTTGGATTTTTTTTTTTTTTTAAAGCTCTGTCAAGTCCCCCAACAAGCGTGACTGGCTGCATTTGTTGTAGTCTTCATGCCACTCGCAGTTGGTGAGTGAGAGTGAGCCTCACGACTGTTAACGGCATTCTCATGCTCTCTAATCCCCTGTCAGACATCATACAACTGCTACGTATTTATTTCAGCACACTCATTATATTTACAGTTCCCATTTAGATGAAGATTGTTTCTCAGTTTTTAGTATGGTCTCACCATTAATTTATTTTTTGTTCTTTGGCATTAGTTGGCCACATTATTACACCTGAACAGTGTAGTGAGATCCAAACAAGGTGTATCGTAATGTTCTGTTTTTTAATGACAGTATAGGAGAGACTGTAAGCATTTTAAAGACTGGAGTGTAAACTGCATCATTATCGATTAGACAATCAAACATTTGTGTTTCTAAATGTTTCAAAATGTTTTAAATTGCATTTTGTGCATGAATGCGCACGGACCAAATATAATCTTCAATACATTTTTATAAGTAAATCCTTTGTGGAATTATTAGGACTATTCCTGCAGTACCGACTTTCATCCATTTGTGGCAGTGCTGAGCATATACATGTGTGCGTGCATTTTTATGAAATTGTATTTTTTTAAATACTGTACTATAGTTAATATTAAGTTCTAATATGTCATTAAATTTGCATGGTTTTGCACAGTTGTGTCACTTTTATTATAGAGTACATAGCTCATGGTTTGGAACCAAGTTTTGATGCCGTAAAAGTATACATATAATTACACCTTGGAAGAATAAACACACAATATTGCTTCACCCATATGTTAAACAGGTATCTTTCCAAAGCTTTTGGAAAGTTTGACAAACACATTGTGTTGTCATCATATGAATCATTGAAAAATAATGAAATATCTACAGTGCTAATATTCAACTGTATATCTGATATGGACAACCAGGTTTATCTGAAATCTAATCCAGGACTATAAAAGTAGAAAATAGACTTTTTATAAGCATTTGCACTTTGCGAAGATCCAGTGGGATTTTAGAATATTATCTGAGACGTGAGTGCGTTTGCGAGGGAGGTAGGGAAGACACATGTTGGTAGTAGATGTGCTTTTTTATCTTAATGTATGTTGTTACTCATGGAGGATCTGCTGGATCAGACAGGATACTCGTTCGCATGCAAGAATGATAACACAGGAAGCACTCCCACATCAAAGAGCGGTGCCTGTGGTTTATTTAATCTACCGGAAAGCTAAGTCACACTCTTTTATCACAATGTGGGACAGAGTAAAGCAAAAATTATTACTGACAATATGCTGTGTCGTCATATGTATGCCCCTTAATAGTCCCATGTCATCATGTGACAACTAATCCACACCGAGGCATCTGAAGGATCCAAAACAATGACTTGAGAACATGGATGTATGTCCGTAACTTTTTGGCATAATTTCCATTCTAGCTGCTGCATGGACAAACATATGAAGTTCGAAGTTGAACAACCAACGTCAAAGGAGCCCAAGGCTCCTGTTGCTTTCTCTTGACATCATCAAGGTCATGCCAGGGAGCTGTCAGATGGCTTCTCTGAAGGCTATGGTCCACTAAGTGTGACTAGCAGAAGATGTGGGGTTGACTCGGGCCTGCGCTCCTGCCCGTCTTTCATCTGAAAGCTGAGGGAGGAAAATAATGTAAATTTCCCGAGTCCACTGGTCTCCATATGGACATGCTCCCTGATCCTTCATGTTGCGTTTTGACAGTTGTCACGGCCCAGCCTCATGTTGCCAGCACCTTGCACCTGTGACTGACCACACTGAACAGTTCCCTCTGCGTTCAAAAAAATATGGATATACCTACAGTAAACTAAGCAGTGTGGTCTGGGGCTGCTGCCCTGCGATTTATTTTCTCTTTAATACCTGCCCAACCCATTCTTCCAATTTCTAGCACATTGTGACACTGACTTGAATGACGCCTTGACCTGAACAGTGATTGATTCAGTAAGATTTCAGTATTAACCACTTCTATCCTGTGCATCCTATTTTTCGTTTTTCCTTTATGTTACATAAGCAGTTTTTCAACCTACCGCTCCATGATTCACCGTCTGCCGGTTTCTGCTGTTTCACTGCCAAAGCCTTATGTACTCTCAGGAGAATACCAGTACCATTTGCAGTCACATTTTACTTCCACCCTCTGAGCATCTTTCACTTTCCAGCTGTGTGTACTTGTCTGTCGAGTGGGGGGAGTCCCAAAAACCTATTTGTGTCCTGGGAAAAGACTATGGGATTGAGAAATTTTTGCGAGTGGTTGTGCCACATTTATGAGTCTAAGTGCTCTGTGCAGTACAGCCATGCTCTCACAATGAGCACCTCTAAGTTTTACCGAGGAGCAGTCAAGGTGGCAGCCTGGCCGTGGAAACAATTCTATTTTGTACTTTAAGGCGAGTAATTATGCTAGATAAACTAAAAATACTGCCATTTAATCATTGTAAAGTATATGTATCAACCGGTCGGATGAGAAAGTTAACTGCAAGTTAGCAGCATCCGCCGCCCAACTCGGGAACGACCTCCCGAGCCTTCGGGCTACGAACACTTCCCAGTCAACGGCCGACAACTGGGTTAGGGTTAGCCTTTCTAACACCTGACAGGCCTTTGATTGTGATCTCTCTTTTCTCATTTCACTCCAGTCACAGCCTTAGCAGGTACATATTCACATATTCACACACATCAGCAATTTCGTTTTCTTTGTCTCTTTCTTTCTTTCTTTCGCTCATTAATGGTTTTTGTGCTCAATCGGCATTACTCTATTCAACAACCTTTCCCCTCCCACATAAAACAAAAGTGTGGAGGGAACAAGAGGCAACAGACCAGAGGGAAATCCAATGAAACAGACAACAATTATGAACAGAATATGCTAAAAGACCCAATATGAATATGCTAAAAGACGCAATTGGAAAAAGTAAGAGAGAGAGAGAGAGCGGCATGGTGATAGGCTTATTAGTACTTTCCACTCATATTGGTGAGGTTGTAGGTTCGAATCCGGCCCTTGCCTTCCTATGCGGAGTTTGTATATTCTCCCCCTGCCAGTGTGGGTTAATTGTATACTCCAAATTGTCCAGAGTTATGATTGTGAGTGTGAATGTTTGTTTGTCTTTGTGTGCCCTGCGATTGGCTCGCAAATAGTTCAGTGTGTACCCCACCGAGTGCCCGATGACAGGTGGGAAAGGCTTCAGCACATCCAGGACCCTCATGAGGATGAACAGATCAGATAATGGATGGATGGCTATACAATATTTATAACCGCAATTATTCCAAACAGACTCGGCGCAATGGCCAGATGTCTCGATGTAAGTCTTACTTTTGACTCATGCTTCTCCTGCAGAAAGGAAATTTGCAATAAAAAAGAACCCCCCCTCCAATATCTCATTAAAATTTAACCAAATAAAAGAAAGCACATTTAGTGGCACAACAAAAATACCTCTCAGGTTTCAGCTACCCGCTGGTGGCCTTCAGCAATGCTGTGGCGTGAACGTGAGGAGATGGCGAAAATGTGAGCCACCCCCATACAAACACTACACATGAGACGAAGGGTTAATCCTGTTTCAAACAAGTTGGGTTTAACCCTCGTCAACCTTACCACCAAGGCTGCAAACACCACCACCCAAAATTATATAAGGAGTCCTCAGACCCACACACACGTGTATTCATGATCACCCTATAAACGCGCCCATGTTTAACACACACACACACACACACGCACACACACACATATATATCTGGTAAGACTAAGAGTCTATCATCTGTTTTGTGTTCCCAACATTTAAGCAGCTGTATCTGTGGTCAGGCAGCAGCGTTGACAGCTGAAGGCCTGTTGCGCCATAAAGCTCTACCTCTAGACTTTCACAGTTTAATGGCGTCTATAACTAATTTGCTTGAGAATACACACAAACACACACGCACCCAGCAGGTGACTTGCAGAGCACCTCACAGGGTCAAAAGACACTTAGGCACATAACTGTGGTCACCCGGCCTTTCTCATATAGCCAGCTCCCCTCCCTTTAATCCCATACGCTCATAACTTCTTAACGGAGGGCGTGGCTAGTCAAAATAAAAACAGGCTTTGTTGAGCTGTGTCGGTGAGGGAATCATAACTCTGCGACCCTTTTATTGACACACATATTTCTGCTTAATTTCAAGCATGTCAAGAAGTCTTCTCTTATAACATTGTGGAATATCTAGTTTAACACTTCCATTGGTCCCGCTGAATCCAGTACATGAATGCAAAGCGTCTTTGAATGTGCTGACCTTGCATAATACCGACCAAATGCTGGAATGGCAAGAGTTCATTCAAAAAACAGAAAAGGGATTCTGTAAACCGAATGACACCTTACTCGTGTTGTCCACTAACATTTCAGACATGATGGACCGCATTCTTCCTTGAAGCACTTAAAATCTCTCTCTCTCTCTCTCTCTCTCTCTCTCTCTTTTCTCTCTCTCTCTCTCAGTTAACCTTGCGAGACTCATCAGAATAACTTGTATTCAGTGCTAAATGAATCAAACACAGACATGAAGAATTCATCGGTGATTACAATCTGTGGAAAATTATTGCGTATGTATGTATGTATGTATGTATGTATGTATGTATGTATGTATGTATATATGTATGTATACTGTTTTGTCCACAAAACAAGATTATCGTCATTTATAATGTGAGTGAGTGTATCACAGTCAAAAAAAAAAGCTAAAATCTGCTTTGTGTCTCTTCCACACGTTAAAAATGAGACATCTAACTTTGTATTTAATTTTCTACCTTCTTTTTAGTTGTGGATATTCTTAGTGTTGATGTAAAAGCTTAATATGAAAAACAAATCAGTTAATGGCCCTTTACAGACATCATATTTAAAAGGAAAAAAAAGCCTTCAACTCAACAGCGTGCTGCCAGGTGGACTGACTATATACGTAGATAATTTAACACATTATGTGAAAGGGACCCATTGTTTGCGAACCATTGTTGCAGAATGACAAAAGTCCGATATTCCCCCCTCTTCTCTTTGTGCACCTGCCAGTTTCAGACCTGCCAATGTAATATTATTTGAAAGCATACATTCATCAAGTTTGCATTGTCTCTGCAAGACAGTAGCGAGATTCAACTAGCATAGACCAGACTCCTTACATTTTATCGTTTTGGTGTGTCAAAACCTGAAATGGAAAACACTTTGCCCCGAAGGAAATACAAGGGGAACTACCCCAAAAAGTGGGATTCAGGACTTAACGGAAGCGATAGTGGAAGCCGAATAAGCACTATAAATGCATGAGGTGTGTCAGAAAAGTTCCACGATTGATGTCACATATTTCAAATTCAAACTTCCATGCATCCATTCTCTGATCCGCTTTTCCTCACAAGGGTCGCGGGGCATACCGGAGCCTATCCCAGCTGTCTTTGGGCAGTAGGCGGGGGACACCCTGAACCAGTTGCCAGCCAATCGCAGAATCCAAATTTCAAACGGGCCATTTTTCACGATTTTTTTTTAGCCTTCTCAGCCACACATTCATGCACTTCTGAAATGATTGTTCCGGGATACACTGCGTAGTAGCTGCCATGTTGATGTCATCCACGGTTTCAAAACGGGTCCCTTGATGATGCCCTTGAGCATAGAAAAGAGGGGGAAAATAATCACACAGAGCCAGGTGAGTATAGCGGTTGCTCCAGCGTGACAATGTTCGTCTCACCCATGAACTGTCCGCTTCTTCAAACATTGAGCATGGTAAAGCCGCCATGAGATGTCCTCCCACAACCCTCGCCTGTTTTTGTCTACTGCAAGACAAAAATGGCACAGGATCTCTTTGTACTTTGTAGTTGTGCTGGTTGATTGTGTGGCCCACACTGAAAGTGAAACTCATCGTTTAGATTTGAAATACTGTACTCGATTCAGTGCTAGCAATCCTGGAACTTTTCTGACAGAGCTTATATTTCCGTTTATTTCTTTTACCAACTACAGTCAAATAAGAGGGAAATAAGATGATGATTACAAGCCTTAAAAAGAGGCCCAAAATGTACCAATTTGACCTCACTTACCCCAAACATCTTAGATCGGATATGCTGTGAAATACAGTTCAAATGACTTTGCCCTTTTACAACAGACTACCTGTGGTCAAGCTGTTTCTTTGTTTTTTACCTATGAAAAACCAAACATAAACCACACTACATTTCACCTGTCATCTTTAAAAAAAACAACAACAAAAATTCCAAATCTGTAAGATTGTGAGAGAATCACTTGTGCACGGTCCTTTTCAGATCACTACACATATAACCACTGTTCAGAATTCCTACAAATTTGACCAAGACTCCTTAGTTTCCAAGGAAAACAGCCTCAAAGCAGTCATCAATTAAGTTCCACTGTTGGTTTGGTCTTGTTTTGGTGATGAGTAGCAATGTGTTCACACCAAACATACTTTTTCTTGGTTTCATTGGACCACCTGCATGAATTTTCTCCCATGTAGAGCATCTCGGAGATTCCAGTTGTGTTTTTGCAAAATGTAGCTGGGCATGGATGCTCTTCTTTGTAAGGCTTCCACCCTACCCCATAGCCCAGTCTTACAACAGGAGATAGGAGATTGTTGCTAAAGGTAATAAACAGCCAGTAATTGCCAGGAATCCCTGAAGCTCCTTCAATGTTGCAGTCGGGAATAACTTTGTTTAAGCTTTGCGCTTTGACAGACTTCAATTATGACACACAGATGTGTTTATAATGTAGGCCATTAACGTGCAGTTTATTTGGCAGGTTCGTCAAGACTAAGTCAAATATTTCTGTTTTATTCCTGATTTTATGGCTTTTTAATTGCTAATTCTGACATATTTCAGGTCGTTGTTGCACAATTCCAGAGGTTTGTGAGCCAAATTGGCTTGACAAAAGTGAAGCACGAAGGCAGGATCTTGCAAAAATATCAAGAAACATAGTTCGGAAGACTGGAAACCGTCCTCGAGAGTTGGCTATTTTGAGACTACTCAGAGAGACACTTTTCTTTTTAATATAGTGAGCTGAATGAATATAATTAACCTCTGCTCACGCGGATGCAGTTAGACAGGGGAATGGTGAGGCAAAATATGAAGTCTCTCTTAGTGAAACTTAGTTTAACAGACTAATTAGAATAGTGCTGTGGCGAAGGGTGAATGAGTTCCCATTCGGGTTGCGGATCGGTCGGCTTTGTGAACATTCAGAATGCTCATTTGTGGTGAGCCATGACAGCGTGAGACCCGAGTCTGTGAGCGGGAGAGGATGAGCAAATGGGGATGGGAGCAGAAGTGCAACTTAAAAAGGAGGCAAATGAATTGAAAAGTGGAAATAATCAAAGCAGGCGTGGAATGCAGAATAGGGAAGGAAGAGAAGAGAGAGACGGTACTGTGTTTTGGACGCGGCAACATTCATTGAACATCTTTTCACGGGCGTATCTGTCATGTGGTTTGATTTCTACAAATAAACCTCGGAGGTTCCGCTCGAGGCAAATAAGTGTCTGCTGAAACATCTGCCAAGGTGCAGTTACTTTGTGCAGCAAATTAAACGCTATCAATAAAGCGGCAAAAACGTAATTACAAGATAACATTTCAGCATGATAATGAATGAGGCCTCGTCTATTTGTGGTTCTGTTATGATTACATGTATCATTCATTCATTATCAGTAATCAGCGACAGAAGTGTGTAACAGACTGCGCCACACCCCACCGGATGCTGCGGCTGATGCTGTGATACTTAATGAAAAGAGACACTTGCCCGAAATGACAAATATCCAAGCTCAAAGCATAAAACGGTTTTACGCAACAGATTAACGCAACATGTTCCATCACCCCGTAAGAGGAAAATTACAGCGGGAAACATATAAATATGTCATCATTTAATAGATGGCTAGATTTACAGTATACGTCTTCTTGTCAAGTGGCTACAGTTTACAGCTGGGAAGGCGCTTCAAATTTGGTAATAAACTTACTTCAATTAAGTTGAATCACATGACACTGTTTTCCGAAGGTTTCTGCTCTTGTGAAGGTGAAGGGTATGAAAATAATTTCAAATCACTCACAATTATGGAAGAGCTGGATAAAATGTACAGACATTGTACCACACGGTGTGAACACGACATAGTGCCCGCAGGCACCAGGTAGCATATGAGGACCATATGTTCTAAAATGACAGGACATTGTGATTTTCTAGGAAAGTTGTCGAAAGGGTCATTTGAAAATGCGAACACTGGCAGAAATCTATGGGAGAGGGAAAAAAAAGGTGATGCCTATCATATTTATGTTTTCTAGTTATGGTGAGTCATCATTAACATGATCTGTGTCTGAAAATGAATATTAATTACAGTCAAACCTCAGTTTTCGTCCATAATCCGTTCTAGAAGGCTGTTCGAAAACCGAAATTGTTCGAAAACCGAAACTACGCTCTTTTTAAAATAAAAATGTTTACTGAACACGTCTGCTCACAATGCAAAGCAACACGAGGAAGCGTCACTTCCTCGTGTAAGGATGGCGAGAGGAGTAAAATGGTGCATTCAAGTGCGCTCAGTTTGTTCGAGAACCGAAATGTGTTTGTCATCTGAGGCATAAAAAACTCGAAATTTTTGGTCGAAAACCGAATTGGTTGAGAACCGAGACGTTCGAAAACCGAGGTTTGACTGTATTTTAAATAACACACACATTATTAAAGGCAATTTGTGCAAATTTGTTGTTTCGGAAGTATATATCAAATCGGTAGACAAGAAGAAGCTCTCACTCACAAAAAGGTTGGCGATACCTGGAGGAGACCATGAGAAAAGATAATATTCTCTCATTACCCAGTGCATGAGTCAAATGATTTTTCTTGCTAATTAATGCTTCACTCCTGTTAGAGTAATTGTTCAAAATCACAGTAGAGTGAAGCAGCTTCTCCCTCTTTGGACCCTGCTTCAAGTTATTGAATGATTTAATAACTACTTTGGATTTCTCTATACAGTGGGTGACGCATGAAAGTTAATAACATGATTATAGAAGGGAAAAAAAGCTCATGATGATAATCTGCTTTCGGAGCTTCAAGACACATCCTGCTAAATGTGCAGTTTAGCTGAAAACAGATCCTGTATGCTTTGGGCAATTTAATCAGCACTAATCATGTTGAGTCATGTATTTGTTATATTTGTGGGAATATAGTCAAAAAGATGTCGTCATCGTTAGGCAGACTTTGTTAAGTTCATTCTATTTACCTTGTAGCAAATACGTTTTTTTGTTTTCTTTAAAATACAGAATTAGAGATTCTCGGTTGGTCATGCTGCGCTCGGCTTTCATTATGGGAAACCAGGTGGGAGGACATTATGAGCAACTTGCCTTTGGTTTAGTGTTTGGATTTCCATTAAGTGTTCATAAATTCTGTCACTGTGTCCGTGTGACTGATTTGGGCATCATAAAGTGGTAGACTGTTTCACTCCCATTACAGTTGCTTTTTTCCTTCCTTGTGTTTCGTGTGTTTTCTTTTCAAGCACAGCATGGGCCATAAAAGCAGAGTAATTTCCTTCTTCAAATAAAAGGTTGAATAAATAAATGAATGACACAAAGAATAATTTCCTGCCTTGACACGTGGGAAATTCTGCAATAGTGATCATTTTCAAAATCACAAATAAATGGCAAATTTTCTGGACCTGTATAAGGAGGGACAGATACAGATATTTGTTTGTTGCTTTTGTAGCACATGAAGAACATCTATAGCGCTTAAAAAATTAAAAGACAAGCCCCTTCATATATATATATTTTTGAATGTAATATTGGTCATATTGAGTGGTTAGCGTGTCGACCTCACAGTGCAGAGATCGTGGGTTCAATCTCAGCTCCAGCCTTCCAGTGTGGAGTTTGCATGTTGTGCCCATGCCTGCGTGGGTTTTCCCCGGGTACTTCGGTATCCTCCCACATTTCAAAGACATGCATGGCCGGCTGATTGAACACTCAAAATTGTCCCTCGGGGAGAGTGTTAGCGCGGATGGATGTTCAACTGTGTGTGCCCTACGATTTGCTGGCAACCGATTCAGGGTGTCCCCTGCCTACTGCCCGAAGACAGCTGGGATAGGCTCCAGCACCCCCTGCGACACATGTGGGGATAAAGCGGATCAGAAAATGGATGGATGGATGGATATTAGTCATATCAGAGCTAGAATTACCTTTGGTATGTAAAATAAGAATGCCTAGAAAAAGAAATTCCCTTTGACACAAATGTCAGATCAACTCTTTCAGTATGTTAATATATTTTTAATATGACGAGCAATCAGAGTGTTCTATCTTTCCCTTAAATGATTTGACATACGGTTGATTTGAATTATGAGTGTCAATTAAAGCACCAGTGAAATGTCTTACCAATATCTGCCGTCCAGCCCCTACAAGCATTACATTTATAATAATATCTTGTAAATTTGACTGAAATACACAGTCCCTATGTGAAAAATACAAAAGGCATTCTATAGAAACTCTATTCTTCACCTTTAGTTTACAAAACCATACCAACCTGATGTACAGTAGCTCAAGCCATGACAAGCAGTAAAATATATTTAAAGAAAAAAAAAGAGCAGTGGTGATGAATCAAATTGATCAAGGGCCATGTGTGCGATTCGAGGGATGGACACCCTGCTTGAAACAGACGAGCATCTTACAAGTAATATCATAAATATCACTTTCTACATGCAATATAATATTGTGTGTAATTGCAGCAGAATGAAGTGTGTACTGTAAGCTGCGCCCTCCCCTCACAAAAGCCCTTTTGTTCCAGCAGCTGGGGAGTCTGTGTACCTCTGAACCCCCCTTCATACCTTCCCCTGACAATATAACCTCACTCCACGTCTAATAAGCCCTGACTCCCCATACAAATTGCCCCCCCCTCTTATTAATTTCACTCACCCTGAACACATCGACCACATCGCACCACAAAACACATGTGCCCACCACCTCAAACCCCTCCCCATCTTGGTGCACCGATTCTAATTAATTAATTGCATCCCAGGTGACTCCAGCCTGAGATGCAGGGAAGAAAAATAGAAGCGTTGCATCCCAAAGGCACCACCAAATTGGCAACAAAAAGCTCCGAGGCAAAGAAAAAAAAAAGTCCAGTTCATCACTTCAGGGAGAGTTGGCTTCTTGCGGCTGCTTTCTAACAACCACTCAGTCGCCCAATACTTAAAATAGCCTGTTCCCCCTCCTTCTTTGGCCCTCCACAATAAACTTTAGATGTAGATACAAATGCGGCCACATCAAAATCAATTGCAGACTTATAATTGGAACGAGCAAAGAAATTTGGATTTTAGCAAAGAAGACTGTTGGGCATAGAAGCTACCTTCAAGAAAGCAAGGAATGCATATTTGCTTCAGGTTGTGTCTTTGATAGTGAATGATTGACAAATTCTTTTATGTACTTCCCAGATTGTATCCTTCCTACTCAGGATGCTGAGGAGAAACTTTTATTCCCCTGTGGGAATTTCAGTAATCTCCTGATGCAAAAAGGATTGACTCTGCACTTCTGTTGAGCCGCATGTATAAATAATGATATCTATCAACCATCTCAAACTGATGTTTATCTACATTTTTCATTCGGAGCTCAATTTGACTTTGCACTTGCTTGCAAAATGTTCTGCCCAGTCAATTTGTGCCGAGGTTTTGTTCCAAAATGAGTTCTGCTGCAAAACTATGACGGGAAAATGAGAGAAAAAAAAGTCATCATCAACCGTTACTGGTTGATTAGCAATCATAATTTCTCTGTGTGGATTATCATAATATTACATTTGGCTTGACTGTGGCTTTTTTTCCCCATCCATACATTTTGCGTACTTTTTATCTTCATTAGGGTGGCAGGTGAGCTGTGGCCCATCCAAGCTGACTTTCGGCAAGATGTGGGATACACCCTGGACTGGGCGCCAGCTAATACAGGTCGCATACAGAAACAATCATACACACTCATATTCAAATCGGTTGATTGACTGACTCATTTTTATACGTGTCCAAAAAGCACAAGCATGAAAGCAAAAGAAATTATACAGAAAAAAAGAAAAGACAAAGAGCACACAGATCAAGTGTAAGTAAGCTCGAGAAGTGGCTGAACGAAGCAAAGACCATCAAGCTGAGCACCTCCATTCCCCTTTGCATTTCAAGATCCATAAAAACATATATAACCTGTAAATCCATACATTTGAGATGATCAAAACAAGATGAAAACATTTAATTTTAATATGAAACAAATCCCTTCATCTAAACTAAAATTCTTTCTAAAAAGGTATATATAAAATCAGCTGTCCAGCTATTCTTAGCTGTAGGCTATGGACAATTTCGAATCTTCATACGTAACATGCATATTTTTGGAAGATGGTATTTAGCCGGTTGACGTGGAGAAAACCAATGCAAGCATGTGAATAGCCTGACGATTCGAAACCCCAAAATCAGAACTGTGAGGTGGTTATGCCAACTTCATTGTCCAACTGTGATTTTTTTTTTTTAATGATAAGAATGCTAAATTCTCTTGATTCAATTATTTGTTCTATTTCAAATGGTTGAAAATTTCCGACCAATGACTTGAAATGATTTGCTTCACACAATTTTCCTTTTTTATTCTGTGTAGTTGCTATTGTCTTTTTGTGAGTCCCAACAGTTGGAAACCATTGTTGTGTGAGTACATTTCAGTGAAATCATGTTGCATTATGTGGATTCTAGGAACTCCATTGCACTAGTTCTAGTCGTAGGCCAGAAATACTTTCAATATCTAGACAGAGATAAACATCATTAACTACTACTACTAATAAGAATACATTTGAGCTTTTTTCTTCTATTTCAAAAGTGTGACTCAAACTGATGGCCTTCCATATTAATCAGTACCCAAGAAATAGCTGTCAGTCTCAAAAAGGTTGGCCACCCCTGATTGAATGCTTTGCATACACCGCCGGTTAATGTTACAAATTCCGATGCGAATGTGATTTCCATTGGAATACTGTGAAGTAGACTGCCCGGATTCCAACCACACATTAACCTGCTCATTCATCATTTCCCAACAACCTTTGGCCTACTACCGTATTTTCTCTCCAGAAACCCATTGCTAGATAGGTGGACATGCAGCCTTCTAGTTTAAGTGACAAGTCAGAAGAGGCAAAGACGCATTCATTATGGCTTGCGTGTGAACTCAACATTTTGAAAGTATGTTGGTGCCAAGATTTATGTGTTCAAAGTGTGTGTGTGTGTGCGTGTGTGTATTAAAGAGCAGTGTTCTATGTGGTGGCTGCTCCACTTGAGTGAATGTCTATAGGGACACAGAGGAAAAGAGAGGAAACAGATGTTCCTGTGCCCAACGGGATAGAGTACCATAGACGATGGTATGCAGAGTTTTAGGTAGTGAAGAGTGAATGTAAAGAGTTCAGTAATGCCATTTGAATTCACTTGCAAATGAATGACTTGACTGGGGGTACTGTGTTTAAGTGATCATTTCTAGTAACTTCTGCACTAGACATACAGCAGCAAGTCTTAGAAAAGTAGACGCCCACAAGACCACAGGCGGATATTGTGTCTTCTGAGAATGTGATGTAAAACATTAACCAGCCACTTTCAGAATAAGTTTTTGGAACAGGCCGAAACTCTGTCATAGTTGCAGCTATCGATATATCGCAGCAGCTCTGATCGCAAGCTGCAATTGCAGACTACTGACCGCTATCCACTTCCGGTGATGCAGATCATGTTAAAGGTGCCGTTTTTTATTTTTGAATGACTTTTTTTGGGGGTGAAACTGAAACTAAATACATGTAATATTAATAATACATCGACACCCAAATCTCCCCCCCCCCCATTTCCTTCTGTATCCCTCGCCATTGACTTGGGACGAGTCCACTGGCTACCGGTTGATTACGATCGCCATATTGGGAACCGCTGATTTAGAGCAATCCTTTCATCGACCCTGCATGTTTTTAGAATGTGGGAGGAAAGCGGAGCACCCGAACAAAATCCACACAGGCACGGGGAGAACAAGCAAACCCCACACAGGAAGGCCAGGTTCTGGAATCGAACCCATGACATCTGCACTGTGAGGCAGACGTACTAACCATTCGCGCACCGTGCCGCCCTACAAAAGTATTATGAAAAATAATATCTACATAGAGCATGCATTTTTGCCAGTGTGTTGCCCATATTTGAAACAGATTTTTGTCAGGTTAGAAGGTGCGTGATGCTATGTGGCTTCACTGTAGGGGTGATGAAAAATTGTGATCTCATCAAGCTGTTAAGTTTAAAAATATAATAATTCTCAAGAAGGATTGTCAGGATTTTTTTTCCAGATCAGAGAAAATGGAGAATCTTCTCAAAGGCACACTTTTGAATTGATGATAAACAACCATATTCAAAATTTTTGCAGTCCACGAATGTCGCGAGGCCCATGACTGGGTTTGCCTCAGGCCCATTTATCCCCTTGTATGCCGGATGTACTGTAGGTATTTATGATGTTGAGGTATTGTGGTTCTCCTGTTAGCAGCACTGGGTGCCATTCTGTGTGACAATGTATTACAACAAGTAAATGAAACAGCATTAGAAAAATAATTCATATCAATGATGAGGCTATATTAGATCTTCGTTAGTAAATGTTGTCAACACTTAAGAAAGTCTGGCCCTTAAAATGTGCTTTTGATGCAAATGTTGCCATGCAAAATAGTCACTGCTTTACTGTGCTACATTTCAAAGTGGTTGTTAATAGAATGAAATGAGGTTATGTCCTATAGCCCATTTCTGCACAGTGGAGCATGGGAACATGAAACATTTTTCTGTGGGAGAGGCAACAAGATTTGTGAGTCAATTTGTTCTTAAGGGACAAAATGCAAAGCATCTTTCTTTGAATATCTCAAGCCTCTTACGCTTAGCACGATAACTACATAACATCTTTCAACACTTAATTTACGTGTCGTTCTTTTTTTTAATCTTGACACATCTTGGGCAACATTTAGGAAAGCGGACACAAAATGAAAGTCTTTGATATTTTGTGTCGTTTGCTGGAACTTGAAAGGTTAGCTTAAGCAGGATCGAGATAGCGATAGTGTTTTTTATTTAATGATGTAAAGTGCTTTAATTCCCCATCGTACCATCTGTAGCTTGGACACTTTTGACTCGGCAACTTCTCTATCAACAGAAGTCAGCCAGCTGCTGCTATCAGTGATGAAGGGTTTCTTCCTGGACAACAATCATCTGCTTTTGGGGTTGAGTTTGTATTGTCAACATGCTTGGGAACTTAGAAGATAGATCACGCAAAATAAGTCATTTGCTGTCATTCAGCCTTGCAAAAACTGCGGCTGGAATCTATTTTTTTTTTTTTATCAGGACTGGATGGGCACATTAGAAGGTTGCATGATGAGAGACCATCATCAAATATTCCACAGCCTCTTAAGCGGAGTCTTTGACTCTCTTGAATCTATCTTTTATCTGTTCCAAATTGTCATATTTGAAGAAATAAGACAGCAAAAGAGAGCAGTTAATGATGGATAATGAACCTATCTGGGGAAACCTTGAACTTGTCCTTGTTATAAGCCTCCAGTGAGCTTTTGATCATTTCCTATAAAACAACGGTGCAAGATTCAAATAAAAGTAATAACCAATCTTTCAAATGATGCTTGCTTATGAAATACTTCATAACTGAAGTGTGTCTATTTGTCTAAAATGATTTACATACAATTTAACAGAAGTAGAGTTCTAAATCTGGATGTCGAGTACTTGTACAATGTGCATCATGTTGATGACGGGATGGTTTTGCACGTTTGTCTTACATCATGTCCTCCTGTGTTTATGGTAATGTAGAGGGAAACAAAATCTTCACATTTCAATTCACAACTCATGACTATTTTAAATTACTTCCAAGACAGGAGGAATGTTCAGCTTTTACAGATATACTTTATATATAAAGTATATATATATATATATATATATATATATATAGTCAAACCTCGGTTTTCGAACGTCTCGGTTCTCGTCCAATTCGGTTTTCGTCCAAAAATTGAGTTTTTTATGCCTCGGATGACGAACAAATGTCGGTTCTCGAACAAACTGAGCGCACTTGAATGCACCATTTGACTCCTCTTGTTCCTTCCACGAGGAAGTGACGCTGTGTTGCTTTTTTAGCAGACGTGTCAATAAACATTTTATTTTTAAAAGAGCGTGTTCTTTTCGAACAATTTTCACCATCGTGTTTGACTGTATATGATCTAATGATTCCTGATTCTTCCATGATGCCGTGGTACCTTCAAAACCGGTACTGAATGAAACACGGTTACGCATCTATATGCCCATATCCCATATGTAAACCTAGTTATCTATATGCCCATATCCCATATGTACAGTATTTTTCCAACTGCTGAAAAACTCCAGACCTGACAAAAGTTCAGGGAACCATGCGCGTTGGATTGTTAGTGTAGTCAACTGGCCTCACAGCCATGCATTAGGTTGGCGAACAGGTGCCTACTAGTTAAGTGGACCTGGTCCCCGTGCCCCAGCATGCAAGGGAATTGGTCTTTAAAAAGAAAGGGCCACTGGCAGCGTACAGGATGTGCTTAATCGCTGAATCTGACCTGGTAAAAATGGGAGCTATGTTGCTGTCACTCCAGGGTCCCTCTCCAGGGATGCAGTGTAATTATAAAAGAGACGGCCCCAGGGCCCCATCGCACTAAGATCCACCCACTAATCACAAACGGTACAACCCTGGCACAGGAGGAGGCTTCCCTCAGAAACTGAACCAAAAACCTTTCAGTGGATAAAGGTCAGACTCAAAGGTAATTTGAGAGCCAGGTTATATTGTGCGTCTGTGTGTGTATGCGTGTGTGTGGTTGCAAGAGAGGTGAAAAGCAAAGTGCCGTCCTGTGACATACTTATACTCCTCTGATAAACTCTGTATTTGTGTGTGACCCGTAAAACGTGAAAAATCACTTGCAAAATCTGTTTCTGTGCTGAGGTTTTTCCACTGGGACAATTTTAATTGCAATTTTATTAAGTCATGCAACTATAAATTTGATTCAGTGCCTATATTCCAAACCCAGATTGTAAATTGGATGTTATATTTACCAGTCTATGATGAGCTTGTGCAGACTCCTCAAGCAATATGTTTGCATTTTTCTTTGAGAACTGGCCAACCATCATTCTTACAACGCGTGTGGGATTTACTGACAACATATGGAAGTCAAATTTGACCACATTTTTCTGTATTCCATTGTTTTCTTATCCAAATATTAGTCATTGCCGTCATTCTCCTCTCCTTGTGCTCCCACTCGTGTCACGACACCATTTAATCTGTCTTTTTATCAGTCTTTGTCATCCCTCCAATCGAGCGCTCCCCGAGTCTTCCAATCCTTCTTCAACTCAAACCAAAAGGACTTTCAAGGTCTACTCTGATAACGTCACTGCGGCTGTGCATCTGGTTCCAATCCCGTGCAATTAACCAGCCCAGTTTGGGAATTTTCTCTTCTTTTTCATCCTTCTACATTTATCTCTTTCTGTTAATCTTTTTTTTTCATGGCAGAAGGTCATTGTGGGAGTCACTCAAACCAAAATAATACAAATGTTTCCCTTCCTGTGTGGGCCAACACTGTTCCTGTCTTGCTTGTCCACAGATTAATATTCATCGATTTGGAGGGAAACACATTTGCACCAATAATTTGCTCAACAAAATCAGTTCAGGGAAAAGCTCGGTATGACTTCAGGGATATTTACACAAAGATATTTCTGTGGTCTAGTCTGTACAGCAAGCTTATAAAATGTGTTCTATTTTCTTGGTTACAGTACAAATAAATTGACTCAATAGTGCTTTTATTCCTCACAGAGACGAGTGCACTGCCAGTCACCACGCTCCACTCAGCCATAAATCCTTGCCTCATGTAGAGTACTTGAATTCCGGATGCCATTTGCTGAAGTTTAAGGCTTGAAGGAGAAAGCTGGGAGAGAGGCGGAAGTTTCTAATGTCTTAGGATTTTGGAATGAGCCAGTGAACAAAACTCAAAAAATTCCAGATGCTTTTGTGTGTAAGGTTGGCAGATACAACATCAACAGTGACATGATTGCTTTTCAGAGAACTTTATGATACGTTAAATGAAACATTTCAAAGTAATAAAAACCTCAAAAATAGTGAGATTTGAGAATTGTGAAACTTTTTTTTGTCTTGTCGGCAAACCAAATACATTTATTTGAAGCGGTAATCATCATAAGTTGGTTGATGCTGTTGAGACATCACTACAGCACATTATTCAAGTCCTAGTCTGGTAATGGTGCTGCAAAGGAGGAAAGGAAGGCAGGAGTTCAGCAAAATCTCCAAAAAGTTATTTCTTAATGCCAATCAAAAGGTACAGTGCAGCAGGCATTAAAAAAACAAATGTAAAGTAAATGACAGAAAATGCAATTACTCTTTTGGTCAATGCTGGCTGGTGAACAGATTAATGCCGACGTCAGACTACATGAAAGTGACCTGATTATGAGCCAACAGACTAGCCAAATCCTCAACGTTTGTTTGTGAGGCATCGAGTACGCTTCACGACCACGACACCAAAAATATGGCATGTCAGAATTTTTGTTGTTCCTTCGTCGTTCGATTTGTTCGTCTGCATTGACCAATAGACAGTGCCCTCATACTTGTGACGAGAGACTGGAAAAAAAAAAAAATAAAAAAGCACCAACAAAAAAAAAAAGATCATGACATGTACTGTACAAGAACAGCAAAATTTCTGTTGGCCGCAGGATGTGCGGCACCAGGAGAGGAACGGGTGGCAGCCGCATGAGGTGCCCTGCCGGAACAGCAGTGGATGGCAGCCGCATGATGTGCCCTGCCGGAACAAGAGCGGATGGTGGCCGCAGGACGTGCACCGCCGAAACAGGATTGCTATGGGATTAGATTTCCTGCGGTGTTTAGTTGGTTCGTTCTGCCATGTAGTGTGATGGTAGAGGACCAAAGAAGCATGGGTACAGGAGAAGCAGGGTGTACTGAACAAAATATCTTAACAAAACCACTTAGAAGGGCCTCGCAACCAGTTCAGGGTGTACCCTACCTACTTCCCAAAGGCAGCTGGGATAGGCTCCAGCACACCCACGACCATCAATAAGTGGATTCGCAAATGGATGGATGGATGCACATACAAGGGCACACTCGAAAAACTCATTCAAAAACACAAAGAACTGAAAAACCCAAGTAACTCAAACTAACAAACAAACTAAAACACATGACAATAGCACAACGATCCAAAGGTGAGTAGTCGTTGTGGCAGTCCTTATAAACAGAAAAGCTGCTGACAAGATGACCGATAGGTGCGACACTGGAGGAGAAGCCCTCCGATGCCACCTGCTGGAGACAA
This sequence comes from Hippocampus abdominalis, assembly GCA_018466805.1. Classification (NCBI taxonomy): domain Eukaryota; kingdom Metazoa; phylum Chordata; class Actinopteri; order Syngnathiformes; family Syngnathidae; genus Hippocampus; species Hippocampus abdominalis. Next base: position 7,991,492 of record CM031701.1, on the reverse strand, counting down.
ACGGAATAGAACCATGACATTGACTGTCTTTTTCAACCTGGAAATTTATTTTTTGGGGCACTGGGAGCGGGACAGCTACCTTACATAGTCGGGCAGTATGTGAACGAGGTGTGCTGTATCTGCATTCTGGTGAGTACGATGTAATTTATTTTAAGTATTTATTTTGATAAATGTTGATTGTCAGCTGCTATACTGTATTTGTCAAGGTAATGTGTAGTTGTTTGGAGGGGATGGATAGAACGATAAAGGTAATTGTGTTTTTTGCTTTCGGAATAAACATTTTCAAATACGTGAAATGCCTGTTTCTTTTTTAATGCCACATAGTTACATAGCATTTCTTTGTACATTATTTTGTGACGGGATAATGTTATTAAGAGGTGGATTAGGTCACTTAAATACCCTCTGATGGCCTATGTCCGAAATTCACCGCGTACCACTGTGGTTAGGGGGTATTGTACATTTACACAGGTGGCAGCAAGCTGATTTAGGGAACTTGGCAGTGCAAATGCGTACAAATACAACTACATTTAACGGCTGCTCTGCAGAAGTAACTTTAGTGCCCAAGCTCGTATAATGTGTTTGGCGCACTGCCTACTCTACCAGACTAGAGTTTCAATGGATAACCTTTGTCACTGACCAGGTATAAAATATACAGGAAAGACCATGTGCCTTCATCTTGAATCTTGGTATTTTTTAAGATCACTTTATGATTGGAATATAACAGAGTTTGTTTGGTTTGGATACTCCTATTCCAAAGAACCCAGGCATTGAGTCGGATACATTGCGAAGGGCCCACACACTTCCTTTTAACTCAAGTGGCTAGTAATTCAGTATGGAGTTTGTATATTTGTCTAACACCAGTAGCTCTGGGCTTTAAACATAAATTATGCATAACCAATGTATTTTATTTAAAATTAATTAGCCAGACTCAGCTGTGGATTGTGTGCCAATGGAAACAGTGGAACAGGGGGAAAGAAGGGTGTTATAGAATGAAGCAGTGTAATGGCAGCTGTGACTCCATGACTCCCACTGCTCTCCAAGAGAAGATTAATAGTTAATGGAACCCCTTTAGGCTGTGGAAATACCCCCAGCGGTCCTCAACCCTGCTCGGGGACTGGTAGGTATTTTTGTTGAGAGGTTTTGGAACTTGGAGTAAACAAAACCCCTATAATTGTGTATGTTGTATTGATTACATTAACGTGGCAATTTTTTGTGTTTATTTGATTCATCATTTAAAGAGGATTAATTGACAAACCCTTGCGTTTTATACACCCCATCTTCCTAGTGGCTCACACTTTTAAAAAGTGAGGTATGTTTTTGAAAGGTGGCCCAATTTATCACCCATGCACGGCAAGTAGAATCAGCATGGCAATTAACTTACAACACAAAATATCATCCTCATTCAGGATTGTGTGAGTGCCTCTCTCAAGGCAATTAGCCTCCTACATTAATTAAGAATTCTAATAAGAATGTTGGATCAATAGTGTAAATCACGTGACTTGCATCTTATTTCAAGGTCTGCATTCACATAGTAATAACCATTCCCAAGTGACGTGATGGATTAATTTGAACAAGAGTCGACGAGATGCTATTATGATGGAAACCAAATCAAAATATCTCTGTGCTGTACGTATGAATGTAGACATTAATGACCTAACATCTTATGCTCCCCTTATTTGCTTGTCTAAGCAGTTCTATCGGGAGAATATTTGAAAAGGATGTCGCTCAGTCAAACACAGGCCTCCTCTAAAGCGGAAGTCATATTTGTTTCTTGCATTTACTATTATGAGTCTGCTTTTCACCAGCAATAGGGAAATTAGCATACGTAGTTTTACATGGTTGCAAGGGGTGGCAACTGCCACCCGTACCAAATTCCTTGAACCTCATTTGCCACCTGTGGCAGTTGGCAATGAATAGATCACTACTACACTCAAAATGTTTTCATAAATGTTCTTCATCGTATCTCCATTGTCTGAAAAGTGCGTTTAAAATTGACTCCAATTCTGGTATAAACTTGTCAGGGAATGCAGAAAATGAAACCAGAAATGTGTGCGTGTGTCCGTGTTTGTGTGTGTGAGTGTACATGTGTGTGAGCGCGTGCATTTGACTGCTTTTGGTGGGTTATAATTTCCACCCTCCTAACTGAATCCCCTTGCCCACCCGAGGTAAAACTGTCTAGAAGCGCCCCTGGTAGTTAGCAATGATTGATGATATTGGGGTTTTCATTATTTTGGTCAAATGATGAAAAAAAAAAAATAGAGGCACTTATGTTTTTCTTGGGCATTCTTGGCTCTGAATGAGAGCCTCATAATGACTGTAGGTCCCAATTATATTCTGTCTGAACGAAAGTACTTTTTCCGCAGTTTTTTTTCTTTTCTGCCTATGTGTCATGTATATAATTGTGCTGGCTCAAACACACAGTCCTGCATGTGTATTCATACCATGTCACAGTGAAGTGTGCCTGCAGCTTTCCAAAAACATTCGGGGTCATTTGTGGTCTTACAGTTGCGGTTTTACTGATGTCCCCCCCAGTAAATCTGAATGTTTTTCTTAGGTCAGCTTTGGAGGAAAATGAAGTCACTTTTGATCCCACTAGGAATGAACAGTGACCCCGTGTTTCCTTTTCATTACAAATGCATAGGACTCACTTGTGGTGTTGATTCCGCCCAACCAAAGTCAACGACAGCAACTATTTTTCCTAACAACGTAATAACCTGTACCAAGGACTACGTTTACATGCAGTCAATATTCGATTTGAGGTAAAAATTCAGATTTCTGAAACATTCAGAAATTCACGTTACATGAATGAGCGGGCAAAGTTAGTCCTGCATTTACATAACCAGATTTTAAAATGACGACGCGTGGACATCGTGACTCAAATATACGTCATTTGTGCGTGTTACTTAGTACCGGCAATCCAACACATTTTATTCATGTCACTCACCACAGTATTAAAAGCAGTCTGTTTCCCCCTCACTCCAAATGTGAGCTTCTGCAGGATTGTTTACCTCTGCTTGTGCGAGTTACGTCCCAGATGTACAAACTTATACACATGTATGCGTGTGTGTATGTACACTGTAATTTTCTCCATAGAGACAGAAAATAACATGAAAACGGTGCATTAAATACTGTATTCAACTTTGGCTCGCTATGGCGAGCATGTCACACTTCCTGTCTTACAAAGACCAAGGTTCCGTTTGGATATAGCAAGCGCAGAACATAAACCGATGCCTTGTTCATTGGGAGGTAACTCAATTCCATTTATACGACCAAATATTCACTTTAAAAAGTGTTCACTTGTTTTCTTAATTGGGTTTTCAGAAACCTGAATAACAACACATTAATTTTGTTGATGTGGACTTTTTCAAATTCGATTTTCCAGAGCGCCGATGCATATGGAACTGGGAGTCGCGGTTTGGAATTGAAGCGGATTTACATGGGACAGGAGATGTGAGCCAATCTCTTTTTTCGTCAATGGACACTACAGCTTCTTGTTTGCTTTCAAAATTTAGCTTGTAGCAGACATGTGCACATTTTCAGCATGAAGTCTCTGATCCACCTGTGAAAGGACACTTTGATCCTCTCCTCTTTCCTCTATAACTGCTTCAAACAACAAAGAAGATGCAGAAAAGTGGTTTAGATTGTATGACTGTCTGTGTCTTATGTGTCGTGTTGTATTATTTTATTATGTTACATGTTATTATGACTTCAAGATGGTGCCGCAAGAGTGGCTGCCTTTACAGCAGCTCCTATATTTTGTTCTTCTACTTTCCTCCTTTCATAACTTTGCTGCTGTAAATTGGGAAATTCTCCATTGTGAGACGATTAAAGGTTTTCTGATTCTGATTCTGAAATCCGAATACTGCCAATATTCAAGTTTGTATGTAAACACAGTCAATATCTATAGTCATTGATTATTGGCTTATGTTTAAGTGGTTTACATAAAATATGTTGATTTTGTACAAGTTTGGCCAAAGGGGACGTGCTTCTCATACAATTACGAAGACGACTTCAGTCCTTGCAACCTTAAGACCACATGGCCTGTCATTGATTGACAGAGAAGTAAACTTCCTTCCTGAAAGGTCATTGATGGCTTTGCTCGCCACACCAGCAGCTAATCCTCTTTGCGTGGTGCTCTCATCATCAGCAGGCTTGTTTGTCACAAGAGTTCACCTCTTGACTTTTGAAGAACCAAACTTGTCGTACCACTCAACTCAGCCAATTAGACAGCGAGTCAACTCATTCAAGAGTAGAGCACGTGAAGAAGACAAAGGAACTGACATCAACAATAAATGCAAACGGCAGCAGTTTATTTAAGACACATTCAAGTATCTGTGTGTACAGTACACATTACGTTGCAGCCGACAGCATCTGCCGTTCTGCGATTTGATTTGGGCTTTTCCAAAAGATTATCCATGTTCTCCTGCATGTTGTGTTAAAGTGTTCAGTAGAGACAGTGTTTGTGATGCCATGTTTATCTCCATTTGTGCGCATTTGAAACAACCTTCTCCTCCTGATCTCCTCCATTCACTTTGTATTGGAGACAAAAGTAAAGGGAAAAAGCTGCATGACGTTCAGGGACATCGCACCCGCGGTAGATGTGGGTGGTTCAATGGCACACTTATCCTGCTGTTATTTCACAACACGCACTGAGCGAGACAGGATTCAATCAATCATATTGCTCGTAGCACAGATCCAAAAACATCAATAATTACTTTCAAATATCAGAATCAGAATAATCTTTCTTGGCCAAGTACGTAAAATACACAAGGAATTTATCTCCGGTAGTAGAGGCTACACAAGTACAGCAATAACGGCACCTACGATAAACAAAGACATGACTATATGTATAGAAAGACTTTCCGTAATGTAAGGGTACTATTGTGTAGTAGTAACAGCCAACGGCAGCTGTGCGACAATGTGCAGAGTCATCGAAAAGAGTTTAAACGAACTTTTATAACATTTTAATTAACATTGTATAGTACAATATTGAGTCAAATGTTGCTCACTCGGCATCCGTTGCAGCCTGATCATCCTGGAAGGGGAATTCTCCCATCTGAGGGCCCTTGTCAAGGTTTTTTTTTAGTTTTTCTTTGCCCTCCTGAGGGTTAAGATCAGGTGATGCCGTGAATATTTGTCAACGGTGGGCATGTGTAGCACTTTGAGACTGTTTGTGATTAAGCGCAGCATAAATAAACATGACTTGAATTGAAATCTGTGTGTACATTAGATATCTTGTCTTTGTAATGTATTCGGTTGAACATACGATGAAAAGCATTCTTCGTTGGAAATCCGGTATGTATTTTTTTACACCTCCATCCATGCCCGGCAAAAAGTTTCTACAAAAATGTAATACGTGTATTTTAATGACAGGAAACGGAGCCTTAGAGCCTCCAGAATTTGTCTGCGTTAAACATATGAAAATGAAGACAATATTAACAATGTGTGCCTCTTCATCGCTTTCAACGTCATGTCATATCGTAAAACATGACTGGCACCCACACTAACCCACACCTTTTGGAAATCACAACATGCTGTTGAAAAATAGGTTGTTCCATTTTCGGGATATGAGGAAAATCTGGGAGTCATTTTATTGTGTTGTTTTTTCACTCAGCTTCATCAATTAACTCATACACAGTTGTTTACCATCATTTTCTGGCGATGTATGTGTGCACTTCATCATGTGTATCCTGCTTGCAAAGGCAAAGTGGCCTCACACCTCAACATGTGCTGCAGCGAAGCAGATGCCCATTTTTCTCCTGCCTAATATAATGCTGTGTTTATTGAATTTTATTTGACAGACAGGGGGTGAATGTCACACAAAGATCCATTAATAATTCAGATTTCTTTCAGCTTTAGCAGCAGGAGTTTTTCTGAAATCAAACCATCTCAACCAACATGCTGACTTTTGTTGAAATTATGCTGTTGCTGATTTTTCATGTTGGAACAAATACTGAGAATTCGAAAATAACACGAACAAATTCAATCACTGAAATACATAGGTGGGATTGTACTACATGAGCATTTTTAACTTGGTATTGTTTCACTTTTGTTGATCAAAAAACCATGACATTCATATACACATTTGTCAGCACACGGTTTTCTGAAACAGGAACAACAATCGTATGTCTTTACATCTTTTTGAAATGTTACCCTGCAAAACAATATAAATGCGGGAGGTTTTGATTGGAGTAGAACACCATATTTTGAAGAGATTTTTTGATGGCAAATAGAGAAACCGGTTAAAAACATGATGTTAAAACACCATTTCATTGGTTGTTTAGTTAACCGTTTTGTATGTGAAAGAACACAAACTCCCATGGTAAAAAAACAAAAATCAACCATATCGTGTTTTGTGGACAACGTTCAAAGAGCAGACAACAGTATTCATCTCAACAAAAAACGTGGAGTATTTGATGTTATAACTACATAGACGAGAATATAATAGATACATTTGTTATTTCAAAGAAAATGGCCCTCCAGTTTTGAGAGTGGGTGACTTGATTCTTCATTCTGACCAGTCTTGCGTGTAATTGCTTGCAGTTTGGACAACGTGACTGTGACAGAGCACAGAAGTGTTGCTGTGCCGACGCCATAGTTCTTCACCAGGACTTAACAAATTTGAACAAAGGTGAAAAACTAACGCTTGGCATTGCTTCTACAGGCAGCCACTGCAGCTGTTTCCAATCCTTGCTTGGAATCTGAAGTGAAGCGATGTTTACATAACTTGCAGCGTATATCAGAGACACAAGGAAAAGTTGTTTTGCAAAATATAAGAAAGAGAAAGAAAAGCCAGAGAGGAGAAAAAAAAGAGGTAAAAGGATATTTTGCTTTGGCACATACTGTATAGAAATGGCCTGAGATGTTGCCAAAGAAATTCCGCCAGTCATAACAAGGTTTTCTGACAAGGCCTAAGAAGCCTTCCTCACTTGATCAGTTCCAGTGTGAGTATTGGTTTGGAGGGCAAGCTTTTGGTTCGTGTTTGTGTCTGATCAAAGTGCACAAACACACTGATTGTAATCTTTTGGGTAAGAGTCACTCCAGCCCTCATTTACACTAACAAAGTTATATTTAAAAAAAAAAAAACGAGGCCGTCAGCCAGACCGTTGAAGTCTAAGCCCAAAGTGATGATTATAAATAGGCCAATTGTTCTGCTAGGCTTTGCGAATGACTTTTGACTGACTTTCACAGGCCTCTATCCCCGAGTTATGTGAGGAAAATGAGTCACAAGTGCAGGTCACAGCCAGCCCATCAAGACGGTGCTAAAAAATAAAAGGTGTCTGATAGGCTTTGTAAGATCTAGATACTTTAAAGATTTGGATATTTATCTCTTTTTGATCGATGAGAGCCATCATTTCTTTCGAGGATTTAACGTTCCAGTTTGCATGTTCTACTTATTCTATCAAAAAACAAATGACTGTGACATGAGCAGAACTTGGAATCCGTAGAAGATAGGACAAGAAAGTGGGGCTAGAGGAGACTTTCTTTTTAGTTTAACCTCAATTAACCTTTACCAGAATCCTGCGCCTTATTGCACCTTATGATGCTGTAAATAGTAAGTCTTTGTTGTGGTGGAAGTATCATGCTAAACCAGCGATACATCACACAGTAGTTGCCATGACTTCTTTTTCTTTGTCATCTTCTTCTTCCATCCATCCATCCAAACCGCTTATCCTCACGAGGTTCACCACTTTGGAAGATTTGTGCACTCCAGTCGGGACTCTCTAATCTATATTGAAACGGGCCTTTTGTGGGCATGGTCACAGCCAACTTGATACACAGCCAATAGAAACAGCTCCTCTCATTCTCTTTCCAATCTGCTCATGAGAGTTTAATTCCTTGACGCATCTGTGGACGCAGAAACTAATTTGCTGGGGTCCATGCAAGAAATTGTTCAGTACGTAGTAAGTTCATAAGAAAGTGCTAAAAGACCTATGAGGGCAGAAAACGCAATCCCAGATCACTGCTGTGAAGTTCACTGTTAGGCTTTGCCAGAGATAAGCACAGGACCCACACGCAGACGCACTGAACTCAGAATGGTTTTATTGCCAGGGAGTGGGACAGGTCGAAGTGGCAGGAACTGAAAGGGAGTGAAAATGACCAAGTCGAGGAGTACAGGAATGCTGGCAGAAGTGAGTAAGTCAGGAAAGATCGCTGACTAACTGGCAGCAGGGTGATTCTTCAGGCTGGCTTTTATGCTGTAAATGGCTGACGAGATGACAACTGACAGGTGAGTAGGGGAGGCAGGTGCACTGATTAGGGAGACGCCCAGCTCACACTGAGAAAGGTAATGCAACAAAAAAGGGAGGGGCGACACCGTGGACAAACAATGGATTTTAACATACGCACAGCTGTATGTGTATGTGTGGTGGTGGGGATGGGGTGGTTAAAATGTAATAAGTCAAGTTTATTTGTCAATCCCTTAATCACTGACAAATATCAGTGACATCCTCTGATCGAACCCCCTCAAAAGTGCAAAGAAAAACTAAATGCTGCGGTCTCGTGGGTTCAGTGCACACAACTCTCACACAGCACATCTCACACACGATGTGACCAGAGTCACATCGTGTGTGAGATGTGCTGTCTACAAATATAGAGCCCTTGGTGTTGTGCAAGTCAGCACCATAGTCGTTGCAACTTTGGGAAAATAAAGACCGTGCTGTAAAATTCTGGCAAATGCATTATTGGACTTGAATTTAACATCCTCTCTGACTTTATTTACTGTAAGATTTTGCCAGGGGAACACTTACAGAGGTGTGTACTTGCCAAGCTAACATATACTGTATGAGTAATAAATCAAAGTGAACAACATAAGAGGAAATGAGTAAAAATGTAGAGGTCAGGGGGCTAACTGTAGTGAGCTACGTTTCATAGCAGTTTATGTTCTCAGGGTTGATTTAAAAAAAATACGGCCTCTGCCAACATCAGAGGAGTTGCATAATCACGCTTGACATGGATTATGTATCTAAAACTTGTTTATGCTGCTATTTTTCCGCAACGTTATTTCCTAACCTTCACAAATGATGAACACCACAGAGGTGCAGTACTGTGGGTATGTCTGTACCACTTGCTTCATCATTTTTCACTGCTTGAGCCATTGTCACCACTTTGTGTCTCTCACCTCTCAGCTAATGCATGAATTGGAGCTTGAAAAATATGAGGCCATTCTGTGTCTCTTACCGTCTATTTCAATTTTCCACACACATAACACTCTTTACGGTTTGTTTACTTTTAAGTCTCTGCTCCGGTTTTCCCAAATGTAAGTGCATATATTTTCACCTCTGCTAATAATGCCATTATTTTTTTTCTCTAATGGTATTGACTTATTTTTAATTTAGTTTTTGTGCCGTTATCAGCCATTGTAGCTTTAGCGAGAGATAGATTGTGAAGTTTGGAAACTGTTTGATTTCTATTGCAGCCCGTCTTTGATCGTAAGACAGTTGTAAATGTTTCATTTTTGTTCTTATCTGACTGTGAGCAACATTTTTACCCTTGGGTTTTTGCCCCCTGATTTGTCTGAGAGGGCCAAAATTGTAAGGCTATACCCAACTTCAGAGGTTGAAGGTGTACTGTCCCAAATGAATTGCATGGCATGCTGAATAGACAACTGTCGCATATACAGTATCCACTTTCCTGTTAGATCGCAATACAGCAGACATCGTTTACATTTCGAAAAATAGAACAAATGATACTTTACAAAACAAAGGCATTTGCGCTACATTCTATAACATTGACATTTTGGACATTTGACTGACTTCAACATCAGAGTGCAGTGCCATCCATTTGTAGTCATGCTAGTCGATGCTGTGAAGACGAGCAGAATGAGCGCGCCATTGCAGGAAGAGCCAATGGATAGAACTATCGCTGTGATTAACTGTAATTATTGGGGCTGGAAATGGATGTTTAGAGCCTTGTAGAGAGGATGAGGATCACGCCAGCCCAATCTAGAGGGGTGACTCGACTTATACGCGCGTTTGCCGGCTTGGGTAATCGTCCCCATGTGTAGTGTGCTGGGCCATATCCCATGAGGCGCTGCACACACAGGAGGCCACTTGAAAGCCTATCTGGATGTAGCAGCAATCAGAGTCAGAACAAGCTCACGGGAGTAATCTGTTCCAGCTTTTGGAGTGTGCCAGGGTTGGGGTGGAACATGGATAGTATGTAATGGAGTTGATGGGAGGAGTGGCTTATGCCTTCATACAGACAAGGTCATAGTCGGACGGCGAAAGCATCAATGCCCTCACACACACGTTCTTGTAAAATGTGTCGGTGCAGGCAGTCTTTGAAATGGGGCATCTGAGTTCCGGGTATTTTTTTGGACTACTAAAAATGTACAGTGAGATCAACAAAGAAAATCTGCAGGGACAACTTTAACTGAAGCTTTGGGAAAGATACGGAAGCAATGAGTTTTATTCTATCAGCCTTTCCCAAACTTGACGAAATGGTTCTCATGTCAGTTTTTTATTGGGTTGCCAATTGTGATGTTCCACCTTAGTGTAGTCACTTTTCAAGCGTTTTCTTTAATGTTGGCTGAGAGTGCCTTCTTTATTTTTAGGTTCTTCTCATGTCACTGATAGTGTAGTGGTTCACTCACTTGACATCAGGCAGTGTGACTTCGATTCCCACTGAGAGAAAAACACCTCACATTGACATTTTCACTATCGGATTGGTGTAGGGGTGTAGTGTGGCTTTTGCCAAGGTCAGCTGGGATAGGCGTCAGCAAACAAAAACATTGTACTGCTTTACACATCCATCACATTTTTACTTTTATGATTATTATTTAACTAAATCCACCTTTGACACCTTACCACAGGCTCCACATCAGTTTGCATGTGTTCACGTTATTTTGTTGATTGTCAGCATCAATCCATTCTATATGTTTGGTTCCTAGAAAGAGCAAATTTGTGATTTGCCTTTTGAGCTGGAAACTATTTGGAAAATACTGCTGTAGTCTAGACTGGCAAATTTCTATTAACATAAAAACATAGCTGATAACGTTACAACAATATGACCCATCAACCTCCTCAGAAAGATTGGATACTTCACATCAGTGTCATGACATCCCTATTCGCACAAGTTGATGGAGACAAGGGAAAATGGTGGGAGTATATGTGGGGGCTATAATCAGTAGGCGATGACCCAGAGGAGGTCATGCTGAGCCTTAGGGAGTTGACTAATGAAAAGTCCAATCAGCACAGCGGAGGAGGAGTACAAGGAGTTCTAGGCTGCAATGGAGAGATACTGGTGACAGCAAGTGGGAGATCGAAAAAGCGCAAATGAGACACTAAGTTCATGCTACAAATCAATAAAAATACTTTTTTTTCCTTTTTTTTTTTTTTACCCTTGATGGAATCCACTTACTGGTGGTCAAGCTGATGATGGCAACCATGCGTACTTTTTCTTGGCAGAATACTGGATAAAGTCCATATTGATGATGTCTAATGTATTGCACATTAGTAACTGGTTGGGTGACGTAAGATTTTAAATGTAAAACAACTTACTCCCCATAAAATAAAAAAAAGTAATTCAAATTTAACAAGTGATATTATTTTATTACATTTCTTACATGGTCCACTACATTTTGGGCTCCTTTACGGCATTTGGAGAAAATATTAAGTAGAATGATGGGTCACTATAGTTTGTGACTACAGTGAATATTTGGTTCTTCTTGCAGTGATGTGCACTCACCAGCCCAATTAAGCCGAACTTTTGACCATGCAATTGCTGATGCATTAGCCATAAAAGTGTTTTGGTGGAAATAAAAAAACCCTAACCAATTGTTACTTGATGATCAAACATGTTACAATGTTGCTAGTGTGCAGCAAATTTACAGTACAAACTTTGCATGCATAATGCAGACCCAAACAGCTGCAACACAAACCACAATGCCACGTGTTTATGTGCTGCACTGAAAACCTAGACTGTGAAAAATGTGAACATGAATTGTTTTAATATAGAATAGTTAAATCCCACTCCGGCACTCCTAAAACATATTTAAGACAAGATTAGATTTGAAAAGTTAAGTTGAATTTCGGTTTGATAATTCACTCTAAAAACGTAGACAGTATAATATGAAAATAAATGAAAACACATTTTATTCTGAACACACGGTGTGCTCACTCGAAAACTGTGCCTTTTCGCATAAGCCTCTCGCATTGCATGCTTTGGTAACTGCATTGTCTGTGTCCAAGAGAGGAGTGAGAGAGACAGTAGTGATGGCCTCAGCTGCTCTCAGAATGCACTGCAGAATCTTACAGGAGGATATGGTACAGGCTCCGCAGGACATGGCGATGCAGCTGGTTAGGATGTTCCTGATGGTGCCTTTGTAGAAAGTATGTCTGATGAGGACTGGTGCTCTTGCCCTCCTCAGTTACGGTGTCATTGGGCTTTTTGTGATGCAGTGTTGTTGCACCAGGACAGCACTTGTGTACATCCAGGAACATGGTGTCACTCACCCTGTCCATTGTACTACCATTGATGGTTGGTGGAACATATTGGGTGTGTGATTTCCTTAATTCAACGACGATCTCCTTTGCCTTCTCCATATTCCGGTGGAGGTTGTTGTCTTGCCCCACATGGCCAGCCTGCTTACCTCGCTCCTGTAGAATGTCTCATCATCGCTGTTGATGAGACCCACCAGAGTTATGTCATCCGCAAACTTAATGAGGAGGTTAGAGCTGGATGCTAGAGTGCACTCATGGGTCAGTCAAGTGAAGAGGGTGGGACTCAGCACACATCCTTGTGGGTGGGGGGTTGGCGGCTGTGTTCGTTATGATGGTGCTGAATGAGTTGCTGCTGACTCAAAGTGCCTGTGGTCTCCCCGTTATGAAGTCCAAGTGGCAGTTATATTGGGAGGTGCCGAGTCTCAGCCAGTCAAAAAGTTGGTGAATCCTCGTGTATATGCTGTATATATGTATGCAGACAGTATATTTTATATTATAACTCATGTTTAAGTCGTTGCACTTAACAGTGAAGAAACAATTTGAGTGGATATTAAATCGGCAGTGCAGTATGATGATTCAGATACTGTAAATACTCAGCAAAATAGAGCATTTACAGCTCTTCAGAAGATGCCTCTTCATCAGCACTTCAGGAGGGAGTAGTTCAGACGTTTCTGGTTCTTCAGGCAGGTTGTCTGAAGGCGTTTCTCTGAACTGTTCCTGAATTAAAGTAGCTCCTTTTCAAAATAATAATAATAATAATAACGCAACATGTTCGTTTTTAATATTTTCCCATTAATTCATATTATAATTCATATTAATTAAAAATCACAAAAGGTTTTTTTTTTGTTTCAAGAGCACTGCCAATTACAGGTACATTTGGTTCATTACTTAAAATAAGACATACTTTGAAATAGCTAAATTACCCAAGAGCTCCATTGATATAAAGGTTATTCAACATGAATCAAATTGTGGCAATTATTATGAGGGCTTGGTTACAATCCAAAGACCACCGCACCTTTTCAAAGATAATAAAACTTGCGTCGGGTTTGTTTTTGGGCCTTTTCTAAGCGCCTCTGCAAAATTACATGAACAGCAATTCATCATTGCCTAATCCTGGAAACACAGCAACATAATTACATCCCCAGTGTTGGCAGTAACAACAGTGACAATTACATTTTGGAATATAAATACAAGAAGGATACACAACATTTGTATTTTCAATTTATAAATTCTCTTGTAGCGGCAGCAGATGTTTCTTAGCCTCAGCAAATTGTCACGCGATGGTCGGATGATGTGTGATTTGAGTAACAATTATTTTATTTGAAGCCGTGAGTCAAATTCCATGGTTTTACTGGAATAGTAAGTTGGACTGCATCTGCGCATTTTAGTCATTAACTGTCACTTTTGGCAATTGCAATAAAGCTTCTCAATGAAGCAAATGTATACACATATATTCATGGTTTCTAATTTCAATTTCTCACAAATTCCAACCAACAAACGAGCATAAATCTCGGTTAAATGACTACAATCGGACTTTTGTTTCCGTGCAAATATGCCATTTGAATTCCACTTTTAACGGATTCTCCTCATGCATCAATTTCTGGTCCCGTCTGTGGAATCAAAGTAGCTTTCTTCCATTCATGAAGCTGCTTCTAAATATCACTGGGCTACTTACTGCCTCATAAATCTGTCTGCATCACGGCAGCTGGAAAACGTATCATGTGTGAGAAGAACAGTCACCCTTCTTCAAACTCAGAACTATCCTACTGTATATAGTATGGATAATAAATTATCTCTAACTACCAGTTTTAGATATTTTACATTTCGCTGTGGTTTGACCGTCATTCAAGAACACCGATTTAAAATATTTACAGCTGAATTATTTCCAAATGTTTTCTTATGAGAGCCATAAGTGGACAGCAGGCAACCTTGAAAGGCTACCCCCTTCAGTCACGCAATGCAGTCTGTTTTATTTTTTCTCGCGAGCTAATAGATGGACGGACAATTGCAATAAAATTCTGTCAAGGAGGAATGAAAATGAATTCCCCTCCAAAGTGACCACGGCTGGTTCTGATTTCCATTTAGAACCAATGTACTGCACTCTTTAATGGTTTCACTTTGTAGACAGTCATCCCCATAATTGTGTTAATGAGCCACAATTTTGCGCAACAGATTGTAGCATGCTCCGTTCTGGTTCTGTTCATTCTGTTTGTGACATACGTATGTTTGCCATCCTGATGCCTTGGTAGAGAGAGTCATTGGGTGTCTGAGGAATGCACTGCTCAAGGCAACCGCTGCTCAACTGAGAGCTCCATCTTTCGCTCTGCTGCTCTTTGTCGAAGGCCTCGTGTTGGTATTGATTAGAGCAGCGTCTTTTTGTCTCCTGCCAGCATTTTCCACAGCTCCTTGCGAGTGCAGAGGAAGCGGCAGCGCTGAAAGAAACGGCTGTATGTGCTGAATGAATGCAGACGACCGATCAAGCAAGGCCTGGGATGGGATACACTGCCAAACAGCCTGGCAGCAGGAAGACGTGCAACTTCCCACTCAAAGCCGCAGGACTGGCACGGAGTCCAGCGTATTGCCTACTTCCTTTCCATTCTTGACTACTCCTGGCTACTGGCGGTGTTGGCTACACCCTGGAGTGGCGTTTGACTTGGCCGTGAGGTCGGTCTGATTGGTGCCCGAGTGTAGATGAGGTGTGGAAGCTATGGTACCACATCTGTAACGATCATGCCAGGTTAATATGGTCATCTTGTGACTGCTAACATCTGGAGAGACATTTGGAACTGTCAGTGTTTGGTTCCCCAGTCATTTTTCATCCTCAA
Source organism: Hippocampus abdominalis (assembly GCA_018466805.1). Lineage (NCBI taxonomy): Eukaryota > Metazoa > Chordata > Actinopteri > Syngnathiformes > Syngnathidae > Hippocampus > Hippocampus abdominalis. The sequence goes on along the minus strand of CM031701.1, from coordinate 7,976,224 downwards.
TTATTCTCCCAATTTCCTTTGCTCACTATTTCTGATTGTAATTATCTCCATTTTTAACCATCCAAGTGTCAAAGCCTTGTGTACTACGTTTTTTTTTTTAATGTACAATTTCCTTCTTTTGCTGCATTCTTTAATTGTCTAACCATCTGTTCGCCCCCCGTGCGCTTTTGTTTTTTCCCCCATCCGTTAAAACACATCTCTTTTTCTTACTAACCACTTTTTGGCAAACCATGTTCACAGACTTTTCAAGAATTTGGGAGGGAAATTGTAAACAAATGTCTCCAACACATTGTCCAGACATAGAGAGGTCTTTACAGATATCCGAAAAGGACAGGCTGCCAACCAGAAAAACAAGACAGTGCACAATAAAAGACATATTATCGTTAAATTGTCTCATGCTGCCATTTATTCTAATCAGACTACTTTTTTTTTTTTTAACACAGCACAGAAAACCATAAAAGTCCCTGGTCGGAAAGTTTATTTAATCACTGTAGCTACATAGATCATGGCGGCGAGGAAGGAGATATGTTCGTTTCTGTGGAAACACTCTGGATTTTATAAGGAAGGAGATCATTTTGACAAGACTGTTACCATGTATATGGCATTTGCAAATGTCAAGGGAACTATAACGGGAACGCAACTATTTGTCGACGTGTATCGGCCGTCGCCTTGGCATCACAAACAGCAAGAAATGAATGAATCAGTGACAGCTAGCGTACAAGGTAATGCGAGAAACCAAAAAGATGTTCCTTCCTTATTTATTCTAAAACTCAATCGTAAATCTCCTCCTGCTCAAAGAATCACTTGTTATTGTGGCGCATCCAGAGAAGTGTCTTGCTGCCAGACCAAGTAGACCAGCTGATATTTTTGAAAAAGAATAGCTGTTGCAAGCAGTTGGCAAATTATTTACTGTTACACAGAGTTGTTCTTTAAACAGAACAATCACATCAACAGGTTAATTTAATCTTATTCTAGTCGTGCTTTACTAAACATTTTGGGAACATGATCCCATGGGATGGTGGCCAACTGGTTAGCGCATCCACCTTATAGTTTAGAGAATGTGTTTGTGTATCTCTCTGAATGATCTGGACAAGATCTGCAGCAACTGATCTGCACAAGGTCTGAGGTGGACCACCTACTCCACCGACAACTGGGCCAGGTTTGGAGGAGGACACACCTCTCCTGCAGCCTTCATCTTTTTAAACAAAGTCTTGAGTTAAGCATGTATCCTGTATTGCTCATTGACTATTTAAAATGTAAGCGATTCATCTCACGTTCGTTTGTCAATTGGCAAGTTTTCTTCCAAGTAAATACCAACATCTGAAGAAAAGCAGGATTTGCCGTAAACTCCACAATTCCGTGTGCGACACATTTACAGCTTTGATGTGTAAGGAAAGTGCAAGGAAAGTGCAGAACAGCAGGACCAGCCTGTCGAAAAGTGGAAAATCAAAACTGTCCATCAGTCCTTTTTAACTGCCGGGGAGGGGTGCCAGGAAGCAAAAATAGTCATGTTAGCATAAGGAAAGATATTGTTCTGTGAACATGGTTCAAGGGTTATGGTCAGCTGAAAAACCTCATCAAGTCTTTGATGACAGCTGGTGAATGCTCTCAGTATATTCTGCTTTTGAAACACGACCTAAGGCAAGGGTAAGACTTTTATACTCAAAGTTCATTCTCAAACCACAGACACCGAATAAACAATTATTTAAAGCAACTCGTTGAAAGCAATGAATAACATAGTGTATTTGACATAGTAGTGCTTTTGGTCTTGCCTTGGCCAGAGCTTTTTTCCACCAGTGTGGGTTTGTTTGTCTGTCAACATACATCAAAAGGTATGCTAAAAATCGGACCAAGGAAAACTTTCGAAATACATTTGGTACAAAAAGTATCACACTCTGTAAAACTGAGTATGCTGTGGGTTTTTTTGCGCGTTGGAAACCCCCTCCACCACTGTTTTTCTCTTGAAAATAATCTGCCTAAACACTTTGAAATCACAGGACAAGATAGTATGTTCATGAGAATCCCTTCAGTACTGCAAATCCACAGCAAGACTTTTATTTATTTTTTTAATGTTATTGCGACCACACACGTTTTCACTCCAGCAAGTCACTCCCATGATTTATTTGGTACAGTTTCTATGCCAGATGCCCTTCCTAATGCAACCTATCAATTTCTTATTTAGTCTCGTGACCGCTGTTGAGGTACAGGGCAGGAAATGAACCATCTGCATGCAAGGCAGCAATAATTTTGTACTTATTTTGGTCATTTCAATTAGTACATGGGCAATTTAATTCACACTCTGCTGTATATAATTGTTGTGTGCCACGTCGAGAAATAGACCACATGAACACACACACACACACACAATGCATGCAATGACAGATGTCAGAGCGAAATGGTGCACAACTGGTGACCTGCTCTTAAGTGAGGACCATGGTCTCAAATTTGGAGGTGCTGATTCTCATCTCCAGCTGCTTCACACTTGACTGCATATCGCACCAACAAGGGTTGAAGAACATTCATTCATTCATCTTCCGAACCGCTTTCTCCTCACTAGGGTCGCGGGGGGTGCCTGGAGCCGGTGCTGGAGCCGGCAATCCCAGCCGTCTTCGGGCAGTAGGCGGGGGACACCCTGAATCGGTTGCCAGCCAATCACAGGGCACACAGAGACGAACAACCATTCACGCCCACACTCACACCTAGGGACAATTCAGAGTGCTCAATCAGCCATGCATGTTTTTGGAATGTGGGAGGAAACCGGAATCGACAGGCTGCACTGTGAAGTCGACGTGCTAACCACTGGACTACCGGGGCCGCCCGGTTGAAGAACATGACTTGATGAATTGCAAGTAACTAGTTAAGATCGCCCAATGGGTGGGATTGTGTCAGGAGATCTGATGTCAGCTAGTGACAAATTCCCTTGGAGTCAGCGATAAGGGTATTTCATGCCAATTGCACTCAGCTCAGAAAGGAGAGTTAAAATTGACAGGAAAAAAAAAGGGAGATTTGTGAATGGAAAGTGGAGCGTAACACTTGATTGGATTTAATTGCGCTATTTGAGGGATAGTTATTAGCAGAAGAGATCTTATTCCACAGGACTCCATTTAATTAGTCATTTCAATTAAAGACACTTGTAATATACACATTTATCAGCTACAAATGACTCTCTCTCTCTTTAATGACGTGATTAATAGACTCTTTTCAGGAATTAATTCACATATGCTTTCTTCCCCTAGTAAATACAATTTCGTGGAACTATTGCAGTCATAATTGCATTTATTCATAGTTTATACACATGGAGAATATCCACACAACCCAAAATGAAAAAAAAAAATAGCAGCGTGACATGAACAGACTTCAAGCAGTCGTCTGTGATTTCCACCAATTTTTCCAAAGAGAACATCAGGAGAACAAAAAATGGCCACACTTCTGACTGAAGCTGTTATGTTCCGGAGGTATTTCTAAAATCTCACCTGCTGGGAAGCACATCCGACAGAGGAGCACACGCCATCAAATCTTTTGTGAGTAAACGTTTCTATTTCTGTCATTGGTGAGGGAGCTGGCTAAAATAGAGACGGAAAGAGAAAATAAAAATGACATTTTTCAGAATGACAGAAGAGCTGGCTGTTTTAATTAAAAGTGAGAAATTATATTCATTGACGTGTGTACAGTATATGTGTAAATCAACATCACAGAGATGGCAATCTTTGTTTTCATGGCTCATATTAATACAATGTTATGGCAGGACCGTGCTCATTCCACAACACACCAGTGTGCAGTAAAATGATCCTATCAACAACATTACTAATTAACCATGTAAGGACACAGGCTGAATGAGAACCAGCCGTTTTTGGTGACCCTGCTGTGACCTTCTCCATACCTCAACTTGGCATCATGCTTCAATCGCCCTGAGGCGAGTCAAGTAAACCTGCTTCTCTCTCCACAGGCTAACAAGTCTAAGTTAAAATCCCATCGTGGCATGTGCTTGATTAGGACTTTGTAGCTACATGAGGTGATCTGAGACTGAGTTGTTTGACATAATAGAGAAAGTAGGAAGCGAGACAGAAAAAAGAGAGACATGACGATCAGAGGAAAGAAGACTACAAATGGTGGCTCCTTCACTTTGTTATTGCTTTCTCCAATATATAGTCAAACGACCAAAAGTATGCCAAATAGGGCATATTTTGGGCCCAGAATGACGACATTATCGATAAACATACATATTACCAACAAATGTATCAAGACATCATAAGAGAGTCTAGCTGCAGCCCCCGATTCTCACCCCCTTCTCACCACACCCCCGCAGAACTCCACCACCATCAGCCCAGAAACATATTCCATTTCCGTCAAACGCACGCCAAAAGCAAATTTACTTTTAATATAACTATAACATACAGCGAATATGTCTTTTGGTTCAGTCCAGTCAATTTATATAGCCCTACACAATCACTGAAACGTCTCAAACGGCTTCTAACGACATCCCCTGAGCTTGACTCCCAGAAGGGCAAGGAATACTCAAATAAACAACTAACGAAATAAATGACACCATTGAAAAATACTCTTGATATAAATTTTATCAATTACATATTTTAGACATAGCAAATAACCGCTTCACTTGGATGGCAAAACGTAAAGCCAACCTGTGCATCCATATATTGCCATCCATACACCAAAATAAGTCATTATTCCCTGCAAATACATCAGCCTTGTGCTCAACTAGACAAGCCTTAATTTCGCACTGAGAAGGTACTAGACCAAGACAAGATCGTTCGGTAGGCATTCTTGATGCTATTTTTGTTTGGTGGTTTACTATGAGGTTTTTCTTGGCCCCACAGGCTGGAAAAACTTGATCAAATAATTACTCTCCATCGTTAAAAAAAATAAAAATAAAATAAAAATCTAATGATTAATTAATTCTTATATGATGCACATTGAGTAATGATAATTATGTGAGAATGAGCTCAGCTAATGTTAATTTCGTCATCTCATCATTCACGGGACATGAACATGAACCATTTTCAACTTGAAGTAACATTCTGAATAGGTTATATGAAGATAAATCAGAATCAGTTAAATAAGCGGTTTCTGAAATGTAAACGCTCTCTGCGGTCAGGGATGCTATTCCACAAACATGGAGCGCATCTGCCTCACAGTCAAAAGGACCTGGGTTGGAATCTTGGCATGGGTCCTCCTGTGCAGTGAGTACATTCTTCCAGTGCTTGCATGGGGTTGCTCCAAGTACTCAAACTTACTCCCACATTTTAAAACCATTTTAGATATATTGAAGATTGTCTATGGGTGTGAATGGAATTGAATGGTACACCCACCATATCTCAGCTAGTGCAGTTACCTGTAAGCCGAATTAGGACCAGAGGTATAGAAACTTGTCGGATGGATGAATGGATGGACAAACAGATAAGAGAAGAGAAGAAAATCTTTATTTGTCTCACAATGGAGAAGAGAGAGACGGATACTTTTCTTCATCAAGTGTTGACCAATAAAAAGCATTTACGTACGGCGTATCAAAACTGGGTAACATATGAGCCTTGAAGGAGATGATTGTTAAAAGCTTCAGAGGCTGCATGCAACATGCAAATGGTTATTTGGAAACAATTATATCAAGATAAACATTCAGTTGATGTGAGCTAACATAGGAGCAAGTATGTCACGCAGCACTTCTCGTCCCAAGTCCATCTCCCATACCTGTCAACCTTGGCTAATAGCTGCCCTTATAAGTGATTACGATTCCCCTTACAAAGCAACAAAAACCCGTACAACGGTTTACCGCGCATGCGCACATCATGTGCATGCGCGGTAAACCGTGGTACGGATTTTTGTGTGTAAGAGAGCTTTATCAATCCGACCGTACGCAGCGATGAAAAAAAAAATACGATTACTTTTACTAGTTTGCCGTGACAATAGTAGTGATCGATGACGGCATTGTCGTTGGCTACCAGCAGATGAGATGATCTGGATTTGAGCCAAAATGGTCTTTGTGAGATCGGTTCACAATTGTTTTGTTTTCCCCGTATAATAGTTGTAATACGCGTACATTATTTGAAATCAGGGCGGCCCGGTAGTCCAGTGGTTAGCACGTCGGCTTCACAGTGCAGAGGTACCGGGTTCGATTCCAGCTCCGGCCTCCCTGTGTGGAGTTTGCATGTTCTCCCCGGGCCTGCGTTGGTTTTCTCCGGGTGCTCCGGTTTCCTCCCGCATTCCAAAAACATGCATGGAAGGCTTATTGGACACTCTAAATTGTCCCTAGGTGTGAGTGTGGGCGTGGATGGTGGTTCGTCTCTGTGTGCCCTGCGATTGGCTGGCAACTGATTCAGGGTGTCCCCCGCCTACTGCCCGAAGACAGCTGGGATAGGCTGCAGCACCCTCCGCGACCCTAGTGAGGATCAAGCGGTTCGGAAAATGGATGGATGGATGGATTTGAAATCATAAAAATACGGGGAAAACGTACAAGTCGAGAGGTATGATCTCCTCACCATGCTTAAGAGCAGCATTGCAAGAAAACATGTGTGTGTGTGTTTGTGCGTACGGATTTTTGTGTGCAAGAGAGCCGTAGGTGTAATTTTCAACGTTATTTATAGACAAAATTACTCTGCTCCTGAAATTTCCCTCATCGTGCCCTCCCAAATCACATTCTTTATTCAGCTGACTTTCCTCTGAACTTCCGCCATCTTTTCAAGAGGACGAGAGTGAAGCAGAGTCAACGGATGAGCGTCTCAGTTGGATTTACACGGTATTAACGAGATGGAGAGAGTTTGTGGGTGCTGAAGTGGCTTTTGAGAGGTTCAGTGGCTGGTGAGATGGATAATGCTTTGCATCCTCCAATTAGCCTCCTCAGCATAATTTAGCCCAAATCTGGAGGAAACTTGAGAGCAGTAGAAATGCATGTTTTATCTAGCAAATTAATGTTGCAAAAAACAATAGTTTTGGGGGGGAAAACTAATTCACAAGAATTTAGTTACAGCTAATAGTCATGAAAATTGTTCTTGTGTTCACTGAGAAATGTATATAAAAAAAGCTTACCTTCTCATTTATGTTGAGCACAGAAAGTTAGCTCAAGGTCCCCTTTAATTTGAAATTATCTGATCAAAGGGAGGTTAAAGGTTACCGAATTACGTTTTGTATGCTCTGCCTCGCTGCTAAAAGGTAGTTGTCTGCATATTTGTAGCTCCCTTCAGAAAAAAAACAACACTAACCACACTAAAGACACTACTGTATATGAATTTTAAGATTAACACATTATCATCCACACACATGGTTCCCCTCACTGACTGCAGCCTGATTTACAATGCAATTCAAAGTTCATCCTTAGATGATCTGTCAAGAACATAGACGATGGGAATATTTACGTTAAGTCCCCCTAGGCATGAACCGGAGAAAGGAGGTGATTTTTTTTTTCTTAATTTGTCTGTGGTACATTTCCCAAACTGTCGACACATTCTTCCTTTGGCCCCTCCTCCAGCATCACCTCCTTCTTTGGCCCTACAGGGTCGATGTGTTATGAGAAAGTGTAGTCACTGGGAAGTGTCACATCTGCATGGGGGGGGGGGAGACTGAGCGCGCAAGGTTGTGGGAGTGGGGGTTTCTGGGAGTGTGAAGATCTGTAATTTAATCAGAAACTCTGGAGAGGACTGTTATGCTCACTCCCTGGGATGAGGCAGAATTCTGATTTAATTCCAAGTTGGGGGAAGGGGTAACACAGAAGGGAAATGATAGTACTGACGCCACACACAAGTGACTGAAAAAAAGACACAGTTCCTCTGAGTCTGTGTCGCAATAAAATCACATTTACAGTCAAACCTCGGTTTTCGTCCATAATCCGTTCCAGAAGGCTGTTCGAAAACCGAAACCACGCTCTTTCTAAAATAAAAATGTTTACTGAACACGCCTGCTCACAATGGAAAGCAACACGATGAAGAGTCACTTCCTCGTCTACCCGAGGAAGCGTCACTTCTTCTTGTAAGGAAGGCGAGAGGAGTCAAATGGTGCATTCAAGTGCGCTCAGTTTGTTCGAGAACCAAAATTTGTTCGTCATCCGAGGCATAAACAACTCCAAATTTTTGGTCGAAAACCGAGACGTTCGAAAACCAAGGTTTGTACTGATTTAACCTGAAACTACGAACTTCAAGTTTTCCTCTTCAATCCAATCGCCTTGGAGTAGCCACTGTAATAACTGTGACCTCAGTCCTCTGTAGCCATTCTACTTTTTTCCGCATGCTTTTATACACGTATACTCTGCAGTACGTCAATAAGCAATGAGCAGATTCAATGATGATGAGCTCAGTGAGACTAGACCCGCTCGGGAGAGTACTCACAGATGATTCGACCCCAAAGGCCAAAACTCTTCACGTGGACGAATCTGATATTGCCAAGGCCGAAGAAAGCAAGACAGTCAAAGACCAAAGACAAAGTCTGATCACATTCTTAGATGTGAGTTCACAATGCCAGATGACCGACCACCATATCGACAAATAGACCGGTGCATTTGCTTCTTTCAGTGCGAGGAGGCGAGAATTTTGGCCGGGCAAATTGAGCCTGCGCCTGCTCAGGATGCACTGAGCATCCCACAGTTCCTGGCCGAAAAGAACATCACCAGGCCGGAACAAGATTCGGACTCACCTGACCTGACTCCGTGTGATTGTGGGTCATGAAGTGTACTTGTTTTGAAGACGCGGACAATGACAAAGGACTCCTCCCAGGAGTTTGGATTTGAGATGTATCTTCTCGAACGCCAGACCTGGAATCTTTTGTGACATACCAACTTTGTATTGCAGATGTCTCTAAATCTAAAGTAAAAGAACAAGAAAGGACATACTGTACATTGAAGAGGAGCAAAATGTATTGAAATATCTTCATATCTTATCTTCATATCTTCAATAGTAATGCTGATAGTTCTGCTAAATTCCGACTGAATTAATGACATATTGATTAGGTTTTTAAATGTACTAAAGTTATTGAAAAAAGGCAGTTTCACTGTCCACTCAACTTAGTTTAGAAAATCAGGAGCTCATCGCCATTAGGCCAATTTTGGTAAAACTGAAATTATTTCATTATTACTGTTACACTTTTATTTGTCATTTTATAAACATGCTGTAAGCTCAGCCACCAAAATGCTCAGAGTTTTTTTTTTTACTGAAATGGTGAGGGTCTTCCATCATAAATCTGTGCAAGCAATTTTCGAAAGTGATTTTCATTTGATCATTCTTCGGGTGTAAAATACATGATCACCGATAAAATAAAACTACTTAGGAGCACAATGAGCAGTCTGGAGCTTGCTGAAGATGAACCGACTTGCATGATTTCTTTTTTTATTTATCTTGGTGTAAAAAATAAGGATATCATTCCAAGCGCCTCGGAGGTGAGTCTCATCAAATGAAGACGAAACACAGTTGAGTTTATGTGTACAGTCCATTCTTGAGAGTGACTTACAGTTTCTTCAGGTGTATTGTATAGCAGCCAGGACAAACTTATGGCATTATACACACACAAAAAGGAAAAATCAAGTGTGTGTGTGTGTGTGTGTGTGTGCATGTGCATGTGATTAAATTAATCTGGTGTGAGAACTTTGGCGATATCTACTTCAATGGATAATAGCAACCTGGGGCTATTGGATCAATTTTTGCAAGGAAGGAAGGCTATGCCAAAGAATGTAATTGGGAGGGTCCTCTTTTATTTTTTTTTTGCATTGCAATTAAATCTGGTTCCACTTCTTACACATGTGCAAAACACATTTCCCCTAAACAAGGCTAAGGGATGAAAGAAAGTACGGCAAGGAGAAAATTAGTACATTGAACATGTCTTTCAGACACGCTTGTGTATTGTTTCGTTTGCATTAATCATCAAAGACAATGCAGAGTTTTGATTACACCGACAGTTCAAATAATGTAGTTATATCTACATTAATGTTAGATTATCACTCAAATATTTTGTTTTATACTTTTTGATCCAGGGCGGCCCGGTAGTCCAGTGGTTAGCACGTCGGCGTCACAGTGCAGAGGTACCGGGTTCGATCCCAGCTCCGGCCTCCCTGTGTGGAGTTTGCATGTTCTCCCCGGGCTTGCGTGGGTTTTCTCCGGGTGCTCCGGATTCCTCCCACATTCCAAAAACATGCATGGCAGGCTCGTTGGGCACTCGACATTGTCCCTAGGTGTGACCCGTGAGCGCGGATGGTTGTTCGTCTCTGTGTGCCCTGCGATTGGCTGGCGACCAATTCAGGGTGTCCCCCGCCTACTGCCCGAAGACTGCTGGGATAGGCTCCAGCACCCCCCGCGACCCTAGTGAGGATCAAGCGGTTCGGAAAATGGATGGATGTATACTTTTTGATCCAGCTCCTGTATTGGATTTCAATGGATTTTGTCAATGTGTTTTATTTCTGGTAGCTGCGTGTACAATATGTGTTACATAATGTGTTACATTTAATCATCCATCCTTCCATCCATCCATCCATTTTGTAGCTTGGTGATTACCAATCCCAACCAATGTGCCGTGAGAAATCATCCGGTGAGCGACGGGAAATTATCCAGTGTCAATTATATGGGTGAAAAATTACTTCTTTTCTGTTAAAAACATGTTTTGTTCATTCATCTATGGGGCGGCCCGGTGGACCAGTGGTTAGTACGTCGACCTCACAGTGCAGAGGCCGTTGGTTCGATCTGGACTCCGGCCTTGCAGTGCGGAGTTTGCTTGTTTTCCCTGGGCCTGCGTGGGTTTTCTTCGGGTACTCCGGTTTCCTCCCACATTCCAAAAACATGCATAGCAGGCTGATTGAACACTCGACATTGTCCCTAGGTGTGACCCGTGAGCGCGGATGGTTGTTTGTCTCTGCATGCCCTGCGATTGGCTGGCAACCGGTTCAGGGTGTCCCCCGCCTATTGCCCGAAGACAGCTGGGGTCGGCTCCGGCACCCCCCGTGACCCTTTGAGGATAAAGTGGATCGGACAATGAATGAATGATGCGGCGGCCCGGTAGTCCAGTGGTTAGCACGACGGCTTCACAGTGCTGAGGTACTGGGTTCAAATCCAGCTCCGGCCTCCCTGTGTGGAGTTTGCATGTTCTCCCCGGGCCTGCGTGGGTTTTCTCCGGGTGCTCCGGTTTCCTCCCACGTTCCAAAAACATGCATGGCAGGCTGATTGTGCACTCTAGATTGTCCCTAGGTGTGAGTGTGAGCGTGGATGGTTGTTCGTCTCTGTGTGCCCTGCGATTGGCTGGCAACCAATTCAGGGTGTCCCCCGCCTACTGCCCGAAGACAGCTGGGATAGGCTCCAGCACCCCCCGCGACCCTTGTGAGGATAAAGCGGTTCGGAAAATGGATGGATGGATGGATGAATGATGCCTGAGCCGCAGCCTTTCCCATCAGACTTCAGGGTGAGAGGCGGGAGTATTCTAGATTGGTCACGAGTCAATTAAAGCATGTGGAGAACATGAGAAATACACCCAGATGAGATTCAAACCCACAACTTTTAACTGTGGGGTAGACATGCTCACCACCTTGCTGCCATCTGGGACACCAAGTCTAAAATCTACAACTTGACAAGGTCTTAAAGTGGCTTGCTGTGTGTTTCATACATGACCGGAATTATAAGTTAAGATAGTCACAGTAGAACATGTTTTTCTCCTAAAAAAATATATTAAAAAAAAAAAGATCAAATCAGTTCTCTCTGTGTTTCATGTGATGTTTCATGCCTCAGCATGTTTAATTGAAGTATTGATACTTAAGTACGAATAAAGACAATCACTGGGTTTTTTTCAGCTACAGCCTGCAAAACACAAAACATAGCTTCACAAACTGCTCTGTTTTGGAACAGTTGTTTCAAAATGAATTAAGTGATGTTTTGTTCTGCACTCTTCCCCTTCCCATTCACTCTCGTGTTGCACTGACTCTGGGGCATTGATAATGTGTTGGAAAAGTGACGGCACCTCCCCTAAAAAGAGTCCTGTGCATATTGGTTTTGTTGGAAATGATTAAAAGGGGATTTGTGCTGGAGGAGGTTTTGGGGCTGTTATCACAGTGTTTGATTTATCACCTCAAGCTTGTGCGGTGGGGTCCCTGTTGCTGCTGTGATGCAATCATAAATCCCATGTGGAGCTGCAACCTTCAAGGTAAAAAGTAAAGTACACTTACATTTCTTAGAAAGGCAGTATTGTATTATATTACGATGTGATGGCACACCCTCAAACGTGCAGTCGCCTGAATAAGTGCAGCACAGTGTGAGTGCACACCAAATCCTGGTACAGGTCAAGTTGCTCAGCAGAAGCAGGCAAAAGCAAAAGAGAAACGCTTTCCATGACTTCCAAAACTTTTAAACATTTCAAGCTTGCTGGAGTGCTTAATTTGAGTGTGTAGAAAGTTTGCACAACAAGCACACCCTTGTATGAGTTCACTTTTGGAGGCCTGACATAAACTGGTCAAATCTGCGAGATGTACTGCAACCCAACCCTGAACTTTGATTCTAAATATTTTGAGTTATTTATTTTTCACCAAATTGAATTCAATGGCCAAAATGATGTCACACTGACTGAAAAAGTTATTCTCCAACATTGTCACAAATCACAATGGATGGAAATCAAAAACCGCTTCGTGTTGAGGAACGGTTGTCAGCGCTTCAATTCCTTGCCATCATTTTTGCAAAGATTTCCTAATGAATTCCGGATGGGACAAGTGTCGTCATCACGCACATTGCGTAGCACAACCTGCATAGTGTTTGTTCATCCTCCTCCTTTCATTGATAAATAATTGAATTGCTAAACAGAACCAAAATAGATTTGGAGTCGTAAATATCTGATCTGTTCTCATCCCTACAAATTACACAGTAAACTTTGAAGACATATTCAGATGTTAAAAGTTTCGGTCATTTACAGTGTTTCAAAGAGAACACCTGAAACAAAGTATGAGGGAATTTGATAACTGGCCATGCTTACTAAAGGGGAGGTCAAGTGAAAAATGTTCCTTGCAACAGAATGTCCTAGCCTATTTTAGCCGGAGCCATTTGACACTTGCTGTCAACTGACATGAAGTGATGAAAACATTTTGGATATAAAGAAAATAGAGAGAGAGTGGACAAATATTATATGTTGCTTGTTTTGATTAGAGTCCAACTGAAAGACAGCTTGCTGACGATAATGAGTTTGTATACTGTGCAGGGGCAGAGGCTCAATAATGGCTTGGTGTGAGTCTGATGATGCTGGCAGATGTATGTAGAGGATGTGTCAGTTCGTTGGGTTTGGCATCGACTTGCAGAGGACAGAGAAGCCAACCACCAATATATATATATATATATATAGTATATATATATATATATATATATATATATATATATAGTATATATATATATATATATATATATATATATATATATCCATCCATCCATCCATTTTCCCGAACCGCTTTATCCTCACTAGGGTCGCGGGGGGTGCTTGAGCCTATCCCAGCCGTCTTCGGGCAGTAGGCGGGGGACACCCTGAATTGGTTGCCAGCCAATCGCAGGGCACACAGAGACGAACAACCATCCACTCTCACACTCATACCTAGGGACAATTTAGAGTGTTTAATCAGCCTGCCATGCATGTTTTTGGAATGTGGGAGGAAACCGGAGTACCCGGAGAAAACCCACGCAGGCCCGGGGAGAACATGCAAACTCCACACAGGGAGGCCGGAGCTGGAATTGAACCCGGTACCTCTGCACTGTGAAGCCGACGTGCTAACCACTGGCCTACCGGGCCGCCCATATATATATATATAAAAATATGTATATACATATATATATATACTTTTTTTAAAAAAAATTATTTTAGTGGCATTCCATTGCAGCCATTGCACCGTACTCGTAAGGATGCTTTGGTTATGCAACAGTCGACAAGTGAATGTCTTTCCACAGGGAGATTCAATGTGCACCCTCGTGCCCATGTCTTGGAAGGATTTAAATGTCTTCTTCCTTACTAATGGCATACTAGAACAATGTTAATCTTTCATATACATGAGTAGCTATATGACAAGAAAAGAAACATTGGCTTTCCTGGCATAGCTGCTTATTGGGGTTAAACTCCATCCATCCATTTTCCGAACCGCTTGATCCTCACTAGGGTCGCGGGGGGTGCTGGAGCCTATCCCAGCTGTCTTCGGGCAGTAGGCGGGGGACACCCTGAATTGGTTGCCAGCCAATCGCAGGGCACACAGAGACGAACAACCATCCACGCAGCGAGTGCCCAACGAGCCTGCCATGCATGTTTTTGGAATGTGGGAGGAAACCGGAGCACCCGGAGAAAACCCACGCAAGCCCGGGGAGAACATGTAATCGATCGAACCCGTACCTCTGTACCTCTGCACTGTGAAGCCGACGTGCTAACCACTGGAACCACTACCGGGCCCGCCTACCGGGCCGCCTGGGTTAAGTAAATGCAGCGACAAGGACTTATGTTGTAATCGATGTTATTTATTGAAGTATTTGGGGTCATTTACCATCATATATCTAGGATGATGTTGAAGGTATGGCTGTTCAATTTAATGCATGGGCCATTACGCATTTAGGAAATTAAAACAGAGCTTTCAGAGTTAAAGGCCATCAACTAATTGTTTGCGGAACATGGCTCATTTTTCATGTTGCCAACCTTCTGGGATAAGAATGAGAAAGTTTTAATGTTCTTTGTGTGTATGCAGGTTTGTAGACAAGCATCAAGGCTAAGCTTCTAAATCCACACAATGACAGCACCCGATGAAGTCTCAGTAAACAGAGAAGCAGGCCTCATTATCACTCATGTGTGCTTTTGGATTTTCTTCACTTGCTCTCTAAGCTCTCTGCTGTTCCTCTGTCAATATTCATGCGACACAGCGCAGTGTGAATGTTCATTTACATCCCCAGTTCAGAAGTTCTGAATACAAAGCTTTATATTTGTTAAAGGGAGACCTTGTTTGAAGGTCCCGAATTGCTCAGTGCATACCTGATGCAGAAAATATACAGTGTATGAAGACACACACACTTTCTCTCTCGCTATCCTTTTTATGGCATGTATAAAATAACCACCAACTAGTATCATCACCGCCTCCAATGACTTAAGCTTCAATCTCCATCCCTCTCATTAATCACCACTGGGATATGTGGATACAGTCAACACTCCCAGTCATTAGACAGTGTAAACAGCACACAGGGAATGGCAAATGAGCATAGGAAAAGATTTTGAAAAGTGGCAGTGAACCTATTTCATTACTACATTAGCCGCCTGTACGGACGTTTCCAACAAATCATCCCGGCTGTAGGTCTAATTTGTACAAAGACAACAACTTAAGTCAGATATCGAGCGAGTGAATTGTCAGCGAAACAAGGGCAATTGCACTCCATTGTGATTTAGGCGGCTCAGTGCTAATAACGGTTGTCAGATTAGTGACTCGTCACTGTCTTTTCTGTTTTTAACCCAGCAAACAAAGAGTTTGGAACATTGCATTTGATAGATTATTTCATTGTGCTCGCCACCAAGGAAGTGTCCTGCACCCATGTAAAATGGTCCGATGCCTAACAGGTTAATCTTGTTCTTTGTTTTTGTACTCGACTTTAAAAGGTGATATGTCAAGCCAACCATTTCACAAAATATCCTTCTAAACACAACATATATAAAATATATACATAAGATGGTGTTATACATATCTAAGAAAGGATATATGTTGAGATGCATACCCACAGACGTTGAACTTCCGGTGCAGATTTTCAAAATCTAATTTCAGCCATTTGTTTTTGAAGGTAAAGCAAGATGTGTTTGAACACACTTGACAATTAAGTGTTTTGGGTTCAGAGTTTGTGGTCTCATGACGGTTTAACCTATCTATATCGGCAATTGTGAGGTGCCAGCTATTCATGGATTGCAATCACTGTGGCAGGACTCGGTTCGTATGGATATCTATGTCTTGTATTTGTGTGACGTCATAGAGGGGGGAGGAGCCAGGTTGGGGAAGTATTGGCTTCGGTAGTTAGTCTGAGTGTGGAGCGTATGAGCGTGAGTTGTGGCTAACAGCAACTCCTATGGATGTGTGTGTTTATTGCGTGTTTTGTGTATTAAAAGGACAGTTTGCATCCGCGACTGCGTGCATCCTTCTTGCCGTTACTGAAGGGCATTACATTGGTGTCAGAAGTTTTGGATTCACCCGTTGCACGTCCATTTTTTTGCGTAAGGATGCTCGGCGACTCCGGTACTCGGCGGAAGGTAAAGGAGGAAGCCGTTCCGTGCGGCGATGCCGTAACCCGGTGGACGGTAAAGCAAGAAGCCGTGCCCTGCGTGATTGATATGCCTGAGTCGAGTTGCACCGAGCGCGGTCGTCATGAAGCTGGTGGTTCGCGCCAAAATGAGCGCGGGCCCGCCAAAACGGAGTGGCGCCATGACGTAGCGGCAGGTGCCGCCACCATCGGAATGGATGTAAACATGCATGGCGGCGCCCTTGGGCTCGCGTGGCCCTCCATGAAAGCTCTTAAATTCTCCGGAAAAGGAAGTTGGGAGGCTTATAGAGCACAGTTCGAGTTGGTGGCTGACGCAGCGCATTGGTCGGACAAGGTGAAAGCCGTGCAGTTAGCCCTTTCGCTGACGGAGGAGGCTACATCCTGTCTGCTTCTTCTGAGCCCCGGAGAGAGACTCAATTACAGCGCCCTGGTGGGTGCTTTGCAGAGGCGCTTTGGAGAGTTTAATTTGAGAGACTCTTTGCGCTGTGAGTTCAAGCAACGTGATCGACATCCCGGTGAGGCTCCGTTGTCTTGCTCATGAGATCGAAAGCCTGGGTCGGCGCGCATATGCAGCAATGCCGAATGAGATCCAAAATGAACTGATACGCGACCAGTTCATCCAAGCTCTCAGGCCGGATGAGCTGCGCCTGCACGTCCAGCTTGCCCACCCGGCAGCCCTGGGAGAGGCACTTGCTCTTGCTACAGAGAGGGAGATTGCAGCCAAGGGGGCGCTACAGACAGCAGCCTGCCCCGTTTTGGCCACCTCGTTGTCGGAAGGGGAGGAGCGAAGGCCAGCGTGGGTGGAGGAGCTGGTGTGCGCAATAAAGACCCGGCCAGCACAGAAGGAGGAAGGAAGCGGTCGACGTGCACGCCCTGCTGTCTGCTGGGGTTGTGGACAGCCAGGTCATCTGCTGCGGCGCTGTCCAAAGATGTTAGACCAGCAGGGAAACGGAAAAGGGTCCGTGTAGCCCCGACAACACGGACCCTTGCAGTTGTTGACCGGGAACTGCAACCTGCATTCGGAGAGAAAGCAATAATGGTGGGCTGGACGGACGTGGGGGACCCCAGTCATGTTCGCGTGCAGATTGGGGACGTTTCCTGTACAGCCCTGGTGGACACAGGGTCTTCAGCCACAATTGTGAGGCCTGACGTTGTTCCAGTGGGAACCGTCTTAACATCGACCTTTACAAAACTGAGGACCGTGACCGGTGAAACGGCCGAGATGAGAGGCAAAGGGACATTTTTGTTTGTCCTGGGGGGTTTGTCCACAACCCACTCAGCTTGGGTAGCTGACGTGAGTGACCCCTGTATTCTCGGACGGGACTTTTTAAAAGCTGCAAAATGTGTGGTGGACTTGGGAGCTGGGGTGCTCACCCTGCCGAGTGGTCAGCATGTAGGGCTGATCACGGCGTCTCCGGTGGTGGCCGTTAACAATGCAGACCCTGCGGCGGAGAACACAGATGTGCGGATGACCCTACCCAGCCTGACCAAGGCAGCAGCAGCGCTGACTCTTCGACAGTCGACGGTAGATCGGGTAGAGTCCGCTCGCCCTGTGATGGACTGCCCACTGGCGGGGCCAATGACATCCAGCCCAGCCACGTCAGTGGAGTTAACCCCGGGTCGGCCAGCAGAGAACCGGACTGGGGCTATCCGGTCCATTTGGGAGAAGAACTGCGACGGCTTGGATGTCGAGCAGCGGGAGCAGCTGTGGCAGGTACTGTGGGACTTCGAGAACATCTTTGCCCTCAGTGAGAATGAGGTGGGCCTCACTCACTTGGTTGAGCACCACATCGACACCGGTGACGCGCGACCAGTAAAGGTTCGGCCCCGACGCCTGCCTCTGGCCCGGCAGGAGGCCGCGGATCAGGAGATCCGTGCCATGCTCGAGGCAGGGATCATAGAGCCCTCCGACAGTCCGTGGGCGTCTGGCGTGGTCATGGTCCCCCGAAAAAAAGCACCAGACCACGGTTCTGTGTG
Organism: Hippocampus abdominalis; assembly: GCA_018466805.1. Taxonomy (NCBI): domain Eukaryota; kingdom Metazoa; phylum Chordata; class Actinopteri; order Syngnathiformes; family Syngnathidae; genus Hippocampus; species Hippocampus abdominalis. The sequence goes on along the minus strand of CM031701.1, from coordinate 7,958,033 downwards.
GACTACAGGCCGCTCAATAAGGTGACAAGAAAGGACTGCTACCCGCTCCCACGTATAGACGACACATTGGATCTGGTCTCAGGCTCCGCGTGGTTCTCATCACTCGACCTGCGCAGTGGCTACTGGCAAGTCCCCCTCACCACGGAGTCCAGACCCAAGACGGCATTCTGCACCACCCGAGGACACTGGCAGTTTAAGGTCATGAGTTTTGGACTATGCAATGCACCAGGAACATTTGAGCGTTTGATGGACACAGTGCTCTCAAACATTCCGAGGCAAAGGTGCGTGGTGTATTTGGATGATGTCCTCGTCCATGGTGGGTCTTTTCAGGCTGCAATTGAGTCTCTGAGACTGGTGCTGGGGAGAATTGCAGCAGCTGGGCTGAAACTGCACCCAGAAAAGTGCCACTTTATGCAGCGTGAGGTGGAGTTCCTCGGCCACCGAGTGAACAGTGAGGGCATCAGCACGTTGGAGGAGAAGGTCCGCACCATCAAAGACTGGCCAGTACCAAGGGACCAGAAGCAGTTGAAAAGCTTCTTGGGGCTGGCCTCGTACTACAGACGGTTCGTGAAGGGATTCTCGTGCATTGGGGCACCCTTGTTTCGCCTCCTTAAAGACAACCAACCCTTCCTCTGGATGCCGGATTGTCAGGAGGCGTTCTCCAGCCTAAAAAGAGCCCTCATGAACGCTCCTGTTCTCACCCCACCAGATCCAGCCTTGCCTTTTGTGCTGGACACGGACGCGAGTAATGTCGGCATGGGGGCGGTGTTGTCACAGGTGGGGCCGGAAGGTGAGCAAGTGGTGGCCTATTTCAGCCGCACTTTCAACAAGAGTGAACGACGCTACTGTGTTACCAGACGTGAACTGCTAGCAGTTGTTTTGGCTACACGCCATTTCAAGTATTACCTGTGTGGCGTGCCTTTCACCATCAGGACAGATCACGCTGCACTACAGTGGCTGATGTCGTTCAAGGAACCAGAAGGCCAAGTAGCACGGTGGCTGGAGGAGCTGCAGGCGTTTCACTTCACTGTGGTACATCGAGCTGGGGCTCAGCACGCCAATGCGGACGCCCTTTCCCGGCGGCCGTGTTCTGTTAGTGACTGCAGCTACTGCGACCGGCGGGATGCTAGGGAGTTGGAGCTGCGTGGTGAAGCGACTGCTGCTGGACCGTCATGCTGCACCTTGGAGGCTGTGGACATTGCAGAGTGGGCTGCCAAGCAGGATGAGGACCGTGATCTCAATCCTGTGCGACAGTGGGTCCAGAGTGGCACGAGGCCACCCTGGGAGGGTGTGATGGGACTCTCCGTTACCACCAAAGGCCTTTGGAGCAAGTTTGCTGTGTTACGCATGAAAGACGGCGTGTTGCAGCGTGCCTGGAAGGAACCAGCCACCGGGGAAGAGAGATGGCAGGTGGTAGTGCCCGGAGCTCTTAGAGAGATGGTGCTAAGAGCATGCCACGGGAGCACCGGCTCAGGACACTTTGGCAGCACCAAGACCCTCCGACGGCTGCGCCAAGGGTTCTATTGGGGTCAGCATCGACGGGACGTAGAGGATTTCTGCCGGCGCTGTGACGAGTGTGCAGCCTACAAGGGACCTCAAGACCAATCACATGCACCACTTCAGCAACAGAGGGTTGGGGCGCCCATGGAGAGGGTTGCTGTGGACATTATGGGCCCTTTTCCCGTGACGGACAGAGGGGAACCGTTACGTGCTTTGTGCGATGGACTATTTACAAAGTGGCCCGAGGCATACGCACTGCCAGACCAAGAGGCGGAGACAGTGGCCAATGCGCTACTGGAGGGCATGTTCTGCCGTTTGGGACTGCAGACATCCTCCACAGTGACCAAGGCAGAAATTTTGAGTCCAAAGTTTTTGCTGCTCTTTGTAAACGCCTTGACATGCAGAAAACACGCACCACCCCTTTGCATCCACAGAGCGATGGTCTTGTGGAACGATTCAACCGAACCATGCAGCAGCAGCTCGCCATCCTCACCTCCAAACACCAACGTGATTGGGACCAGCACATCCCGCTGGTACTGATGGCTTATCGTTCAGCGGTTCAAAGTTCCACAAGTTGTACTCCTGCTCTGCTGATGCTGGGCCGGGAAATTCGGACACCGGCAGAGATGGCGTTTGGAAGACCTCCCGGCGGCTCAGAGGACCAGCCGGGGCCGGAGTATGCCCGGAGACTGCAGGATCGGCTGGAGGCAGCGCACGCGTTCGCACGGGACCAGCTGGAGAAGGCCGGTGCACGTCAAAAGCGGAACTATGACGTGCGGAGCAAGGGGCGGAATTTCCAGATTGGGGAACTGGTTTGGGTGTATACACCTAAAAGAAAGAAAGGGCGCTGCCCCAAGCTAGACAGCCATTGGGATGGGCCATGTAGGGTACTTGAGCGGGTGGGGGAGGTAGTTTATCGGGTGGCAGTCCCCCCCAGGGGCAGAAAAGTTGCCCTACATCGGGACAGGTTGGCCCCCTACCGGGGAAATGGTGTTCCTGTATTTGAGGCGGGTCCGCTTCATCTGCCAGTTCAGAACAATTGGTGGATCCATGTTCCCCAGATCCCACCAATGTTGTCCCGAGTCAGCCAGCTGCAGACGGTATCGACTCAGAGCCGGGCCGACCACAGAGGCGGAGACGAAGACCACGACGGCTGGAGGACTTTTTTTGTTGACCCCTCGGGGCGAGGGTTTCATAAAGGGGAGGGCAGTGTAATATCTATGTCTTGTATTTGTGTGACGTCATAGAGGGGGGAGGAGCCAGGTTGGGGAAGTATTGGCTTCGGTAGTTAGTCTGAGTGTGGAGCGTATGAGCGTGAGTTGTGGCTAACAGCAACTCCTATGGATGTGTGTGTTTATTGCGTGTTTTGTGTATTAAAAGGACAGTTTGCATCCGCGACTGCGTGCATCCTTCTTGCCGTTACTGAAGGGCATTACAGTATGCTTCGCAAATAGTGGGGTTTACTGTAGTTCTTTTTGCGGTAAGAATGCATAAAATGATCTTGTTGTGAGAAAGACTACATGAGGAAAACAGACTGTAATTATTTTTGTACAAGAGACAGGTCAAATGGAAAATGGCCATGAGAGGAAAATATTGGTTTAGGCAAGCAAAAAAAAAAAAAAAAAGTGTAAATGTTATATTGACATTTATATTGACAGTTTTTGTCATTGACAGCACACGGGAAGCTCAACCAGACTATTTAAGTTGGAACGGTGTGACGCACTGCAAAATGAGCAGAGTACTCTGTGAAACAGTTCTCAGCCTCACCCAGGCTCCAATAAATGTTCACCCTCTACTCCGAATGTTTTATCCATATTCGGTGAAGATTGCATTCCCAGAGCAGAACGGTTACTTAATTGGATAGTTTTTCGGGTGTAATGCCAAAGTCCGGCATAAAATATGACAAATTGATGAGGTTGTACTGCAGCGGGGAAATCTGCCTCCAAAACGACACTTTGTCTCCTTCTACATTGTCAACTCCAACATGTATGCATTCCTGGTTATTTTTTGCTTTCATTTAAATGAAGAGGTTGTAAAACATGAGCTGTTTCCTAACAGTCAAGATTCTTTATAAAAGTCATATTACGTAAATTACTGGCGGTACACTGGAAAAACAGGACACCCCATAAAATGCTGAAAAAAAGGCCTTCTGTTTGAACATACTTCTGGGTAATTGAATCAAACACTTTGTGAAAAGAGCACTTGTGTCAGCCTGAAAGACAATTAAATGTGACAGACCCAAAGTTCAGGAACATTTTGTCCTTTTCTGCCTTTTGTCAATCGAAAGCCTCAGTTGAAAGCAGACCCATGGGGGTATTTATGGTAAATGTTGTCTTGAGGTGAAAGACAAACAAGTCATCTCCTTCAAAAGTATTGTTGCAGTGCTGAAGATAACATGTGACACCGTACGAGGGAACATGGGCTCATTAAAGCTTGGACAATCTCTGAGTCAAACGGCAATTTCTTGATTGACGGATGGCCATTGCGTGACTTTTTGATCTCGTTACCAGTGATGGGAAGCCACAAAGAGGGTGAAGAGGAAGGTGAAAGAGAAAAATAAAAGTACATTAGGATGGACAAAATGACATCATGCAAAGGTTGAAAGGCACTTCTTTAGTAACAAAATCTCAGAGAGTGCTTTTGAAATTTGTTGGATGCTCTTGGGTGACTCTGGCCTCCCGAGATGTGAAGGATTAGAGTTCAGACTACAGAGCGGATGATCCCCCCCCCCAATATGAAATGCAGAGAAACTATCCTAGGACATAGACATATGTTTTTAGCCTCCATAAACGGAATAAATACTGAGCAACATGCAGATCTCGCTCTTTGATTTTGACTTTTTAGACTCCCACATGGGAACATTATTAATGCACTTATGCGGGCTTCCATAACTAAAATTTTTCTCACTTGTTTGATATGAGTTAAAAGCGTCTGAAGAAGAAAACACATATTGTTTTATAGATTTGTAGTGATGTATGCACCCGTATTCTCACCAGAGTGCATTTTAGTTCATTGAACTACTTTAACAAGCAGTGTAATTCCACTACAACATTGTTTGGAATTGGAAACCCATTAAATTCAACAACGAAGAGGAACATCACACAATGAACAAAGAACCACGGTAGAGGACAGCCAGCATTTTCATGTCTATCCTCTTCATGCCAAGTAGACTAGTTGTTGATTAGACTACGGTAGCTTAAACCTGCCTGGTAACTGACGGAGGTCCAGCCCAGGATGTTACCCACCCCTAAAACCAAAGTCAGTTTGGACAGGCTTCATCTCACTAGAAACCCAGATGAGACGAGTGCTATAGAAAATGGATGGATAGATGGATGGATGGATGGATGGCTATACTTCTTCCTATACAGAGATACCAGAAAATGTTGTACCAGAAGGGTCTGAAATGAAAGGCCCCGGAAAGGCAAATTATTGCCGCAACTACATGCTCTCCAAGCAAATGCACAATGATGTCAGTGCCCACGTCTGGTGTGACACGAAGAATATTTTGACATTCCTTTCATTGCTTTATCCCCCCCCCTCCCCCCAGTCCACTCTTCTCCATTCACACAGGCATCAAAGGCATTACACACTACCTACGAGGGTGGAATATTGGTCAAACAACTTCCTGTGTCACAAAGCCAAATAAATTCCAGACAGTATTTAAAAAATTTTGAGTTTTTTTGTACATTATTTCTTTATTTTTTTAAATTTTAGATGTCTTGAACTTACGTATGCTTAGCTTCAGACTTTATTTCTAGCTCGGACCCAAAAGATAGCGTGTCAACCAATGAAAATGTGTAAAGTAAGAACATTTGCAGATGTTGAAGGAGAAGTAAAAATTGCTTTCAAAGCATCGATAATATACAGACAAACCTCGGTTTTCGTCCATAATCCGTTCCAGAAGGCTGTTCGAAAACCGAACTTGTTCTAAAACCGAAACCACGCTCTTTTTAAAATAAAAATGTTTACTGAACACGTCTGCTCAAAATGAAAAGCAACACGAGGAAGCGTCACTTCCTCGTGTAAGGAAGGCGAGAGGAGTCAAATGGTGCATTCAAGTGCGCTCAGTTTGTTCGAGAACCAAAATGTGTTCGTCATCTGAGGCATAAAAAAAATTGAAATTTTTGGTCGAAAACCGAATTGGTCGAAAACCGAGACGTTCGAAAACCGAGGTTTGACTGTATATTGACTGGTTACCCCAAATCTTTGCAAGTTTATAAAAGATCAATGTAGAAATGTGACCAATGAGGCAGTGACAGTAAACCTCTTACAAGGTTAAGGGAGCCAAATACTCTGCAATCCTTTCGTGATGAGCAGAAATGCCAGCCGAGTGCATGACAGTGGTTTCGACCACAAAAAATGAGACCAATGAAAAAACATGACTCCACACAACGCAAGCAACAGTTCCCAAACGATGTCTTTCAAATTATTCCAAACCATCGCACTCCCTTTGGTCTAGGCGGGACTTTGTTCAGCTATGGAGAGCGGCACCAGACCCGCTGACAGAGACCAAGTGTACGTTGCGATTAGGGATTCTGGTTTCATGTGGTAACTATAAAACTTGTGCCAAGTACCATAAACTATTTTGCACTATGTTTCACCCGCAGCATTTGCTGTGAAATGCTTCACAAGAGACAATTACAAACTTGTTACGGCTGTGTGCATAAGGGGGTTGTTAGAAGTCAGCTTGCATGATGGTTATATATTGTGATTATTTTCGACACCAGTGGGATGCCATGCAAACTGAGGAAAGTTGTGATGTCTGTCAAGAGTACAGTATAACATGATTTCAAGATGCAAAGCCTGGCATACAAACGTGAATAAACAGACTGCATTGCAGAAAGTGGTGCCATGTTGAAAGTGTTCCCTCCTCACTTGAGCTTCAATGCAACTCACGGAGTGTACAACAAGGTCACACAGGATAATCTAATCACTCACTTATCATATTTCCTGTCCAGAGGTTCATGCACAGATTATTGATTCCTGTGTGAAAAGCAGAACATCAATGTTTATACTGCCTGTTGACATTATCCTAAGTGCATTAAAGAACCAAATGACCTCTCACAAGGATGATATAATTGTTGTACATGTTACAGAGATGATTCACTGGGGCTAAACGTTTCCTGGCAGTGGTCTGCAGGTCCCAAACGCAAACAATGCTCATTATATTATCAGCCATTATTGGTCTTGAACTAATGCTTCAGTTCCACAATCGCTGAGTAAAAACTGGGGGAGTGAGGGTCATCTTTGTGACTTATGATGACAACTTCATCAAAATGATCTCTGTTTCAATGTGCGTCAAACAATGTCATATGGATGTCGGGCCAATGATTAACGTTCATTTTTTCAAGTAACGCACATGCGCACTAATTGGCGGTAGTCTTTTTGAATTGTATTGTATTGTGTTGATGTAAATCGACTGGACACAGTCGTGCTTTATCAAGTAGAGCAAGTGTAGTTAGCTTGAGAAGCATCATGAATTTCCACAGCATTGTGATCCTCCATTTTTGTTCCGGCTGGATTGGAATTGCACGTACCCGCGTGACTATTTTCAGCATTTACATTAAAACACCCATGCAGCCATTTTCAAAAACGTTCGTTTTGCGACTTGTTTTCAAATGGTTCATCAAAATGCCAGGCTCCAATTAGCATTGTCATGAAGAAATGAAATCTTATTTCACTTTCAGAAGGTTGCCTGGGTGTTAGCTTATCTGCTAACGCTAACATTTTTCAATCTCATCAGAATGGCACACTTCGACCAAGTGTTTTCCTTCAAAGAAATTTGAAAACACTGTCGGGTGATACTGTAGGTCAGTATTTTTATTTTTATTTACACACACTTTCAAACCTTACCGCCGTGTATCGAAAACACTCACCTTGTTCATTTTGAACGATGTCAAACATACTATACAGTATCTGAGGAAGCATAGGTCAAAACATCATATCAGTACATTCGTTATCTTCAATCTTGCAAACACACAGACTCTGATAAAGTGGAATGAGTTCACACTTTGTGGACCAACCCATTTGTTCACAAAAAGAGAAAGTGATCCCACACAATGAAGGTGATGTCAAGTTTGATGTTGCCCTATGACAGACGGACGAGTGCGCATGGCAATGCACAGACACACAGACACACGTGCACACACACACACACACTATTTCCATGATGAAGCAGATGCCCCGGACTGTGGGAGAGTGCAGAGCCATTGAGCTGCAGAGGCAGCCATGACACTTTTCTTTATTTTTTCCAGCTTGGTCAGTCCTGTTGTGGCCTGTGAAGCCGAGTCCCAAGGGCCTGGCGGTGAAATAGTAATACGGACCATCTGACACCTGTCAAAACAGTCCTGTTAGTTGAGCGTCAAGCCCTGTCAGTTTGGAGGAGAAATTGCTATGCAGCCTCTCAATTCCCCTCTTTTCTCAACTTCCCTCACTCTTCCTCGCTCCTCTTCCTCCAACCCACACTGGCTCCATCTGCATCACTTTCTTTTCACAATGTGATGTCACATTTTCTCTCCCTATTTCCGCCCATCTATCTCAATTTTCCATTTTTTTTCTCCACACTCTGACAACCATTTATCTTCATCTTTTTCATCCTTTGAATGAAGTCAAAATAAATTGTGACACTCACACATTTCACCTATTCATCTTCATCTCTTTTTCATCCCTTTTTTTGCCCAAGTCAAAATTAATGCCTTTCATGCTAAAACTGTGAATTTCAGCTCATATAATTGTCATCTCATATCATTTGCCACCCGAGGCGGGAAGCAATATAAAAGCATTGGCTTCCTTAATTTCACCACTTTTTAGGAACTCATATCCATCAAGCTTTGAACTATGATTTGATGTTGGGAACAAATCCAAACTTTTGTACGAGGTCTTAACTAACCTTGGAGATCTTGAAAGAAAAATCACAGAAATTGTTTCGATAATTTAAAATGTTCAAACTGAATTCATGCTTTCTGTATCCCCGTGTCTGCACGGTGCGAGGTGGTTTGAGTCACGTCACTATTGTCATCTATCCCTGTGCGCGAGGGTCCACCCAGACTGTGTGCAACACTGTTTTTGAGATCGCTGTCTCATGAAAACGAGTGACAACCGATCCCGCTAGTCTGCGGTTTTACAAAAGTCGAGTTTGTTACCGAAACCACAGTTGGAGTTGGGAGTTTGAATGAGGCAAGTGTCTTCTACTTGTGGAAGCCAAGCCCAGAATTTAATATACTTGTCAATGAATGCGCCAACCCCTGCATTTGGAGTTAAGTAGGCAAATAGATAATTTATTGATCCTAAAGGAAATTCTGCCTTGAATATTGTCAGAAAATGTTTATTCAATAGTTTCAAAAAACGTATCCCCTTTTTACACTGCTAGCTGTTTCTATCGATGAATTCAAGCCAAAGTTTCACCCAATGTGTGAAAGGGTGAGCGTGCATGTATGTGTTTAGTGCTTATGGTTTTCATATAACCTTCTCCCATTAGCGTCCACTTCTACTTTTCCATCAGCCAATCTTCTTGATTTGTACATTACTGCATGAAAAAAAAAAGAAAATGTACACACTTAAATGCTTTTGTAATAAGTGGTATTTTAAATCACAGCAAATGCATGAAATAATCATCCCCATGCACGCCCATATTTTTTCCCTTTAGTAATGTAAAATTGCTTTTGCCTCATGCTTTTCTTTACTCCGCCTCATATTGAATTTCACCTGACATTTCCCCCCGCCTGTATCGATCCGAAGGTGCATGAACAGACCAAAAGAGAGAATGCAACAATTACTGTATGTCCTGTCATGGTCTTTGTCAACTTAGCCCAATTCAATCGCTATCAGCCAAGCCTATCTATTTATATCAGGAATGGGCATCTGGTAGCCCATGTGCTGCATGTGGCCCTTACACACACACACACACACACACACACACACGATTGGCCCCTCTATGAATTTAAAAAAGAAGAAAAAAAATGTCATTTGCAGGCCACCTTTAAAATGGCATTTTTTTCCCATAAGAAGGTGTCACCTCTATGTGGTCCCCAAGTAGTGCCGATGAAGAATTGTGGCCCCCCCACCATCAATTAAAATGCTGAGCCCCGATTTACACCGTAAGTCTCTCTCATTTTCCCACGACAGAAAACGAAACCTTTTTTATGGGTGACGGTAATAGACTCCAAGCCTGTGGAGGCGGCACAAACCACTTACGCACAAAACGTTAATGTTGGCTCTAACAGATGCTTTTGAGTTCTATTTTTTACTTACTACAGATAGGGATAAATCTTTCGTAGGAGCTGCTGTGTATTTAGGACTGACCACAAAACTCTCTAGATTACAAATGATCCAACTGTCAACTGTGTAGTGAGGGTAAAGGTCACAAAACGTCTGACACAGTAGCGACCTGGCATAATTTTTCCACTTTAACACAATAGGGAAACCTGGTGCCAATGAGGACAAATATTTAACTTGCTTTCAGTCCGTATTATGCTCAAAAAGATATGCTTTTGAAGACATACTGACTCTTGGATCATATTTCATATTCCCACTCTTTCGACTGAATTGGCACAGTGGGGCTGCAAATAGAGGAACTGAAGGAACATGATTCCAATGTAGAATCATTAGTATGTGCAATAAATCTTACGCGACTGAATCAAATGTGCTTGGTGGGTTTTCAAATAGTCCTTCTAGGCCGGTGGTGACCAGAGCAGAGCAGGGCAAAGAAGAGTTTGCGGATAATGAATTTAAGCAAATTCAGTATTTGGACCAATTCCACCAAAGAAAAGTGCTACTATTATTGACCATATCTTGTTTGACCAAGACTGACTTTGAGAGAAATGTGATGGATGTCATTACTGATGATTACTCACTTGAGGCATTGCATATTGGAGGTTTTCTACCACAAATTGAAATGTTGCCTGAAGAAACAACAGAAGACTGCTTTTCCCTTGATTCCCTCCTCCTCTTCTTTTCCAGACGTTACACGATGAGTTACTCGAGACATACTACTACTGTCAATAAATATGGATGGATTACTAGATGTAAAGTTAGTGTTATGACAACATTTTCTGAAGAAATAAATGGACAGACCACTTGACATTGGATGATTTGTACAATAAGACATCATTATTCGTACAAACATGTTCACAAAATCAACAGAACCTTTCTTAACGTTCCTCTCAAACATGAGTTGACTTTGAGGAGTTATATTTACAATGAGTCAGTAATGGACCATCTATTTTGCACAGTATGCCCGCACGTGTATATCGCTTGAATTGTTGAGCAACAGTGATGCCGGTAACACGTTAGAAAGTAACTAAGTTACTCACGTGTTACTAAACAATGGCTGTTAGTGTGAGTAATGAATATTCTAACGTGTTACTACAGCTAATATATTGTTTAAAGTTACTCTTCAAAAACAATTCATTGATTTCGGAGAAAACAAAGACAGTAACATGCATAGCTGTAGGGAAGACAATAGCAGGCTGTTGCCGCTAGGCTGCACAAGTGTGTAACACGAGGCACGAGTTGTCAATCACCACACCAAATTCAGCCACACAACAAACATCTGGAACATAAAAGTAATAATGGGAACTAATTTGCATCTTCGACTGTGAAGGATTATGAGATGAGGTCATCGACACCCTGTTGTTTGGCGGGAGTGATGTCATTTGAGATGCAAGTTGTGTTTTCAGCACGTTGACGTTCTTGGATAATGATGGTCGCAAAGGTCTATTGTATTGCTTAATTTAAAATTGTGAGTGAATGGATAGATGGGGGCGGCCCGGTGGACCAGTGGTTAGCGTGTCGACCGCAGAGTGTAGACGTACCGGGTTCAATTCCACCCTGTGTGGAGTTTGCATGTTCTCCTCGGGCCTGCGTGGTTTTTCTCTGGGTACTCCGGTTTCCTCCCACATTCCAAAAACATGCATGGCAGGCTGATTGTGCACTCTAAATTGTCCCTAGGTATGAGTGTGAGCGTGGATGGTTGTTCGTCTCTGTGCGCCCTGCGATTGGCTGGCAACCAATTCAGGGTGTCCCCCGCCTACTGCCCGAAGACAGCTGGGATAGGCTCCGGCACCCCCCACAACCCTTGTGAGGATAAGCGCATCAGAAAATGGATTGATGGTTTGACTGATGGATACATACTTGTCTACAGTGTTGAAAAAGTATCATGAAATGACTCATTCCATATGTTTACAAAGTGTCATACTAACTAGACTGAAGCAGTGGGTCTTTGATTTAGTTTTGCTGAGAATACAAGGGGAGATAGGATGCAGGGACACAATATAACAATGTATGTTGTGACTGAATGACAATAAAGAATATCAGTTAAACAGAATCACACAAATAATTTAATCCAGTTAACCCCGATACCACGAAAGGGGGAACATTTCTGAGTGTGGCAAAATGCGCCTTCACGCAAGGGTTCGTCAGGTTTCATTCAAGGTTGCCAATATTGAATGAACCCTAATGAAAATGCAACATTCACAACCTTGGCAAATACTCACAATTGCTCACAGAACACTGGGATAGCGGGTTTAGTCTTGCTTTTTAGTCACAGGGGCACAACTACATAAATAAATGTCCTATGTTTATCTTCACATTAGTTGTTTTTTTTTTCTAAAATGGCTTGATCTGCACAATATTCATTCAGCTGTGGTCATACCACCCTGAGAGTGGGTTCACCTTAATATAACTTGGTCATAAGGTTATAAGAAGGGCAACTCTGATTTTATTGCACTGAGCTTCATAATTTGGGTTGACGATCAGCTTCAAATAAAGAATACAGAGATCACATCTCTTCACCACTCCCAGGAAGTTTCTGGAACCTTGGGCAAGTTGAGGAACAATAATATTTGAATGTAAATACAACCAGCGATTCAGTCACACTAGCTGTGAAAACCATAAAGATCCCTACATTTCCCAAACCTTACCTATTTTCTTCTGAACCACCTTCAACCAAATTATCAGCAAAGTATGCACATTTGGATTTGTTTAGATGAGGTCAGTAAAGTTAAAAAAAAAGTTACTTCTTTACTTTGGAAAGCAGGTCCCTTCGTTAGCAAGGAGTTGAAGCAGAGCATAATAAAGGAGGAGGATTTTTGCTCTGGAGACCTGCCAAACTTCAGTTGCCAACCATCATTGCTAATTAGGGGTCTGGAACTCTTTGGTCTATGCACCAGTGCTATGTTCCTTCCCGCCATCACAGCTCCTGCAAGCTCTAAAGTCACGGTGGGGTCTGAGGGTGGGTGGGAGAACTGTGCAGCAAAGGAGCAGGCTGTGGCAAACAGTGCGTTGCTGTTTTGAAGCAACTGAGCTTTAGCTTTTTATCTGCGCGACAAAAGGGTCTGGTGGTCACACAAATTAAGGGCCAATTAAGGCATTTTAAAAAACAGTGAGCTCAAAGATGACTCCAGAAAGTGCAGCACCCTGTAGAGTTAAATCATTTCAAAAAGAGGCGGGAGATTGATTGACCACGTTATTCTCTATTTTTCTGCATGAAGGACAGATAATTGGTTAGTTATTCCTCCGCAAGATCTCAACATAAGGCAATGCATTTTGTATTGGTGGGACAGATAGTTCAAATCAATATGGTACACTGTAGCTCAATCATCAAACCTGTAAAATGTGTGGACGAAAAACAAACAAACAAAAAACAAGAAGTGGTTGTACTTTATTACTTACAGCTTTGCAAATCACAGGCCAGTTGAACAATTTCTAGCATCAGGCTGCACTGGATGAAATGTATTTTGCTTAAGTAGAGACGTTGTGCTCCTTATAAACAATCAGAGCGAACAACTCTCATTAAGTCAATGATGCTGTCAGATGTTTTGGGATGGGCCTAACTGCTCCAAGGAGAAAGAGTTTTGGCTAATATAATGTGTGTGCCACTATCGTGCTTGACTTCATGTGGACTTGTTTACCGAAATGAAGCAATGCATTCAAAGAAGCCAGCCAGGTCTATGTGTATGCATTCACGCAAATGCAATTACATGCATGTCTAAAAGAGGTAATATTCCTTGTCTCTGCTCTATTCCTAGCAATACACCCATCTGTCCTCTCCTCTCACTCACTGGCTCTTCAGAAACTTATAAATAATCAAAATTAATCTGAAACTGATTCTGTTGAACATTATAGCTAGGCTTTTAATTCCATCTAGTGTTTTTTTTCTTTCTTTTCTTTTTTATTTCAACTTTTGTTAAAGTGGTTTGTTGTGAGGTGGCACATTTTACTTGACTGCTACGATTGTTGCCTTGTTCGCAGTAACACTTGTCAGGCTGAGACTGAAATGTGTCAGAATCATGCCACGACTTCTTCCTCTGTCACCAAGACAGCATATGTTGCACTTCACCTTCAGCAGATTCACCCTGGGGAAAACTATCCCTCAAATATGTGTGTGTGTGTGTGTGTGTGTGTATACAGTATATATATATATATATATATATATATATATATATATATATATATATATATATATATACACAGTACATACATACATACACACACACACACATTGCTGTTACATTAAATGTTTCGATTTCATGCGTGTGACTTCGCAAAGATTTTCATACTCGATAATCCTTTCACTTGACTCCTGCCACACCACAACAGGGTACAGGTAATATTTGATGCAGTGCGAGTCTGACCGCATGAGAGTTTGCGGAGAATGCTGCTGCCTTTGTGTTTGCAAACCTGCCTCGTGAACACACATTTTGCATGCTCCTCACACGCTTTCCACACTAAACCTCTGAACTAAACTTGAATTATGGCTTTAAAAGGAATAAATAAGAGACAATTATTGTGATTTATAGCTTAACATATAAATAATTCAAAGACTGTGATGAAAAATAGCAGAGAGGCTTCCTCAAACAGGTAACCTCTCACCCTGTGGTAATATTTTATTGATTGGAATTTCACCATGACTTCCTCGCCCAAACATAAATTAGCACCAGTTGATGTGCAGGCCTGATCCTGTTTGGGGGTGAAAATGACACATGCTTAGTAACAACAGGAACACAGGAGCCATCTGGAGTTGATACCGCCATCAACATTCAAGTGGCAATAGGGTGCATTGAAAACCTCTAAGCGTTACCACTTTGGTATTTATATTGACTTATGACATGCCTCACTCACTTGTCAGTGCTTCCCTGCGTCGGTGCGAAGAGAAGATCTGATAAGGTGACTCAGGACAAGAAACACAATCCTCTGTTTTACGCAGCCATCAACATTTGAGCAGGACAATCAATAAAGAAAACAGTTATTTCCAACTATATATTGATTGCCAGAAAATGAAGGCATCTTCAGTGGTAGGTCACTTTTAGGGCGCTGACATGAATTTGACCTCGGTCTTGTAATAAAGCTGTTAATGAGGACATCTCAGAGACAGGACATGTACACTCAGCTCACGTTATTTAGGCCTGAAAACTAGTTTAACTCACTTATTCAGCAACAACAAACTGTCAAACCAACGACAGCATGTAGATGTAGCTCATTGAGTCTTTGGTCACTATGTTGGACACCAAATGTAGTTATTTTTTCTGGGGCGTCAAAGGTAGCAAGTGGATCCTCCAGTATGTCCCCCCCAGCACACCCCCTGTCCGCCTTAATGTCTGCATCACATGCCTATCCATTTCATTGACAGCTCAGTGGCGTCAAGAGCTGGGGTGTGTGATATTGCTGACACAGAAGTGCTCCCCACCCACACACACACACACATGTATACACGCATTACACATTTTTGAAGTTCCAAGATGGCCCAGACGCACATCTGGAGGAGGGGGTCGGGTATGGGTGGCGGTGAGGGCAGAACCCGATCTGTGTCCACAGCTTGGGGGGTCGTAACGGGAAGGAGCAAGAGGAAGGTGGAACTTTCACTGCAGCAGATCCCTTCCATGTCCTGTCAGTGTGTGGCACATACTTTGGACATTAATATAGGACTGTATGTCGGAATGCACACTTGGTTTGGTTGCACTGGCTCTGCAAGGCCACAGATTGCATGTGGGTATGAAGTCAACACCAAGTTGTATGCGGAGGTGTGTCACTCTGTTTGTTTGTGCTTTCACCATGATTTAACTTCCGTGTTTCCTGTACAGCGTCTGGGGATGGTTATTTACTCTGGAGAGTAGCATTTGTCACTTAAGGGCACACTATTTTGGCAGAAAAATATATTGCGATACTTGTGCCAAGACTTCAGTCATTAACCTGTTGTTAAACTGAAATTAATCATTGTTAGTCTTTTGAACAAGTTCTCACAAATAACACATCTAGCAATGTATTTGGGGCACAGCCTCTGGTTGTGTACACGAGCTGTCCCTATTAAAATGAAATAACATGGAAGTAATCCGTTCCACCACCCCCCCAAAAAAAATTAAAAATAAAACAAGGAAGAGGTTTTTTTAAGTACTGTAAAAATATAGTACCATTGTATGAAACATGATTTAGGCAATGAAATGAGAAACACAGGTTTTGTAAACTATAATAGCTGGGACAAGCTGAAAATTGCAAAAACGAGTGCACCGCTGCGGGTGTTCCTTTATGGGGTGTGGCCTATTGGATGACATCGGGAGCTGAAGTTGAGTTGGCCAAACATGGCTTGTACCTAGAAAAATTCATAAGTTGGGGCACTTGTGATTCAAGGCACCGCCATGCATACCAACCGCCTTTCCCCTTAACAAAACGCATTTTTGGATAGGAGTTGATGTGAATATTCATGTGTGGGTGGTGGTGGAACCAGTAGGAGATCTTGTCAAGCCTCATCTATCCACATCATGGGGATGCTTCTGCAGCATGCGAGCATGACCCAATGATGACAATTGCAGATGGAGCTCAGCAGACATGGTCGATTTTGGCTTCTCCTGCTGCTCATCCTGCACTGAAAGGCCATTCACACAAATGCAAAGCCCTTGGAGAAAAGAAATGACAAATGTTTCCCCCTCACCTCTTCCTCTCAAGGGAAGTAGTGACAGGCTGAAGTGTTTAAGCTCGAGCTTCTCTCAAACAATGGTAACTTTTCATAGCGCGTCTCTCCAAGCCATTAAAAGTCACCAGAATGCTATTCCAGCTATTGTTCTCCTGGATGTTAAGTCACATCACTTTGAACAAAGCGTTCCTTTCGCCTCACTCAAACGACTTTTAAAGAAACGCATTGCCTTTGTCTCAACATTATTTTAAAAATATGACTGGCGATAATAACTTTGAACGCTGCAAGATTTATTGCGGACTTTACTATCGATCCTAAGTATACTAAGAACTTTCATTAAACAAACTCTTTTAGTTACAATGCTAGATAGGATTCGGCTGATCAACAGTGTAGTTTAGTATCCGTCTTTCTTTCTTGGCAGCTTTTGTCTTCCTCCTCTCGCTCTTTGGCACATTATGCTACTGGCATGCAATGGATAGTGATGACGAAATGAGATGGATCTTTAATAGATTTGTCTGGGACGGCACAATGGAGCTGCAATCTGTGTTAACATTATAACGTATCGATCGCCTTGACTCCATTTCCCAAGGTCCTGTCAGAGAGGAGCCATTACTCACAGCAGTCACGACACACACACACACTCACATGCACACACTGTGACAGTGTCTGACAACACTTTTCATGTTGATGTCAACTAAATAGGCCCTTTGTAACGTGTTCCTCCACAATTTGGTAGCCATTATATTCCTTCACCTGCTTCAACAGGTGCTTCTTGCGTGCAGCATTTGATGGATTCCTCCTTAAGCTGACTTCATGTATAAGCTTTTAGCCTGAATACCAGAAGTGGTTGGGGCTTTACTCGGGGAGATATTTAGAGAGGCGTGTAATAGTGAATCACATGGGCCCAGCATACCGGTCAGTCTTTGTATGAGTATGAGGAAAAGATCACAAAGAATTATGACGCAACCAGAAGCATTGAACATGCATCCAAGTTTTTTAGATTGATTTATCTAAAGATCTTGTGGAATACTGGAGCGAGTTATCATTATACGGTTTATTTATTCTGTGGCAAATATGACATTTATTTCACACAAACGTCACACTGAAAGCAATACAATAAGCTATAGAACAAGTGGTTGGTATTTAAAGTCACATTTTTAGCTCACAATGCAATAAGTTAAACCACCTGTTCCTCACAATGCAGCCTATGCAAAGTATTTTCTCCCTAAATTTGGGAATCTGTCCCCTGGTGTGTCTGGCCTCTTGCCCAAGTCCGGAACTGTGATCCAACAAATTGTAAGTACTGTGGAAAATGAATGTCCATCCATCCATCCATCTTCTACCGCTTATCCGAGGTCGGGTCGCGGGGGCAGCAGCTTTAGCAGGGAAGCCCAGACTTCCCTCTCCCCAGCCACTTTTCCAGCTCTTCCCGGGGGATCCCGAGGCGTTCCCAGGCCAGCTGGGTGAGTCTCTCCAGCTGTCCTGGGTCGTCCTCGGGGTCTCCTCCCATGGGATGCCCGGACTTTCTCCTTTGCCCGAGCCACCTCATATGTGGAGGAGAAGCCTCAAGCCCCTCCCGGATGAATTCTCACCTTATCTCTAAGGGAGAGCCCGGACACCCTGCGGAGAAAACTCATTTCTATCCGGTCTCGACGACCCACAGCTCGTGACTGGGGGTTGGAACAGATCGATAAATTGAGAGCTGCCCTTTGTTCCTTCTTTACCACGACGGACCGATTGTCAGCAGACGCTGACCGATCCGCCTGTCGACAAGACCCCATACTTAAACTCCTCCACTTGTGCCCGGAGATCCACCCTTTTCCGATTTGTGGCATCCTCAACCGCTTCACACTCGGCTGCGAAACGCTCCAGTGAGAGTTGGAGAGCAAGGAGCCAACAGTACCACATCATCTGCAAAAAGCAGAGATGCAATACTGAGGCTACCAAAAAGGACTCCTCAACGCTTCGGCTGCACCTAGAAATTCTGTCCATAAAGGTGAAGAATCGGCGACAAAGGAGCCTTGGCGGAGTCCGACCCTCACTGGGAACGATTCCGACTTATTGCCGGCAATCAACCAAACTCTGACATCGGCAGTATAGGGACCGAACAGCCCGTATCAAGGGGCTCGGTACCCCATACTCCCGAAGCACCCCCCACAGAACCCCCCGAGGGACACGGTCAAACGCCTTCTCCAAGTCCACAAAACACATGTGGACCGGTAATTCCCACATACCCTCGAGGACCCTGCTAAGGGTGTAGAGCTGGTCCACTGTTCCACGGCCGGGACGAAAACCACACTGCTCCTCCTCAATCTGAGGCTCCTTCCTGACGGACCCTCCTCTCCAACACCCCTGATCTTTACCAGGGAGGCTGAGGAGTGTGATCCCTCTGTAGTTGGAACACATCCGGTCCCCCTTTTTAAACAGAGGGACCACCACCCCGGTCTGCCAATCCAGAGGCACTCTCCCCGATGACCACGCGATGTTGCAGAGGCGTGTCAACCAGGACAGCCCTACAACATCCAGAGCCTTGAGGAACTCCGGGCGGATCTCATCCACCCCTGAGGCCTTGCCACCGAGGAGCTTTTTAACCACATCGGTGACTTCGACCACAGAGATTGGAGAGCCCACCTCAGAGTCCCCAGACTCTGCTTCCTCCAAGGAAGGCGTGCTGGTGGAGTTGAGGATACATTAAATGAATGTATTCCAGGTAAAGTATTTTTCAACATAGTGCTATATGACTTCTTTTGAAATATCCCAAAGAATGGTTTCTAGGTGATACTGGGCACATATTGTGGTTTGGTTGTCAGTGATACAAGAATAGTGCAGATGATTTGTGGCATCCTCATGGCGTTTTGAGCAAAATGGTAAATGTGTCCTGAAGTTCTAAAAAAGCCCGGATAATTATCCCAGTCATGTTACAAAGGGTTCGGGTTGCATTAATCATGAGCTAGGTTGACTTTTCACATTAAATCCTCATTTTATCTCCAGAATCAAACAATGTATAAGTGCAACTCTGACAATGGAAAGAATAAGAATAAGATTCCCCTTGATGGTCCTTTGAATAGAAATGACAAATTCAGCATCCAGTTTTAGTCTGCATACTTGGTCCATGGGAAAGAAAAGAAAAGAAAGAAAAGATGGGAAGATAACATCACAGAATGGACCTACATGAAACTCAACGAGGCAATGAGAGCTGCAGAAGACAGAGAAGGATGGAGAGAGCTGGTCAGCAGAGCGTCTGTGGTGCCCCAACGACTCTCTGGGGTTACGGGATAGACGACGAGACTTGGTCCATTGCAGGACTTTAAACAGCTACAGTCTGGTCCTCAATTCACTACTGGAGATTGGGCTTCTGCCACCACAAACTACTAGCTAATTTTGCATATGGAAACACCAGCACAAGAAGTAGTACATTGTTCAGTATCATTTGGTGGGCCATGGCTAATCGTTTTGCTTTCTTCACATTAAGATCCTTTAGTCCCGCACTGGGGAAATGCAGTCTTCAGCAAGAATTGGAGGGGGAAGGGGGGTGGGGTAAAAAGAAAAACAAAGTATTGCATGCACAAATAAATGTTCCAGAACAAAATAGACTTACACAGTACAGAATGCAAGATAAAAAAATACAAAATACAAAATATAAGGTGGCTTGCTATTTACTGTATGGATGGGTTGAGTCTTTTTTTTCTTTCATGGTGGATTAGCAGCCTACAGCAGTCGGTAAGAATGAGCGGCGATATCGCTCCTTCTTGGCAGCGCGGGTGTAGTAGTCTCTGGCTGAAGGAGCTGCCCAGTGCTGTCAGGGTGGGCTGGAGGGG
This sequence comes from Hippocampus abdominalis, assembly GCA_018466805.1. NCBI lineage: Eukaryota > Metazoa > Chordata > Actinopteri > Syngnathiformes > Syngnathidae > Hippocampus > Hippocampus abdominalis. The sequence continues at coordinate 7,937,810 of CM031701.1, read as the reverse complement.
GTGGGAGGGACTGCCCATACTTTTAGTTTTGATAGCATCCTCCTGCTGCCCAACTGTAAGGACTTCCTGACCAGTCGCTCCAGTCTGTTTCTGTCCCGGGCCGAGATGCTGCCTGACCAGCAGACAATGCCATAGTGGATGGCCGAGGCCACCACAGAGTCATAGAAGTTAGATCAGTGCATTGGTAAAGGTGAACCAACCTAACTTTATTTTCTAATTTCCTCTGGTGGATTAGTAGTAAGGATTTGGCATAAGGGATTTGTACTGTAAATACATTTTAACTGTAAGGACTTTGGAACCAAGGTGTCAGTAAGGACTTTGGAACCAAGGTGTTATGGTGCGAGTCCCGCTGTGGACAAGGCTAGTCTGCTTACTGACTGCTATCATGACACCCTTGAGCAAGGCACTTAACCCACCAAAAGCCTATCCCAGCTGACTTCGGGCAACAGGTGGACCACACCGTGAACTGGTTGCCAGCCAATCCCAGTGCTCACATTGAGACGAACAATCATATACCACCACATCCATACCGTCACTGAGCGGGAACAGAACCCACGCTGCCCGCACACCAGTCAGGCGAGTGTATCACTACACCACCAGCAACGCAACATTATAATAAGTATATTGTTTATAAAATAAAATAAAAAAGAATAACATGTCCACACATACGTGGCAATTTTACTTTGTATCTTGTTGTGAATTACTTTTGCTTCTCTTTTGATTAATTCTTGACAACACATACGGAACATGAGTGTCCTCAGCATGTGAACCGCATAAACCTGTTACACATTTTTTGAGGTGGTCAGCAAGCAACTTGTGCCAATGGCAGTATCCTGTAGCCCTGTTTTAGCTAAGTCTAAGAGTGTATGACAGACAAGAGAGTGTGGTCTGGCCGGGCTGTACATTTCTCTCATGTTTCTGGGGTAGAGCTGACAGGTTTGAAATGTCTAAAAACAGTTTACTTCACAGGGCCTTCCAGACCTGTATCCACTGTAGTGGATTTTCTTGGCTTTTAAGAAGATGTGATTGTTGCCCAGAGACAGGCCTGACCTTGTATGAAAGCCAAACAAGTGAATGTCCACAGAAAAAAAAAAATACAAGACGGTACCACATGCTGGAACAAAACAAGGGTTCCCAAACCCTGGTCCTTGGATCCGTCCATTTCATTTGGGACCTTGCCACAAAGAAAAATATTGGTTGTTAATTTCGCGCTTGCCAACAACTGCTCTTGACAGGAATGTTTTTAATGAGTTTTTGAGAGCCAACACTTCAAAAAAATATGTATGACCTTGAGTGCAGACATCATTCTTAGATGCAGACCAGACTGATGAAGCTAAAAAAAAACTTTGTATTGAGGAATAAATGATTCTGCAAGGACATTGTGAACTTTATAGAGAGGCTGTGGTAAAAAAAGGCAGCAGAAGTCTCTTTTTCGTCTCGCACCATAACAAAATTTCCGGAAATAGAAGAGTACTTTCAAGCGCAGTATTTACAGAGGATGAAGGGGTAATCAAGCGATGCAATTCGGGTGGACGAATCTACTGATGTTGACAACAAGGCGATATTGCTTGTTTTTGTGTGACATACTTTTCAAAAGGATGTGCATGAGGATGTCTTATGTACACTATTGTTGCCAAGCAACACCAAGTCATCTGCGAAGACAGGTTTCGTGTCTGGCTGCCCGAATCAAGGGGATTGCTTCGGAATGTGAATCTACACATTGTCATCAATAGGGAGACACTGGTGAGCTGAAAACTGCCAACTGAGCCAAACCGTGTTTTCCTGTTTGAGGAGCACTATACAGCCATAGATTCTGACCATAGACACCTGTTTTGTACACATGTTCGATGGCTTTCAAGTGAGAGTTTTTTGGAGGTATGTGAGCCCATGCAGAGATTTCTTCTAAAAAAAACTAGCCACTGGCAGTCTTTCAGCTACACTGATCAGGCCTTGAAATTTGCTTACTTGTGTGACATTTTTAACCTGCTCATCCAACGCAGTCTTGCACTTCAAGGTCAAGTTCTCAGATAAGATTAATGCTTTAAAAACCAAATTGGCATTCGGGAGACAGAAAGTGACAGGATTTTTTAATATGCTTCACACAGCAGCAGGAATTACAGAACAGACTGAAGTTCTTCATTCGCCGAGATGGTCTGTGACCTCCAGTCAATGCTTTCAACCCAATTTTGACCATTACTTCCCAATCGCTAGACTAGTAAGATCTGTAACTCCTATTTTAACAAGCCTGGTGAATCCACTTCATCTCTACTTGCAAAGGTTGCTCGAGGCTGCAAATGATGGTGACCAATGAACCGTTTCCACCCTCGTCTTTGCGAGGCAGGGTTTTTTGCAGTGACATCCACCAAGACAATACTATGGAGAAGATTGGAAATATGGAACACAATTCGAGTATCACTGTCATCACCTTCAGATGGAACCATCTAGTTGCAGGGAAATAAATCCACGGCAGCCATTTGAGTGAGTTTAAAAATCCTATATATCTAATATAACTGATCAGGTCATTGAAAAGTTGAATGGAATGGTCACAGAAACAAACATGCTTGGGGACTACTTACATATAGCACTGTAAATATATATAATCATATTTTTTATAGATCCAACTTAAAAACCTACATTACTTTTTACTTCTGCCTCCAGCAAGCAGCAGTGGATTCATCATGTCTGGCGTATCCTATTGACTTGACCTTTTCGGTGTCACTCCATGTGGTGACCTGCTGATGACTAGTGAGCAGAGAAATCCAGGGTCAGGGAAGACGCCGTCTCTTCCCCGCCACCGTGACAGTGAAAGGATGTCTATAATCTTCCAACCGAAACCTGTCTTTTCTTTTCGATAAATTCCCCATGTTGAATGCTGGATGAGTAGAGATACTTAAATATCCATTTTCCAGATGGTCACGCGTCATTTGTAGGTTATCCATCTTCTGTTCTCTTCAAGGAAAGTCTTAACATTTAAACCCTTCAACATAAAAAAAATAATGTCACTGTCGGTTTGGCCTTTTTATTTATAATTATAAATTATAACAATATGTTGTTAAAAACTAAATCAACATTGCCATAAGGTTGAATTGTCGCCTGAATTGTCGCCTGTAACATCTATCTTAATAATTAAAATATTAGTGTCCCATCTGAAGCGGTGCATCTCATGTTGTACAGTCAAACCTCGGTTATCGAACGTCTCTGTTGTCGACCAAATCGGTTTTTGACCCAAAATTTCGAGTTTTTTATGCTTCGGATTACGACCGAAATTCGGTTCTCGAACAAACTGAGCACACTTAAATGCACCATTTGACTGCTCTCGCCTTCCTTACACGAGGAAGTGACGCTTCCTCAGGTAGACGAGGAAATGACACTTCCTCGTGTCACTTTCCATTGTGAGCAGACGTGTTAAACATTCTTTTTATTTTTAAAAAGAGCGTGGTTTCGGTTTTCAAACAATTCGGTTTTCGATCAGCCTTCTGGAACGGATTATGGACGAAAACCGAGGTTTGACTGTATTAGTTATCCTTAATTTTTGACCTCATTGACTACAAGTAACTGAATAAAAAAAAAAAATGGTCACCTATGAATACTGTGTTTGCCCAAATGTCTGATCAATTTCTGTATCAATTTACCTGAAGAACGTGCTCTGTTGCACATTTCTCATAGAACAGGACTGCTGCAAAGGTTAATCGCTGTTGACACAGCTATTGGCCCCAATTGCCAAAATTCCATGACCAACTAAGTCATGTTGATTACTTGGCCAAGAAACAACACATTCAAATAAGTGTGGATACAGGAAGTTGTGGGAAATTTCAAAAACCCAGATAAAGACAAGAGCGTTCATGGCTTAGCAGGCGGTACCACCAATGTGATGTTTAGCTCCACCCGCTCCTCATGAATTTGAACCCCATGTACAACTTTGACTGGTACACCGACAAAACAATGGAAACACCCAAAAAATGTCGACTCTGTCAAACTGAACCAAAATGTAATTGGACTGTATTGTACAGTACACTACCTATCCAATCCATCACCCTCGCTGATCTTCCAAAGGAAGCTGCTATTGTCCTTGAACTTGGAGGGGGTGGGTGTCTCAAGAAATTAATTTGTTGTCTGATTTCCAAGCCGCCCAGTCAATGGCCTTGACCCTGGATGATCTGTGGTGAATTTTAATCAGTGGTAAAGCTGGCGTTAAATAATGGTGTGGCTTTGTATGTGTGTGGCAAAAATGTCTGCCAAGACATGAAGGACAGTTAGTGACTGCTCTCCATCCTTATGCTGCCATCTCTGACTGGATCATAAGAAACGTGTGTGTGTGTGTGTGTGTGTACACGCACCCCTTTAAGGTTAAGGATGTATTAGAGGGAGAGTGATTTTTTTTTTTTAAATGGATTCAAATGTGTTATGGTGTGGAATCCCCCTAGAGAAGGAAATTATGAAGAAACTCCTATGCATTGTCCCTGCAGAAGTGCATACATTCTTAGACGTTATCCTGATTCCAGATGCCGTGTGAGTTTCTATATGCACTCATTGCCCATCAGAGCACTTTTTCATGAATACAGCAAATAAAACCTCAAAATAAAATGTTCATTACCGAGTGTCCATTAAATGATTTGATGGCTAGAAAGCTCATTTCATTATTTTGAATGTTCTTCATTCCCTTTGATGTCTTTGTCCACAGTGGTTATGACAATCAGCAACCCTGCATTCTTCCATTGAGAGGTTGCATGAAGAATATAAAATGTGTATATTTTACGCAATGTATTGAATAACTATATTTGGAGTACTATAGCGTGTTTCATAATTTGTCATGGCATGCATGAATACTGGTCGTCGAATCAACCAGAAGCCATCCGATTTTAGTGCAAACAGTTTCATCCCCATTTGAGTATGATCAGTTTAATACATTATTAGATCTTGCTGATTTTCATTTTGCCTGACTGTTGTGCCACGTGAATCTCCTTGACAACAGCTCACAGACAAGGAATTTTTTTGTGATACTGTATGTTCTTTCCCTCTGTGTCCCCGTTGATTTTATTATCTCGAGTCCACTTGAAACTTCAAGCACCATTGCTGAGTTACTTCCAATATTTCCCACCTTTAACCTTTCATCAGCGGGGGCTGTTTACAGAGCATAGATTTTGTTGTTTGTTGTGCTATGCGTTACTTGATATGAGAACAGCACTTTGAAAACATTGAAAAACTGGTGCAAAAATGATGTCCTTTAAACTAGACCGCTATCATTTCATCAAAAGCATGTCAAACTGTAGTACATATTCATATGAGAAGTACTCACTTGTGGCAATGATCGCTACGTCACAACTGAAACGATGAGAGCGGACCACAGGGCTGCTGTACTGTTTAGAATAAGAGGCTGGAAGAAACAGGTGATGTCTAGTCAAGATATTTGTAGGTGTGGTTAACACACTTAGGACCCTGGCATGACTCATTCCTCCCCAACTCTTAAGTACTGAGTGCTGGTATTTCATCAGTGGCTATTCGGCACAGTTGTGCATTATTTAGTAAGAATAACTGCCAATTTTTACCACTACGGTAAAATATGCATCTTCTGTGAAGTGTTATGCGTTCTACCTAGCCACAACCTCTCTTGCTGCCTCACCGACCTGTAGACACACGGTGTGGCCATCCAATCATCATCACTCCATGCACAGACCTGACACTTTGGGGAAACTTAACTGTTTGTTCAATGCAACTGCACACATTATTTAAAACTGTCGCTCACACTACAGACAAACTGTATGTGAACACAGACACTTGAGCACATACTGTGAGAATGTACTATTTGAGTGACAGATAAGAATCGAGCGGTGCATGTTTCCAGCCTATTCAGCAGACACACCCACAGCGTGTGACAGCTGAGGGAATGTCTCACTTTTTCATTTTGAAGCCCGATTTCATATGCTTGCCGATTTGCTTTTTTCATTCAAATTTGTCAGGCTTCTTCTCTCTTCTCTGTGATGTGTCAAATTTATAAAACTTTTTTTTTCCACTTTCCAAGGTTCTTAAAATGGTTACAATTATTTTTAAGAGCCCATTTGCTTTTCCTTGATTTCACGAACTTCACTTGACTTGAGAAAGTATACCGCAAGTAAGTTATGTCGGGAATGAAAATGCCAGCATGTTAATTGGGCAAATTAACAAATTAAGCTTGCAAAAGGTATGGAAACACCTGATAAATTATCCCTCCTTAGTTCCAACATACACCACGCTTTTGCTTTTTCCATCCATTCACTTTAGCCTCCACCCCCGAAACACTCCATCGGGGTTGTGCTTGAGTGAAGCATTATAATAGCTCAAGGAAATGGCCCTTCTTGAGAAACTTTCAGGGAGCTGTCGAAGGGAGAAGATTAATGCCTGCCCGGGGTCTCTCAGGGGACTGGGACCCCCCTTTCTTCCCCTTCCCCCTCCACCTCAATAGACCCCCCCTCCACCCAAACCTAGCACCATCCCCACAAAGCCAACAATGATATGTCTCATGTAAACGCAAGATCCAGTAGCAGAATGGCTCTAAATGCCAAGCATTTTGTTTATTCTCACTTTAGTGAAAGTACATTGCGATTTGGCTGTTTTCTCCGGGGACAAGAAATTGCTTTGAGGACAAAGGACCATTGATAGGCTCATTATCATCTGCTTTATGTCCTTATATTCTTCAGGATGCACACAAAGTTTCACTGGGCCTAAAAAAAATAAATAAAAAAACTCCCTTTAATTGTTTAAATGACAGGTATTATGATTTGGAGTCTTACGTGCCTATTTCTACAGGGATAATCAATCTCATGTTCTGCCTCCCATTTTGACAAAGTCACACCATTCACCCATTAATGACAAAGTTTCTGCCTTTTATTAAAATGCTACTTCCTTCTTTTGATAATATTGACACGGAGGCCACTTCTCATTCTCTCAAATTGACTTGCCCTTTATTCAACCCTCATAGTATCCCTGGTTTTGCACTGTCTCTATCCATCCATTAATCCATCCACCCATCCCCAAACTTTGTCTCTTGTCATTTCTAGCTGTAAACTTGATGTCAGTCAAGTATTCACACCCTCTAAATCAGGGGTAGGCAACTCGGGTTCCTCGAGAGCCATATCCTGCCTGTTTTAGGTCCCTCCCTACTCCAACACACCTGATTCAAACGATCAGATCATCAGCAAGCTCTGTTGAGGCCTGAACAATTGAATCAGGTGTGTTGGCCAGGGAAGGACCTAAAACAGGCAGGATATGGCTCTCGAAGAAATGGAGTTCTCTACCCCTGCTCTAAATCATGGAACTGTAACCTTCCCTATGTCCATTAGTCCAAATAATGAACATTTTATTATGTGTACGGGCCACCACAAATCTAGGAATGTGAATCAAGAAAATCCAGAGTCAGCGTTAAGTGATTTACTTTGCATTTATTTCTGGACAGCAGGCCATTTCGAGCAAGGAACTGAGTAGAAATGCTACCTTAGGTCCTGGCACAGGGGTAAGTAATCCCAGTCCTGGACGGCAATGATCCTGCATGTTCTCCAACTCTCACACCTGATTCAAATGAAGAGGTTCAATATCAGGCTTCCCCAGAGCTTGCTGATGATCTGATCATTAGAATCAGGTGTGTTGCAACAGGGACAGATGGAAAATATGCAGGATAGCGACCCTCCAGGACTGGGATTGCCCACCCCTGCCCTAACACATTAGCCATTCGTTGCCACCAAATATCCCAGTGTTGAACCAAGCTAAATTTGATATTGAGCAATGTGCCATCATTATCAACAAGTTCAGCAAGTTTCTTTAAATTAAAATCCACTTGTTTAAATTCAGTCAGATTTTTGGGGGTGATTTGGCATGAAATGACCAATCACAGGCCTGGTACAGGTAAACTACTAGCGCATAAGGAGGCCTGTCCTGCTGCACAGCCATTGAGAAGATGGAAAGATGATCGACAACTCTGGCAATTCTCTCCAGCCTTATTGTCGCAAGTTCGACCCCCCTTATTGTATGTTCTTTAGAACCGCATGGGAAGCCTCCGTGGGTCGCCCAAGCTCCATCACAGCTCTGTTGTGGAAAGAGAGGAGTTTGGATTTGAGCTTTCTCAATGAGAATTTGTAATGATTCCGAAAACAATGCAGAAGATGTGGCCATCTGAATGCAGCATGCATTAGACAACCTCGGGGGTTGTGTGGGACAAACATAGTGCACAGAAAGTAATGTTGTCTCATCCACAAAAGTGTAGCTGCAGGTGTGACATACTTGTGCCCCTTCAGACCAGACTGGGATTATAACCAAAGCTGCATAACCCTGCACATTATTTGTGTGCCAATATCCCGTTCACCCACCGACCCCTTCCATTGACTACTCTGAGGGAATCTGACCCATGGGCTTCTTGAAGCTTTTCATCAGTAAACCCTCTGAATAAAGAATGCAGACTATTCCTATTCCTACTAGGATCTTCAAGCCAAGATTTTGTTTTCGTTTTACTCTAATTTTCCTCTCAACATTTCTGTTGGTGCAGCTGCAGTAGCTGTGCAACAGAAATGACAGAGCTAATTACACAACTTTGAAAACATACACGAAGAAACAAAAACTGTCATGTTTTTGTGAACACGGCGATGAAACAGACAACCGGTGGCACTGACCCCAATATCACGCCGTATGTATTCATCTGAAATAAACCAGCCCCTCTGAGCTGAGTTTATGCCACGGGGGCTCGTCTACATTTCTGAGTTCCTGCTGTTCTCAAGCTCTGCCAAGACAAACTTGAAACAAACAGCGTAAGTCCTATTTAAAAAATAGACTTGCCCATATGATGGGATGCAGGTGAGAGTAGATGACATTCCTGGAGAAAGGAAATAAATTATTCAGCGTCTTGAGTTCAATCCAGTTTACCAACAAAGAAAGTAGTTTGATGGCACTGGCAGGATACAGTGAGATTTCGCCCGTATTATGAAAACTAAGCACACAGAAAACATAAAAAGAAATTATATGGAGTTAATTCCGTAAGAGTAATGTTAACATTTTGAGAGTAAGATGGTCAATCATCAACAAAGACCAGTGAGCCCATTCCAGACCAGCCACATTATGACATAACCTCCACCATGAATCACATTTGAATCAGACGCAGATCCGTTCTTTGTCCATACTTTGACCTTTCCATTACTTTGGTAGAGTACATTTTGGTCTCATCATTCTATAAACACTTTCTTCCAACACTTTTGTGGCTCATTTTTGTACTTTCCAAAACCCAATCTGGCCTTCCGATTCTTTTTTCAGATGAGTGCTTTTGATTTTGTGCTATGGCCAGTATGTTACTTCTCTCCAAGCCTTCTTGTAATATCTTCACACCTGCCCTATGGAGGTTGGCAATGACTGTTGTCTTTGAGTTATCCTTCATAGCTCTCGAAATGTTGCTGTCATCAACCACTAACAATATCCTTGGCCGACCCAGTCCACCAGTATTTTTGGTCTATTTCAGGACATTCTAAATTGTTGTATTTGCGATGCCCAATGTTTGTGCACTAGCTTACTGCTTTTCATGTTTGCTGAACACCAAATGAAGTTTTCACAGGTGAAATCCAATGTACACTGATTGGATTAGAGCAAGCTTATAATGTCTCCTATTTGTGGGGATGCCATGAGTGCTAATGCGCGCAACGATCCTTGCCTGCAAGAAGCAGAGCTGTGACGTTGCAGCATTGAAAGCCATCTTGGCACGGCCATCTCCCCTATTCAATGCAGCATTTTCTCGGTCGATTTCTAACAAAGCTGAATCATTCTCCAATTTTCCAGAGTTAATACTGATGGACAGTCTGTCAATCCGTAGCTGACGACTCCCGTTTCGCCTGCTCTTTGTCAGACAATGCCGGTGCTGCAGCACATAATAAATAATCAGCTGCCGCATGCGGTGGCAGCAGCCTGTTTGTAATGAGGGTTAGGTTACATCCCTTCTGTTTGAATAAACAAATATCCTAGTCCGGATCCCGCGATCCCGGCCATATAACAACGGATGGATCCCGGGACATCTCACTGTTGCTTGAGGAAGAGAGGCGGTCACTCGTGACCTGCCTGGCATTTTAATTTTTTTGTTTTTACATATATAACGGCTTAGTTATGGTGAACTAGAAAGGAACAACTATAAGAAAAGACAGATTTACATCCATAGGCAAGCAATCTGGCGTATCACTCGAGAGCAACTGGTGGGTGGAGTCAGCGACTTGACATCACATCCGCTCCTGACATGGCCCCCTGCATTATAATCATCCAATAATCAAACAATATTGCTTCGTTATCCCATTAATACATCGAAATGAGTCACGGGAGGTGCAATTAATACAATAAATCTAACAGGCAACACCTGAGCAGAGACAAACATCCATCCGTCAAATGTTCCAAAACTTTTGCTTACTTGGAAAGTGGGTGGGTTAAAAAAATAATAATAAAAAATAGGTGCTCTGTCTGACCTGAGTTGTTTAACGATCCATTTTCTGGAAACCGGAGTACCCAGAGAAAACCCACGCAAGCATGGCGAGAACACGCAAACTCCACACAGGAAGGCCTGGGCCTGGAATTGAACCCTGCACGTCTGCTAACCAGTCGACCACCATGATGCCATTTTTAAAAACATAAGTTCCAGATAAATGGCCCATTTGGTACCGGGCTGCCCGGAGACAGACCAAGACCAAGGTGAATTTATTCTTCCCGATTGGTCCATTTTTTAGTAGTTTAACTGTTATTTTACAATATTCTACATGTGTTGTACGATTTAATAAAACAGTATGAAAGGAATGAAAAAAATGTGAACACAATGTTTAATTACTCTTTAATTATCCTTGTTGACAGTACCAGTGCTTTAAAACTGGCAATTTAAAAGCAATGGGGGAAAAAAATGGTTGCTGGTCCACAAACAGCATGTAATTGTCTCAACTGGTCCGTGACACACAAAAAAAGGTTGGGGACCACTGCTCTTGCTCACTCACAATTCTAATAAAACATAGAAAATGGATCTAAGGATGCTTTTCATAAACGTAAGTCTATCTTGTAGTTTTTCCGGGATTGTACTATTCATTGGATCTCACACTCAGTGTACGTTTGGGTCAGTAAAAGCTTGTTTGTGACTGCAGTGTATCCTATTTATGATTATTCAAACAAATTGAAGAAGAAGGCTTACCAGCTGTCTGCGGCCTCTATGCTAATACTAAAACCGACTGGCACTGCTCTCAAATAATTTATTATCTGATGTGCGTGAAAAATACAAAACAGAGACGTTGGTGCATATAAAGGCAGAGCAGCAGAAGCCTTTCATGTGCATGGCTTTGTTGTCGTGTTTGCACATCCTTGTGTGTGTGTGTATGTGTGTGTGTGTGTATATATATATATATATATATATATATATATATATATATAAAATTGTTCCCAATAAGCAGAGTGGGGTCATGATGGTCAGAATTTCTCTCTCCAACATTTCCATTTTGAAGCGTTCTAAAACTCGCACTCCCATATTGGATCAAGCAATGAAGCAGGTTGTGCTTTGCCGAGCAGTTTTAAATGTTAAGTGTGTGAATTGTTATCCGCAGTAGCTCAATCTGATCTCCCCAACACAGCTGTGCCCTTTTTAACAAACAGGGTCAAAGCTTACCTCGCCTTGTGACCAGTCAGGGTCACAGGGGAGAGGTTAAAAGATCAAGTCCACTTCTCGAGAGGCCAATGTGTTAGGGATGGTGTGATTAATACAGTTAGAAGATTATGGGGAAGCTGCTGTGCTGCTACAAAACCGGATTTGGCAGGTTTATGCCAGAATTTTTTTCAATATGTACTTCAGATGTCCACATTAGAACCTTATCGTCATTCTTCCAGATAGAGTTTGTCGGGCTCTATATTTCTAGACAGTGAAGTACAACTTTATTGTCAAATGTGCTGTCATAGAGCACAGATGAAATTTCTTCCCCCTCACACAGACAATAGACAACAGTGCAGGTGTTCTCGAGTATAAAAACTGGCATATCTTGATTTTAGTGTCAGTGCTAGCTTCATTTAGTATGTTTGAATTTGGCAGGCAGCTGTTCGCCTTGTTGGCCATTGTGGCAGATTAAGGGCGTTTCCCTTAACATGCCACTGGTGCATCTGATAATATGGTGGCTGAAAGTAGACAACACTTGCTGCTGGAGAACCATGTCTATAACAGGGAGTGTGACACGAGTTTGGTGAATCTGATCGAGGTATAGGCAGAGAAATTTTGAGCTCCAGTTTAACTGTGCCAAGTTGCATGCACCTGCAACAATACGAACACTTGATGCAACCCGCCCTTGCAAACAGTTAGACCGCGCTTCGCACCAGACTCGCATTGGGCAGAGATAGAGAGTACAGAGACTTAAACACAGGTGATTTTTTTTTCTCACCTCAGTGATGAGTGCAAGCAAACGGAATGTCCTTTATTAGTGACATTTGGTTTGGGTGTTTCATTGGATGGGATCCAAAGTGTTTGAGCAACAGCTGAGAAAATTAAATTGGTGTCAAATAGGACACTTTCAGCAAGTATTGTTTGTGAGAACATCCTGGTGTAAAACACTTTTGTAGGCCAGGTGCAATAGGGTTCAAATCCTCACGTACACATGGAAATTAATTAATCATATGAGTGTGATCTTTCACTCTGTATGAACGTGTTTTGTTTTTTTACTTTTAGATGCAGTTCTTCATTTTCTTACACAACAATGGCATTAAATGCAAACCATGAAGACCAGAGAAGAAGAGATTTGATTAATTCACCACTTCAATACCACACACAAATGCCACATTGCCAAGAGCTGGCAAATGTGTTATTCATGCTAATTCGATAAACAAGGTCTTCTTAAAGCAGTCCTCTGTTCATATTTACATCACCTATTGAAAGTTCATTTGAAGTGTATGCTGTGTTATTGAAATTGGTGATCTTGCATGACAGCACAGATTTCTAATATTGTCAAGATCAATAACATCCCTGACTGAAATGTGTCTGTGAGAACATGTGGGGCTATACCTCACAACCAACAACAATCGTTAACCATAACACTAAAGTAAAACAGCATCGTCATTTCTGTTAAAAAAAAAATCAATATTTTCATAGCATAACAGAGAAATAATTCACACTTTTTTTTCCAAATATATTCTTATGATAGGAGTCATTAAAAGAGAAGCTCGGACTCCATCTGTGGTGAGAACATTTATCTCACTTTCCATAAAAGTGGAGCGGTGACTGACTGCTGATGTCCTAAGGGCAGATGATAATGTAAAGGTAATAATGAGGTTAGTTTATGAAAAATGCATTGAGGTTAAGTAAAGTGGGATCAGACACATGGGTTGTAACTGTCACCTCTGGCTGAACAAATGCTGCAGCTGAGCAAACACACGCACACACACACCCGCACGCACACACACACACACCCACACACACACACTTGTCTCCCATACCTCTTGCCTTTGTGTCACCTCCTGACTTCCTGTCTCTGAGGATACGTTATTCCCCCGTCCACCTAACCCAATCACACACTCACTAATCTTCTGCCTCACTGATGATCACTTGGTGTGATTTCCCACGGAAAAAAAAGGGGGGCTCCACACCACCTGTCCACCACTCCCGCTGCCAATGGGCCACTGGGTCCATCTCTTCCTTCCAAGCGCCTTATTGGGCATCCGGGATGTTACAAATGACATGCTGCAGCACACTTTTGGGCTGCGTCTATCCTCCCATCAATTTTAAGCACGCACCTTTGTGAAATGTACGCACACTGGGTGCAGCAACCTTGAAATCAGGGCGTTCACTTTGGAATTTTGCAGTGCGTGCATATTCTCCCAGAGATTTAAGCATCTTTTCTCTTCCACGCTCATGAGGCTGTATTAAGGTCCGACACCTCTCGAAGGTGAAACATCATATTCCAATGATTCAATTAACTGCTGCTGCACTTGCGGCTTGGGGTTTGCTTGAAAGCTATGCTCCCAGCAACTGCAATCATTGTAATCAAAGTGACACTGAGCTATATTTTGCAAAATGTTTTAACATTTTGAGCGGCGAGACTCATTGTTAGCCAACGCATAAAGAACTGCCAGCTCACTCGCTTTTCGACAAATCAACAGGTTCAAATATCGGTCATGAGCATAGTCCTCTGGTCTGATTACTTTCATTGTATTTATTTAGAGAATATTCCTTCAAAGTATCCTGTCAGATGATCCATGCATATCATTGGGTCAGTATGTCAACTACGCAAGTTAATTTCACATTTCATTTAACTGCATCCTCATCCTTTTTAGTGCCCTCTTTAGTTCATGTTCTCTCTCAGAAGTGGGTTTTGCCTGGCGTTTTGAAAAGAACTGATCCAAGAACGTTTGCTTTTGTCGGCTTTTCACAATCATTCGAAAATATCCAAGGCAAACATCAGCATAATGAGCGATCGCCCGACTGGTGAACAGCTTTTTTTGGGTGATTCACATTTACGTAAAACTATCTGAATGCCTCCTGGCCTGAGGGGGCGAATTACGAGGACACATATCTATTTATCTAGCTACACACAGACACATTCGGTAGAGGTCCCGCTCAGCCAATGGGTTGCCACGAAGATGCTCGGTAATAGCCAATGGCAAAGCAGCTATAAGTATGTTGGGTTCAGGAAACCCGGAGCTGCGAGTAGCAGCCCATACTGCATTCTTACCTTTAATATCTTGAAATTTATTTCATAACAAGAGGCAGTGTTTTCCTGTTGACGCGTTTCATAACTTGAACATTTCGTATGAAGAGACGTTCGAAAGTAGAGGTACCACTGTACTCTTGAGGCTGCACTCATGGGATTGTTCTTAGGTTGGTAGCCTCGAGGAATGGAATGACTTTGAAGTGAGTGTGAACACATTTTCAGAAGGATTTCTGGGAGTAATAAAAGAACATCTATGAAGAAATACATGACTGAAACATTTCTGTTTTTTTTCATCAATCATAAAGAAGACTTGATGTGAAAATGCTGAACCCCACTTATGGCTGGCTGCATTTTTTTTTTTTTTTTGCGCAAAGTCATCTTCATGGTATCAAGAAATATGGTGGCATCCTAGACAGCAAAAAAAAATCACTTGTAGACTTTTAAACAAGTTTTAAACCCACCAAATGTATCTGGAATGTGTAGTCTTGCAATGACAAATAAGCACAAATGGTCAGGGGTTGGAGGTTTTACAATAGCAGACATCCTTTGCTCTGTGAACCAGACAGAGAGAGAGTGTGTGGCCCTCTTAAAACTGAGGTGACAGATGACCCAGGAAGTGTGAGGACATCCTGTGCGAGTCATTCTCAAAGGGACATTGGCCAAGGTGTTTCTCGATGGTCACGCTGAAAAACAAAATGCTTTAAAGCTTGTGGTTTCAGTCTGGTCAGTTGCATGAGAAACTAATTAACGACCGAATATGAAAGCTTCAGATTTAATCACGTTCTGCAAGTGTTGAAAGTAACAGTCTCTCAGACGACTATATTAGCGGCTAACCTGCTAATTGCGCTTTGAGTTTGTTTCCAGTCTGCAGATAAAAAATGACTTAACCCAAAACAGAGCTGGTCTTATGGTGATAAATTTCTCTGTTGAACTTTTATCCCATACGACATGAATCAGAGTACTGGTGCTAGTGCTGGCACATAGAATGTGTTCTTGTTTTAAAACATGGGGAGTTCAGTTCCCTTTAAACTCCTGTTCATCCGGAACTGTGAAGGCTTAAGTGGTAGCTGCTTTTCAATGTCTGGTCTCTCCAGATACACTTACAGCAGCAGTGATTCCCACAAAGTCTCCAAAATTCTAGGATGTAATCTGTTAGACATTAAAATTCCCCTCACCAGAATCAAAACCGGCTCTGAATAAAGCAGTCATGAGGCACATGCACATAAACATGAATAATGAATGACTGCATAGTAAATAAGTACAGCTCCAATCCTGCCACGTCTGCTGAAAAAGCATTGGTTTTATTCGTTGGAAATCAAAATGGATGTTAATTTTCATTCCTTGGAATAGAGCACTGGATGGAAAATAGTTTGCATGTCAATGACAAAGCCACACTGAGCCTCCACTTATTTAAATCTGTAGCTTCCATTTCATTTTGTGTCTTCGACTCTACCTGGGTTTCTCCAGTTGACTGATATCCATTCTTAATGGAAGTGGTTTCATCATGGGGATGGGTGGACATTACACATAAAACCACTCCATGATATTGACTTCTGACAATCACAAATGTAGGATAAAATACTACCGTTGACCCTTGCATAGTTGCGGTCTGGCACCCACAGATTCACCGATCCATCCATTTTCTAATCTGCTTATCTTCGCGAGGGTCGCGGGTGTGCGGGGGCCTGTCCCAGCTGTTTTAGGGCAGTAGGTGGGGTACACCCTGAACTGGTTGGAAGGCAATCACAGGGCACACATAGATGAAAAAGCATGCATGCTCACAGTCACACCTCGGGACAATTTAGAGAATTCCAGCTGCCATGCACGTTTTTGGAATGTGGGAGGAAACCCTGATAAAACGCGCATAGACACAGAAAGAACATGCAAACGCCACGCAAGAAGGCCAGAGTCCACCGTGCCGCACGGTGGTTTTTGCTGCTTAATTCCACCTCCACAAATGCAATAATCAGAATGATGTGTTTAGACTAGTGTGACCGCATTGAGCAAATAAATTGCAAAGACAATTTGTGGGTTGACATCCCCAGCACATTTGACAATAAAGTTGAACTTGAATGTTGCTGTTATTTCAACACGACCTACTTTTCAAACAGCCCCGCGTTGTTACCGTTTAAATGGCCTAGATCCATTTTTACCCCCTTGTGTTTGAAATGACTGTATACCTCCACATCCCTCCACGGGTTGTCTTCTACAATTATTTCCCTTCATTAATAATAGATACAACTGTAATGCACATGCAATGCATTTTCAATGGGCTTATTTGAGTTGTTCAGGCAGATGTTTGTGTATGTACACACATCATCGCATATTTAAGCGATGTCAAGCTCATGTTGATGAGGTCTGTACATTTATGGTGAAGTTGCATTAACAGATCCTTCTCGGATTTTTATGCAAATTCGCATTCACCCGGTTGTTTTGGGGGGGGGGTTATTTTCTTTTTATGTCCCCTTGAGCATAGCTCAATACCGCCGCTTAAGATGAAGCGTTTTACTTGAACCATGCAGTGTAAATACAGCCTAAATCCGAGCTCACCGCAAAGTATGAACATGAAGAGC
Source organism: Hippocampus abdominalis (assembly GCA_018466805.1). Taxonomy (NCBI): domain Eukaryota; kingdom Metazoa; phylum Chordata; class Actinopteri; order Syngnathiformes; family Syngnathidae; genus Hippocampus; species Hippocampus abdominalis. The sequence goes on along the minus strand of CM031701.1, from coordinate 7,920,583 downwards.
GTCAATGTGATTTTTTTTTTTTGTATCTTGTGTTGGCGATGGTTATTCGGAAATATGAGAAACTACAACTTTCTGTGACCTAAACCCGCATGACTTGGTCTCATTATAATCTCCCTCTACCAATAATATGATGTGGGAATCTCATATAGTTGACTGGATGAACCACAACAAAAGTACTTGCTGACTTATAAGACAAAATACTTGAATTTGATTATATCCAATTGCGTATTACACAACTCATTCAATTGATAGGTGAAGCAAACAAAGTTTTGAGCTTGGCTTTTCTTGCTAATAAATACTGAATCCTCTATGTCTGCATCTGAAAGATCGAGTCTATACAATTGATTGACCGAGAGAAGACCAAGCTGATCTCTAGTTCGACAATAATAATAATGACCACACATGGCTCTGTATTTTAAACAAAACTCCAAGTATGATTGATTTTATCTTTTCCCAAATCAAGAGTCAGTAAAATACAATCCGTCCAAACTAATGGCTTAGGTCCACATAACATATTCACAGGTTGTCACCGTCTGTCACGTTACGTGGTGATGATGGACCCCAAAAAGCAGGCAAGAGGGAGGAGCAGGGTGTACTTGACAAATTGTACTAAAACAAAGAGAAAACTAAATCCAAAACAAACACAGTCCAAAGTATCAAACAAAAATCACAACTGAAGCGAATACATAACAGTGAGCGAAACATGACTGAAACAAACTTGACACCAACAAACAGCAACACAACTTGACAAATTGTATTAAAACATAGAGAAAACTAAATCCAAAACAAACAAGCAAACAATGACCCGACACCGAGTGGTCGTGCCGGGAGTCCTTTTAAAGCAATAATTGCATAACGACCAATAGGTGTGCAGCTGCAGGGAGAGCCAGACCGTGCCATCTGTTGGTCACAAACAGAATCATGACACCGTCATGCCCAAGCAGTCAGTTGATGGTGATATAACAATCATCTGAAATGCCACATTAGTCAAACATCACATATATGCATTAAAACCACTCATTATTTAAAGAAGCTCTCCACTGCATTGCAGTTAAATCTTGACACCCTACAGTGATTAAGTGCATGCACATTCTGATCTGGGAGATAAAGAATGTTTGGAAATAAGTGACTTGAAAGCAGAAATGGGAAGAGCCTCTCCAAACACTCAATTGACCTGCTGCCGTAGTACCCAATGTGTGTTAGGTATTTTGTCAATAAGTGCGGAATGACTCGAGCCATTTATTTCAAGCTTTGGCCCACTCTTACCAGTTGCATTACGAACAAATTCAGTTTGATCAACAACACACCCTTGCTTCCTGGAGAGACCCTAAGAGCACGACTTTTTAAAATTAAATAAACCATTGTTTATACTCCCCCCACCCCACCACCACCACCAAAAAGCTAAGCTTACATTGATCCCAGAGTATTTGCTATGGAAATTGTAAATTTGATCATGCATTGAATTATATCCAGTAGTTGCTTTTTTTTTCAAGGCAAACCTATCTATCTTATTGGAACCTGATGAGGAGAGACTCACAGAGATGGCCTGAGGTAAATAAGCCTAAAGAAAGGGATGAGGTCATTAAAGTACTGCTGATGTAGGCGATTAGATTTTGGCTGCTGGTTCTCTGTCTTGTTTGTAAGGTAACTACAGGCAACACTCGCCACATTTGTCAGTGAGTGATGTCATCGAATTTCACAGAGGCTGAAAAAAATATTTATTGATGGTTTAACAATGCAGGATCTTTCAAACATTGTCATGAAAATTAATAGTATTAAAAACATGAGCTTTGTCAATGGGACTGTTTTCCATCATTTCTAAGTTACATAGATAGACAGAGGGATAGATGTAACTGCCTTGGCCATGCAAGTAGCGTATCGGTATTTGTAGTCATCTCATTGACATAACATGACTTCTCTTTGAGCCCAGATGAAAAAAAGAAAACAACTGGAAAATTCTTAGATTTATACACGGCCAATTTGCATTTTGAGGGTGAGCAAACATACAGCCTCTCATCCACCACTAGTGATGCCTAACAAGACTTAGACTAGGATGGATAGATAGATGGATAGATATTTTTAGGATCTGGATTGACTGACCTGGTGCAAACGGATTTTGTACCTTCACAGCTTCATCGCATCCATTACAATTTTAATCAAGGGTGAAAGAAAAGGGATTGAATTTGAGGAGCCGAGAATTAATGTCTTTTTTTCACATTTGACGCATCAAAAGCCTCAATCCACACCTGTACCCCCGCAGCTCTGTGAGAGTACCTTTCAATTTGCTAGATTGCCTCCCCCACGGTACCTCTGGCATGTTGTGGAGATATGCAAAGGGACTATAACCCAATAAAAAACATCCTTTTTTTTCCAAACACTTCCCATCTCACAAGTCTTATTAAGATAATTAACTCATCCTCCCTCCCCCAATTTAATTCCATCTAAATTAGTTCCATCGAAAATTCCATTCTTGATCATGTCGAAAGGTACTCACTGCAGTTCTGCCAGAAACGGGAGCAAAAGAGACGAGTTAACTCTCAACAATGGCTTGCAAAAAGGAGAAGAAGAAGAAGAATATTATGTCTGGGATAGGCTCCAGTTTACTCCGACGACGACAAACAATACCAAAAAAATGGATGGATGGAAAATATTGTATTTTCCAAACATGACTTAATTTCTCATTGCACATGAATGCAATAGGACAATCGTCATAAACATGTCCTACTTTTATAGAATTTATATTTGTGTTGCCCTACTGATTAAATTACTGTGTTTGAAATCTGCCTACAGCCTATCCACCTCTGCTCTGCTTGGATTCATTAGGATTATGGACTCTATGAATTGAGTGGTGTGACATATTTCAGGTAAAATCGCATAAGGTAATAACCTTTCCGGTAATGTCAGGGGCTGCTACAATTCAACGCAGCTTTCAGAGACTTTCTATCAATTGGCAACCGTTTGTTTAGTTTCATCATTGTTTGGATGTGTGGTTGAGTTTATTCATCATGACATTGAAGAAGAGGCGAGATGACAGTACATTGAGCTATGATGACTGTGTGACCGTATAATCAAGTTCTTCGTGCATTAAGTCCACTTTGAGTTTCTCTTATGCTGAGCAATGGTGCCAGTGGGTGGTTAACATTCGTAGGGATAATTTGTAGTTACAGATAGCACCAAAGTATGTTCTGTGCCTTTTCTTCCTGCTAACGTGATCCAGCCGTTAACCCCACAAGGGCGCCGTTCGTTAAAGGAAGGAGCTGTCCTTGTTTTTGTTTGAGTGGGTTAGAGCTATCATATCATCAGTGCACTACGCCAACGTTTCGGTGCATTGTGACATTGAATGTAGAAGTGCTGTGTGCACGCAGTCCATGAACTTGAAAACTTCTCCGACAAGAACTGCAGGATGCTCAGGGCGTTGTGAGCAGGTGTGTTGTCAGGTTTAAGAAGCCGCAAGCTATCCTGCCGTAAGTCTCTTCTGTTCTCACACACTGAATGAAGCAATTACAAGAGGATTTTTTTTAACGTGCTGTTTTATCCTCTGGTCCTATGACAACAACTCACAATGGGCAATGACCCTCATATTGAGGAACGCGATCAGCATGACTTTGACTGATTTGCTTTCTTCAGTCGAGGCTACATCGGACTCTTCCACTAAAGGCTCTGGTATTAGGTCTCAGGGTCATACTCGAAAATAGCAAGTCCGGTCTCATTGGTGTCATCACTCACTTTACTCATTGTTTGATGACCTGACACAGAGGCTATGCTAAGCATGGGGGGGATGGATATGGCTGCAGAGAGGTGAAGTCAGTTATATACTCAAGGGAGATTTCATTGAACAGGAACAACTCAAATGTTTGCAGTTTGGGTTTGAAATGTATCTTTTGTGACAGCTGGAACCTTTCTGGCACACCTCTTATGTTGAATTATTTCTGCTGTGTCCAGGAAAGCATAATATTTTTCAACACCCCAACACCCACTGCCTGAAAAACAACAACCTTAACTTATCTGTTTTACAGTCACTTATTACAAAACAAAAACAAGCATGAAGTACCTTTAATCTGGTTTGTTTTGCCATTTAGACTGAGACGTGAGCACACTGGGAGGAGAAGGCAATGATCACCTTCTTCGCAGCACGTGTCTCACTACAGGAAAGGATGTGGCCTTTCCTTTTCAGGAAGGAACACATGTCTGTGATGTTTTATGATCGTTTTCGTCAAGGGAATCCGCATGCCCTACTTTTGAACAACACTTGTGTTTTAGGGTTATTTACTACTTTTCTGTGTCTTACATTGGATTTACAAATTGATACAACCAGCTTTCATTTAGGCCCGCAACAGAACACGAGTTATATGAGATTAAGGGGGAATTTGCAGGACATCTTTTTTTTAAATCATTTAATTGATAATCTTATTGCTGTTCATCTACCTGAGAACTGAATTTTGTGCCTTGAAATGATATTTGAAAATAATTCTTAAAGCAGTGTTGGACAGCAACCGTTATTTTCCTCTTAGGTAGTTGGTCTCCAGTCAAGCTCTAAGTAGAAGCAGTATTTCATATAGAGCCCAAATGTGAATTAGGGTCCAGCGAAAATGACCACCAAGTCTTCATGGGTGGCAACAAGGGAAGGTAGAAATGTTTCCTGAATTTTACCATTCTCCTCAGACTGCAAGCTGTGATCATCTTCCTTACATGAACAGATTGCTTGACCTTTGACCACGCCATGTTTTCAACATCAAGTGAAACAACAATGTCCTCTCTCAACTAAACCAACAGACCATCTCAATAAACGACACTCAGCCCTTGGCGCACATCCATTGACTCATGACCAGTCATCTGGTCCCCTGACTTTTCTTTTAACACAGTAAAGAGGTCCCGTGATGAATCAAGAAGAGGCTGGAAAGAGACGGAAGGAAGGATGTTAAAGGCTCCCTGAGCGGCAGCTGACAGAAGCCACATTGTCAGTAGGGTGTGAAATTCCCGCTTGGATGAGACCTCTATCTGGTAAACGGCTCAAAGCACAACAAGACGGAGGAAACGCGTCAGGCTGTCTGCCCACACTTGCCCCATGAGCCCTCCTACCATCCCCATTGACCTCTTATGGCAATCAGCAGCTATAAAGACCAATGACCAAACAGCAAAGAGCACCAAACACACCCGAGTGTTGTCTCTTGTGTGTCCACAAAAAGTCAGAAAGCTGAGATTTTACGCTACAACAAAATGTTGTCCACGAATAGATAGATCTTACAAACTGGTCCCACAGCTCCAACACATTAATTGCTTCAGAATTTCACTTGACATTAAAGTTGACACAATGTTATGAAACATAATTTGTTAGTAAAAGCAACAAGATAATACATTCTGATACACAGCTGCCTCCACAATAAAGTCATGCAATGTAAAACAATCACAATGTAACCTGGATCACGCAATGGATCAATACATCCCATAGTACAATTAAAAAAAAAATGATATAGAGCATGCTTCACCTAGTTCATCCCTAGCTATTGGCAAGAACCGTGACCTTTTTCAACCGGGGTCGCACCACTCTATATGACCTCGCCTCAAACTCGATGACATATTTCTCCAATTACAGCCCAGTAATTAGTTTAGTATATTACACAGTTCAGAGGTAGGACATTTCTTTGCCTGGAGCTGGTCACCCCCATCTCAGATGGATAGGTTCATGCAAATCTGTTTGTTTCATCAAGTGTGAATTCAATTTGCAATTTTCTTTTTAATCGAGCGCACCTTGGCCCCCAGCACATCGGAGGACACCACAGAGTTCCAAATTTGCCAAAAGTTTGAAAGAATAATAGATGAGGAAAGGGCAAGAAGAATAAAAAAAAGGAAGTCAAGGCATTCTAATAGCAGTCAAACATGCCTCAGGGATGGCAATTGGGAAGGCCATGCAGCCTTACGGAGTCTGTTATGTTTGAAATGTTGCTCAGATTTAAATGTCGAAAGTGTTTCAGACTAAATAATAAACTACAGGTATATTCAGTTGAGCACAGGCCTCTGAAAAGCTTGAACAGTCACCAAATGTGGTCACAAAATATTTTTGTGTTTGTTCATTCATATATAAGTAGACACCTCACTGGTTAATAACAGACAAAGTAAGACATTAGTGGCTTAAAAAACAACTGCAGCTGCATGTAATCAAGAAAACAATAAGAAAAAGAAAAAATGATTTTTTTTTCTTCTAATTATAACATACCTCTTTAAAAATAAAGCAGTTATATCGCTTAACAGACACACAACACAAGCTCAAATCAGGTGCATGACAGACACATTTGATGTCCCCACAAATTGTGATGCGGCAAAGGACCGGCAGTGGACCAGATTTTTTTTTTCATGATAACATTCTGCCATTCGCGCAGACTTTTAAAATATCACTAACACTTGTTCTGGCCACAGGAAATCACAACATAACATTCGCAGTGAAGTGTCTAGTGAGTTTACAGAACTTATCAACAGCAGCGTGTGGAAGGATACCGAGTACGATTCCAAAGTCATATGGCATTTTGCAACAGAGGTGTTTCAACACGTTCATTGTTTCGAATGATCGACTCAGATATTCCGGTTGCCCCGTTTACGCCGACATCAACACAGCTTTGTTACTATCTTGGTAGCCAGCTAACCGCCATGAGTCTTTGTGTAGTTTCCATGGAGCAGTCAAGATGGATTTACAGCCAAAAACTATCCATCTAAAAAAACTGTGTGAAGGTAACTAAAGACTCAAACGCCAAAATAGTCAGTCATTTTGGAGTCACTCATCTGCGCTGTCAACCACAAATGCACGCGCACAAACTGCTATATCCAAAAAAACCTACTTACGTCTTCAGACTGTGGATTTGGATGATTGTGTATCGTGGAATGTGTTTTGGAATCCAAAGGAGCTCCTTGACTTTCAACCAATGAGGCCACATTCAGGTTTGAGATGGTGTGGGCCAGGAAGTGTCGGTGTGTGCTGGTGACAGACAGCCAGTGTTCTACGCTCACTATTTAAGATGAGGCATGCAGTAGCATGACAGACTGTTATCACACGAATGTGAATCAGCCCCAAAAGCAACAGACCACAAATCACAACCGTGACGGCAACATGAGAACATTTTCCATTTTAAGAGAGACCTAAGAGTGATGAGTAAAAGGCTCCCTGGGCCAAATGGTGATGTTGTCTCTGGGATATTTCCTTATCGGCAGTTCTGTGATAACAGTGATTACATTTATGAGTGTGCTGATTATAGCTGAGGCCTCCTCAATTTTCACACTTCCTCTTACTGAGTCATTTGGAAGAAAATAAAACAAACAATAAGTGACACTATTGACAATTATACGGCTATAATAGTCCACAGGAAACATGCACAAATACAAACGTGATTAAATGGAAATGATGACATGTTATCAATTCATAATATACTTCAATCAACTTTTGATTGCGGAGTAGTATTGAGTTGCAAATTATAATTCTACACAATAAAGTGACACGATGTTCCTTTCATTGGTTGTGATTTTAAAATTTCAATTAGAAAATAACATCGTAAATCTTTAAATCTACAAAAGTAGTTTCTTCCAGGTAAAAGATTCATATTCTAAGTCACATCATACAGTAAATGCTTCAAAATAATTACATGAAGCAAAATTCTATTATAAACGCCTTTTGATGAATTTACATGAATATGCAGTTGGACTTTTTAGTTTAAAAATGGACATAACCTATGACATAATGTCTGACCCTTTATTTCTCACAGGCAGAAGGTTTGGGATCTGTCTCATCTCTGGCTAAATGTTCTGATGGCAAAGCCCAAGCAGCCCACTGGGACAAGGACTGAAAGTCTTGACACATACCCACTGTAATGGAGTGCAGATGAATCGCAGTAATCCTACCATATACCATTACATTGCATATAGACTAAACACAAGGCCAGGTGAGAGAATGACAAAGTGTTTGCTGTGTGTGTGTGTGTGTGTGTGTGTGCGTGTGCGTGTGCAAAGTGTGAATATACCAATGACTACGTTTCGATGGCGAGGCGTTCAAGTGCGTGTGTGAATGTACGACATGTGCATGTGTGGGCCTGCTGAGCTGTCTCACCCCCCCCCCCCCACCCCGTGATATGTTTGGTGGTGAAAAACAGCAAGTGTGCAACAGCCTGTTTGTGTGGAAGTCTGCATAATGCTCAACAGTTTTGCCCCCACCCCGACATGAAAAAAAAAAGTCCACTTTGAAATACCAGGTGCTCATTTGGCAAATACAGGCAACTGGGGTGTTTACATTTCAGCAACTGAGAAGGGAAAAAGACCAGATGCCCTCCTTGTGCACCTCGGCAGCGTCCATACAGAGATCATTCACGTCGCCATGGGTGACAGACCTGTGTGTGTGTGTGTGTGTGTGTGTGTGTCTCAGTTCGCAAGGATGTAGGCAACACTGGGTAAAGTCACTAAACACCCAATAATTCCTTTCAGCCGGGAAACATGAAATAATGCAACAATAGAGAAAATTAGCAAATGGGGGTGTTTGTTTAGTTGCGTAGCACCAGTGTTTTGTACTACTAAAGATGATTAAAATAACATGTATGCAAACAAGAAACATTTGCTCTCTCCGGCGACTTTGATATAAGAACAAACTAGCAAAAATAACTACGTTTTTGTTCTTGTGTAAAGCGCACAATTAATGGGCTTGATTATTCTTTTACAGCAATGTGTATTTTTACTGCGACCACACCGAAACACAGCACTGAAATTCTTAACCTGAACACATGCAGACTAAAATTTAATAGTGTTTTTGGGGAGAGGTCTGGTAGGATTAGCAATGGGTGGTCAGGCACCAATTGTGCAGGCGTGCGAGTATGTTATTCACATGACAGTATATTCAGGCAGCTGCCGAAAATGGGGATGGATTTGACAATGTTGTGGTCTGACAGAACTTTTCAAAAACTCCAATGTGCCCTCAGTCTTTTATTTCTCTTTTTGATGTTCTCTTCTGTTTGTGAATAGCGCTATTGTTCTCACAGATGTTGACACAGACTTCAAGTGCTTCAATCGTCAGTTAAGAAAAAATTAAAAAATCTCGCTGGTTGGTAAATCACACACATACAAACTCATATAAATGAAATCATTGTTCAGAGTGATGGTACAGACATTTTTATTTTCAAAACTAGAGGGGCTACGTTTGATTTGTTGCATGTTTGTTTTGAAGAATTTGCAAAAACTACTCTGCTGACTTCGACAGGACATAGTGGAGGGGGTGAGGTATGAGCCAAGGAAGAGCCCATTAAATTTTGATACAGAAGCGGATGCAGGAATATATGAATGTCAATGACAAAATGCAGGAAATGGGGATGTAGATGATCATTTCGTTGGACTTATTCGGGCTTGGCTGCAAGACTGAATGGCATCCTAGATTGGTCTGCTACCACCTTAACAATTACAATGTACCATACCTGATCAATTCATGTCCATGCCAATCTCACACCATACTGTTAGAATAGATATGTGTCTTTCCCTCTGAGTGGATCACAACAAATTACTTGTCACTGATATTTTGTAGAGCGGCATAGTGGTATATTGGTTAGAACGTCTCCATCTCCAGCCTTCCTGTGCGGATTTTGCATGTTCTCCCCGTGGCTGCGTGGGTTTTCTCTGGGTACTACGGTTTCCTCCCACATTCCAGAAACATGCATGGCAGGTTGATTGGATACTCCTAATTGTGCCTAGGTGTGTTTGTGAGCGCGAATGGGTGTTTGTCTATGTGTGCCCTGCGATTGGTTGGCAGCCAGTTCAGGGTGAGCCCCGCCTACTGCCCGAAGACAACTAGGATAGGCTCCAGCATACCCGTGACACTTGTGAAGAAATCAAACAATCAGATTAATAAAACCACACATGAATGTCTTTCTTTTGGTCATTCATACTCTTTGTAGTGGTCACTCACACCCATACAATAAAGCCATAATTTATATGTTATGTTTCAAAAAATATTCCATTATCATTGGTTGAGTTTCAAAAAAGTTAAACTTGATTTTTCAAACACCGATGATATCATAATTTGGAAAGCACAGATATGTCAGAGCCCTGCACTGCCCGTTCTATCTCCCTGGAGTCAGGTAGAGGCTGGGACAGCTATTTAATTTTGAAACTGTAACATAATCGTGCACCATACACTTCTTTATTGTTGGGCTGATGTCACATAAAAGGGTCAGTTTCATGATATTTCCACAGTTAATTATATGATTACAGTATATATTATGTTTGGAACAATGGTGATGTAATTTTTTATGCTGGTTTGGCGCTCCGCTAGCTGCTTGAGATTGTGGGCGTGTGTTTCGTCTGCAGGGGCGGTACAAGAGTAGCTCCACGATCTTTTTCTTGAATTGTCTGGAGCTTGTGCTCAGAGAACAAGAATGAGCAGGAATGCTCAGAGATGGGTGAAAGGAGGAAAACATTACTTTGGGGTTGTTTTTGGTGAGGAATTAGCATTTTAACATGGCTAAAAGCTCAAGAAGGTTGATTTTGCATTATACAGAACCCTCCAAGATACACTGCACTTTACACTTAGAAATTGGTATATTCTGGGAACTTAATAATTGTGTCCAGCCCTATAAAAAAAAGTCTATTAATACAGCATCTTTTTGAATCAACACTTTTCGGAATTGTCTTCACTTACACCTTCACATTCCACTTGTATACATTTATTTCTTTACAAAGTAAAGCAGAAGTAAATATTAAAGCAAAATTGAAAGCACTTGAAAGCAACGTCAAGACCACAGCAGAAGGTAAAAAAAAAAAAAACACACATTCCTCCCACAAGAGGAAGCGGGAATAACCTCCATCCTTCTAGGTGGGGTTGGCCTGTATTCATCATTCAGAAAGACAAGACTGAATGTAGCTGTTGGCCAATATACAAGTAAAGCAAACTTTGCCAACCATGTTCACACTACAGACATTCTCTCGAAATGGAAAAAGGCAAAGTCTAAACAACAAGATGTCTGACCAGAAGTGAATGAATGACGTTTTCTGGATATTTTTATTGCTTTATTTTTGTTTCCATCTCTGGCCCGCCAAAGATAACATAGGTTTGCTTGGTGCATTGCACTGTCTTGAATCTTGTTGTAGGCAGAGTCTATTTCTTTTCTTCAAGGTAAAATTGATACACAATCCACAGGGCTAATAATCATACTCCAATGAAACTATTTGTACCTTTTCAGGGCTATAAAGATGTAATTGTTTAGTATGTAATGTGCGAATCCATTCTTATCTTTTACCGCGCAAGTGACAAAATAATGCACCCTTAAAGCAGAGACTCAAATTATAGATTTCCTTCTGCTAGGAGACCCAAACATAACATTCAGAAAATCTGATTTAAAATGCAATACCTCTGATTTTTTTAAAAATCTTTAAATCAAATTAATTTCACGTCTACAAACATATATTGTTTTTGTGTTTTGTTCAACTGCTTTCGGAAACATTGCTATGGCTCCTAATGTAATGTATTGCAATGTGGGTACTGTGTATGTGTGGAAATCACAATTTTTCATTTGAGCTGATGATGTGGCGGGTGGGGCGTTTGGGCTGTGGAAGTGGAACATCGAAAGATGTCTGTGTTTGGTGCAAAGGCCGAATGTTATCATTATTTTTTTTGTTTCTGTGTTAGGAACTGCTCAAAAATGAGATGTTGCATCTCATGGGGTATTGTTAATGAAACTGAATCAAATTAAAACATCGTGAATTACTCCAATATACACTGTACATAAATGAGAAATAAAGTATCGTAGACATGAATTAATTTCAACTAACAGGAATGGTAAAGTACGTGTTTCCTCCGGCTACTCTGATTTTCTCCCACATTCCCAAAACATGCGTGGTAGGTTAATGCAACACTCTAAATTGTCCCTAGGTGTGAGTGTGAGCACAGATTGGTTGTTCGTCTCTGTGTGCCCTCCGATTGGCTGGCAACCAGTTCAGGGTGTCCCCCGCCTACTGCTCAAAGACAGCTGGGATAGGCTCCGGCACGCCCGCGACCCTCGTGAGGATTAACCAGTTTCAGATAATGGATGGATGGATGAAGGAATCGTAAAGCCCTTTGCCAAGAAATTGTGTGCCGGCTTGATGACGAATAAAATAGCTTTCTGAACTTTGCTTACAGAATCAACCAAAAATTTCCAGGCAACTCTGCGCGAACGGACCAATGAACGTTTTGGCTAACAAGCAAATTTAACACTAGGATTAACAATTAATATTATTCTATCGCATTAACATTGTAGTTACAGCTAGTCATCTACACAAACATTCACATCAACGGCAGAGGAATAAAGTACATGGTGAAGTTAGAGAAACATCAACATCAATGCAGGGCAATAAACTACATTGTTTAGTGAGTTGGTCAGAATTTCAATAGTTCTGGATTTTATGGACTTCACTAACGAAAGACGGCTGGGTAAAATGCTGCTATTTCCTTATGTGTGTAACAATCCTGGTCTGGTTTCACTATGTTCCGTGCCTACACGCAAGCTAGTGATCACAGAGAGTCATCTGGTATCAAAGAAGAAGCTAAGAGAGACAACGCACACACACGACACCATGCCAAGGTAATAATAAGCTCTTTGGTGCATACTCTCGGTAATAAAGACTTTGCATGCACGAACACAGGCTACGCAACACAGACCACTGCACACACTCACACAGGTAATAAGGGCTTGGCACGCACATATAAAACGTACACACACACGTTGAAATGAAATCTTGCCAAATGTGTGTTCACTCGCTGAATCATGTAATGTAACTATCTCATTTGGATGCTTTTGTTTTGGCTTTCACGTCAGTAGTTAAGCCATTCATCCTGGGATATGCGAGACAGTTCCATATTCTTGTACATATATTGTGGGTTGAATTAGGGGTAAATTTACTCTGTTTCCCACTACACAGCATTTGGTTTATGGCATCTTACAACCAGAAAGTGAATGGGCAGATGGGAGCCATGTTGAATGGTAGCCAGTGCTCAATTCAAACAGTTTGATTTTAAGGTTAGTGGGTTTGCCACCAGAAAAAATAAAAAAATAAAAACATCTTTGGGAAAATTGGTGGCGGCTGGGGATTTGAACTCATTTTAACGTGACTGAGAATATGAACAGAGACCATTTGTTGCTGCAAATTTATCCTCATTAGAAAGGGACACCAAAGCTTTGACCTCCGCTTCACTGTGTGTCCTCAAATACGAGACTGGAGATTACCAATACAGTGGTTGAATGTTGTTCAAAGTGGAGTAAATTCCTGCACGGGCGTTTCATCAGTAAATGTGTTCGGGTTGGTTTTTTTTGAAGGCATACTGACAAAGAACCTCGCTGACCTACAGTAAACAGCATGTGCCACCATTTGCCACTGTTGCCTGCCCTTGAGGTGATGCGGACTGCAGGGAGCGTTGTTTTTTGCAGCTGAACATGCTGAATGGTCAAAGGCCAACATACGATTTCTGGGTGCCGGGTGCGAACAGGGGCCCCACGAGAGAGATATTCTGTTGACATTGTGTTTGAACACTTTGAGCAATGTTATCTCAGACAGTGCGGGGCTGAGGGACAATCAATCATTATGTTATTGGACCAGCGCCGGTGATTATTCATCCTGCAACTTAGATTCTGGGCGGTGGCTTAAGGCATGTTGCATGAACCACTTTCCTTCACATTGGACTTTGTCCGTCCATCCATTTTCTATACCGATTATCCTTTTTTGGCGCCACAGGGAGAGAGAGTTGGACCCCATCCCAGCTCAACCAGAACAAGAGACAGACACAGACCAATCCTCAATCAATCACAAGGAAATGGCTGGCAGGTGCAAATTGATCCACGGCCAGCTGTGCAAAAGGCGGCTTTGTTGTTTTATGTTTCTTCAAAAAGTTATCAATTCAATTCAAAGGAAATAAGGATTCGTGGAAGAAAAAGATCATTTGACCTCAACTGAAAAAGAAAGGGCAGTAAGTAAGTCTAAAAATACACTGATGAATCAAAAACCTGATTTGGCCTTTATTTCCACCACGGTGATATCAGCTACTTCAGCATTGTGACAAAATGAATGAATATTGCTATTTCACAAATATAGTTGCGTTGCAATCAATAAAATAATTTGTGTGCATTTTTATTCCGAATTATTCTTTGCTGTACTATAGAAATACTCCATCGTGTCTATCGCCAAACTTTTTGTGATATATTGTTGCGGTTGGAAATGTTGTGCCAGAACCACTTGTTGGATGTGGATCACTTTAATTAGACGTTGTATTTACAATGGCATCGGTTTTACTGAAGGCCTACAAATGTGTTCCATAATTTTGTATTGTGCAGATTGTGCTGCCTAGTATGTACTGTGCGTGAACTTGTCCCCACCCGGTTTGACGCTCGACAGTACAGCCAAGAAAGTCCTGTTTCAAATATTATTGCCAATTAACGATTTCCCCCGTTCACCAAAGATCTCTACTTTCCATATAACACTTGTTTAAACGGAATATTGGACCATGTTTGACGTCTAAATTAGTTTGGATGTCACAGGTCTGCTTTATACTTGCACTTTCTGCTCTCCATCGGCTCTAAGGCTGTATTTCTTCGTGCCAACGTCGGCAGAGTAAAAGTTTTTAACAAAGGGGGACTTCAAATGTTCACCTTCTTGTTTTTCTTGTTCTGAACTTAACTGTAGCCCACCCAATACACAGTTAAGTCTTTGCTATAAACATATTATTTTTAATGGCATCAAATAATGGCTTGGGGACAAAGTAAAGAACAGATTTTCAGTTTTCCGGAACTGTCTATAGGAAAAAAAAAACCTCAAATCACAGTTGAACACTTCTTAGCGGGGGAAATAACTCCATGTGATTTGAGTTGGGAGCGAATGTAATCACTTGTCTGTCACCTCATCCGCAACACTCCCATTTCCCATCCAAGTAGCGTGCAGACAAATGCCTGTTTCTTCCAATGTTCCGAACATAATCCTGTGGTAGTGATGAAAGATTGATTCTTTCATTGCTGGTCCCCAGTATAGGTAATTACTTGGTGCACAGACTCCTTCTCATGCATACAATATATGACTGACTATGAGTGTGTGTCTGCCAGTCAGTGTGTCATTGCGCCTGTACAATGAGTCATATAGTCACATTCAGTTAAGAAAACGAATTTGTGTTGAAGGTGCTTTTAGGTTATGACGAGAATTCGTTAAAGTTGGGCATAAATTACGTGATAGATTGCACTACGCATGAGAAAAATAAATTGCTTGCAATGTAAAGTGAAAGCAACTTATTTAGGTGCTCACTATCCAACACAGCCCGACACTGTCACATACTGTGAACTGCATTGCATTGCTGTATACGTCTTGACAGTTTTTTCTTTTTTCTTCTTAACTCAGATCTGAATTTTGGGGGGTAGTGTTTCATTGCTGCATTTTTTCCCTGAAAATATTTTAGACGTTCATTATTTATGTGATCATAGTGTTTATAGAATCATGAGCCAAGTACAAGGAGATTTTTGTTTTGCGGCTGTATGGTATGATTTAGTACATTTATTCACACCCGTGCCCACCCACCATGATGTTTGCGCTCATCCACTTGAGGCATGGATCTCTAAAAATAAACACCCATCCATTCATTTTCTAATCTGCTTATCTTCACGAGGGTTGCGAGTGCACTGGAGCCCATCCCAGCTGTCTTCGGTCAGTAGGCGGGGTACACCCTGAACTGGTTGCCAGCCAGTCAAAAACATATTTTTAAATTAATTTTAGTTTATCATAGTAGCTTTTTTCTGCTTTGAAATATGACGTTTAGTTACTTATCACTAAGATATCAAAAGTATAAAGAAACAAGGGACATCTTATATTTTACTATTATTATTACTATTTATTTTAATCTGCAAAAGTCTATCACAGCGTAACTGAAAATTTGTTAGGCACGGAGAAAGAAATAAAATACACAAGAGATAAAAATTGGGCTTAGTTGTCTCAAAAGAGGACTACGCACCATGATCCTTTGGATAGATACATGCCTATAAACAACGAATGGGTCCATGTTGGCATGCATGTGTCCTGTTCATTAAAGTGAAGTGAATCTGCAAGTTGTTTTGGGTGCCATTGTGTAATGTGGCAAATTCCATACTGTATGTATGTATGCAGTTTCTCATGTTAACTATCCCCACATGGCGTGAAATATTCTAATCATGTGTGTTCCAAATTGTACTGCGGTGAACAAAATGGAACTGTACCACTTGCTGAAAACATGGTTTTAGTCAACAGTGTCAGACGGTAGCTGGTTGCTGTCGATGTTGGGGTGTTGGAGAGGAAGAGGAACATTGCGCAGTTAGCGCGGAGGTGCTGATTTACAATTTGGTGACTGGAACAAGAGGTGAGACCTCGAAAATGCATGCGGTGTTCGGTGTGTTTGTTTGCATGTGTGTTTGCGGTGCTGTGTTTAGAGGAGGCTGCTTGATGGCAGTCCTCATGGGGGTTCAGTTCGAACTGCATTTGTGATCCCGTGTTAAGTGCTCGGTCAGTGGTGAAGGCCTGAAGGATTAGTCTAACCACGACCCTACCCCCATTCCGCTACAAAACTTCTGTGAACCGCCCTCCCACCCCCGACACATGCACATATTGAGATTCTCCAGAGCCACCCACTACCCATTCCTACGCCACCAGTACTTCTACCAGCAGCACTCAACGCCTGTTCATGCACACACACCCACACACACACACCACGTCAAAAGACACTCTAACACAACCAGCAGTACCATTCCCTTAATATTGCGGGAGTAAAGCGATCCGCTCACACTCACATCACATTAGCACTGCTATTAGACCGAACCCAGACATGAGAGCTACAGTGTGTGTGTGTGTGTGTGTGTGTGTGTGTGTGTGTGTGTGTGTGTGTGTATAAAAGTGTTATACATGTTATAGAAGTGGGGTTAATGTGTGTGTTTGTGTTTCAGCCCAGACATGTGATTTGCAATGGCGGAAGAGAACTGAAAGTTTGCTACATGTCAGAAAAGGTCCATAGTGTGTGTGTGTGTGTGTGTGTAATAGAGAACGTACAGAGACACTGATATCCTGGCACAATATGAGGGGGAGGACGAACGGCTGAGGTTTGTGAGTGTCTGCTGAGGGCCCAGTAGGTGTAAGCATAAAAAAAATTCCATGTGGCAGTGAAATGTCTACTACTTTGCAAACTGTGTTTCTAATATGTGCCAGGTGCCGTCAGACATTCCCTGGATCACATTGTGAGCTCTAATCTGTGCACGTGTGTCCATCGAATATATTGCTATTTACATAAGGTAGCACAATAAAAAGCAGATCGGACCAAAATTGATTTGTTATGGGGTTAATGCATTATTCAGGAATTTGTTGTTATTGCAGTTAGAAGATAAGGTAAAGGGCATTGGATAATGTAATATACTGTAATAATTTGCTTTTGTGCCCACGGTAACAGTCAACTTTTGATGTTTTATGACCATTAAACCATGGGAAATGTCGGAAATTTTTACTATTCAAATTTACATTAGGAACATCCTGAAACAGGCCAAGAACGATACACGTAAAAGGAAAAATAAACTTGCATCAAATGTCGAATTGTAAATCTCAGAAAAAAACAAATACAAACTATTTAATAATGCAGATATTCTCGCTGCTAGAACATACAGACACATTATGTGGTTTAATATTATTTTCCTTTTCACTCGGGAATTGTGTTTGACCTCATAAAACATATTACTGTATTACTGTCATATCACGGGAACAAATACACAACAAAATCACAGATAAAGCCTTGAAATCTAAAGCTTATTTTGGGAAAGTCGTCTTATCTTATTTTGTTACGAGTCAGTGCGATCAGACGCTTGGTGAAATGACAGGGGTGGCACTTGTAATCCTGGCCTCTAATAGCGACCAGGCAGCCGAGACCGGGCTTCGGTGTCTTTAGATGGTGTGCTTTGAAGCGACCACTGATCAAAGGAAATAAGTCACCAATAAGACACATTATGAAGCCAGTGTTTTGTTTAGTTTAGTTTTTTCCAATCATAACAAGAAAAGCCTTTTAAATATATTTGCTTTAAATTGTTTTATTTTTTTAAATCATACAGCATTAACAATTCATTATTATACATATTTTAAAAAATACTATTAAGATGATTGTTGTTCATTTATTAGTAGTAGTTGTAGCACTTGAACATAAATGCAAGTAATACATGTGTAGAAATTCTACTTAGCGAAACAACAGTGGTGATAAAAAATGAGATCAATACAGAGGGGAAAACAATCTCAAGTTTCACTTTAATCGCCCATCTATTTATTGTACCTCTTGGATATAGATCAAAAATAAAACACACAAATGTTGGTTTTCCCCTAAAAATATTTTCAGCAGTCCGTGTTAAGGCGTCCGTGCAAGAGACACACAACAGACCACATGGTTACGTCTGTCTGCTTGCACCTCCCAGGAAATGACATCCAATCGCCTTTCAACTTGACACTAACAGAACAGTCGTTTGGCCTCCCTGCAACATTTCACAGGTCTACTTTCCTTGCAAATGCCTTAACTCTTTATATTCATTTCTTGAAATACTTCCAGCCGATGAATTCCCCCGAATTGACATCAATGCCGGTTTACGTAAATGGAATATAGTTAAAAAAGTAAAGGTGGCCTGCATCCCGTAGTTTGTTTGAATTAACAGTGACGTATCCTTATGAGCAGAGGTCATACTTTCAACTTCACTTTTTTTTTTTATTCACATAGAGCAGAGAACACAATATGAAACATAATTAGAAATGATGGCAGGTTGTGCAATTTCGTCGCTCATTATTGCCCCGTTCAGCCAAGCTCTGAGGAGGCCAGATCATTCAAACTACGTCAGTATCGATTAAACATTCTCTAAAAGCGGGAACATACTTTTGTCATTCCATTTTTGATTTATCCCCAATTTCATCCGCTCAAATGTATAAGAAAGGGAAGCAAATGCTAATTTAAGCATTGGAAACATGATTGTATCTCTTAATGCCATGAAAAGAAAATAGAAGATTTATGCCTTGGAATATGGTTTAACGCACTTTTAAGAAGGAACCCCGGGCACTTAGTGATACGACAAAACAACTGCAGCGGCGAATGAGGGAATGAGGAAAAACGGCTGTAAAGTTCAGGCTGTGGCAGATACCCTCTCACCTCCTGCTGTCAGCTTTAGCCGTAAAGGAAAACACTTTGCAGCTCTATGAGCCGAGGAAGAAAAAAAAAGAAAAGATTTTGTTATGCCTATTGAGCTGAATCACTCTCTGCACGCATCCGAGTGCAGCGGTGAATGTACATTGTATGTAATAAACCAGAAGAAAATCTGAGCAATATTCTGTGAAACCAATGTTAAGGAAATGTGTTTAACGTTGACCTTTTGTCATTGTATTGATGATCCAGTGAGGAGCATGTTTGATTTTGTGTTGTCACTATCATCCTCAGATGAATCCAAATAGTGACATTTCCTTCCCGGTGTTTTCATCATGCCATTTTTTTTTCAAAAACAGAAATTCTCCCTATCCTGCCGTCTTTCTCTTTTTCTCCCTCTCGCTCATAGAAGCGATCCGCAGGGGGGCGCTGTGTGTCCATGCCTGTAGACAGAAGCGCGTGTGTTGTTTGAATCTCATACAGTCAGGAAAACGCAGCCGCAGACTGCAAAACAAAGGAGTACAACTACGTAACACAACCTTAACGCCAACACCTTTTCCTGACACTGCTCTGTTGTTGTACTTCAATAAAATGGCAATTTGTTGGATTTTAGCCTTTTAAGAGAAAACGGATCGTTGCTGTCCTGATTTTACATGCACATTGGTTGCGGGACAACAGTTGTTGGGTATCTCAGGAGAAGAAGTCAACTTTAATTTCATTTTAACAATAAACATGATGGCGAGTTTGGCGCTTGTCAATGCCACCTGACCCCTCCCCTTTTTTCGCCATCTCTCTCTCTCTCTCTCTCTCTCTCTCTCTCTCTCTCTCTCTCTCCCTCTCTCCCTCTCTCGCTCGCTCTCTCCTTATTCCTCCACCGCTGTGTGCCTCATTCCAGTGCACAGAGCGAGGCAGACGGTCCAGAGCAGCAGCCAGCACTGATCAATCCGCTCAGGGAATAAATACTGTACCATTTAAAACCCGGTTCCTGGAGTATCGCTTGTTGTTGGACGCGGGCGGGCTCCCACACTTTTTAAAAAAATTCTTTTTGTGGACTACACGCGCTATGGTAGTGTCGCAAGTGCGTCTTTCTCCTCTGTTGTGACCAAACAAAGTGATTTTAGGATATTCCTCGCAGAAAGTGGGCGGTGTATGTTTTTGGGGGGCTTCTCAGTGACTGTTCAGAAGGGAAATTTTGATTGTGGAACTACTGCGCTCATGGTGTGGTCCCGGACAGGACTACCTGCTCGCTGCTGACCCGCTCAGTGCGCAGAAAAGGAGGACACCAGTGGAGTTCTGGTACCGGTTCCTCTGCTTCTATTTAAAGGCGCACTGGAGATTTTTTTTTTTAAAACAAGAGAGTGAGAAAGAGGACGGCTGCTGTATTTTTCACCACCCAATGGTGTAATTTCTTCCCATAAACGCGCACATTTTGGTGTTTTGGTGAATGGTTCCGTGGGCATAACAACAAGGTTGGGACTGGAAGGAGCGGACTGTGCGTGGAGTGTGTACACTGTCCCTCTCGTGGGTCTGTTTACATGAACGCGTTATGACAATGGATTACATTCTGCTCTTGTGCAGCTTCTTGCTGCCCGTAGCCACTGCAGTTGAAGGTAAGAAATTCCTCCATCCATCCATTTTTTCTGAACCGCTTACATTCAAGTGAAATGCGGTATGCTTCAACTCGTTTTCAAATGGGTCAGAACCAATCACTTCCACTGACCCATAATAGGCATTTGTTTTACGGGGGGGGGGGGGGGGTGCAACTTTCAGTGCGCAATTGTTCAGCACCACAATGGAAGTTGTGTATTCTCCTTTTTTTCCCCTTATTTTTGAAACATTAGCCGTCGCCCGCTGCTGCTTTCTTGCTCTTTTAGAGGGAATTAGCGCCACACTGTATCTCACCGGGGAGCCGACGTGCTGCCGGTGGCGCCCCCCCCCCCCACCCCCTCCACCCCACACTTGAAGAACACTTCTTCTGAGGTTAACTGCGTGTCCTTTAGGGTTGTGTGGCCTTTTCACATGCAGACCGTAACACATGCAAAGTAGGTCGATCGTTTAATCGTTTAAAATAAAATAAAAAACACCACCAACTTTAAGAATTATATAAACGTGTATACTGTATTTCTTTTCGTTTGAAAAATATTTCCTTTCACCGATTGCCATTATTTTTAATTAATATAGACATGAATTATAACGGAACACCACTGGATATAAAATTACTTTTATTACAGTTTGCCAATGTTTTTTTTCACTTGGAAATTTATGTAAGATATTTGTCTTTTTTTTCGTCCCTACTCTTTGGAAACGACAAAAAAGTGGTTAAAAGGGCAGGGAGAGCACTAAAGCCTGCATCATGAATGGCATGAATGCTGGATTTGAGAGTGCATTGTGGTGCGGTGAAAAGTGGGACGTTGGACCACTGGCTTGAGCGCATTTGCCTGCATGACTGTGTGCCGTGCCATCTGTCTTTTTTTTTTTTTGCAAAAGGTTACATTTGTCTTTCCCACTATAGTTTACCCCGTTTGTTTTATTTACCCTGAATAAATATAAGAAATTAATTACACAATCAATTCATTACAATGTATGCATTGGCCTATGGTTGCGATAATAGTTCATTAACAATCCCGCCACTTGCAGCATATTGCATTTTACACAAAGTAAATCACATTTTGTGCTGTGGTAAAGAAAAAAAAAAGTCTGGTTGCACTTTTTTTGTGCGGAAGTTCTCAGAGTGAAATGTGTAACTCTTATCTGAAACGCGTCGTTGCCTTTATTGAAGTTTGCTGATAAGAACGTTGCGCTGTCGACGTTCTTGACCTATAAATTCATCTGAACATCCCCCAAATACAAGTTTAACTATTATTTTAAATCAGAGTATTTAAGACAATACACGAGGCATACAAAACCTTTTGAAATAGTTGATAATTATTTGCAATAGACCATCGCAGGAGTGATCCATTGAAGGACAGCGGACACCGGTTGGACAATCGGTGCTTTAAAACACATGGTTTCAATGGATGATTTGGGGCTTGCTGGGCTCAAGTTAGCTCCAGATGTAGTCAGGATGAGGCCGAAAAGAGCTACAATTGCACCGGTGGACTGGGTTGCGTCTCTGCTTTGCAAACGGATGGATTTCGCTACAAAAGTGATGTCATAAATTCTGTCCCACCGACCCGGCGTTGGGTTTACCTAGAAGCGTTTAATCCAGCACATTGATTTATGGTGAAGACTCTGATTCTGTTTTGTTATACTTTGAGGGGGGGAAAAAAAAGACTGAGCCATGCAGGGGGGGGGGGGGTGTCAGCCGGCCCCACTGCGAGACTCCCCGGGTCCCGAGGTCACACAGCCCGGGGAATAATTAATGGTTTCATCTCTCCCTTCTTTCGCGCTCCCTCTCTTTCGTGCTCATTCGTCTCAGGCCGACTTCCATTTAAGGTTTTCAGTTATAAGTTGCCTTGTGGGCTTCCCCATACACAGGCAGAAAAACAATAATTTACATCGATTTACAGGTTCTGCATCGTTCGGGGTGGCTAATTATTAGTGACGCGTGTTCCCAAAAGAGAAGTGGGTTTGACGTTTTATGCAAATCAAAAATATTTACGAATTGAGTTTAATGATCTTATAACAGTTATTATAAGTCGCATTCAATGAGAAAATGTTTCGCATTAATATTGTTTTTCAAGGCGATGGTTGCTATTTCTAAAATTGGGGGTCAGAATAACAAGTGTTTAATGTTCAAATCAGAGGGTTTTAATACAACTAATATAATTCAAAAATACTCTCAATAAACTTATGTTATAGGCCAGTTTAAAACGAATCCAGATGGTTTTAGGTGCCTCATATGTGCGTAGACTCTAGCGTTTGCGGGCTTAAGAAGCCATTCAATGTTTCAAGTCCCTCTAATTTACAGTAACAGTTATATTCATTTTCACGTTTATTGTACGTGCATTGATTTGATCATATCGGTCCAGATGTGACATGCAATGTCTTTTCTCCCGGGAAGCCTCTGACTAGATGGCGGCAATTATTATGATTACTTTATTTTTTGAACTTACATTTCCTCGACAAATAAATAAGACAAATTAGAGTTCAGTAGTTCGTTGTAACACCGAAGCTGTATTTATGGCCCAACATGGAGTGATTGCGTACAAAAGGGGAGCGCTGATACGCACTTTTGTATTACGTGGGTGAGATCACACCTCCGCGGGAGCTTCCTGGGCCCGTTTACGCTTGGCGAATGATTTACGCCGCGTGCGAGTCTGCGTCTATGACAGTGGGGGTCCTTGTCAGCGTCATCATTTTTATGTTATTACAATAATCACGGCTTGTGCCAAGAGTGAGCAGTGTTTCTAAATCATATTTGCGACCAGTTGAGTTTGAACGATGCGGCGCGAGCATGAACGAAGTAAAGAAAAAAAAAAAAAAAACGACATATGGCAGCTGACTGGAGTGTTTGTCTTATGTTAAGAGCGATGCAAAGTTAATGTCATTCTCCATAACAACGGAAGGCAAATTACGAAACAAAATATGTTTTGGAGATATTTATTTAAATTTCAACATGATCTATTAAGGATTCTTTGTGAGGAGATGCAAGAACAAAAGAGCGCAAATTTGCAAAAAAACAAACAAAAACAAAACCAACAAACAAACAAAAACCCCAACATTTATCTATCTCGTGTTATGAAAGAGTATATAAGCGTTGGCACGGGTGTAATTGTCACATGGAGGCTTCTACAAAGTGTCAATTGATGTGCTCCGCATCGATTGAGTGGATCGATTCTGCTCAGCCTTTCAAAAATGCAGAATTAGATGCAGGCAGCGCGACTTTCTTGCAGTGGTCTAGCAAGGAAGAATTACCAATTCATAAGGCTATTTATCACTGGTCCTGAATCAATTGGAGGAACGATTTGGCCTCATTGTTCTGCTGCTCTGAAAGAAAAATACAGTATAGGCTGTATGCTACTTATTATTTTGTTATCTCGTTTAAGTATGAAAATAATAATAATTATTATAATATTTGATTTTGTTTTTATTTATTTTTAAGTTGTGGCGACATATCATGATGCTAGTTTGCCATGGAGTTTAATATTTGCATTGCGCAAAAAAAACGCCTCAACTAATTTCACCTCTAATTTCCGACTGTAAAATTGTGACGCATGGGCCAAGAAAGAGCCCATTCAGATCCTAACCTAAACTTTATGATTATACTTTGCTATTGATTGGGATAAAGGTGTGACCACCATTTTTATCACACTTTTACTAACAATTATGACCTTCTTTAATTTATAATTGGGTTAAGTGCATCTTGATTATATAATTCAGATATCTGTGAGGAGAACAATTTGATGATGATCTAAATTAGGATTGTCCAGCCTCAGAGGAAGACTTGTGCTGAGTTTTGGCCAATTGCTGTTTTTATTATTCTGTTGTTTATCTGCATTTCTTTCTGTGATCCACTTAAATACCAGACAATGGACGTGAGCAATATCAAGCTTGTGTGGGCCATTGATATTCAGGTTCTGCATCTGATATGTCGCTCATTTGTCTGGCGGCAGCTCTATTGAACAGATGTACAATGATTCCGATTTAGATGGGCATAAGACGCTCAAGGAGAGGGCGTGGGTCAGACAGCAAAGTGCGTGTCAGGGTGAGATGATGGTATAGAGGGTATCGTGTAGTTGTGGTATGGCGATGTTGGGCAAAATTGAACCAGAAAACAGCACCGTTGACATGCTTTATGCTATACGGGTCTGCAGGAGTGCTCATGTGCACAGAGCTCTACTTCAGGGCTCAAATGGTGGCGTGGAAAGATTTACCGAGCTGGAATTTCGCATGAAGGCGGGCAACAGCCATCTTTGGCCAGCTGGTGCCTTCACACACCATGCTGGAGGATAGATAGAGCACATTTTTATTTCTACTCTACTTCATTCATGTGGAAGAAAACTCTTTTACCAGGTCATGCAAATTTGAACATTCGCTTAGGTTGTCAATTAATCAGGTTTACTATGGTAGTTTTGGCGCTGAGGAAACATGATGACATCTGTAAGTAGTAGCAATATGATATTGGCTAATTAAACACACAGAAGTAAGTATATTATTAAAACGCTGTCTTAACTCTGACCACCTCATGTAACGTGGTTTTGTTTTGACATGAATTTGGAAATATAAATGCTAGTGACTGCACAGAACAGCAGTAAATGTCCACATTTAACTAAAGCATGAGTTTAAAAAACGGTTTCAGCTTTTTGTACTTGGTTGTAAATGGACATAATGCTCATTTCTGAGGCATGATAAGATGAACGTTATATTTGAGTCATAAAAATAGATATCAATCCATCCATTTTCAATTGTGCTTTTCGTCATTAGAGTGACGAGTAAACCAGAGCGGATCACAGCTGAATTTGAGTCAGAGGCAAGATACACCCTGGATTGATCACCAGACAATCACCGGGATCAAACGACTTTGAATGAAAATTAATTGTTAACATTCAAGAAAATAGGATTATATATTAGTATTTTTTAGTATAATATCGATACACTATTTAAGAATGTAAACATGGAAAATGATATTTTTCACTTGTAATAGAACAGAATTGTAACTTTTAAGCATTGCGCATAATGAGAAGTACATTGTGATTTGTCCAGTCATCTATTAGAGCGAGAGCAAGAAACAACTATAATGTATTTGTAATTCATCTTGAGTGTGGTCTAACTCCTTGACAGCAGTTGAAATTGTATCATGACTGCAGACAGATATGAACTCTCCAAAAACAAAAACAAAAAACAATCATAAAGTTAGCTAAGACATGTATCTGCTACTGTCAAATGAATGCAATCCTACTCTCTGTTTAAGGTATTAAAAAGAAAAAAAAAACACCCTCCAAAAAAACAACACCCCTTGACTTGCTTGATCATGTGTGTTCATGTCACCAGACCGCAGTATAGTCAAAATAGAGACCAAAATGGATTCTTGAGGTTATTGACAGGAGAAGTCATCTGTGGATGCTTTTTATCAAAACACCCTATGCTGTGTGTATATGTTGGCTCATCTCGTGCTGGCACCTCATCGAGCCCAGGGGCCCTGCGGGATGGCACGTCTTTGACACCCACTGCGGAGTCCAAGCTAGGGAGGCCAAATGTGTCTCAGCCTGCCCACCACTGCTGCTGTCTCGAGTCAGCAGAGCAGAACGAGGCATACACACACATGCAATTCAAACGGGTGAAAAAGAGTGTAGACGAGCAAACTGGGTGGCACAGAGTGTGTGTGTGTGGATCTTAATAGTTTGGTTGAGTTAAAGAGAGCACCTTAGATAGTTACGGTGTAAACTACTGTAGTTTAAAAAATGTTTTCCCATAAGGTCAGAAAGCACAATATGAAAGTTCATTGGTGAGTCTGTGTTCATGATTGTTTCACTTGGCCTATCTCACTGACAGAGGGGCATTCCCCTTTTTGGTTGTGCAATATGGAATGGAATGGAATGGAATACAACTTTAATGTCAAATGTGCTGTACGTATGTGTAACATACAGCACAGATGAAATTTCTTCCCCCTCAACATAAAACAAGGGGAGCCGCTGCGGGTGTCCGCGCCGCCATCAAAAGAAAATGAGTGGCTATCCAAATGCTGACGACACCTTTGACGTATTATTACGAGGAGTTGATGTTTTATAAGTGATGCCGGCACCACGTGTTCATATAATGCATTCTTCATGACCATGTGTCCAGAAAAAGATATAATTCACTCAAGGGTTTTTACATGCTGTGTGTTTCACCCACTCACTACACACTCCTGTGACCCTCGACCAGAGGTCATGAGGGGGTCCCTGTTCTGACCGCTGAGAGAGGTGGGGACTAAGTCTCCAAGTCCGGGTTAGTTTCTTTTTTAAACATACTTGTCAAGCTCCCGGGGCGATCATATTCCAGTCGTGAATAAAAATACAGTGAAAGAGGATGTGTATATTTAAATAGGCAGAGTGTGCAACTTCCTACAGCTGTAGCTGATGATGTATGTATACCATATACATACAAGGCACTCCACTAACACAGATTGTCAGACACGAGAGACTCTTTTATCATCCCAACGCGATGTTGTCACCTACAGTTTTAGTTTTAAGGTCAATTTGTCATGGGATTGTTTGGAATGCTAAACTAATACTGTTAGGTTTCCACAATGAATGTGTTAGCGGCAGTATGGAAATAAAGTGACATCATAGTTGCATGGCATCATTTAACTCAGCAATAATTTGACAAAAAACAAGAGTCTAACTCAGTATTTGTCAGCAGGGAAGACAAATCGTTTGTCACTTGTTGTTCGACAAGAGAGAAAACTGTCTATGTGCGTCTAGCCACCCCACCACTTCAAAAGTGGGTGCTGCAAATGCTCGATCAGAAATGTACAGATGAGTTATTGCTATCCATAAAAAAATAAAATAAATAAACTTGACACTGGAAGCAACAACTAAAATTATGAAAACACGATGGATGAAACGGCAATGTGTCTTTGCACACAATGAAGTCTTTGTGTTCTTGCACTTACCATACTAGGAATTGGACCAGGAACTTAATACACATGTGATGTCCATTATGTTTCTTCTAACTTCACGGATAGTTGAAGCAATGCAGGACGGTTGGCGGGGCAGAGTTAGACAGGAGGAAATTCAGCTCCGGGCTCATTTCCACAGTTTCATTGCCACCCTCAGACTTCTCAAACAAATTTAAACGATGATGCAGGGGAAAAAAAGGCCTTTGATTTATGGAATGGAATGGAATGGAATACAACTTTATTGTCAAATGTGCTGTACGTATGTGTAACATACAGCACAGATGAAATTTCTTCCCCCTCAACATAAAACAAAAGGAGCCGCTGCGGGTGTCCGCGCCGCCATCAAAAGAAAAGTTGACCAAAAAAATGACAAAATAATTATTGCAACTCTTTTAAACCTTGACAGTTACAACTGTCAGGAGAGTGGCCGGAGCCTTGTTACTGAGTGCCTTCAGGCGGAGAGAAAGCCACTTTAGCTGGTTTCAGTTTAGCAGGCCTTGCTCAATATGCTGCTGGCGTGGGGCTGGTAGCTCACAATTTGGTTATTACAATTCTTTTTCCTAAATCCATACCGTTGGTGAGTCCACACGTGTGGGGGTTATTTTTACATATTACTGTACATCGATCAATATTATATTTTTTCTCAGCAGAAATACAAGTTAACGCTTCTAGTGGATTTTCTTTTTTTTGTGTGCGCCGATTCTGAATCTGCCCTCTTTAGTCTAGCACATCAGCTTTTCAAAAGAATAATAAAGATAATATCAATGCATCCATTTTCTAATCCGCTTATCCTCTCGAGGGTCACGGGCGTGCTGGAGCCCATCCCAGCTGTAGTAGGCGGGGTAACACCCTGTACTGGTTGTCAGCCAATCGCAGGGCCCACATAGACAAACAACCATTCACACTCACCCCAGGGGACAATTTAGAGTGAATTAACGTACCGTGCATATTTTTTGGCATGTGGTAGGAAACTGGAGTACCTGGGAGAAACGCACGCAGGCACGGGGAGAACATGCAAATTCCACACAGGAAGGTCGGAGCTGGAATCAAACCCTGCACCTCTGCACTGTGAGGCAGAACATATGACAATAAAGTGTATTCAATTCAATTCTATTCAATATATATTAGAACGCATGGTAAAATCCATATGGCGTGAGGTTTTATAGATTAAATTTAAGAAAAGAAAAAAGATTAACATTTTGATTTTGGAGGTACAAGGATTGCGATATGAAGATACAAGTCATGGGGGTTGAGAATTTTTGAAGACGATTCAAGACATGCAAAATACCTTTTGTTTGTTCTTTAAAAACAGCGTTATAAGCATAATGGTAAGAACAACTTCTTGGAAAAAATGTGATGTCAGTGTTAAATTGTAAGCGTTCAATATCCAATAATTAACCACAATGCAGTTAGGAAAGCACAAGTGTGCATTTTATGCTATGGTGAGGAAATCATTACTCATGTTAATGGATGCATTGACCTCACTGGTTCCCATTACATTTTTTTTCCCTTCTCGTGCCTGCTGTCAAAAAAATCCATCACCTGTACTTGAAAAAGGCTCACAGACACACTACGATCTCACCTTCTATAACATGTTTTTACTTGCACTTTGGAGGACAAAAAGAAAAAGCGGTCTCATGTTTTCAGCCGTGTAATGTGTTTACTTGCTCACACCAGCACATTTCAAGTTGAAGCCGTACCAATCACACGTGACCTTTTGTCGTGATATTTACATAATCCCCACGGTCCCATGGAGCCGCCTCCTGCAGACACCGCCAGCTGCGGCAGCATTTATTTAACCTCACTTCAAGTTAGAGCCGAGTTTCCCCGACACGTTGACTTAAATGTTTAAGAGAGTGCAACACAAAAGAGACAATAAAAGAAATAATAAAAGACCAACAAGCCAACATGCTCACTAACATCACACTCATCTTATAGGGTAATTGAGCAAATGTGGAAGTGTCAACTTTTTTTCCCCGTTTGGGTGTTTTATGACTGACAGTCATGACACCAATCCATTTGGTAATAGCAGGAGGGTTGTTAAACGGAAGGTGTGACAAACGTTATTTGGGCATAAACATCATTTTTAAATGTCTTAGATTTATGCCTGGATTTTATGCTAAATTTAGAGTTACAAAAAAATAATGGAAAAAAAAGTGTAGCGCCCTCAGGATGCGGCATGAGTGACGACACGAAGTCCACGATAAAATACAGGGTTTTATTCCTTGCCAACCCGTGAGAACTGGTCCCACGAACATGAAACATATAAACAAGTATGTTACAAACGAAATAAAGGACAAAACTACGAAGACAATTGATTTAACATAAAATGCACACAAACCTCGTGGGCTCACACCCATAAGGGGCTAAACTTTGGCCGAAATCCTGCCCGTCGTCGACTTGCCTCGTACGGTAGGTGTTTGGCACTCTAGTCTTCTTACAAAAAATGGCTACACAGCCCACAAAACATGTCCTTTTAATGTGCACGGCAACTACGGTCCGGTGGACCTTTATTCGCGATAAATGGTTCCGGCCAACAATCGCCACTAGATGGCATCAGAACACCAACAATGAAACTGCTTAAGGGGAAATACTGTATCGGCAGTAACAAAAATATTACCTCACCGTTGTATTTTTGAGTGTACTGTATTACAAGGTCATTGAGAGTGAACATTTTAATTATTGCACTCAATTTGACTAGTACAACTTGACAACACATGTTGTATTATATGATTATAATATTCCAGCGAAAGAAGACATTTTAAGTGCATGTTTTTAGATGTTGGAAAGCAAAGCAAAATATTCATGCTCAAAACCACACATGGGTGCTTGACCATCAAAAATGCTTATATTGATTCTTATTCTTATTTTTATGGCCGGCACGATGATTGGCTGGGTAGCACGTCTGCCTCACAGAGGTCTAGCCTTCGATTACGATCCCCGCCCTTCCTGTGTGGTGTTTGTCGGTTTTCCCCTTGCCTGTGTGGGTTTTCTCCGGGTACTTCGGTTTCCTCCCACATTCCAAAAACATGCATGGTAGATGAATGGAGCACTCTAAATTGCCCCTAGGTATGATTGTGAGAGATTGTTTGTCTATGCCCTGCGATTGGCTAGCAACCGGTTCAGGGTGTACCTCAACTGTTGTGGGCTCCAGCACGCCCATGACCCTCGTGAGGATAAAGCGCCTCGGATAATGGATGAATGGATGTTATTTTTATGTCATCGGCTACACTTAACTTCACGTTGCCTTTCCATTTACTCAAATTGTATGTTACTGAAACATATTTTACTTGTTTATTTCAGTGCTTGCGACATGGGGGTTGTTAGCACTCATTTTAACAGGGTTTCAACAATGAGTGCTGTGAAGGCTAATTGCAGTGCACCAGATAAAAGTGCTGCACAATACAGTCTGACCCCTGTCTTTGTGCCAAGTCAGGCCACAAACAGATTCCCTTTC
The DNA here is from genome assembly GCA_018466805.1 of Hippocampus abdominalis. Taxonomy (NCBI): domain Eukaryota; kingdom Metazoa; phylum Chordata; class Actinopteri; order Syngnathiformes; family Syngnathidae; genus Hippocampus; species Hippocampus abdominalis. Next base: position 7,889,434 of record CM031701.1, on the reverse strand, counting down.
TCCTCTCACACCCCACCGAAATCCTTTCTAACCTATCATTTCTCCCTCACACACACACACACACACATGCACCAACGCGCACACGCACAAGAAGTGGCAGTTGCTTAATAAGATGGCCATCTACATGTGCATATTACCTTCACTCAATGCACATGCACCAATCACTGTCCAAATTGACACCCACCTGCTTCTTAGGGTCACACTCTGCGTCCACATCCACCCATTCGACCACTAATGAATCAATCAGCTGGTACCATTCGTTTCACTGCTGTCAGACCCCATCGATCAGCCCATTTCTCACAGTCTCAACAGAGCAGCGGGGGAGCTCAGAGATCGAGAGTGAAGTAAGGGTTTGAAATATACAGACAGTTCAAAGACTCAGAGTTTCTTATCTGCTGTACTCCTCCTGAATTATGGCATTTGGATGTCGGGTAGCTGTGCCTGGTTGGAATTGACGAGACTGAAGAAGGGAACTTGACTCCTTCTGGAGTTTGTGTATGTGATCTGACCTTGCATTTTACCTCAGCAAAACTTGTGTTTTCAAACTTTCACCTTACTCGGAGGCAAGAGAGAGCAGAAGGAACATTGGAGACAAAGGTTCACAGCAAGGCATACTTCTGACTTGACCATCAAATATGTAATTTTTTTTTTCATTGCATTTTTACTTTCTTCTTGAATAAAAATAGGAATGGATTTTTTGTTGGAAGCGACACATCTTGCAAGGATTTTACATTTTGTCTTGAAAATTTGAGATACCGATAAGCCTTATTGTATTTCAGTCGCTTTGTTAGAAAAGTATAATTCATGGACAGATTCACTAAACACATAATCCAATACTGTATGCCATGATTGTATTTTTCCAGAAAAAAAAAGTATTAGGCAACAAAACTTAGATAAACAACATCTTTATCTATATCATTCTACTGACTTTAAGAGGAAGATGTAATGAGGGGTCTCTCTTATCGTACCTTGGCAGGGATGCAACACTGCACAGTTATACCTGTCTGTCTCATTAACTGCCAGAGTCTACCTCCTCCTATAGTATACGCTCATATCAGCCCCGGATGAAAGTTTTGGCTGTCTTAAGTGCCGTCTGGGAGCGTCTGTCTGATTTTTCTTTTTTTTTAAAGACTACGACAGCGGAAGTCAGTGCTAACCAATGGCCACATTGTTTGACAGTTTCAAAACGTGATCCCTGGGTGAGTGTTTGAGGAGTTGAACAAAAGGTTGGGAGAATGAGAGCAAACATGACTCTCATTTGAGCAGTGATTGCAAGCGTAACAGTACTGCAGCTTCTATTCAATATGCAAACTGCTCTGATTTCCTAATATCAAAACTGTGTTCAGCAAAAGGTGAAAAACATTATTTTGTTTAATATGTAATTACGATTAATCGAGAGGCGGTGTTGACCTTTGGTTGACGTGCGCACAGAAGACAAGCATAAAGATGGCCACCAGTAATAGCATATCCAGTAAAAGAGCTTCCTTTTATTCGCTTCACCTTTCAGTCATTTTATTTGTCTTCTCTTTCTCCCAATCTTGCCTCAAGCTTTCCTCTTAAAATGTCATTCTTCCCCCCCCCCCCCACCACTCTTTTGCTGCAACCACTCGTCATATCTGTCTCATTTTATCATCAGAACAGTGGGCCCTAATTACAGTATGTTGTCCTTTCCCTGTTATCTCACGCCTGTTTGATATAAAAATCCAAGTAGGCACCTGAGACAGATGCTACCGTGTTTACTGTTCGCTGTGTACATGTGCCTACTCCTGATAAGGGGACTTCTCTTACGTTAGAATGAGCAAGGAGAGACCGTTGTTACGAGCTAAAAGAAAAATTCAATCTCCACAATTCCATTGAAATTGTTGCCTGCGTTTCCTGAAGGCATCACAACTGCTGGCGTGCACACAACTCCAATCACCTTAAATGTGCTCCGTTCCAATGTGTTGTTTTTCTCAACTTGCTGCTCTTAACTCCCCCCACCGTTGCACTGTGCACGTTTGACGTCTGTTGACATGAACCATGCAAAGTTTGACTAAGTGAGTTGTAATGCAAAAAGAATGTACCGCAGCGGGATGCATTGTCACAGGGTGCCAAAGAGTGAGTGGTATAACGTCTCTAGTTTTTAAATGCCTCAGAGGTAAAGTGTGAAAACAAACAGAACAAAGTTGTAAGTGTGAACGGGAACACACACTCACAGGAGTCGGATAACCCCTAGCCAGAAGAAGGGAGGGTCTGGGGGTCAAGTGGGGGGGGGGGGGGGGTGGTGGTGGTTGGAGTGGGGTTTGGGGAGAGTTGTGGGGAATTATAATGTTAAAGCGTCCGGTGTCAAGAAGGGGATACAACAGCATTACCTCCATTGCCACTTTGGCCTCTCTCAATCCCTGGGGGCCGGGTACTAAGAGGGAGGTGATGATTAGCGATTCAATTTGGCTTACCATCAATCAATGCCACAAAGATAGACAGGATCGCTGCCGATATTCCATCCCGGCAAACATATTGGGTCAGCCCCTCTTGAGATTCACCCCCCCCCCCCCCCCTCCCACACACACACACTTTGCTAATTAAGCGGCCACACTGCCCTTGCATTTACTTATTTATGAATCTCTGCTTCGGCCGGCAGTGGAAATCTTTTGGTCTGCCCCTAATTAGTCCGTTACTAATGTTGCTTTTTTTCAGACAACCCATACCGTCCGTCTCAGCAATTGCTGTTGACCCCTTTTTTTTTTTTCTATGCAAAGACGCAACCTTGATGTTACATAAAACACTTTCTGGCATTATGTTCCTGAAATACTAAGTGCACATAAGGAAACACTTTCAACATAAACATCTATTAAAACAATTCTTCACCTATTCATTAAACTAAGAATAGAGCTGCTCATATTAGACTCGAGAATCATTAAAATTGGATGAAAACCTGCAGGTACAGGATGGCAGACTTGGTGTTTGTGAAATATTAACACTTTCTCAGAGCAGCAAGAACGCTGAAGAAATACTACTATACTGATTTCTAGTTGCAGTTGGAGTACTGATGCAGGTGCCTATTCTCCATGCCCACTACTTAGGAGTGACATTTTTTTGACCACTCAAAGGGTGGTTAAACAAGAATTGGCCGCAAGAATAGAAACAACAGTTACTGTTATAGTGTTGAGTGAGCTACACCAGCAAGCCATGCGTAACTCAATTCCAATAATGAATGCAACTTTGAATCTACCAATACAAACATCCAGCCGAAATAGCCATTTCCTTGCTTTCAGTGCTGATGGCAACATCCGAGGTCAGTCGGTTCAATCCGTTTTGGCCTTGGTGTCGCAAAAAAGGCGAATCCCATTTTTAATAATCCCAAATCAAATTGACTGACCAGCATCCCTGGGGAGCCATTTTTAACCTTCCTACTTTGATTGGTTCAGTGTCAGGGCCAATGACTAATCAGGTCAATGCTGAGACACACCCAGGAGTTGGAGCCTTGCAGACGGCGCCAAATTTATCGAAACCCCCAAGAGATCAGGATTGTGCTGTGTCATATGAGATGTGCGTAACACACGGAAGAGAACTGATGGATAGAAACTTATTCTTTTCCTCTTCTGTTTGAGAAACAGGAAAAAAAGGTTGTTTTCTTAGGATTGCCCCGCTGAACTCTTGCACTAATGGGCCAGTTTAGGCATAAACAGGCACATTGTTATTTTTAACTTACTCAACGTGTGCAGGTAAACATCTTGGTGAAGTTAATAATTTTCTCTTAAAATATTTCCTTATGTGTCATAATTTGAACTTGCCTGCCATCATTTCATCTGTAGGCCGTTTAATTAAGAATATTTTACAGAGGATCCTGGTAAACAAGTGAGTAAAACATCAAACAAAAATGGCAAAATCCCCATTTATGAATACATAAATAAATTCCTTGAACAGGTTACTGAATCAAACATGGGAAAATGGGAGGGAGTGGCAGCACTGTAGTATATCCAGCATAATTGTATAAATATGACTGACTGTTTGTTAGTCCACTGAATGACCGTTTAGGTCTATGAAAAAAATATATATATTCAGGAAAACGTCTGGGAATGACTCGTCCATGCACACAAACATGCATCGTGTGCTACATAAATCGATCAGTCAATGCCTGTTGGAATAGTGTGCATGTCGAGATAAATGAGGTGATGGGTGACATCCCCCTCCTTCCAAGTTGCCAGCTGTAGTAACACGTCATTGCAGGGTGAAAAATACATTAGCTTGCAACATAGCCCACATAGTGCTCTTATCTTGGCCCAAAAAGGATGGTGAGGTACGGTCCACTGATGACCAAATGAAACAATGTGTTGTTTCTTCAGTTTTCAACTTTTTTTTTCATTGGGACAGCACACATTAATCACCACAAGAAAAAACAGTGTAAATGCGCATAAACGCTAGTTCTCAGCCGTCGTCCCAAGTGTAAAACTGATTCAAAGATAGAAGAAATTCAACTCAAAGGTTCATAATTTTTTCATTTCTCACGTCCCGTGCGGAAACAGGAAGTAAACGACATTGAAGTTTCACAGTTTGGGATATTTCATTCAACACGTGAAACATACCTCACTTCCTGTTTATTTACTCATGTCCCTCGTGTTTTGACAATGATGTACAACCGAGTTTTTCTTTTGAGATTTATGCTACCTCATGGATGCTTTGAGGACAACAGGACACCTCCAGATGAAAACGCCATAAAATGGACAAACTCTTGGCCGCTTGGCTGGTTTAAGTCTAATCGAGTCGCCATACATTGAGAGGGTCCTTGTGCATGGGTCAGTGATGCAAGAGTTTCTATAATCATGATGCGATTATTTCGACATCCATCTTACTAGGATGATGACATTGTGAGTTGGTTTGTGCTTGTGGCCGAGAAAGATAGATCGCCCGGCCTCTAGATGGTGGTGTGTGTAAAGCCAGTCTGTTTTTGTGCCCACAAATACACACATACTATGTATGTGTGTGGTGATGTGTGATTCATTGCATTCGCTTCTGTTGCTGGGCCTTTTGTGTCTCATGCCAATGCACAGAGGTCTTTATGTAATTGAAGTGAGCCTCTGAAAGCCCTCTTGCCATATGGACCCCAGAAGAATTGGATGTCTGTCCATCCGTCAATTGCTTTTAATTGCCCAGAACATGTGCCTAGGCTATCTATCCAGTGGTTTCTCCATGGCTTAAATACATTAATATCTAATAGGCCTTGGGACCACTTCCCTCCCTGACTGCCAGACTGACCAGATAATGCGGTCAAACTCAGGATGCTACATGTTGCACTGTTCTCCATGTACTCCACTATGTTCTTTTCATCCAATGTAATTTCACGGAGAGGTATTGGCGTATTAACATTTCTTGAACCTCCATGAAACATGAAATGATGTAACTGGGTCAATGTAATTTCGAGTTGTTTGTTGCATCAAGTCCGTCAGGATCAGAATAAACTTTATTTTCGCTGCAGAAAAATATGCTGTGGACATCCGTGAAGCATCTGCAACCACTATACGTATACTCTTCTGCACACCATGAATCCATAGATCATTAAAACAAATGCAGATATATACACATATATTTACACTCTCTTCATACTGTCCACAATTGTAACACCAGGTGAGGAATACATGGACCGACAGGGGGTATAACCTCGAAGTATATGAGTATGACTCTAACCGATAGAATAGAAAAGATGAAGAAACAAAATGCCAACAATAATAAATGGGGGAGATGAGAAATGTACTTCATTGCAAATCACTCATTCAAAATAGAGATTGATGTCGGAAAGAGATCCAGGGTCAACTTGATTTCGTACAGGTATATTTACTGGTTCGTCATCGCCTACCGGAGGACAAAAGTTCATGTTCAGGAAACACAATATGTGAGGAAACTCCCAAGATTTTGTGTGCCTGCTTTGTCCTGCTGCTCATGTTTGAACAGGCATCTAAAGGCTACGTTTACACTCAGGTCTTGGTGGCCGCCGGTGACAAACCGGAACGTTTGTGAGTCGACGTGGGTTGGGGGTGCTGGAAGTGCAAACGAGACAGGCTGTAAATGTCTGGCGACGTTTTTAAGCTGTCAAAAAATTAGCCATGGCAGTCAGAGCGCAGATGAAAAACCTCATCGGCCCTTAGTACAACAAGGTGAACACAACTAAACCTGACAGTACATAATAGGCCGTATTAGAACTCGGAGGCAGTCTGTATGAGGGATGGGAATATGTACTTCCCAGCATCTCTAATCGCCACCTAAGATTTTTCTAAGCCATGTGTTTAATTTACCCACAATGCCCGCCGTGACATATAGCTCTATGTAACGCGTATGGTAGAATGTGTGTGCGCATGTCTGCTGAGAAAGAGCAAGCGAGAGAAAAAGTGTGAATGCACTGTGCAGTGTGTACGGGAATAACAGGCGCTTACGCATATTTTGGTACAAGCAATGGATTAGTAAATGAATTGTTGACCGAAAACTGAAATCGCCAAACACCCATCGAGCAGCAGTATATGCTTGCCAACTATACTGCTGGAGTCACAAACATGCTCCGAAGCTTCCCAGTGTCCACACTTCATCCAAAGAAACATATATCCTGATAGACTTGAATTTGGAGACGAAAATAAAAGGTTGCCAAAATGCCATGCCACTCTCTATTACAAGGTACATGAGGCTGCCGTGACTGTAGGGAACATAGCGTAAACTTAGACGGAGTCTACTTTAATGTCAATCAAGTGGTTCAGTTAATTGTCTGTTGAAATCCTAAGACATAACACCTACAGTCTCTTTTGAGAACTGAACAGCTTTACTGAGTTTAGAATTACATTCCTAGAATATTCATTAAATGTATATATGAAATGCCAAACAGATAGTTACAGCATGACCATGCTTTATGTTCTGTATTACTGCTCTCTCTCTCTCGCTCCCTCTCTCTCTCTCATTAGTGGCTGTTTTGGCTGCTCAAGAGGTCATTTCCATTCACACAGTAGAGGTCTAAAAAGTCAAGTTATTTCAGCGTCCAAGTGTGAGATTAATTAACTTGCTGGCAATTAAGAATCAGGGTCCAATAAGATCTTTCAGGAGAAGGAGAGTTGAAAGTCGGGGGGGGGGGGGGGGGGGGCATAGCATGTCAGCAACTCGCATTTGCTCAAACATTTAAAGTTATGATGGATGGATAAACAAATGGGTCATAAATAATGATAATCTCAGCCATATGTCACTTAGTGATGTCATGATGGCAGTTGGAGGACCCCAAAAAAGCAGGGAGGTTGGGAGGAGCAGGGTGGGCTGAATAAAATGTATTAACAAAAAACACAACAGGGTACACTGGAGAAATCAACTCAAATAGTGGAACAGAGTCCTAAAAACCACAAGGAACCAAAATAACAAAAACCTATGACAGAAAACAAAACATGTCGGGAGCACGCAGACACTCACAATGATGCAACAATGACTGACACAACACAGGGAACTAAATACAAGCAAAGTGACGAGACAACGAGAAACACCTGGACAAGACACAAAGGGTCGAGGGAGCTGATTGGTTAAACACAAGGACCCGACGACGAGAACAGGTGGACACAAAAAGGGCACATGAGGAAACAAAACCAAATGAAATCGAAACAAAAGCATAACAAGTTAAAGTCATTTATGCCAAACAAAGGACATTTATTTGCCACTACCGACTTCAAAAAAGGGAATCCAATCCCAGAATGTAATACATTAACCCCTTTTTGTTGCTATTTCTTTGTCATAATGAACCAGAAACCATTGCTAAGGTGCAATTAACAAACGCAAGCAGACTAAAAGAAGGCTTTCTCTATTTTATAAGAGTGCTTTAATGCTGCTGCCAAGGTTTTGTTGCAAAGGCAGTCATTTTACTCCGAAACAGAAGCATATTCACAATTTGAAAGAAGAAAGGATTTTTTTTTTGGAGCGGAATGGGGGTCGGTGGGGGTAAAACATAAGGCACAAATGCAGATTACCTGCCCATTGTTTCCTATAAATAGCTGCTGTAAAGGGCATATGCATGCAGTTGTTCCGGTTTGCATATGTGGCATTTGACATTGGGATGTCCCAATAGTGACTCACCCTTCCTTCTCTGTATGTGGGAGTATGTTGAAAAAAAATCTCGGAACTTTTATACGATCTTGGCGGATGTGAATTTGCGTGCCTTTCAGAGAAAAGGGTTTTGTGTGACACTGCTTGTCAGTCACGCACGCCCTCAGAGGCCTGACCCGCCAGGTTACATTCCGCACTTCAACTGTCCCAACCTCCCTTTTGTTCTCGCGGTTTTTCACCTGACTGCCTAATGACTGGGCACGCAGGTAAGCTGTAACAAGACATCTGCCTTTGTTTTTTTGAACAAGCTGATGTGACAAGCACAATATCTCCTTAGCCTCTGTTTTCTCCATTAGTTTTGTCTGTATGGCTGAAGGTGGATTATAATTACTCATCTGATGAAATTCCCCACCTGCATTTTTTCCACTCATTTTAATTTCCTAAGTTTCGTTCCTTGCAGGTAACAAGGGTATACGTCAGAAATTAATGAGACATTAATAATGGAACCGATAATTACCGTACAGCATATCAATGCATCGTCCCATAATTAGTCAGGAGAGATCTTGTTTTTGCATGTCAAGTCTACACAAATTGGTCCAATGGTAATTCTGTTCTTTGTTTATCCTGTCTATACACACCCAAAGAGAAACAAAAAAGAAACAAGAAAACCTCAAAGACTTTTGGCTTTGTATCACCGCAGTGTTTTTCAAACTGTGTTAAAGTAATTGGAAGCCACTGGTATGTGGAACACTCAAACCGCACTTGGGTTTTGCCCCTTATTGCAGACTTGCAGGCAGCTGTTCCGGGTGTAACAGGAAGTGGAAATCCTTAATTAGATTTAACATGATCATTACTTGATGTCCTGGAAGTGAACTGGAAAGTGATGTGATACCCTGGCAGATGACGGTCAGAGGAAAAATTGCATGAAGGCGACTACACGAAAAAGCAAGACACTGTGTTCAGCCATTCAAAAAGCAGTGCCTCTCACTCAGGAGCCTTACTCCAGCTCCTTCTAGAGTTCAGCCTGATGAATAAACAGGATTTGTGTGTGTGTGTGTGTGTGTGTGTGTGTGTGTGTGTGTGTGTGTGTGTGTGTGTGTGTGAGAGAAAGCGAGAGAGAGAGAGAGAGAGAGAGAGACAGAGAGAGATAGAGGAAGGAAGAGAAACAGCATGTATGGTCCTCTGTCTCTGTTTAGACGTGTAATGGTGTTTATAATGTTTACATAAATAACGCACTGTGCATGGTGTGTGTGCACTAGTATTATGCAAGTGAACCATATGAGCTCCAGTTCTAATGCCATAGGGTTCCCTTTGTTGGTCGGGACACTGCTGACACACTTTTTCCATACCTGTCAACTTGTAAGTTTTTCCCGTATTTTATACGGGTTTTTTTTATCATATCAAATCATGTACGGCATATTACAATTATTATACAGGGAAAGAAAACAAAACAATTGTGAACCGATCTCACAAAGACCATTTTTGCTCAAATCCAGATCGTCTCACCTGCTGGTAGCCAACGGCAATGCCGTCGTCGATCGCTACTATTGTCGCGGCAAACCAGCAAAAGTAATCCTCAATCGTATATATTTTTTTCATCGCTGCATACGGTCGGATTGATAAAGCATGATGTGCGCATGCGCGGTAAACCGTTGTACGGGTTTTTGTTGCTTTGTAAGGGGAATCGTAATCATTTATAAGGGCAGCTATTAGCCGAGGTTGACAGGTATGTTTTTCTGAAATCAGCTATTGGAGCTGTGAGGCAACCCGTCACACACCGTCTTCTTGAACAGGCGGCACAAAAGCCCAACCCCCCTGTTTTAAAAAGTTTGCGAGTGTTTGTACATGTGCGTGTTGGAGAATGTTTATAACCGCAGAGAGACACACACTAATTTATTTGCATCCATTCTAGTGACTCGATCCATAAAAACACTGCAGCACACTGTTTATATTAAATTTCATGCGAGAACAAGTTGCTTATAGTTCATTGCCCATTTTGTTGCTGGATGCATGGGGATATTTTGATTATGGATACTGAGCTTGGCACAGGAATGGAGAACAAAAAAAAAAAAAAGAGGTGCATGTCATAGACGCGACCACAGGGAGGGTGGGAGCGAAGCGAAGATGATGGGTCCCTGGCCTGCAGTATTACAATGAGGAAAAAACAGGCACCATCAGGCTGCATGTGAGACGCAGACACCTGAGGGAACACACGCCTGAGCACAAACACACGGCATCTCTCTGAAGCTCTATGTGTGTCAGTATGCCAAAAACACTGTGGCAATGAAAACAGAGCTGATGCTTTAGGGAATATAAGAGAGCCGAACACCACTTTCCTCTTCTTGTCTTGTCTTGTCTCCTTTGTTGCCTTTACATGCCCCTTCACCTTCCATGACGGTTTCTACGCAGTACTTGGCCTTTCTTTATTTTTGTCTTTCTTTCTTTCTTTCTTTCTCCTACAATTCCAAAATCAACTGTTTGATTCATGTACTGGAAATGTCAACTCTTAACTGTATGTGCCAATCAGTGGACGTCGGGGACAATGATTAGGATGTCAAGTTGTATGAACTAGCACAGGACAAATCAGTTACAGTCAAACCTCGGTTTTTGTCCATAATCCGTTCCACAAGGCTGTTCAAAAACCGAAATTGTTCGAAAACCGAAACAGCGCTCTTTTTAAAATAAAAAATGTTTACTGAACACGTCTGCTCACAATGGAAAGCAACACGAGGAAGTGTCACTTCCTCATCTACCCGAGGAAGCGTCACTTCCTCGTGTAAGGAAGGCCAGAGGAGTCAAATGGTGCATTCAAGTGCGCTCAGTTTGTTCGAGAACCGAAATTTGTTCGTCATCCGAGGCATAAAAAACTCAAAATCTTTGGTCAAAAACCGAATTGGTCGAGAACCGAGGTTTGGCTGTATTTTGTAACTTTTAGCACATGAATCAATCAAAAAAAATTTTCCTCACTGTAACAGTACACTTCAGGGCAGAGGAAGCAGGTGATTTATTTGTATTTACATTTGTTGTGTGTCTCTGAAAGACCTACACAGAATAGATATGCAGTAAGTCTTATAAATAGGAATGGTTGAATGTTGGTAATGATAAAGCTGCGAGTTTCGATGAGTGTTGCCTGCTTGTTATTTTGGTTTGTTTCAAGTCTTTTTATAGAAGTTTGAGATGTGCTCTGCCTGTGCGTGCTGTGTGTTTGCCTCTCATCTCCGTGACGGTCTCATAAATCAATCAGAGCTTGCTGAGGTTGCACTTAGTCCACTTTGGGGTTTCAATCTGAGTCTTATACCAGGTAATACAGCCTCCCTAGGGAAGCTGAGTTAAAATGAAATGAAATCAACAGCTGTAGATTCCCAAACCAGCACACACACACAAACACACACAGTCTAGATGACTCAGTCTCACTCGCTTCCTCATGCTGACTAATACAAATGCACGCACGCGAACGCCCGCAGAATTCAACAAGGAGATCGCTATTTCCATATGCAGATACGCAGGGCGAAGGCGAACGTGCTCCCTGCCCGCTTGTTTGCATTTTTCAGTCGCAGACGACTGACTCACTCACCAGAAAATCAGATGATGGCATCAAGGCATCTCATGTCGAGGCAAACACTGTTGTCGAGTCGCCCGGTGTTTGGTCACAGCAATCCAATTCTTGACTGAAACAGTATTTACTGTCATCTCTGTGCTGAAGTGGAACTTGGAGATGAAATGAAGTGCTAAGTCGAAAACATAAAAAAAAACAGGAGTGGAGAAATTACTTCAAGGGTAAAGACTGCTTCATTTTTGGCAGTGCTTCCATGCAATGTCATGTAAACATCCCATGCCCGCTGTGAAATCTGGCCCTGTGCCGATATCCTGCATGTGGTTAAATAGAGACCTGATGCCCTTAACTTGTACAAATCAGTAAGGCGTATGATGTGACTCCCTTGTGAAACCTTTGATTCCCAAAAACAAAACACACTATATCATACTGGTACAGGTTTGTGCTGACAAGAGCTGTGCTTATGGATGATGTCAGCAATAAACATGTGAGACTGTGATTAGCGTCCTGTGAGAAATCCGAATTTTACGTCACAAGACGACAACACCAGACAAGGTCTCATGAATCAACACAGTGGGTTTTTTGCAGTGAGGCTTCAAAGCTCCGCGTCACCCTATGAGGCAGAATCGTATAAAATGTAAAACATCGTCAGGCAGCGCATGAAAATCTGTTATGAAGTCACGAGTGAACAGTCTTGTGAGAACGACACACGCATGAAGATAACAGCGCGCATGTTCAATGGAGAGAGACGCTTAGACAGGAAGATAAATTTGGAATGTTCAGAATGGAAAACGAAACCTTTTACATTACCTTTTCAGATCTTAAATGTTATGCACAGTTCTAACCAGCTACTAAAAAAGTTCAAAGCAATCAAATACATTTGTCGACTCGAACAATATTTCATTTGCACTTTCACAATAATAAAACACTCCCAAATGAGAATTGGAAAAGTGACTATTGTTGCTGACGCAGTATAAAAGCAGTGGGGCTCCAATTTCGGCTAGTTCAGTTCATCTGAATACATCCACGGTGCCAAAGGACGGCTTCTAATGAGTTAACCTAAGCACACAGTCTTGCACATGGCACGTCTTGACGCACATGCACTCACATATACGTGGAGAGGCACACCTGGTTTACAGACAGCTAGCCCCGGGGCTACCTGTTCGTCAGATCCTCTTTGCTTTGTAATTAGGGGATTTAGTGAGAGAAGGGGATGGGGAGGGCGACTCGCGGGCTTCGGGGAACGAAATGAAAGATGGGGGAGGAGGTAAAGACAAAGAGGCCCATTCCATCAGCGATACAGGAACTAGGCTACACATCATTAGCCTTTGAAAAAGGCAATAGCATGAGCGGTTGAAATAACGCAAACACACATATTAATGCAATTTGCAATGTGAGGCATGTCGCCAATTACCTCTATTGACATTTGAATTAAAAATGAGAGGGATGTTGTTGCAATGCGGCCAGCGATGAGATGACGAGGAAGGAAATAATTGAGGGCAAGAGCCTTGTGACGAATGCAAAGGGCAAAGACAGTTCATCAGACTTCTCCACTGAGAGCTCTGATTCACGAGAAAGACAGAGACAGCGAGGTAAGCGGAGAGCTTATTTCCTTGGCTTCGGGAGTGTAACCCTGTTAGCACAAACACACCGCAAACGTCTTGTGTGACAGCCATTGTGGCATGACTGACACCGAGTGCGAGCGGGGTGAAGTGTGTGTGTGTGTGGTGTGTATGTGTGTCTGTAGACAGATGGAGGGGGGGGGGCATTTGCAATGGGAGGCAAGTCTGTTCAGGAATTCCACTGAGGAATCACCTCCTTGGACCGTCGATGTCACAGCAACCAATTACCGTCCGTACGTGTGTGTGCGTGTATGTGTGTTGTGCTAAAGGGGAGGTTTTGCCCCACCCCCCAGCCTTCCCCCCAAAAAAGGGGGTGGGGGGGGGGGGGTCCAGAGGGTGGACTTCTCCTAATCACGGCTTTCTGGCCCCATACAAAGGCAAAAAGACTGCTTGAACAATTTCAATTTGAATAGCACCTCTTCTCCTGCTCTCTTTTTGCCCCTCCTCTTCCTCTTTCTGTGCCTCAACTCCTCTCCGGATGACAAAAGGCGAGCCAACAAAGATAGCGCACAAAGCAATCAGGCTAATAGCGCTAATAAGTTGAGCGAGGGGTCCTCACACTCCATGTTGACACATTTCACTGTTTCTGTGGCGAAACAGAGGCTCGAGTGTTTGGCAACCAGGCGCCGCACTATTTTAATGGAGTGGCCACCCCATGCCAGGTTACCATGTGCTCGTCGTGTTTGACTGCGGAGCAACGCAACAAAAGCAATCTGGAGAAAAAAAAAAGGTCAGGGGAAGATAATTAAGCTATGGAGAAGGAGCCCCAAAGGGAAGGATTCCAGGGAGTCATTACGCGTTTGAAAGGCCCTTAATGTGACTCTTTTTTTTTCTTGCAACCTTCATGTTTTACTAATATGATAGCTGAAATGTGGATGAGCCACATTCTTGTGCACCACAGAAAAAAAACAAGCCAATGAGCAACATTCACGTAGTATCTTGGCTTCCAAGGATTATTTTTTTCCAGAAAGGCACCTGGTAGAGCACAAGCCTCCACCTAGTCCAAACATTTCAGAGGATTATATTTGTGTTCATCAACCTGTTTGTTAGTTCACATGCAACTTCCTAGTTCATGGAGGACAACAAACGGATGGGCAATAATATTCAGATTTTGAGAGTGGACTGTTCCGTTGATGCCTATGTAACTTAACTCATTTGTTGTGGCAGAGACGTTCAAACGAAACCCCTTGCCTGTCCTCTTCTGAGACCATGAGAATTGTCTCCCTGAATGATTGTCTTTCTATTCTTTACTAATGTAGTGTCTTGTTTGAACAAACAAATATTTTAGAGGGCTTTGTAACTCTGAGTGCTATGTGTGTCTGTGTGTTGAGTTTTTATCTGTGAACAAATGAGTGTGTTTAGATGCGGCCATAGGGATGAATGCTTCAGTGCCCTTCCCTGTTATTAGCCCAGCCCTGTCATTACACGATTAAAGAGAGGGTGAAGGGGTGCTTTGCATGGACCTTACCTTTGTGTGTGTGTGTGTGTGTGTGTGTGTGTGTGTGTGTGTGCGTGCGTGCATGGATGCATGTGTACATTACTTTATGATTGTTCCCATGTGTATTCTTTACATTTTAACCCTCCCACAATCGTTCCATGCGGTGAACACAAATGTCACTGCCATGTTTGCTATGCTAATCCCAGGTGCATTTGACCTCAGTCATAAATAATGATTTACTAAAGCATTCCCCAGATTGTTGAAACATAGACACGCTAATTGAATAGGCTCTGTGAGCAGTCGGAGCTTGAAAAACATTCTCCTGCACGCAGTTAGATTTATCACACAAACACACCTCGACGAAGGAAGAACTTTTGAAAAGAGAGAAAGTAAACAACAGGTGAAGAAGGTTAGGATGCCCTGTGTGCGTGTGTGTGTGTGTTTGTGTGTGTGTGTTTTACAGCCAACGTTTTGCATGTTCATTCACCTCATTTACTGTGTTTGCTTTTCCATGTTAGCTACAATCACTCCACGTCTCAGTTCACACATCCCAGAATTGGCTGAAATGGACTAGTGAATTGATGTTAATATAAGGAAGCTAAAAAAATCAAAGCAAAGTGTGTTCAGTGGACAGGGGATGGTCTCATATTGACATTAGGCTATTTCCCCCTTAACCTGTCCTACTGGTTCTTTAACTCACCTACTAGAGGTACACTGATGGCATGGTTTTAGACCTCTTCTCTCACAGTTGGTGTGGTTTTGATGTAGTCATGAATATTGCTCATAATATACACATGAGGTTCTTTAGATTGATTATCATTCGAGCAAACACGGAAAGATTATATACACATTGACTGGTAGGGAGTGGCCAGGTTAGAGAGTCGTCGTCGTCGAGGGTTTTTGCTTTCCCCCATTGACTCAAAATTGGTGCTTCTCTTTTCTCACAATACAGGATTTTGCATCAAAACACACACACGCAAACACACACACACACACACACACACACACACACACACACGCACAGTCCTGGATGCGAGCAAGCTCAGGCCTGCATGGTGAGCTTCAACAATGCAGATGCATCGGGAAAGAGGGGATGATGTGTGTGTGTGTGTGTGTGTGTGTGTGTGTGTGTGTTAGTGCCGCATATTCCTGAACGATCCAAACCACAGTCAAACTGCACAGGTGCGTGCTTTGCATCTCCCTTTCATTTCCCCACCACTCATTCTTCCTCCCTCATTGTTTCTTCCTTTTCGTGTCTGTGTGTGCTGGTGTGTGTGTGTGTGTGTGTGTCTCATTCTCAGCCAGGTCAGCTATTATGATAAGCCTGGCGCATCGTACACATGGCCCATTCATAAAATAATAATAAAACACAGCAGTCAGCGGAGCTGAATCATTTCCACCACTTAAGCTTAGTTACTACCTGCATTCATAACAGTAACAGGCCTCAAATCACCCACTGTTATATTCTGAGTCATGGGAAATTCTGCAGCTAATATCCATTGACACACTTTGTGAGATGAAAACGCAAGTTTGCCCTTGTTTGGGACAAATGGCGCGGTTGTTCAAAGAGAGAACATCAACAAAAGCGAACGGCTTTTGTAATTAGTTTTTTCTAAAGAATTTTCGGCATCAGCATAGAAGCACAGAATGGTTGACAAAGCAAGCAGGCTTTGACTTTGTACAGCTGCGTGGATATTCTATTCACTTCAGCCCCCGGAGCCACTCCCACAGTGACAGTTGTCAGTGGCTTCACAGTTCCATTAGGTCTGAGGGTGGGGCTCAAACTTCATTCCCAATCAGATTTTATGTCCCACTTCGTCATAAACTTTGTTAACTCTTGTGCTCAGCAATGTAACTGCCACACACATCCATGTCCGAAACATTAACGCAAAACACAGAGGGGCTGTAATTCACAAGGAATCCTCAGCTGCACGCACATGCTAAATCCACACTCGTAATTCATAAGAAAGTCTTTGACTTGAATTATGTGAGTCACTTTCCTTGCTTTTCAAGGCCACAGCAGTCCAAGAAGTAATTGGAAAGTATGTTGACAGCAGACAGAACATGCCTTCTCATTTTGCTGCACAAACTGGTTTGTTTACAAAGGAAAATACACTATATGCATTCAATGCTTGAAACATACCACTTAATCCATCGTTGATATTTTCCTGATTTGCAATTAATAGGTGCTTACTTGGCCTTAGTGCCACCCATTCATAGAAATGGTCTTAGTAGTGTTTGCGTAATCCTGCTGAGTAAAGGCCTTTGCTGGCATGCATAGAGAGCTGGCATTAACCCTATCAAACATCTTTGGGGTAAACCCACACAGTGTCCAAAAAATTTATTGAATATGAAATAAAGATAAGGTGTTTTATACTTTTGTCAATGACCGGAATTAGCACAAGCCTAATAACCAGCACCACCATTTCATCACTTTATGCTATCTTGTAGCACGGCACAGTGGTAGAACTAATAAGGGTGACTTTGTCCCGTACCTTGAGCTCCAGGTAATAAAAGACTCCACATTTATTTTCCTTTTTCCCTGCTAGCACAACGCCGGCAGCATGCGAGAAGAAAAAGCAGTGAGAAAAGTGTGAGACGGGGAAAAGAAGGTTGAGAGTAGTAAAGAGGATTTGAAGAAGTGTGTGTTGCCTACCATATTGTGCTTGAGGAGCGTAGTGTTTATTTGCAAGTTCTGAAGTATGTAGCTTTGTCAGAACGTGAGACCAATTGAAGCGGTTTGACCTGTGTTACAGTCTGGAGCTGTTCCTTTGTGTCGCCCAACTTTGATCACCCTTTATTCAAGCCTTTTGTCGGCTTATATATCATTTCAAGTTTTACAACCTGTTACTCTAAGTGTGTGTTTGTTTGACAATGCCTTGTGGGAAGCAGAACCTTTTTCTTTTTGGTGCTACCCATAATTCTATCCCCCCCCCTATTTTTTGTGTACAAGCACTAATTAAGGCTCATTAGTTGAACAAGAAGGTGCAATAACATGGTCCACATCACTTCACTGATCTACCACTGAGATCTCTGTGTGGAAACACATACAGTGCTTCTTTGTCTAACGCGCAATACTTTTCCAAATCTGCACTTTAAATCATTCATTCGCGTTATCTCCAGCGGATTTCAACACGGCAAATCTCTTCCAGTTTTATGACGATGGTTGTAAATCAAGTGATATTTCTATTCATCTCAACCGTCATTGTTGTGCTTTCCCTGACATGGATATTCTGCTTTCGTTTCTAGAGACACTGATGGACACCAAGTGGGCCACGACAGAATTAGCCTGGACCTCGCACCCTGAGACTGGGGTGAGTTTTTTGCAGAAAATGGGAGGGGTTACTGACAGGTAATCTAACATCACAGTTTAGCTACGGATACGAACACCGGTTTGGGGCTTTTGTGAACATTTAAGTACGGCTAAGTCGCATAACTAGGGACAAGATGGCTTGGGACAACTGAACAGTTTTGTTTCGACTAATCTTTCGGTTCATGCCCCTCTGCTTTCTATGTAATAATGAGGTCAAGTGATGTGCACTTCAAATGCATCTTCAATGCACAGAAACATAAGCACCAACGGCTGAAGGTAAAAGATGTTCAGCGGTGTGTTGTTAGCAGTGAATTGTGGAGACAAAAAAGTGTGGAGACGTTTTTGGATGATCGTTCTGATGAAACCAGGAAAAGGACAAGAGCAACCCAGGAATGAAAGTCGAAGATAAGAGACACAAGATCCACAGATTACTTTCATCTGTCTGATGCATGCTCTGTGAAGCAGTTCGCTCGACAGTTTGGCTCACCAGTTGCTGGTCAAGGACTGCATTACGATTCTACATTTAATTGAGAAGCCAATAAAGCGATAGATTAGACACCATGGACACAGTAATCTTGAACCGACATCTTTTAAAACAGCGATCGTTATTTAAGCACAGACATTGAAATACAGAGTCCTACATAGTCCTTTTCTGGCATATAGTCGACCCGTATTGTACTTTTCTGGGCATGAGCATGTCTGTCATATTTTATGTCTAATTTCAAACAGACATGCATTAAAAGGTGTTAAGATCAATATGCCTGAATATACTTAAAATGTGAGAATCCGTTACTCTGTCAAGTTTAAACTGTCTCTTGTGCCACACACAAAGTACCAGTGACAGTTTGATTTTGTTTTCCCATGTGGTTTCCACAATGGGTTAATGAGGAGGCCAAGAAAGAGTCTTGACCTTTCCTCAACCATACTTCAAAGCCTACCAGCACTCCACCCAACGCCTTTGTGTAGCGCTCTCACTGTGGCCCTTGTGCTCTGAAAGGTGGGGCCCCGATTCTTTTATATATTTTGTGTACATCCCAACACACAGACAGTGAACTTCCACCCCAGCTGTTCCAAGTCATCCACCCTTCTTTTACAGCTTTTTTTCTTTTACAATAAATGACCTACCCTTAATGGAGCAAGATTCCTTTCGCTGCCACAATCAAATGGCCGAACCCCCACCCTAGTCTTTTCCTCCTCACAGCCGTCCATCTTCTTCTCCCGTTCTCAGACCCCCCACTCCCCATCAACATGGCAGCAAAGGACCAATGACACATAGCATACAAATTCAAAAACACCTCCCGGAGCAACAGATGCTCCTTTTTAAATGACGGAGAGTCTCTAGAGAGCCTCCCAAAATCACCATTACTCGAGCCTAGGAAATGTTTATTACCTGCTTAACACAACCATAATCTTGTGTTTTAGAGGTACAGTACTAGTACAGTGGTTGAGATGACATGCTGAAATACTGAGACCAGGAAGAAAGACAGAGAAACATTGAATCCGGAACTTGAAAAAAAGCCTCAAAATAGACTCACTCACAGACTTCGCTACCCTATCCCAAGAGGCCCTCCTGGCTTGTTTGAGTCACGACGTCTCTATCTTGTTTTATAGCGTTGCACAAAACAACAACAAAAAGGCTACACCAAACTCCCCCTGCTCACTTTTGGCATTACACATCCAATAAAATCAGACGTGGATACGTATTCAGGGGGTCCTTTGTTTATGATGGAGTTTTTTTCCTATAGTGGCTATGTCACCCAATTTTTTCTGAAAGTTGAATCAGAAGATCTTTGTAAAGGCGGAATTGCCATGACACCACCGATTGAATTTAATCACATTCTGCAGATTTATCCAATGTTTTAGCCAATGAGTGCTTGTACTTAGTGTTTTTATTTCATAATAAAAATGATTGTCATTTTGCACAAGTGTGGGGGTTCCTGCTCCCTCCAGATGTGTTACACTTTAGATAAGGTAGGAAAATGCCTTCTAGAATGTACACAAAAAAAAAATGAATTGGGAAGAAGTATTTCATTTCATGATTCATGTGGGTGTAATTCTGGAAACCGATTATCAGTGTACCAGATGGAACAACGTCACATACTTTGACTCAACTCTGTGATCACCAACCAAAATTGTACCCCAAAACAACTTTGCTGTTAGTGAAAGAGTGATATGTGACACTAAACTAAATCCCCATTGCCACTTCCTGCTTTTAGCCATCCGATTGACCTGGCAGGTGATTATGGCTTCGTTCTTCTGCAGTTCTTGCTTCTTGGCCGACCATAGTTTTAATCCCTGGGCCGAGCTATGCCCGCCTAGTCCCTTTCCCTCTGAGTTTCTCGTATCATAGATGAATAGCCGTATCCCCCTCATATTTTAGCCTTAATTAACCTGCTCAGCACTTAAAGGGAAGCATTTAGTAAGTGGCGGTGTCTTAGTTCTAAATGTTCCGATGTGAACCTCTCTAGGCTTGCACAATAAAGAATACCGTACACAAATAAAATACTTGCGTAACCAGAAGGTCAAAGGGTTGAATGCGATGTTTCAGAATAGGTATAATGAGAGTAATATTCTTCATCTGTCAGGATTAACGACTAAATCGTAACATTAGCACAAAAGATTTGAAGTTGCCTTTGTGGTTTCAGCGCGCAATACAAATAAACGCTGGCTAAGCTTACCAAATGAACACACACTGTTGTGTGGAAAGCAGAGCAGGTCCCCCAGCACATACACGCACACAGACACACTACAGTCACAGGAATCGCCGTTTGAAGTGAGAGCATTTAATTGCGGTGTCCTCATTCGTGACTGAAAATTGCATTCGATTACAGTGTCTCACACTAAAGCTTTTTACAGCCCAGTTTGCGCTCACTCGTTTAATGAAGCTGGTAATCAAAGTTTAGGAATTTGAAATTCAGTTTTGTCCTAGTAATTCACCCCTTGGGTACTGCAGTAGCTACTTGAGAGATGTAGAAAAATGAAACAAACAAGAGGCATGAAGGTTAAGCAGCACACTCTCTCGATCCTGTCAGAGGACGTCAAAATAACTGCATTTTATTTGAAGTGTAATTGGTTATGAAGTCATGTATATGTTCCTTCCAATCAGGCAACTCTTTATACTAAGCGTGTAATGGCGACTGAGGGTTAAGAAAGTGTCAGGCCGCGGGTGGGCAATTCATCCGTCATTCGTCATTCGCCAGTCGTTATTTTAACTGTGCTTCTGTCAAGGCTATATGAGTTCATCACTGCTATTTTAGGTCACAAATCTTTCATGAGGTTTCTAAAATAGTTACAATTTAGCAATGATGAAGCACGGCTAAAATCACGACGACAATGTGAAGGACTGACAAGGGATGGACTGGGCCAGCCTGAAATAAAGAACAGAAGTCATGACGGACTGATAACTGACTGACTGGCGGACCACTGACGGATGACAAACGCCGGACAAAATTTCCCATCTCTGCTAATGTTATCTTTTAATGGGAAAAAGTAAGACTTTAACAATTGTAGCGTGTTGGCGAACTCCATGCTTCAGTGTTAGAAGTATAGTATTAACCCCCTTTCCATTTGCCCATGACAATGCAGTAACAATAATCTTGTTTGCATTTCTTTCTTTCTAGTGGGAAGAGGTGAGTGGCTATGATGATGCCATGAATCCCATCCGGACGTACCAAGTATGTAACGTAAGAGAACTCAACCAGAATAACTGGCTCCGCAGTGACTTTATCCCAAGGAAGGATGTGCTGCGTGTATATGTGGAGATGAAATTCACAGTCCGTGATTGCAACAGCATCCCAAACATCCCAGGCTCCTGCAAAGAGACCTTCAACCTCTTCTACTATGAGTCTGACTCGGACTCAGCCACAGCAACCAGTCCGTTCTGGATGGAAAACCCATATGTGAAAGTGGACACAATTGCCCCAGACACAAGCTTTTCCAAGCTTGATTCCGGACTGGTTAACACTAAAGTCAGAAGTTTTGGACCCTTGTCCAAAGCCGGATTCTACTTGGCCTTCCAGGACCTTGGGGCTTGCATGTCACTTATCTCCGTGAGGGTTTTTTATAAGAAGTGCTCCACCACCATTGCAAACTTTGCAGTCTTTCCAGAGACAGCAACTGGAGCTGAAGCAACGTCTTTGGTGATTGCACCTGGAACTTGTGTCCCCAATGCCTTGGAAGTGTCTGTGCCACTCAAATTGTACTGCAATGGAGATGGGGAATGGATGGTTCCTGTGGGTGCCTGCACCTGCTCGGCTGGTTTTGAACCAGCCATGAAGGACACGCAATGCCAAGGTGAGTATTTACATCTGACGTGTAGCAATACAAATTTTCATACTACTATTCCAGCTTAAAGCTGGGTTTAAAAGTAACATAAATCATTCCTAAACATGACTCAATTTAACTCCCAAAGATGTTTTTAAACGTCTTTTCAGACTTGGTCCAGAATTGGCTGGTACTGAATGAGTTAAGTGTGTTTAACAAGGAACACTTTGACATGAAAGCTCTTATAGAAAAGCCTATTAATCGGCAGACATTTCCAAAATCAAAGTACTGGCTGATTTCTGACTCAAGGACTAATGTTTTTTATCTATCTATCTATCTATCTATCTATCTAAATAACTATTGATATCGTTTGAATCTTGGTCACAATGGACCGTATATGAATGATGCAACATTAATCCAACATCTGCAAGTGAGAACAATTCACTTTAGATGACACTGTCAGCAAGTGTTTGCCCTTCTGGCCTTGGTTTAACCAAGGCAGCCGGTTGCTAAATAAATGGAAATGCAGGAGAGGCTGCCTATTTATGAAAGCAGGGAGGTCCCTGATGATAGTTTCAAGGCTGATGGAGAACACAGCGAGTTCACAGAGGTTGAGTGCAAGGTGAAATTAACCAAGCAAGGTCTCGTCTGAAATGGAGTGCAGGTGACAGCAGGAGAGGGAAGGATAAATGGAAAGTGTGTGTTGAGAGGTATGGGGGCGTAAAATTAGGCTCAGGTTGTGTAGGACAAATAAAGACAGCAGGATGAGATAAGGGGGGTCCTGGCAAAGTTATTGATGAGCAGAGGTGATGGAGACTTGCCTGTGTATGCACACTTGGCGCATTTTCAGCACAGCCACCTTGCCGTTAGGGTTCACAAGACACCTTTTTGCAGATAAGCGCTTTTCTTGCTCCACATTGAACAGTCACTCTTGTACATTCTTATAAAATCCAATAAATTCAAACTTTTCAAACAATACTGC
Organism: Hippocampus abdominalis; assembly: GCA_018466805.1. NCBI lineage: Eukaryota > Metazoa > Chordata > Actinopteri > Syngnathiformes > Syngnathidae > Hippocampus > Hippocampus abdominalis. The sequence goes on along the minus strand of CM031701.1, from coordinate 7,866,223 downwards.
ACAGTTTTTTTAGACCTGGTATACATTTCAATGTAATACTCTCCCCTTCTATGATATTTTCCCTCCTGTGTTTCTCATCTAAAGGACAGTATCTCCTTTAGCTCCCCAATTTTTCTCCCGCCCACTCTCCACTAACCCCCCCCCCCCCCCCGACCCCCCACAAACCTCATTTCATTCTAATCTAAAGGCCATTTCTTTCATTAATACACCATCCGACTTACAGTAAGGACGTGTGCATTGCTATTAATCGATGAGCCTCTCCTTTCCCTTCCACTCATTTGCTTTGCCATTTCTTTTTTCTTTGCGCCACGCTTTCCAATTTCACCATTCATTTTAATCAGCTTCTTAAGCTCTATGTTCTGCATGAGAGGATAAGACACAGGAGAGTGAGGAGGAAGGGGGGGAAACGCTTGCGGGATTAACATTCCCACTGCCTCCACATCTTCTCCTTCTCCCTCCCTTATTTTTTTTCTACCCCCATCTCTTATTCTCTCATTCTTCAGTTGGTTCCTTAGGGGAAAATGGATAAAAGGCAGAGTATGACCTCTTTACTCGCAAGAAGTGATTGATCAGCACTTTAAAACACGGGGAGAAAGCTTAATTTAATGGGGACGCTTTCTCAACCTCTTTGATTTGGCTAACGTGTAAAATCCTAAACTTCTAACTGCCTTGAGTTGGGAAATTATTTTCCCGATATTGGGGTGAACTAAAATGAACCTGCATGGGCTCAGCCAACAGGTAGCCATGCAAGAAGCTGCCTGCTATATGTCAAGGTCATATTTATGTGTTTATCCAGCGCTACTTCCTTTTAGCCAGTGGTGTGGATAACTTTGATTAATGGTTGAAGAACAAACACACTCAGGACTAATGTACACGACTTAGCCAACTGGCGGCCATGTGCTAATATTGAGTTTTGGAGAAAAGGAACGCGGCAGCGGGAGCAATAAGTGGTCCGCTGCTATGACCTCCAACCTTTTAACAGGAAGCCGAAACCAAAATAAATCAAACTCAGAGGCCATGGTGAGAGACAATTTTATGCAGCTGGATCCATGACAGTCACGAACAACAATGAGCTGCATTCATTTCTTGCTATATTACATGTCTTAATGACATTAACATGACGTTATCATAACATTTCCTCAAAGATACAGAGCCTTTTAGTCCCACTTCCAGTTTACCTGCATGTCTGCAATAGACAGCATAACTTGTTTTCAAGTTAGCTTTCAACATCTACAGTGATCCCTTGCTATTTCGTGGTTCATTTATCGCAGCTTCAGTGCATCGCGGATTTTTTCAAACATATTCATAAAAAAATAAAAATCATATACATGAAGTACAGTACTGTGTATTTTGCTCTATGTGACTCGCTGTTGTTTTGCTGACTTTCGCAGCTTCTCGCGGACCGTTTGCGGACTTAAAAAAAAAAAAAGTATATTTTTTTATGTTTACTGTATTTTGTTATTCATAAACTAATCTAACTTATACATGTTTAAATCTATTAGTATACAGCATTAAGTCATGTTAATGACTTCAAAATGTACTTCTACATGCATTTATACCATTAAATTTGGCCTTATAAATATTATGTACATGTACCTATATGGAGGGGGGGTCGCTACTTCGCGGATTTTCGTTTATCGCAGGTGGTTTTGGTCCCCATTAACCGTGATAAACGAGGGATTACTGTATTATTGAATGTAGCAACAAATCATAAATTTAAAAAAATAATAATAATAATAATCATAATTATTATTATTATACATTTTTTATGCACACATCAAATTAGTGCTCATATTGTGGTTCAAAGAGCCATGTGTTAAATTTGGTTGACTCCATTTGAAACATCTCCTTTCGCACATAATTCCTCATAATATGTGAGTTGTTGACCTTAGAAATCATTTGATTTCACACCAATGCATGTTCAACAAATTCAAGATGAACCAATTACTGCAGATACGAGGCGAGTCATGCAATCTCAGACAGTGTTTCAAATGTAGGCCACATGATTGCAAAAGCATAGTTGTGGAATAGAATTGTGTTGCTAATCCTTTCAAAACGTTTTCATTCACGGAAGATACATACTGTATTTCCAATTTGGAAATTATGACATATGTTTGACCAAATGTGGTTGTACATAATCCTGCAACATTCAAAATTTTTTCAGAGTCAGTGAATCAGGATTAGTCACACTTTTGTTTTCCATCTTCCTCCCTTTCCACATTAGCTTGCAGTCCTGGCACCTTCAAGTACAAGCAAGGGGACGGCTTCTGCTTGCCTTGTCCGGCAAACAGTCGTGCCAGTGCCGGAGCGGCAAGCGTTTGCTCCTGTCGAAACGGTTACCACCGCTCAGACACAGACACACCAGACTCTCCGTGCACAAGTAAGTGATGATTGCTTTTGCTTTCATATATATCCATCTGTCCACGTCGCATGAAAACGGGCTTGACAAAGGTGATCTGGAGGTCAGAGTTGGCCTGACAGCTCAATTAATTTTAAAGTCACGGTCATAAGGCCTCAACTTCCCTCATGCATTTTGGGCCATCGGTAAGCGTTATCACCACTCGGAACAGGGGTTTGTTCCCACCGGGGCACACAGAAGGCAAACACTTCTGCTTGTTTTCCCACTCTTATCTGAAACCTTATCATCCGGGCCCAACTGCCTTCAAAGAGAAGTCTGTCTATCGTCAGTGTTTTTTACAGGCTAACCGTGCTTTTATTAAACGCAAACATGTACACATCGGAACTGATGCATTCGCTGGAGACCTGGGAAGAATCTACATTTCCTGTCTGTTGCCGGTGTGAGGTGGTTAGTGGCATGGTGGATGGGGATGAGTGTTCCCCAGTGCAATGAGAGAAAAGGTTCTGGTAATTGGATAAGAATTGCCAATAGATTCTCTTACTTACCCTGCATCCGAAATTGCGCGTGCACACACACACACACACAAGTAGGGAGTGGGAGTCGGAAATCAATTCAAATTTTATTTTTCAACCAAACTTGTGGAACAGACTCATTAATAGGAAGAACAATTTGTTCCAATTAACATGTGAAAACAATGTCACGGCAAAAGGGGACAAGTTGTTGATTGAAAATAGGATTGAATAGATTTTAAATGAAAGTGTAATGAAGCAGTCTGAACTTTTATTGTCTCGCAGATGATTGCCTTGTCAAAAATGCAATTTTGGATACACCTATTTTGCATGAGGATTTCATTCGGACTCCTTCCCAACCTATTTTCCTCACACGTCATTTCTGTTGCAGCCGTTCCCTCCGCCCCACGTAATGTCATCTCCATTGTGAATGAAACCTCGCTTGTCCTGGAATGGAGTGAGCCACGGGATCTGGGCGGCCGCAATGACACCTTCTACAACATCATCTGTAAGAAGTGCCTGCCTGAACGTGGAATGTGTTCCCGATGCGATGACAACGTGGATATCTCCCCGCGCCACCTGGGTTTGACCCAGCGTCGAGTGGCGGTGCGCAATCTACAAGCCCATACCCAGTACAGCTTTGAGATTCAGGCAGTCAATGGAGTTTCCAACAAAAGCCCTTACACACCTCAGTTTTCTGCTGTGAATATCACCACTAATCAAGCCGGTAAGTGTAACTGCGCAGTTCTGACGCCACATGATGTTCAACAGTTTCCTTCTGGATTTAGGGATCACAAAAGATGAATAAAAACAAAACATATAACAAATACCCAGTGGACAAATAATTTAAACATATCTGGGTTTCTAACCATTTTTCAATTGCAAAGAATTACAATGAATCCAACAATGTGTTTCAAGTAACATTCAAGTATATCCACCATTTAATCCGTAAAATTACAAATACACTGAACAAGTGTGTTGTTACATTGTCCGTGGTGGCTTCAATCCGTTCGGGGTGAGCGTATCACGAAAGAAAAAAATTGAGGGAAAAGAAAGAAAATATGTTACCAGAAGTAGAAATTCTAAAAATTGCCAGATTAAAAAAGGGTTATATATTATGTTAAAACCATGTTATTTTAATACCTATAACACATAATGAAATACAAAGTATATTTTTATATTACACAGGTAGATCTGTACATAACTGAACCGGATCTGATCTGTTTCAAAATATTCTTTGGAAAAAGACTTTGCTCACCCACTCTACAGCTTGCTTTGTTCGACCACAACTCCAAGTAGCAAGTAGAGTGTATTCAAGATGTTGAACCTTCAATATTCTAGCAACCAACTGTTCCTAACCCACTGTTCCATCAGCCTACAGCAAAACCAGTAACTAGGTCAACATAATCAGTATGCTTTTGTTTTGTTTGTGTCTGCAGACAAGATTGCAGGAATAAGAAAATGCAATAAAATGCATTTAAACATAGTCCTATGGAAAATCTAATTTTATCGGTTATTTATTATTATTAGTAGTAGTAGTAGCAGTAGAAGTAGTATTAATGAGAGCAATCTGGCTTGGTACACTTCAAGGTGAAAGTATGTAGAAATGGATTTTGTTCAGATTTTCTCTGGCCTCTTAAAAGCTCAGTTTTGGATATATTTGGTCGCTTTGTTAAATTTGCACTTTCTGTAAACTGAGACAACATAAAGGATTATTTAATGTCCCATCCCCCTCATCATTGTCTCTCTGTGGGCTTGTCCTTTACCCTTGAGCCTCCGCTCTTCGAAAAGATGCCATCGGAATGCCTTCTCTTTTTGGGTCTTGGACCCGAGGGTTCCATAGCCTCTTATAATAGTCTCTCAATGTTTTATCGAGAGTTGCTGCACGACAAAGGCCAGAACCCAAATGTCTATTCATGGTACCCTAGGTCAGATCAGAGCAGGAGGAGAGGAAAAGAGGGCCAAGAGTGCATCATCTGTGATTAGATTATTACCGGTGTAGACCCAAGACCTTTCCCCGCATGTGCATTCAACTTTAAGAACCAAAATAAATACAAGCGTGGTGATAAGCCGCGGAGGCCACCTCCATGGTTACTTCTACATCTGCTCCTGCAGGACAGAGCCTAATCCCACAGCAGGAGTAAGCAGGGGATCTACCCTGGACTCATTGTTTTTTTCAGAAAGAAAGAGGTGTTGTGGAGGTCTGGGATAGGGTGGGCTTGCATGGGAGGGAGACAGAAAGACAGAAAAAAGGCTTTGGGTGGGGGGGGGGGCAAAAGAGGGCAGAGGAGGAACAGAAGGATTCCTGGCCCCAGACACAAGCTGGATTTGGAGTAGAAAAAAATGCAAGTGGTGGGGGATCAAAGAACAAAAAACTGGGTTTGCAACCAATGTTTTAACAAGAATGGGGAGCCTGCAAGGTTTGGGTTGGTGAGGAAAAGGAGAGAGTTTGAGACAAAAGGCTGAGATAATGCTGTAATAGTGATCAAAAATTAAGACTGCAAAATGTCAAAGGAAAGTTGTAAGTGTGGAAAAGGGGAGAAGCTCATTGGGAGACAGCATGTTATGAAACAAAAGTCGAAATGTAGGAGAGAGTGAGTCAGATGTACAGATCAGGCCTGAGCCTGAAGAAGAGTGGGAAGGGAGACTGTGATCGAGATCTCACTCAAAAAGGCAAATAAAGCCTGAAAACTCAGTTGGGTGGTATACCTCTGTGCTGTATTAATTTACTGATTATATGTGACAATGTATAGTGAGTACCGGTATATCCTTTTGCTCAGATCATGGTCCATGAATTGTCCACATTTAGATTTTGCAAGTTTCATCAATAATGGTGATGACTGGTTTCACAAAATTCAAAACACTGCTTCTGTGAGCAAGCAATAGCCCATGATTTGAATCCCCACCCCCCACAACCCCCCAAAAAATCTGAAAATGCGTGTTTTGTCTCCTCCATTCTGTCCTTTGTAGCCCCGTCTGCAGTACCCACGGTTCACCTGATGGCAGCCACAGCAAGTACCATGAGCCTATCCTGGCTCCCTCCAGAAAAACCCAACGGAATCATTTTGGATTATGAGATTAAGTACCATGAGAAGGTAAGCACAAATGTAAGTCCTCTAATTCAATCCAATTTCACTGACACTCATGGTCACAGTGTCATCTGTGCATTTGTAAATGAGGAAAACAATGCCACCGCTGATAAACACATGGTTGGAGCAAAGCAAGTCACCATTTCCAAAATGTGTTTGCGTAATCCTCCCCCAATTATTCCCCTCTTTCATTCTCTCCATGCCTGAGTATTCACTATATCGTCATTCTACACTGGATTTCTGTACACGCCTGATTCTTCTTCTCCCTCTTTGCCTTCCATATCACCCCTAGTTTTCTCCCCATCCTTCCATTAGAACTTATTTTTCAGGGGTGCACAGAACTGTGACTGGAAGTGCCTTAGGGAGTAAACAAAGGCATTCAGTGTCTATCTGCCGTTTTTTGTCTTGCCCCCCATCCCAAATGGATTAGCAAGGCAACTTGAACGTGTCTCACTATTTCTGCTTCTTACTTTTTCATTCCCTTTTCACCAGTTAAAAAAGTGAAATTGGTCAGCCGTGTTAGGAACAGTAGCTGGGATGAGGATTAATGAGACAACCCAGGGATCTTGTATTTTTCACTAGTTTTCATCATTGGCTCTGTCTCTCTGCAGGATCAGGGTGAAGCTATTGCTCATACCATGACGGCCCAACGCAGCAATGCCCGCATCGAAGGTCTCAAAGCTGGTACACCTTATGTGGTGCAGGTCCGTGCACGAACAGTGGCTGGTTATGGCCGTTATAGCAACGCAGCTGACTTCAGTACCAACCTGCAAAGTATGTCACTCTCATACCCATTTTTATATCCTGGGGTATATGGGTTTTAGCAGCAAAACTCCATGAAGTCGACAATACAGTCAAACCTCGGTTTTCGTCCATAATCCGTTGCAGAAGGCTGTTCGAAAACCGAAATTGTTGGAAAACCGAAACCACGCTCTTTAAAATAAAAATGTTTACTGAACACGTCTGCTCACAATGGAAAGCAACACGAGGAAGCGTCACTTCCTCGTTTAAGGAAGGCGAGAGGAGTCAAATGGTGCATTCAAGTGCGCTCAGTTTGTTCAAGAACCGAAATTTGTTCATCATCCGAGGCATAAAAAACTCGAAATTTTTGGTCGAAAACAGAATTGGTCGAGAACCGAGACGTTCGAAAACCAAGGTTTGACTGTACTGTATATGGATACGCATATGATAATCATTTTGCCTTAAAAACATGTTTTGGTGCGAGACGCAAACTGTATAATTCTTAAGAACTTTTCTTCCTCCTTGACCCTCAAGGTGACCCACCAAAACTGTGGCAGGAGCAACTACCCCTCATCGTAGGATCAGCGACTGCAGTATTTGTCTTTATCATTGCCGTTGTGGTCATCGCCATTGTCTGCCTCAGGTATAAATATGATTCATATATAATGAAAAAAAAATGTATATGTCAACCAAGCTAGCAAGACATGGTATTGGAGTGGATGCATCACATTTTTTGAGCAGCATTACAGCGGAAAGTCACTTTTTCAAATAACTTAGTCCAAAGAGCGGCACATTTTGTAGAGGGTATTTTCAGTTCAACTTGAATGAACCGAGATAGCTTCAAATGTCAACTTTGTTTACATGTCCTCCGGTCCACCCCAGGACAGTCTCAGTCGATTGTTGTGTGCCACCTTGGAGGCTACTGAATCCCAGACAGTCTTGTGAGTCTTTGAATAGTCAACACTTTTGATGAGAACTTGACTTTCCACATTGGACACGGCATGTTCGACTTAGTAGGCTTGAGCCCCAATCTCAGCACCAGTTGTGCAGTTGGGCCCTCGTCTGCAGGGTCCCTTTATAGTACTTGGAGGATAAACGCCTCTCTTCACACCTTTCACAAAGTGGAACATCACTTGGGTTTCAACGTATTTGTTTGTCCTACCACAACTTATTTGTCAAGCACAGTGCCACATGTGCGCAAATATACGTGTGAAAGGTTGGCACCAACCACCGACAGGCGCCCACTCAGTTCCCTTCTCAAGCCTGCTGAGGCAGTGGCTGACAAGCGTGGGCATCGGTCATGCTACACTGAATAATAATCTCCCTGGCTCCCCCTCTGCTCCCACTCCTGCCTCTCCACTCTCCTCTATTTTCACACCGTTTCATTGTGTCTCTCGCAGGGTCTCGGCTTAACTACTGCTTCAACGGCTATAAAAGAACACAGAGAAAATAATAACACAAAAAAACGCTGGGCTTCGGTATATTCGGGAACCAAATTAGAATTTGAAATAAGATGCAAATCACCAGCCGGTATTATTGCACTGGTTACCGGTTACACAACAAAGGAAGCACACAAAGATGTAATTTTAAAAACCCTGCCCCCTCGTTACGCCATGTTTTTGCAGCCACTATCCAACCTCCTTGAGTACAGATGGTGTAAAATGGAAAATATTAGCAAACAGGAGGGAAAGGGGCAGGGTGAAAAATAAAACTGTGGAGTGTATTAAAAACACAGCAAGAGATCAAGAATCTGAGTACCTACGGCGAAGCGAATTAAATAGTTTGATGAAAGTTAAAAAAAGGCAAACAGTTTGAGTCGGTATCTCTATGCTGCTCATGTTGAAGGTCCAATAACTGAAGTTTTACTTGCTGTTTCTGACAATGTTGTGACACAAACCAGCACTGATGCATTCTGCATCAACCATTTTCTGTTCACAAAGCAGTTGCTTGGTTATGCTGTTCCAGATACTGTGTCCGCACTGTCACCATGTTTTTACCTTTTTGTTGCCCACATGGTTAATTAATTGTTGCTTTTATGATTCTTATTTTTTTTTTAAACAGAAAACAAAGGAATGGTTCAGAGTCAGAGTACACAGAGAAACTACAGCAATACAGTAAGTATCTTTGCTGTCATATTTTTCCTTTTTGTAGCATCAACTAAAAAAAAAACTGTTTTCCCATTGAGAAATATAAATCTGTAAACTATAAAAAAAATATATCATTTGATGTTTTAAGAGCACCACTAAAGCATTGCAACCACATCCACAGCTCAGCTCAGTTCCGTACTAAAGTTGCCAAAATAACTTTCATATCATGCCAATATTTGGTACCCTGTTCCGTGATACTAACCATTAGTACCTCAAGGGTGGAACACAGGACACTGCAATCAGACAATTGGTAGACAGGGATTAGTCACTTGAGCTGCTGATAGTGCCATCCTGCCTACACACTCTGTGTTGGAAACTTAAGCCCGAATAGCTTTGCAGAGAATGGTACCTAGCTAAATTGACCAGTGGTGCTGGGTGTCAACATGTACAGCTATCACACTCAACTTGGCAACATAGATTCACTCTCCTGTTCTTGCCACTGAATCCCCTATAGTCACTCCGGGAATGAAGGTCTACATTGACCCGTTCACCTATGAGGACCCAAACGAAGCCGTGAGGGAGTTTGCCAAAGAGATTGATGTCTCCTGTGTGAAGATCGAGGAGGTCATCGGCGCAGGTAACCCACCAAAGCTCCTGAACTACAGGGGGAAGACTGCTAGTCACCTCCAGGCCATACCGTTAGAGGACTTCACACCAAGCGGTACTTTCACTCAATTCATCGGTATGCCCTTACCACCTTCCCCGTCTGACTTGCCACCTCCTACGAATTCCTCTCTAGTCTTTTAGTAAATCTGATTCTTTTATTAGATGTGATTCTTAGAGGCACTCAGATTCCCTGTTTTTTTTGGGGTTTTTTGGGAGGGGGGTTGTGTTCACACCATTTGTGTTAAATGATTGTTTAACTGGGGAAAGCTGAGCCCACTCGTTGGACTGGTTTCACAAAGTGATTTCATTTACACACGCAAAACAGTTTATCAAACTGTATCCATTTGATTTGTTTCATTCATCTATTTTCTGGTCCACTTATCCTCACAAGACTCGCAAGGGCGTGCTGGAGCCTATCCCAGCTGTCTTTGGGCAGTAGGCGGGGTACACACTGAACGGTTTGCCAGGCAAGCGCAGTGATTTGTTTCAATTACATGAAACATGTCCAAACAAGCCATGTATTATTGACTGCACGCAACACTAGTTATTCTATTTTTGGTTGGGTTTTTTGGAGGGGGGTGGGTGTCCCATTGCACTTTGACTCCTCTACCTGGTTGTTTTGTTTCAGAAATATACAACTTTTTAGTGTCAGTTGTAAACAAGACATGAAAGATTGAAGATCATGTACGATACAGTGTAAGGGACCCCACAGTTATTTTACAACTATCATGGAAAGTGTAGACATTTTGCTCACTGCTTTGAGACATTGCTGATCGCTGTGATACAGTTGTGAGTTTCATTCAATTTAGTTTGAATTCAACTAAAATAGTCATTGAGTGGGCGGCCCGGTAGTCCAGTGGTTAGCACGTCGGCTTCACAGTGCAGAGGTACCGGGTTCGATCCCAGCTCCGGCCTCCCTGTGTGGAGTTTGCATGTTCTCCCCGGGCTTGCGTGGGTTTTCTCCGGGTGCTCCGGTTTCCTCCCACATTCCAAAAACATGCATGGCAGGCTCGTTGGGCACTCTAAATTGTCCCTAGGTGTGAGTGTGAGCGTGGATGGTTGTTCGTCTCTGTGTGCCCTGCGATTGGCTGGCAACCAATTCAGGGTGTCCCCCGCCTACTGCCCGAAGACTGCTGGGATAGGCTCCAGCACCCCCCGCGACCCTAGTGAGGATGAAGCGGTTCGGAAAATGAATGAATGAATGAATAGTCATTGAGTTTTGTGGAACCGTCCAATTTGAAACGCATTTGATCTAGTATCTAGTCTAAAGTCATATCTTTGTGAAACCAATCCAGGAAACCAGAGAGTAGCTGTGCAAGGACAAGACTATTATTTGTTTTTTTAAAGGAGTTTTGCATGGCAACCCATTTCAATTCTTGATTCTAAGGAAGCCAGAAGTTAGGCTAAATGTGACTTTAGTCTCACACAGCGTTCAGTTTTGGGTTTCCTTTTAAAAGTATTTAAATTGAGGGGTAAAAAGTTAAAAACCAACAGTAGTCAAATTAGATGCTTCTAGTTTGTAAAATATTGTCCAGCTCTCCTATCTCCTGGGGCATATGTGGGCTCTAATACAATTACCAGGACTTGTTTAGTTACAGAGTAGCATTGACTTACATTACCCCCAGATTCCCCTGGAGTAAAAGATAATTTTGAAAAGGGAAGATACAATAGTGACCCCATTGCCAAAATTGGTTGGATACCACTGAAGTAATTTGAGAATAAATTCGGCCAAACTCGTTTTGACTTTGACACACAATCCTTGCACATAATACTTTTTCTGGTTAGTTCCCTCCTTGAAAAACCTTCCCTTCCATTTTATGTTGTTGTTGTTTAAATGGTCAACTTTTTCAACATATTTGATACATTTTATAGTCATAGCTCTGCTCAGAATACTGCAGGATTGTATCAAGCGAGCTTGATTTTTCTTATTGTTGTATCTAAGCCAAAATGGAGGGCGCTGTGATGGCAGAGAAGGGAGTTCCTACTACTGCTTCTACTACTACTTTTACGACTGCTACTACTACTACGGCAATTCTCCTGCTGCTGAGGCTACTACTTGAAACCCGTTGCTTCCCAGCATTCGCAGTGACAACCCCGTCTTCCATGTCCTCCTGCTCTCCTTTATTCCCCTCCTCCATCCTTACATTCCGCCTCCCTTGCCCACAACTTCCTTCACTGTGTTACCTTTTGACTGCTGTTGACATGCATTACTGTGGCCATCACGCTTGGTGTAGAATCGAAATGTAAACCATCCACCGGCCCCAGAACCCCCAAACTTCTATCTCCACCTATCTCTTCCTCCTGCGTCTACTTCTCCGACCTTTCCAAAGCTTAGCTCCACTCCCCCTTGTAAATGCCACCCTCCCTAATCACTCCCCGATACACTCCTGTCCGCATCACATGCCATTATTTATGTTGCTGCATCATCTCACATTTTGCATCAAATGCTTTAGTTTATTGGCATATAATCACTATATGCTCCTCCATAATCACCGTCCTTTGACTATGGCCTAGAGTCCTGGCTTTCTCATGCAGTTCCCCCTGTCCCACACCTGCTGCCCTTCCCTGGCTCCTTGGTTCTAACCAGTTGATTGTTCCCTCTCCCCTCTTCTCCCCCACTCTCCTCCACTTTTCCATCGTACATCCCTCCCCACTCTGTGTCTCTCTCTCTCTTTCCATCGTTCCTCTCCCTCTTTGCCGTTTCTTTTGGGATGTCACCACCTGGGCTCTCACAGGAGAGTTTGGTGAAGTATGCCGTGGTCGCCTCAAGCTACCCGGCCGCCGTGAGATCATTGTCGCCATCAAGACTCTCAAAGTGGGCTACACTGACCGACAGAGGAGAGACTTCCTCTCAGAGGCATCCATCATGGGCCAGTTTGACCACCCCAATATCATCCGCTTGGAAGGGGTGGTCACCAAGAGTCGACCTGTGATGATTGTGACCGAGTTCATGGAAAATGGAGCACTGGATTCGTTCCTTAGGGTGAGGACAAAATTCAAGCAGTTTTTTTTATCTCAGATTCATGAGATTTAGTTTGCAGTTTGCGTAATGCTTAGATCCTGCTCTGCAGATGTTTGCACCCAAATCTGCAATTTTTAAATCTTGCTTACTTTGCCGATACGTCTTCACCTTTTTTTTTTCGAATGTGTTTATGTAAATGTAAATGGTGACACTTGAAAAGAGAAATTGGAGAGTATGAATTATGAAAGATGCAGTAAAGTGAACGATGAGAGATATCAAAAAATAACTACACATAACTGACAGAGAAATGATACAAAAAGAAAAGGCAAGAAAACACTGACCTTTTTCTACAATTCAGTTCATCTCTCATGTTTTTTCTTTCGCATCGTCAGCTCAATGACGGGCAGTTCACAGTGATTCAGCTCGTTGGCATGCTACGTGGCATCGCAGCAGGCATGAAGTACCTGTCAGATATGAATTACGTGCACAGAGACTTGGCTGCCCGTAACATCCTGGTCAACAGTAACCTGGTGTGCAAGGTGTCTGACTTCGGCCTATCTCGTTTCCTTGAGGACGACCCTACAGACCCGACCTACACAAGCTCACTGGTAAGCTTTAACAATAGGTGTATGTTTCTGTGTTGACTAAAATAAAGCATGCATTCATCAATAAATTATACATCTGAGCCCAACTCACAAAAGCAATCTATAAAACGGTAGCAGCCACTTGACGCCGCCAATATATTTTCTACCAAGGGATCTTAATTTGGACAGAATAATTATGTGATAAAATAGGCTGCAATATGTTCTCACAGAAGTCTCAGGGGAAATCAGATTCATAGTTCAGTAATGTGTAGTCTGTATGACATTGCTTTTATTTTAACATGGCATGGCATATTTTTACAATGCCCTCTACAATTTCTGAGATTGCTATATTTTTTTGACCAAAAAAATGTTGCATTTTGCAAAATGTCTCCCTCGTTTTTGTCTGTTTCTAACACCAACAGTCACCGATTACATGACAATGAGCAACTACTTTCGTGGAGGGGTGGCTGTGGCCGGCTCATTTGGTAGAGCGGGTTGTACGGTGGCTGAAGTATCGGCGGTTTAAATCCCGGCAACACCTGTCTGCTGTCGAAATTTCCCTTGGCAAGACACTGAAATCGACATTGCCTCCTGGTTAGCATTGAAGATGTGAAACCATTCTCAATTACCCGATTTAGCCAAATAAATAAATGAATAATAAGGAGAAGAATTAATTTGTTGGTTGTATTGAGTGAAAAACAAAAAAAAAAGAGCAATAAAAACAGTAGCATATTCAGCTGAAAAGTACACATGATTTGCCATACCTACTAGTTGACATACTGTACATATCATTGTGATCCAAACTTCATATGTTCCTATGTGTCATTGTTTTGGAGCCATGCTACTAACCTGGTGTGTTGTACGCCTTGCACCCATGTGTTTGTGCATAAATGTTTCCCCGGATTGCATTTATCTCACACTCTCTTTTCCTCTTGTATGTGTGCGACTCTGTGTTTGTGCTCCATCCCTCCAGTATTTCATGCTCACCTACTCATTCGCATATCCACAGGGAGGGAAGATCCCAATTCGATGGACGGCACCGGAGGCAATCGCCTACAGGAAGTTCACCTCAGCGAGCGATGTGTGGAGCTACGGAATTGTCATGTGGGAAGTGATGTCATATGGAGAGCGGCCGTATTGGGACATGAGCAATCAAGATGTAAGCTCATAAAGTGACATGCATATGTTTAAGACTGTCAAAGGTTTACATTTCAATATATTGCATTGCAGACTACAAATAGCCTGTTTTCATACTGTTCTGGCTTTTCAGACTTTCAGTGCATTCACAACATTTTTTTCTATATCAACCTACCCACCTCTACCATTCCACTTATTCAACTAGAAGCCTTTTGCTGTCTTTTTTTTTCTCACTTTGTGTTCCCTTGATAAAGTATCTGGCAAGTGGAGGTCACCGTTGTTTCTTTCTTGATCATTCCACAGGTGATGAATGCAGTGGAGCAGGACTATCGACTGCCCCCGCCGATGGACTGCCCCACAGCGCTACATCAGCTCATGTTGGACTGCTGGGTGAAAGAGCGTAACCTACGGCCAAAATTCACCCAGATTGTCGCCACCTTGGATAAACTCATCCGCAATGCTGCCAGCCTCAAGGTGGTCACCAACAGCACACAGTCTACTGGGTAAGAAGGAGGACTGGTTGAGAGATAACAGGAATGAATGTTTGCTTGGCTTGGTCCCTAAAAAATCTTTAAATGTTTACTGGTTCAGCCTGAGCTGAAATTATGGCTTCGGTCATTCAACTATTTAAGATACGATGTACTACTTACGCATAACCCAGAGTTACCGCAATAATGCATTTTGTGTGCAAACACTGTAAGGGTCACCATTTTTTCATATGTGGGCCAATATTTGTATCTAAATCAGGCACTTCAAGAAATACTTTTGCAAATGAGGAGCTCACTAATGCTGTATGTACTTTGTACAGTCAGTTGCACTGCCGTTATTCACAAGCTGTTTCTTGGAAAGAGTTTGAAGGGTATATGGTGGCAGAGTTTGAGTGACTGAGATTGGGGTGGGGGTGACCTACCTATCTGTCCCTGCATCAGGGTCTTTTTGTCCTGAGGGGGGTCTGCAGACAATCCTGGGTTGTGCTCATGGGGGAAACTAGGGTCTCGGTTGGCCACTGTAGTGCCGTTCTTAGAAGATTAAGCTTGCGGTTAATTAGCTCGATTAAGGCGATGCAAAAAGAAGATGGGAGCGCCTTTTAATTAGCCACTAACAAGATTTAAAACGGGCCAGCAGAGAGGTGGCCTCCTGCCGACAAATCTACAAAATGGAGAGACTATCGTCCTGTTTGGCATTGAAGGCTTGCCGGGGGCTACCTAACATAGTTTGGGAAAAAGTTCTTTGTGTCATGTGGAACCGTCATGTTTGACATCAGTACGGACTGCACCATAGGGTGTCCGAGTAATGAGCAACAGTACTGTTTATGCTAGCCTTACAGCTCACATTGCATTTGGCCATTTGTGTATTTTTCTTTCTATTGCTTCTCTCTTAAGATTTCCAAATAGAAATTCCAAACCGCCACTGCTTTGGAGTTTTGAAAAAAAAAAAAAAATAATGACTAAAGTTTGGAGAAACTGTCACAGTTCCAGGCGTTTTAGTTGTTGCCCGTGTCATCATCATTGGAGGGACTCGGACATTACCCAGCATCCCTACTGTGCTCCAACGGGTTGATTACATGTGGCCAGCAACATACTGGATCTTTTTGAAGCTAACTTGAGAGAAGGAGCACCAACAATGCCCCATTAAAGAAGAGCCCTGGTCTGGCTTTAACAACAGCCTGAGGCCTTGGGCACCGAAGCATGGCTCTTATTAAAAATCACTCAATCTACACCACTCAATGGAGCCTCTGTATCACAGTTATTAGCTACAGTTCTTTGCCTGCTCTCTTTTTTTTCTCCACCGTTCTTCATTCCTCTTTTAATTGTTAATGAATCTAATGCCATCAAAAAGGATGACAGGAATCAACAGAGCAGAGAGGAGGGCAGACAGTAGCACTCTTTCTCTTTGGGTGCTCCCAGTTCTTTCTCCTTGCAAACTCTTTCCCTCAACACACCTCCCTCTAACTCTTCTCTCCCACCTTTTCTTCATCCGCTCCACTTTTCTCTGAGTTGTTACAGTTTTATTAAACTTCCAAGGTGGGCCATCTATCTGGAGCACTCATCAGCAAAGGGGCTTGGGGGTTTTCTTTAAAAAGGGGGCCTCCTTTGTGTTGTAGTGGAATACTGTATGGGTGAAAGGTTATGCATAAACATGAATATACACGATGTAGTCACTCAAAAATATTCATTAATTTCATACTGACTTGTGAATTGCTAAACTTTGTTTGAGAAGCAAAAACAAAAAAAACCAGTTCATTGTTAACTCAGTTTATTGGCTAAATACAACCCCTGAAATGGTTATTTCATACAGTAAATAGATTCCCACAAACGCAAGAAGAGAAAGTCTACCATCCACATATTTCCAGGTTTTTGCAGTGCTCCCCCCACCCCCCACTATCTCATGAATGGCCATCGATTTTCACTAGCACTCTCCAAAAGCCTGAAAAACGTTTTACTGGTGATTGGAAGCTGTTATTGCAAATATTGTTTTCCATTTTTATTCATACATCTTTTTCGGGGATATAAAAGGTTTTCCATACTCAAGCAGCCTTTTATCATTCCAATGTTGCCTGTACCCAAATGTGTCCTCCAGCGGCCCCCCGTCCCCCAAAAATTAGCATTTAAGACCTAAGACCTAAAAGCATCTTTTACACTGCCTCTTGTCAAACTTTTCCCAGGTCACTCTTCTGTATACGAAGTGGGGAACATTTGTCATGCCAATATTCCGATTTTATAGTTGCAAAGGCTGAGTGCCATATCTACTGTGTGACTCTTTTCATGTTATTCAATTCCAAAATCATGCTGCCTTCATCATATATCTAAGCGTTCATTTGAAAGCAGACACCTCCTGTCACTACAGTGAAAAACCTGGTGTGCTGAATTTACCCAATTTTGTTTCGTCAAGTGGCTGCACACAATTTCTGGATTTAGATATATTTTTAAGTAGATGTGTTCTCTACTTAAAAATGTATCTGGATCCAGATGATTTGATGTCATCCATCCATCCATTTTCTTATCCACTTATCCTCACGTGGGTCATGGGCATGCTTGGGCCTATCATAGCTGTCTTCAGGCAGTAGACGGGGTGCACCCTGAACTGGTTGCCAGCCAGTAACAGGGTACACACAGATGAACAACGATTTGCGCTCACACTCACAACTAGGGACAATTTAGAGTGTTCCATTAACCTGCCAAGCATGTTTTTGGAATGTGGGATGAAACATGAGTACCCGAAGAAAATCCACGCAGGCACAAGGAGAACATGCAAACTCCACACAGTAAGGCCAAAGCCGGAATCGAACCCTTCATCCTCTGTACTGTGAGACGGACATGCAAACCAGTCGACTCTGGTGCAAACTGTCAGGGACCCAATTGACAAATTATGATTGAATAAATTCCACACCATTTTTTTTTTCATTGTAGCTGCAGCGCCAGCATCCACCAACCTAACCTCCAGCCAGTCTCTCCACTCATTAAAGTGACACCCAAGCTAGCTCCATCCCCCCACACACATGCACAACTCATGACATGTGGCGGAGAGGAGAGGAGAGAGGAGGAGAGGTGGTGAGGTGGCGCTCAGCAAGGAGGCATTTTATCGTGTTAGGTTGGCCGATAGAGGCGATAGAGTAACCACCTTAACCCTCTCTCTCTTTCTCTCTCCTCCTTACCTGAATTCCGCCACGCAGGGTATCCCAACCCTTGCTTGACCGCTGCGTGCCAGACTATACAACTTTCACCACTGTGGGAGACTGGCTGGACGCCATCAAGATGAGCCGCTACCATGACAATTTCATCAATGCCGGATTTGCTTCCTTTGACCTGGTTGCCCAGATGACAGCAGAGTGAGTGGATCACTTCAGATAATCAGGCCTAAAGTGATTGATCTGAGGTTGAGAGCAAAATGTGGGGAATGCGGCTTGCCCTTGTCAGAATTGAAAAAAAGGCTCACGGCTAAATAAAATATGATGAAGTGGTGATGATAGTGAAGAAGCAGCCATGGCGTAAGTTTAGCGCAAAAGCAGATGATGGAAATATAGCGGTGGTGGGAATCGCTTTGCTGTGCTCCCCTTTCAAAACTACAGTGCCACTTAACCCAGACTACTCATGTTGTCTGTTTTTGCCCCCCCCCCCATCCACTAATTGTTGACCTTGAAAATTCACCGGCCTCCTGCTGCTGTTTACAAAGAGGAAATTATGTAATAAAATTTGCGAAAATCGGAGGCCGGTGATGATCAAGTAAATTAATTAGGATTGTAATGATAAATAAGTCCTCCTCATTAGCAGCGTAATAGGCACGAGAGGTGGGGGTAATTTGTTTCAATTTGGTCAGGCTGACAGGTGTGGTGTTCTGTGGCTCTCTGTTGCCCCAAATGGCCAGTAATTCCTCTAATGGCACCCATTTATTTTCATTTCATCCTCTGTCGCTATGCTGATGGGAATGA
The DNA here is from genome assembly GCA_018466805.1 of Hippocampus abdominalis. Taxonomy (NCBI): domain Eukaryota; kingdom Metazoa; phylum Chordata; class Actinopteri; order Syngnathiformes; family Syngnathidae; genus Hippocampus; species Hippocampus abdominalis. Next base: position 7,847,660 of record CM031701.1, on the reverse strand, counting down.
CAAACTAGGAAAAAACAAAAGCCTTCCTGTATTTGTGCGTAATTGGAGTGATACGCCCTCAGTAAGTTTTGGAAAGGATGAACAAGTTGTGAGAATATGTTTTCATATCTTTGGGTTCTGGGTTGAGCTCACATAGAGCAGGCCAAAAGTCCCACAGTCAAGCACATGGTTAGGTATCTGGGTATAATATTAGATTATCCACAATTTGTGTGTGATTGAATGGAGAGGACACAAACTGTGGCAGAGCCCCAAAAGTAAACTAATCGTTGCCTCAGAGGAATTGGATTAGACCTTCAGTAATGAAGATGATGCACTCTCTCAGGCCTTAAATGAGAATATTTACCTGCGTGGAAACATCGATATGTTACATCAAAGAAACAAACAAAAGAAGGTCTCTAAAGCCACGCCTCCATCAAGCGGTAAAGTGGTTTTCGCTTGATGTAGATTTGAATTGTCATTGATGGTGACATGAACAGTGCAGCAATGTGACCGTTCCATTCATGAAGTCCAAAAATGGATGTACTTTATGAGCCCCTTAAATGAGGCTTTTTCATGCGTTTCAGAGGTCAGGTGACTAACATTTTATTCAATGACATGGTTTGCATTAGTTCTGTTTGAATAATATTTTAGTTAAATTAATTATGCTTAAGATGACCTGTGTGCTGAAACAAATGCAACAAACTAGGGCTGGTGTTATATTTGTCGCAAATCTTTACTCAATGATATGTTCTATTTTGACACAGTAAAGTATAAGTAATTTGAATTTTTTCACAATTTCCCTACATCATGTAACTTGTTATGATGTCAGGACAGGTGAAATACTGATTTGGTCGCTGTGTGCACGTCTCATTTCAGTTTGTGTCGAATCATATCGGTCAAAAACCATATTGTTACACCCCAAACATAAACATCCTTTGACAAGAAAGCTGTGCCAAAGCAGTAATGTGAATTTATAAGAGAGAGAGAGTGAGAGAGAGAGAGAAGGTTAATAATTTATTATATTTTTTCTTTAAAGCACTTTTTTTCCAGGAAGAAAAAGGGCGAGGGGCTCAAGTCCTCTTTGATGTCTATATGTGAATGAATGGGCTTCTACAGATATATTGCGCATCACAGAAACCAAAGTATGGAACTGTGCTTATATTTGAAGATCCCTGATTACAATCCATGGTGTGTTTTTTTTTTTCATTATTGCCCGTGATGATTCTCTTTCTAGTCTTGTGAATGGTGCATTTTCCCTACCCTTTAATACTTTTCGGAAACACAACATTTCCTGGATGGTACTTGTACTTCTTAGAAACGGAAGCTTTCGGGCATATTAACTCTACAGTTCAGCTGCCTAACAGTAGCTCCACTGGTGATTTAATCATTAGCCATTATTCTCTGGCAGTTTAACTTGCGCCTTTTTGCTCACCTGCCGAGCAACAGCAGCATGATCCCGTAGCCCCGGTTTTGTTGACTTAAACTGAAGGAGGCATTTTATGGTTGATGACCAAGACTGTGGATCATCCAGCTTGTTTACACTCGTGGTTGAAATTAGATTTACAGTTCAATGTTTGAAACGTGACCTTTGCCTGATTTTATTTTATTATGACCCAACCGCCTGCACTCACTTTCCCTTCTTCCTCTTTTGCTCTATTTAGGGACTTGCTGCGGATAGGCGTTACATTGGCTGGCCACCAGAAGAAGATACTGGGTAGCATTCAGGACATGAGATTACAGATGAACCAGACACTTCCTGTCCAGGTGTGAGAAAAGACACACCCACGGCGGTGCAGTCGCAAGACGACCAGTTTGAGGAGCAAAGGGAGAGGAACCGTGCCAGATCGAGCCATTGGAAAATTCCAAGCTGCCTGACCCATCTCTGCCAATTAGACACTACAAAACTGACTTTTGCAGTGCCTCAAACTTGTTTACTTTTTGTTTTTCACCACTACCACTTCCTGTTTTATGTTATTCATCGTGTACTTTTTTTTTTTTCTATTCAATCACAATTTGTGTGTGTTCTGAAAGAGGGGTCAGTGTACCCGTCCCATTTGAGCCTCAACAGCTCTGGTTTAGGTTTACTTTGCATGAACGTGTGTTTTAGGAAGCTTGGCTTTGCTAACTGAAATGTCACAGTGATCCTGATGTGAGCGCCCCCTTCCTTCTGCCCCGCAACCCCAACTTTGACGGACATAACCTCGAGCAAAGAATGAACATGCTGGAAGACAAAAACGAAAAGGAGACAGAGGACAATTCTTTCCCGGAAGTTGTTCCACTGCGTATGTGTTGTTCTCCATCTTCATATTGAAGGTGTGTTATCTAAAAGGGCACTTGCTGAAGAAGGGTGAGGTACTATGATGGACTCAAGTAAATTATCAGGTTAATTGTGGCGGTCCGTCAAATGCTTGTTGAAGGACAGTTGGACTCTTTGTTGACCTGAAGCAGGGTTTTGACAAGATCTGGATCACTTGGTCATCAACTGTTTCTTGTTTTTTGTCCACATCCAACTTTTTCCTTTCATTTTGACTTTCTTACATTTGAGGGAGATTTGTGGTTTAAAAATGGCTGGTCAAACTGAAATACCCCAAGTGGACTCTTTCTGTGAGACGGGGACACAAGGACTGTGGCAACACAACAGACCACTCGGCCTTTTTAGTGTGTGTGTGTGTGTGTGCGTGTGCGTGTGTGTGAGTGTGTGGGCGAATGTGTAATTAAGTGTGCTTGGATGTGCAGGTGTGTCACGTTGCACACAAGTATACTGTACAATACAGCTTCCGCTATTTGCCACTGTGGAGAATTAACGCATGAACTGAACCATGACAAGGAGCAATTATATCTGGAACAATATGCTATATTCTGTGGACAACTGTTAAAAATATCCTTTTTTTAAAATAGAATCACAAGGTCAACTTTGGAGAAGTATATATATATATGCATATAAGGTATGCAGAGCAACCCGTCGTGGACAATTTTCTACTTACTAGTACCTGGATGCAGAAATAATCAAAATTATTGTTTTAATTTGTTCAAATACTTTCCTATGTATTTATTTGTGCCCTATCCCCTCTCCCACACTTCCCTAGCGCCACTTACCAGATGGGTCACAAGACCATTTGGGAAAGTGCATTTGAAACAATCAGATGGAAAAGCGAAGAGGATTCAGCTGATGAATTGATGATGATTAAACAAAATAAATGACATATACAGTACATTGCATATTGGATTTTTGTTGTCTTTCCAAACAGCCAGTATGGTACATATTTTGTAAAAACGGTACGATAAGTCAGTATAGAATAACAGATTCTTTGGCGATGTCAAATGAGTTGAAGGCATAGGGATGAAGAGAAAGAAATTAGACTAAGTGTGCTCCAGCCAAAGGAAATAAATTAAAAGTGCAACCTCATGTTCATTCTTAGTTAGAGAAAATTCAACTTCTTCTCCACGTTAGAAGCTTTAATAAACTTCCTCACAAAACGACCTGCATCAAAGAATCAAGAGATGTCAGGCGACAAAGCCATTGGTCTTGTCTGTCCGGTCCATTAATGCTTCTAACCAGTCTGACTTTGCTGGGACACAGTGAACACAGGCATATGGCAGACTGACCTATCATTATCTCTCTTCATTTCCTGTCTGGCCGGCAATCATCCTGTCTCGGCTCAGCCTTCTGCACATCTACAACCCTGGTATGAACACTCCCGAAAATCTGAAGGCTTCATCGTACTCAATAATTGCATCAATCTTATACAGACCATTCAGGGAGTCGGCGTTGTCAACTTCCAGACAGTGTGTTCTTTAGCTTTAGAGGGTGAATGCATTTATGAATTTGACGGTAGGTGTGTCTTGATGTGATACTGTGTTGTTCGTGGCCATGCAGATTTCTCTCCCGTATACATTGTTGTTAAAGGCAATAGGAAAAATGATGCAAAATAACCATCTGGTTCCTATTTTACAATGCCTCATCTTTTTCCACAGACTGCCACACCAGTACGCTTCGGATCCTATTCTCTTTTTCGGACGATGTGACAACACAAGATTGTCAGTTGGCAATTTTAGTGCCATTCACTCAGGTTCAACTTTGCAAATATAAATCCAATGTACCGTAACACTATTTAGAACCATCATACTCATGGCAGTGGGAATGTACCCGAAGGAGGCTAAACAAATGCAATACACCGATTGGGTGACAAGAGTTTTGTCCCTCTCAAGTGACAGAGGGAATTGAAATAAGATAAGCCTTTTGTTTTCAAACAGCCACATACCAAGACGAAAGAACACAAAATGCTGGATAGTCTCCATCTAGTATTAATTCATAGTTTTACTTTTTGTGTGCCTCTTTGTTGCACTGGAATGACAATCTACATATCCTGCTGCTAGAGTATAGAAAAGGAAAAATCAGGATTTAAAATTCTAAATCCTGCTGTCGCCAGTTGAACTGTGCTGTGGTGGAAACATGACGACTTTACTGTATGTACAACCTGACAAGACAAAGTGGGCAATAATTACGGAAGGCGAAAACATGTGTACATATACACAGCAGCAGACATGCCCACTAAAAGAAAAACAGTGCTTTGGAGTTTGCATGAACATTAAATTGCCTCCACTTCTACCACAGACCATTTGGAGTCGTTAGTTTGCATGCACCACGCATGCAAAATTTCTACATTCACACAACAGAAAACAACTTTGGATTTTTTTGATCACCATCCAGGCTGCTGAAAAAAGGCTGGGCTGTTATGCTTGTATGTCATTTAAGACAGTATCTGAAAATAATTCAACATTTTTAACATAGCCTCTGTTTGGATTCTCACGACTACAACAGTGCCCTTTCTTTTTGTCTTGCTTATCATTGAAGACAAAGGCCAACTGCTAAATCGGCTCAAACCTTTCCACGTTCCACTTTGCTGTCTTGGCTTCAGTTGTCAGTTTTCACACTCAGGGCGGAATTATTAAAGGATTGCGTGGCTTCTACGTGGTGCTAACCGGTAAAAACGGAGCAAACGGATTTCATCCACAATGCAGATGGTAAAATGCGTCACGAACCGAGATACCAAGCAAAATGTGTCTCGATGCGTTGCGGGTATATATAAATGAGGTAATATGCAGATATTTGCGAGAACAATTGCCCACCTCTGTGCAAATGAGCCCCATTGATAAACAACGACTAATTCACACCAGCGCTAATAGCATTACGCGGTGAGAGTGAGTCAAATAACACATATTATAAGAGTGTTGGACATACAATTCTTTGAAAGGTAACTTAGATGTTGCAGACAACAAATTCTTGGAGAAATATTTTTCAAACTACTCATTTGTAATTAAATTATCTGACGAAACATGAGCCACTCTCCTGACTATGCTGTAAAACAAATCTTTTTTTTTTTTTTTTACAAGTATGCTTTGAATTAGTCACATATCAGCAGTTTTTCATTTGACTTAATAGAGATTCCCTTTAGACACACATTTGGACTGACTTGTTCTCTCAATTTGCCTGATGACCTTTGCAGTTAAATAGTCCTTAAAAGAACATATATACAGAATTTTTTTTTTTCAATAAGGCTACAGGCACCTTGTGAGTGGGTATTGATGCTTGGCAAATAAACAACAGAAGATGGATGGATGGATGGACTCGAAAAAATCCAAAGTTACTCTTTTTTTCAGGCCGCTGCAATAAATTCAAAAAAGTTTTAAATCCACAGTGTGCCAATAAGGTGCAACACAGGCTTTCCTTGTATTGTATTTCCTACCCCACCAATTAATATGAGTTTAGTCTCTGAGGGCACCGAGCCAACGGCTTTGTTTCTCAGCTAATAGGAGAAAGATGCTCAGATCATAGATTCTTCCTCATCCAACACTCGCCTTGTCCCCAGGCTCCTGTCTTCTTCCTTTCCCTGTCCAATTACAGAAAATATAAAGCGTTGCATCTGTGGCCGCAGTGTCTGGATAGCTGCAGATATTTGCAACACATTCTGCCCCTTGATGTACGACGTAAAGCTGAAACATTAATATTTTTGTGTTGCATTTGGCAGAAAGAAAACTATATTTGAGACAGTTTCCGTTTCACACTGTCACTGTGCTGAATTGTTCTACTTTAAAGGAATTTGACTTGTTTCAAGTCACCACAATTTTTCTCAAAGCATTACAGGTATTTCTGCAACTACAACATTGTATCCTGAAAGACAGACCATATCATGCACATTGAACTGTTTGGGAAGTACCCTTCTTTCTACTATGTCACTTTGCAGTAAACTTATTGCATACTGAACTGGCGCACTTTAAACATTCCTTCATCTATTGACAACGTTTCACGGCAATCCGAGATGGAAATTATTGATTGTGCGCAGACCTGTTTCATCAAAAAATGTCATATACTGTAAAGCAGGGTTGGGATGTCAATAAAGATTCATTTTGAATCCTCACTTGATCAGCGGGACAGTATTAGCATAAATATCCATGCGCATGTCGGTCAGGATGACGATCAATGCGAAACACAGACAGACAGCAGATATGCGCAACAATACACACTCCTAATCATCTATCAACTGACGATGCCTCATCCTCCCCCTTACAAGCTTCACACAACAAGCTACTTTTTCTTCCCCTCTTTGCACTTTTGCAGTAATCCCTCGCTTTCATTTGAGTTGGGCACAGCTAATTGGTCGCGTCTGTATGGTGACACAGGGACCCCACATAATTGCTGGACAAATAGAAAGGTTTTTAGCGTCGGACCTCTCTCGGCTGAGCTGTGCACAGACTCCAGTCGACTGGAAAACCCAATTACCGCTCCAACTGCACAATTTGCTAATTGGCAGGAAGTCCCACCACCGATTTACTCAGAGTGCATATCTTTGTTTTTATCTCTTATTAAAGTACTCCAGCATTGCAAAAATGAAAATATAAACACATTTATTACCATGAAAAAAATAATGCTAAACAAATGCCTCTTAGCCTGATAACTCATGTCAATATCCTTTCAAACTTGAACAATGCAATAAATAATTTAGTAGCACACACACTCACACACACACACACACACACACACACACACACGCACACTTGCCCACAAGCACATGCATACAATATTGTAATGTGAAAACATCACAAAGATATTTAACACATTTATTAACACTGAATCCCTAAAAATACATCTACTGTATCTGGCTTTCTTAGTCTTCAATGTCGCTCCAAACAGCATATTCAAATGACTGGCGCGACCCACTAATTTGATTTAAAATGGTCCCACTTTGGGGTTGAAAGCATTTGCATTTCTTATTAAACATTTGAATGGAAAAAAGTTACGCAGGTTGAATATTTGTGGGGAAGAAAACATCAACCCCCCCCACCCCCAAAAAAAAAAATTGCCATCAGTCACGACACCTTTCCGCCCATGCACTTAAATTATTTGTGTTTTGTACTCTCACCATCTCTCCTGCAAACATTATTTTCCAAAGACCAACAAGTGAAAAATAAATGTGAGGTGCTTTAAAAAATATGTAAATTCAACATTCATGAATAAATGACAAATGCTTCATATTGGAAGAGGAAATTGTAAGACAAACATCTTGCGAAACCGTGTAATATGTACGCGTATACATTCCACCTTCCAAAAGGGCAGCAGGCCTTTGCTGGCCCACATAAGCCTTCTATTGTTGATTGTTTGGGTGCAGCTGCATGTTCTGTCTGTGAGATGGCTGATTATGTCTGCCAAGCCAGGGGGACAACAGTCAACACGGTCTCAAGCACATACCAAGCAGGTGACCTGAAGTTCACGGTCAAAGCTCGACAGGTGGTGAGAACGCGTGACATCGAAGAGGTACGATCGCCTCCAGGTACAACAGGGCCGTTCAACAAGCACATTGAAATGCTGCTGTGAAGAGATAAGACATCCTTGGGGCCCATTATTAAGATTAGGTCTTAATTTACAGTAAACGGGGCGTAAACGAAATACCAAGCGTGACTAATAAATCACATGGCCTAACAGGAAAACTCATTGACAAAGGACAATTAGCAGGCGTTTTACTTGCTGAACTAATGCTTTATTCTATTTTCAAAAGATTGAATGCATAATTACATGATTACTGTGCAATTTGTCTGAGTACAATAGGAATATGTTATCCAGGTGGACAGATTAATCTGTTTCTTCTGGAGTCTATGAAGGTGACGCATTCAATATGTGAGAGAGCCAAATAATGACCACTATTTAATATGACCCGTGTAGGCAGTTATTAGGCAAGGTGCAACCAACTTTGACTATGTCTTGACGATTGGTTGCATCTCACATTGAGGCATGTGTTTTCTCAAGGGCAATCAAAAAAGGAAAAAAGAAAAATTGATTCTTACTGAAAAGTAACCAAATAAAGTACGGTTTATATTATCATTCATTCATTCATTCATCTTCCGAACCGCTTTACTGCTGGAGCCTATCCCAGCTGTCTTCGGGCAGTAGGCGGGGGACACCCTGAACCGGTTGCCAGCCAATCGCAGGGCACACAGAGACGAACAACCATGCGCGCTCACACTCACACCCAGGGACAATTTAGTGTGTTCAATCAACCTGCCATGCATGTTTTTGGAACGTGGGAGGAAACCGGAGTACCCGGAGAAAACCCACACAGGCCCGGGGAGAACATGCAAACTCCTCACAGGGAGGCCGGAGCTGGAATCGAACCCGGTACCTCTGCACTGTGAAGTCGACGTGCTAACCACTAGACTACCGGGCCGCCTTATATTATCATAGTTATATAATTTATATAGTTATATAGTATATAACTTATAATATGTATAATAAATAAAATATAATGTATATATATGATATATATTATAAAATTATATATATTTTTATATATAATGTATATATCTATATATATAAACATAGTTATATCGTTTTATATTTATATGGTTTATTTATCATAGTTGAAAACAATTCTGAGGTAAAAAAAAAAAGACCATAATTATAAGTACTGTATCGATTGTCCCTATGTTTGAGATTTTTATTTTTGTGAGAGCCCTGTAAAGGGTCAAATATTTTGTGCAGTAATAGAAACAAAAAATGGGAGAGAGATGTAAAGACTGAACATTTGATTTGAATAATGTATCTCAAATAATAAAAAAAATAAAAAAGAATCGCCTGAGCTGCTCACATTTCGAAAAGACAGTGGGGACATTGCCGTCTCAAGGTCAGTTTTCCTCTCCACTGGTGTCATCGGTAGGCATGAAGGTAAGGGCCTTGTTCCTGCTTGACATCTCATTAACTGCTCGTCGATATTTATCAGTCTTAATCAGAGATGTGGCAGCTCCACAGTGATTACGTCCTGGGTGGGAAAGCAATCATACCTCGTCCTCCCTGCTGTCCTTGATTTGTGGTGTGTTAAACAGTCCAGCATGGTTGAAACAGTTTGAACGCCCCAAGCAAAAAGAGAGTGGCTTTGAAAAGACAGTTTCACGAGGACTTTACAATCGGTAACCTCTATAATGGATGGATGGGTGGATTTTTAGATGGAAAAGTGGAAAGATAGATAGATAGATAGATAGATAGATAGATAGATAGATAGATAGAACATGTATGTGTAATCAATGATTAAAAAAAATTAGTGAGTGACGAGCCACAAAAAAAAATGTTGAGCAGTCAAACTGATGTTCACACATAAACTGGCCATGCATGCCTTTCGTCAGGTGTCCAGTTTTACCCCTTGACCTTACTAAAGACCTCTAATAAGGCCGAAGAAAAGTAGCCTAATGTCAAGTGGCAGCCAAACAAAGGTGTGTCCATGGGGGGCACTGGCAAATGTGTGAACATTCTTCTGGGTTTCACAGCTGTGTGAGTTCTGAGGCCAGAATGGTGGTTTTCTTTTTTTCTTTTTTCTTTTTGAAACCAGGAGTCAGGTCATTATAGTTGCAAGCTCACTTCCCAGCTCTGTCGTTGATCTGCAAACAGTAGTCGCCTGGAGCTGTCATGAAACAAAAGCAGAGGCGAAAATGATGATGAGGCAAACACAGAGAGAAAATGAACTCTTTCTGTAGGTATTTGCGAAAAATAAGGCATTGTTCGATTCCTCAAGTGTTGCCCCCCCCAATACACTGTCTGCATTGCCTCTCATGCACTCAGTCCAATCAGATCATTGGGGTCAGGCGCTAGACCACTCCTAGGCATTCAGTCACAGCAGTGGCTTCTGATTGGATAACATTTTGACTCCGCCCGCAGCCATACACAAGCATCATCGTGCATGGGGTCATCCACAGGCCATATCGTGATGCATCTTGGGTAAAATCCTCTTTTTCCAGGAAGGATGAGTGCAGTTGTGAAGTAAAACCAGTAGGACAGCTGGTATAAAGAGACACCATCATTCTGTTGAAATGAGGAACAGATTTGAATAATCTAATTAGACGTTCGCACTTTTATGATAGTTGTTGGCCTCATGTTTTGCCAGTCAATTTTCTATTTAATCACTATAGCGAGACGAGCCTAAACACACAGAACTCACATAGCGCACATTAGCAAAGATTTGCATCAAGCCTAATTTAGCAGAGTGCACTATCAGGATGTTAATGGTGTCTAATAAAGAACAATAAAGGCTTTCGATAGTTGTGTAGTTAGGCCAACATTTACCTCTCATTACATTCGAGATCGTTAAAGCCATCATATTAAACACATGGGAAGTGCAGAACAAAGGATATGCACCATAAATTTGTACATACCCATATATGTTTTATTATTCACTCTTGACAGTAACAACAACGATGATGATGTCGTTGATACAAGATGAACATTTGATTGCACATTTAAAGATGATTTTTAGTCATATATTTAAACGAGACACATTCGACTGACCAACATGGCGTAATTGAAGATTACATTTAGAGGTCATGTAATTCAGACAATTGAAGCATAAGAAAGTCAACTTTTCATGTTTGTCTGCTTTCTGTAGTGCCTGCCCAACTCTACACTGTGCCATAAAGTGGCAAACTTTTAAAACCGGGGTCAAAAAGGTGGGAGAAGTGTTTAAAAGCAGTTAGCATTATTCAGGACTTGCTCATCTTTGTTAAATTCATCAGTTCATTTAAAATTCGCACAAATCTTTTACCGTATGTAATGTTTGCCCATAATTTGATCAAAATTATTCAATACACACATTTAATCCATGCTGTGCCCTATTGTGTTAACTATATCCCATTTAAGGGGGCATATCTCATCCCTCAAGGGAAGATGAATATTATTAAGATAGCAAGTTTACAGAGAGAAACAGTTATCTGACATACCTTCCTGTTTAGACCTTCTAAATTGGTTTGAACTGCCGACCCTGTGGTCAACAGCTCAATTCTATCACTCTTAACTTGCCACTATGTGTACCAGCATCATGTGGTAGTATTTACTGGCAGGGGGTTCTTTTCTTTCCCCAGGACATACATCCTCTCGGTGGGCTGGTGATTATCTACACACCTGATTGACAGAGAACATGGGTGTCTCACACACTTAGATGCACACACACAAACATGTGCATGTTACCAGCATCCTTTAAAATAAGACGTGCAAAAAAATGTGCAAGCTTGTGCACGTGATGATATCTCTTAAGGACTGAGAAGCGTAGAAGGAAATTGGCTCGATTTGATGGTAGTGAAGACAAGCTGCGATGATGATGATATCCCTTGGGTATACTGTAGCTCATACATGAAAAGGTCACAGATGATCACTTGAAGAAGTGCTAATTTCTTCCAAGACTAATCTTTTGTTGTTTCATGCTTGGGGCACTATGCCCCCTCCTTCATCCAATCACAATTTCTTAATCTATCTCCATCAACTTCCCATCTCTGCTCTGAGGGTCAAAGAGAAGTCATGTTCGGCAAGATAGGTTCTGGTTGGGTCATTTATATACCCTTGATCGAGTTCCTCCAGACAAACTGTCTCTGCTCATCCCATGCCTGCACATGCCTGAATAAATCAAGAGTATGTGTTATTACAGGGAAAATAAACAACATGCTTCTCAGTGTTTGTTATCATAATCTGCTACTGTACATTTCTTTGAAACCATAATGTATTTGCCGCACATTCAACTGTGCAACTTTTGGTGTCAAAGACAGTCAGCAGCGCAGCACAGATTGCCTTGTCAAAGCTGTAAAGCCACATTTCCTTTACATTTTCCAGTTTTGCAGGAAACAGTTTAGAGCCAGTATACCCTGATCAGTCATCAGTGATGTATCATAAGCGTATATGCCTGTGTACAGCCAGATTGTAATGGACATGCAACAAGCGGTTGGCTCAGGAGTGCCTTGCTCAAGGGCCTCCATGTCACAACCATTTGAACTTGAACATTCTGGTATTGAAAGGAGGTTTCAAATGGTCAGCCTCGGTTCCTCAACTCCTGTGAACTACAGTCCCTCTGTTATGAATGATGACCCAGGAAAACTTTCTATGATCAAATCACCAGAGGTGGGCATTCCGTCATTACTGACGGAAGGTCCATCAGTCCATCTCTGATGGACTCCTGGCTTGCTGGTGACTGACGAATGGCGGTGAACTTCGAAAAACTGACGGAGTCACAATGACGGTGATGAAGGTCCTAAAGTAGCAGGGAGGAACTGTAATTTAGCGATGACAGAAGCCTGGTTAAAATAACGATGATGCAGCGATGGACTGACAATGACAGCTTTGTTAGGTTTGAAATAATGACGGGTGGCCCAGCTGCTGATGAATGACGGACCAGCAAAATTTACTGACGCGTCCATCTCTGCAACTCATTACTGTGTTCTCTTGCTACCCATGTGTGTCCGATAAAGTGTAAAAAAAAATACTAACCAATAATGCAAAACATGATTTGTGGTAGGGAAAACGTATACCGCAAACACAATAGTTACATTCAAAATAGACTTTAATGCTTTTCCCCACGTTGGCTGAGATGTAGCAACAAGGAGAGGAGAATTTTGACTGTGATGAATAGCTTTCAATCAAGCTGTAAAATGGGTTCACACACCTCTTGGAGACAGCTTAGTCAGATAATTGCCATTAGCAAGAAAGGGTACTCAGATTTCTTTTTAAGGAAATAATTTCAATCTAATAGGATTTGTCAATTAGACACATAAAACATTTAACCTTGTAAAAGATGAAATGTCTCTTTGAGCATATTTAAATATGATTTATGTTCACCAGGAACTTTAGAGTAAGCTCAGCTCAATTTGTGTGAGATCCCAAAGTTGTTGGGGTGAGAGTATTGCTGACAAAGAATTTGGCATCAAGACCTTCTAACATCAATCTATAGAATTTAATCAAAGTAAAATGATATCATGGGACAGTTTGTTTTATGATTCCATTGTATCAGGAATCACTAACATTTACGAGTCATTGGTGTCATTTTGAATAGCTTTGTCTAGATTTACAGAAAGACAACAAATCAGCGACCAGCAATTTACGAGCAATATTCCAGTGCATGCATGTCAGTACGCAATCTATCACCCTCCCTCAATGAATGCATAAGAGGAATCATCTGCTTTGTTTAAAGTGCCGACCATGCACTTACATTATCTTGTCACAAACTGCTTCCTACTAGAACACAGCACCATTCAATAATCGCGAGCACAACATTCCCTGGAAATGATCCATCATATGTTTGATTTCAGTCAATGCGTCAGCAAGTATGTGTTCACCTCAGGTTAACATGCTAAGCAATCTGGTAGATCGGAGGTATTTAATAATTGCCTGGAATTGTCATACTGTGCTAAAGGGGGAGCGTGTTTATATGGAGCCTGTTCTGGGGCAATTTACTGGCGGTGCATGGGACCATGTCCTTCTGCCTTCTGCAAAACCACTGAAGTGATCTTTTTATTCAAATTTAAGATCTATTTGTTTTGTTACAGTGATCAGGATTGATGACTTGTGTTTATAAGGCCAATCATTTATGAATTCCAGCTAACAAACAAGTTCAATATCACAAAATGAGCAGGTCATGGTTTTACAAACAAGACTCAACATCAGTGTTCAAAAAGAGAATCAAATCAAGGACTATGACCAGGTGTTGTTCGTGAAATTCAGGTGTTATGGATGACAGTTGATTCATAAATAAGATACAAAGTCAGGAAAGTTGCAGTGTCATTGTCTCATTACACGATAACATAATGCAGGTAAATGAGAAGAACACATAATGGTTGTCCAGTGCAGTTAAGTGGGGTGGTTAAAATGATTAAGTCAAAGTATGTGTATGGATCAGAATATTCTGCTCTGTGTGTGAGATGTGGTGCGTATATAAAATGTTTATTTTTGATGAGATCGGTATAATTAAAAGTCAAGTATGAAGTAATTTTAGAAAATGTCAAACAAAATATTTTTATAGCACACGTAATTAAACCAAATACATAAATTAAAGCATGGGTAGCTCCTTCAGCTAGAGACCGTTACACCCGCAATACAAGAAGGAGAGATACCACCGCTCATTCCTACCGACTGCTGTCAGGCTGCTGAATAAACATACGTGAAAACCTGTAACCATTGTAAATAGCACAGCCACCTTAAGCTGTGTTTTCTATGCTATTGCTAATGTATTTATTTTTTCTACAAATATATTGCTATTGCTTTATTTTATATTGCACTGTGTACAGTTCTTTTCTGAAACATTTATTGTGTGCAATGAGACACTTTATTTTTGAAAATCCGGTTGAGAAAAGAGTGGCCTTCTTAGTGCTTGTAACAAAGAATGCTCATCGACACCGCTTTGTGAGAACGAAACTGGATCATTCCAATTTTTTATTAATCCTATTTTTTATTATTGCCCACTCAAACATCTGTTTGCCTGAATGTGAACAGTGCATCTAGAGCACTTAACAGGCATTACAATTGCTGACTGGCGACTCAGCATTCTGTAAATGACATCACTCACTGGAGATTGCCGAACAACAGCATTTTCGTTGGTAAATGCGTTGCTATAGGTCTAACTATGAACCTGGGTGGTTCGCATTAAAAAAATAAATTAAAAAAAACCTATTAAAAATATGCTTGGAATAGTTTTAGCCCAAAGTATTGCTCAAAAGATGATCGACCACGTTTATTTCACACTTAACCTTTAAATAGCTACAAATGACAGCTCAGTTTCATGTCCCGCATCATGTCAACACAAAGAAATAGGAGTACACAAAATCAGCAAAAATATTGCAAAAGAAGCAAAGTGTAGGCAGCACATATGTACTTGGGCTATCAATGTGTCTTTCAAGGTGTCTGGGTTCAGTATGACAGTATATTTAAGTGATAAATCAATGGTTTTTCCTATGAGCCGATAATGATCAATTCCACCTTTGAAACTAAGTCCAGCATGGAACTCACTTTCTTGTCACTCGCTTTGCACAAACACTGTAGCATAATCCATACTAGCCTCGTTGCAATTGAAGCTTACCTTGCCCCAAAGTGGAATAAAACACGTTTAATGATTTCAATTACTCTGACCCAGCATGCCATTTACAGTGCGTGGAGTCTGGGAAGAAGGAGACTTACAGAATTAAAAAAAAAAAGCCAGTGGTGAAGGACATTTCCTGGGAGAATGATTCAGAGCGGAGGCTGGCCATTTGTGCTGGCTCATCAATGGGAGAACAGACCTTCTCTTTGTATTGGGGTTTTCCCATTTTGCCTGGGAAACGCATTCCAGGTTTGAGCTTTTGATGCTGCTGCCCACCATGCTCTCTTGGAGGTTTCAGGTAATAGCAGCTTGACTTTAAATCTAAATAGTCTGCCTTCGTCCTAAAAATACAAATAAATGATAGGCAGTAGATGGATGCACCACAAATTATTTGGGTTGTTCGTGCCCAAGTCCGATCCTCAAGAGCCCCTCTCCAGTTTTATATGGATCTCTTTTCCGACACACCTGTTTCAAATGATCGGCTCATCAGCAAGCTCTGAGAAGCCTGATAGTGATCCTGGTATCACTGCACAATGGTACCCTTACGTTACGGAAAGTCTTTCAAGACTTATATGTCATGTTTTTGTTTATCATAGTTGCTTGCTATTGCAATATGAGTGTAGCGTATTCGACCGGAGACAAATCCCTTGTGTGGTCTGATTCAGATTCTGATTGACACTAAGCAAATCCTGAATGTTTGCAGATTTTGCATCACAGGAACTAAAATTACATTAAACCTTTCTGACACGTTTTAAGAAACTTCATTATTGAGGCATATAGGTCGGCAACGCACAGGTTGCGATATCTGATCCTATTTAAACAATGTTGATAGATCACCAAATCCACATGAGCTAATTGAGAATCATGTGCAAATGTTGTGCAGTTACGTTCCATACTTAGACATTTTGTGACTGAGTTGCTGATGGTATATTGGTCTACTTGCCTGACTTCTTTGCAGGCAGCGTGGATTCAGTTGCCACGTTGCAATAGTGTGTGTTTGAATACCTCTCTCTCCAGGTGCCTTGTGATTGTCCGTTGACCATTTGAGGATGTAATCCACCTTTTGCCCAAAGTCAGCTGGGAGAGGCTCCAGCCCTCTGTGACCCTGAACCGGATAAACTGTATAGAAAAAGGATGGAGGAATATTGTGACAAACACAAATCCCAGATTGCAAGCTTGGCTCAGGCACAGGTGTCAAGTGTAAGTGTGGCAAACGTTTTTTTTTTTTGGGGGGGGGGAGGGGGCGGGGGTTACGAGAACGGCACAGGTGTTGCTCGTCACGCTAAACTTCAAAGCGCTGCTGCAGTCTTTGATGTCAAGGCGTGCCAATACCTGGGTGCAACACACAGGCACAAATCCCATTTGCCAATAATTCTTCCTTTTCATACATCCGACATCTAGCAAATAGGAGGAGAAGAAAAGAAAGAAATACAAAACAAAATGTGTTAAGTGGATTCTTTCGTCTCCTGTAATCCCCCCCACCCCCACCCGCGCCAGTGGAAATCAGTGGGGAGGTCGGACAGTAACAATGTCCTTTTCAGCAGCCGATGAAAGCGTTTCAAGTCATTCCCTATTCTGTGGGGGCCTTTGTGCTACTTATCCACTTATTCAAATCTGTATAAATGGCAACGTGTCCTATTAGCAAACTGAGAAAAGGAACTGAAAATGCTTTGATATGCATGGTAACAAAAGTAAAAAGATGAGCAGTGAAGGCATTGTGAACACTCAACACACACGGCCAGCCTGAGGCAATCTATACAATGTACCATGTAGCGGTCTCGATTTTACATGTGAGCAATGATGTGATGCTTATAGGCTCCACCCACATTTTCAATGTTGAAGTCTAACTGAGATGAGTGGCATTTTAAAAAGATAGTCTGTTCCCACTAAAAAACATGCTATAGGAACTGGTGGCAGGTGCGTAGCGGTACCTTTGGCTGACTTTGCTGCATGCAGTGTGAGTTCATTTCTCACTCAGTGACAATGTGAGGGTGGGTCTCTTTCTAATGTACAGTATACGTGCCCTGCGATTGACTGGCAAAAAGATCAAGGTGTAATCCCACCTTTCACCAGAAGTCAGATGGAATAATCTCTAGCATGCCACGACCCTGGAACAGGATGAGTGGTGTTGAAAATGAGTGAATAGATAGAGCTTATTGCATCACCAGTTCCAACTGTAAAGTTGGTCTAGCGGATCAGAAAAAGTAATTCCTCAAAAAGGCGAACAATTATTAAGTGAAACAAGGAAAAAGACAGATAGTGGATTGAAGTCATTCTGTGCTTCATAAAAGTGGGAAGTTAAAATGATTGGGGACAGTACAGTAGAACACCATTAAAACTTGGAAATAAGACTCGCAAAACTTGGCTAAATTGATGTATCCCTGGAATCACAGCAGAAAAGGGTTCCCTCATTCAGCATCTTCCTCCCACATTTCAAAAACATAGATGTTAGGCTGATTGAATGCTCAAAATTGACCAGAGTATAAATGAGAACGGTTGATGTGTCCTTTGATTTGCTGACGACCCGTTCAGGGTGTACATGAACTCTGGCCCAAAGTCATCTGGGGAAGGCTGCGGCTCGCCCATGACCCTATGTTGACAATGTGTAGAAAATAGATGGATATTATTGCATGATTAAGATACCCAAAATCAGCAGTTTTCACCATCCCCTCTACATAGAAATTGGTATCATGATCCTGGCTTGAAGTAAATTGTAAAGTGTTCAATAAAAATGAGTTAAACTTTTCCACATGTATGTGTTATCAGCAAAATAAACTAGAATGGTTTTCTAATGCCACACCATGTGCTTAGTGAGGTTTACATTCAACTGGAACACCTTGAGGTTAAATGTTGAAGGTTCCGAATGGTGTAGTTTCCATATTTTTTTGACCGCATTTTCCCAGAAAGTCACCAATGAGCAAACAGGCTCACACTCTCAAACCACACAAAATATTCCACACAAAGATGAAGAAAATCAAAGTTTTTCCGTTTCACAAATTTCTGAAATGTTGACCGCAAAGATCAAACCGCATCGAAAAACATATTTTACAAAAAAAAAAAAGTGCAGTGTACATGGACATGCCACAATGCACCTGTCAAACACAGACACCTTCCTCTGGACAATAAGGGAAGACATTCTTGCAGTATCAGCGAGTAAGACAGTAGCTCGATTTGACATGGTGGATGTAGAGTGACAGATGATATGAGAAGAGAGCAGGGCTGACCCGGCCGGTGGGAGGGCGGCATCAGGAGTCTGAGCATGTCAGCACCACATCTATCATCCCCCACATATTAGTGAATGCAAAAACTATGAAGTATAATTGCTAATTAGGCAAGGGCATGAACTTGCCTTGAAAGAAACTCTGAACATTCCTTGGTCCTCCCGATGGTGCCCTTCCACCCACGCCATCAGGCCCAATCTCTCCTTTGACACCACTGAAGATAACTGCCTTCACCAACAGCCATGTTGTTCTGTCATTTTGAAAGAAAAAAAAAGGAGCTGGATTGAGGGGGTAGGGAGCGGGAGTGTTTGAATGGAGGGATGGAGATAAGCCGTTCAGAGATCTTAGTCTGTTGCTAAACAAGATTAGCATTGGTCGGAATAGGGGTAAAAAGTAGCATGCTACATAGGGGGGTGATGGGATGGAGTTTGCTTGGAGGGACAAGGAAAGGAAGACAATAGTTAGATTAGCCATCTGTGGGGCTTCTGGTGCCTGCGATCATTAACTGGCTTAGGGCACCACAGTAACACCAGACGCCCTCCTCCCCATCCATACTTTAAGCTTTGTGAAACTTATGGGGGCAGGGGTGGGGGTTGATGCTTGTGTGACATGTTGTGGCAGGGTGACATCTGATGGAATTGAATACAGCGTATCGAAACATCCAGACATATGTAAGTACCCACGCTTAGAAACATTTGTATTTTGTGTGCAGCCCTCCTAGAGTTGCCAGCCGACACACACCAATTTTGCATCACCTCCCCATGACACCAATATCCCCCCCAGTGCCGCCACCTCCAGCATAACTAGTCCCGATTCAGGGATGCACAGTCTGACGTGTTCTTTGTTTGCTCTTTTTGTTGAGAAGATCAGGAATTTTGCATATCACTGAGCGCCAGTTGGAGGAGACACATGGCCAACCCTGGGATCTAATTCATGTATTTTTGCACTTCTCTGTGCTAGGAGAGGGGAGGGAAGAGAACAAAGAGGGCAATGTATTCCGTTCACATGGGGCACTAATGCTGTTTTGATTTTGCATGGGGTATATGATGAGGAAACCAAACTGTACATTATTATGGTCAAGTAGCTACCATGCAAGCTTGATGAATTATTCAGTACACCACAAACAGAGTTTCAAGATATTTGTGTAAAACAATCTTTGAATGGATTTTCAACATCAAGCGTAAAATAGCAAAACAATTTCCATAACAGCCAATTTTACATGACGTGTAACAGCTCTCCGTGTCAATGGCTTTCTAATATAAATGTCATGATAGAGGATGGAAATTAATCCAGTGGTGTTGTACTATTACCTTGTCAAGTAATTTAATAAATACTCATGTTTAATGGTACCATTTTTGTCATCTGTTTTCAGACATTTGCTTATGAACATATTAAAAAAGATGTAGGGCCAAACTGAAAAACTTAAAAATAATATGAATAATATTTCATGTTATTTCACATAAATTGTATTCTGTGGATAAAATCTATATTTTATGACAAATGAAAATGGTCCTAATGTTGGGTATTGAGTAAGATCAGGAATTGATGAAGGACTTGATGCTTCTGAATTAAATTATTTAGGAAGCTTAGCAGGTCTTCAAATGTTCTAAAATGTATGCAGCAGCCATTTCTTATTGTTTTGCCCTCTGCATGCACAACGCATTTTATAGATATGCCTATCCATGGCATAAAATATTTCATGCTGTCACCTAATTGGCTATTACTTAACAGAGCCTCTTCTGGTGAATTCACACCTGCTTTTGCCTGATTAATACCATTGTCTCATTAGAACTTCTGATAGCACCACAGAGATTCAAGCGGCACTTTGTGATGGCGGCCGTGTGCAAACGAGAGCCAGATTAATGGATCATAGAATTGTTTATTAGCACTCCAACAGTCGGAGTGGTACTTTCAAAATGCTAATTGCTTGTTGTTCCCCACCACCACCTTTTGAGTGCTATTTGAAGTGCAGTTGCGCTATTACAGCGCAAACGTTTGGGTACGAGGAACTGCATTGCACGTGGAGATGCAGCTCAGATCCACTTCCACAGAAAGGTCCTTGTTCCAATAAAAACAGACTCCCCACTCCGCCTCTGACCAGTCACTTTAACAGATGTTTAAACCAAAGGAATGTGTTTTGATGTCCTTCAGAAGAAGCCAATTGAGTTATTATACTTCTGTCCTTGCCCAACAGATCTGATTCAGTTTTGGAGGCATGACTAAACAAGCTTCATATTCAGTCAAATGTATTATTTATTGTTACACTACCTCCACACCCTCTCCAGCCCACATCCTTAAGCAGAAGGCAAGGTAAGGGGTCAAGGGCACACTTTTGACCTTCGACTGAGTTACGAACAGGAAACTGCTGAACAACCACAATTAGAGGCCTTCGTGGAAACAGCGACGTCTTCTGAATGGGTTATTACAGCTGCAACAACATTAAATCATATCTTTAAAAAGTTTGCCTGGAGGAAAGCTATCCGTGTGAATCTTGCATGACAGCATACTACCGTAGTAATCTACATCTCAAAATCATGATGATTTTTTTTTCTCCATCTTATTGATGGTCTGGCAAAGGTGACACTCTGAGAAATGCCTTTGTGATTAAATCGAATATATAATCCATTGACCACTACATAAAGGGGAGTGCAAGTACCCTACCAGATGGTAAATTTATTGTACAATATACCAGTCTGTCAATTGGGAAAGTAGTGTATGTGTGTGTGTGAATAAACGTAACTGCACAGTGATATTTTTGGAGCAATTTGCTTGTGGAAGCCTGTCTGACTGCCAAATCTTGGGCCTGCCTGGTTCAACACACATTTAATTTAGGGCTAGGGTTGGGGTTATGTGTGATGTCCAGTTGAAGAAGCAGAATCCTGTAAAAACAAATGAATACATTTTGAAAAGGCAAGGCTTCTCACTGTGTTTGGAATGGAATATGCACAGTGACACTTGATGAAATCTATGTACGAAGTCGAAAATTTGTAAAGTCATAGCAGGGCTTCAGGAATTCTATCTGAGAGTGATGGTGACGTATCAACGGGAGATTGTGAAGATTAGGTGGAAATATAATAGATCCTCTGGGTATTTACAGAGCGCTTGGCTTGCCCACAGGTGGCTAATATGCCGTTAGCTGGGCCTCTGTCACCCTCCGAATGGCTTGTGTGCACATGTGTAAACCGTGGGCGGCGAGCAGAGTAGCAAGCGATAGATGTGGTAGTGTAAAGGTGCTGAAAGGCAGCTGGGTAATCAATCAAACAGCCAAACCTCTAGTGTGTGTGCGCATTGCAAGTTTACACAATGGAATGCAGCTCATACACGTGTTCACTTTCAATAAAATCTGACAGATTTCCTTTATTTGTTGGATACACAGTGATTTAAGGCTTCGCAATGTTATTTTCCAAATGTGTGCAGATGGAGTTTAACTACATTCTAAAGAAAAAGCATTTCAGACAGTACAGAGAACACGTTTCAAAAGAAGGTATGACCGATTAAAATTTGCAAATAATACGATCAAGTTTGGCTATAAATAGAAAAAAATAAATATTTTCCTATGTTGCAAATATAATCCAAGTGTACCCATCCTCACGCCTAACACCAGCTGGCTCACCCGGGACCCTGATGAGGGCAAGCGGGATAGAAAACAGACGGATGAATGAAACTAAGCAGGACATTCGTAGTGTAGTGGTTTACATACAGTATTTGACAATCATGTAGCTTGCATTGGATTTACTCTTACTTGGACACAGCAGTGCAGTTAATCGAGCTTCCATAGCAGCGAGACAGAGAGCTAAAGCACGTTAGTGGTAAAGGATGAATGTGTATACACGAGCACGAATGATTTTACGCCTTTAGGTTCAGTTTAAACGAAATGCTTCATCCTACACAATATCCAGGACATCACGTGGTTTTACACTCAATGGTCATAGTGGGACCTGTTCAGTTTGCTGGGAAAGACATGAAGTCAGAGTGCAACATTAAGTCCATTTTACCACGATCAACCACCCTGGATAGAATCGTTTCCTTCTCCTTCCCTGTGCACACTAAAATCACTCCATGGTCCAATAACTCCTTGTACACTTTTGGAACATTTGAAGAGTATGACCACCGTCACCTTTTACCATTGTTTTGCAAGCCTCTGCTGGATCAGTTTTACTGTACCACTTTTTCCGTGCAGCACTGAGTCTGTCAACACTGTCCGATTTTGTCATATTTTTTGCAAACTTTTGACATAAGATCACTATTGCACACGTTTATTTTGGGGTGGTTTTCTGTTTTATGTACGTTTGCGTGTGACATCACTTCGTCTTGGGATGTTGCTAATAATATTCAGTAAAAGCAGCACACACATTTGTATTTGTTGAATCAAAAGGGACAGAGCAAAAAGCCTGCCTTCAGTTTATGAATGATTATGGAAGTACCACAATCCTGCTTTGTGTAATATGATGGCTATGGGACGGAATGGAATTTGGCTTTCCTGAAGTTACGGTTTCATTGACCTTCCAGTTTCGAACGGTTTGGTTGATGCTGTTGATTATTGATCATTATATAAAATAATTGCACGACTATGAGCACTCTCAATATATTATCTCAGTTGTTGACAGCATTTAGGTTATGTTAAATACATTTTGGGCAATTTTGTCATAACTGGTCATTTGTGAAAAATGATTTGGCCTCCATGATCCACTCAATATTCCGAGCTGTATTACAACTGCTCACCCACTGCTTGTGCCAATAGACTCCATTAAAGTAATATAAACTGGGTGGATTGCAGGT
Source organism: Hippocampus abdominalis (assembly GCA_018466805.1). Classification (NCBI taxonomy): domain Eukaryota; kingdom Metazoa; phylum Chordata; class Actinopteri; order Syngnathiformes; family Syngnathidae; genus Hippocampus; species Hippocampus abdominalis. The sequence goes on along the minus strand of CM031701.1, from coordinate 7,824,310 downwards.
GGTCAACTCCTGCACCATCTGACTGTAGACGTTTTGGCATGTCAAATGAAGAAACCTACAGTCCATCTGGAGCGATGATTAATTACATTAATGGTGGCTCGACTCCATACAGGTGAGCCAGTTTTCAGACATTGCTCGTGCGTGTTCACTGATTGACACGTTTTGCAGCGCCGCTTAATGGACTTGGGGCCCATCATTAGTATTATTATTTACACCTGTGTGTTTTATGCCCATGAATAGCCAAAATGTCTACTGTAAAAAAAAAAGAAAAAAGGCCACTTGGCTGGGATTGTGGCGCACAGCCAAGTTGAAATAGCGTCTAGGCATCGTAACCGGAGACCTCACAAGCTGAGACGTTGACGGAGCGAGACAGACACAGCGAATACCGTGAGAGCAGGCAATTGAGACCAACTGAATGGCAGGGATAATGGCACAAACGCCCATATCTAACACAGAGTACTTGTGAATATTTTCTTTCCAAACGACTGGGAAAAGACCTGTTCTGACAAATCACCAACGTTATTTTTGTTGTGAAATAGATTCACATTCACATGCATACCGATGAATCCTGTTAATTATGAAAACATCAATATTTTGTGATGTCTATTTGCACATGAAAGAAATCTGTGTGTATCTGTCGATGCACTATTACAATGACATCATTAAGGACAAAACCACAAGTAGTGTATGTTTGATGCAACCACCATGGCCGAAATGCATGCATTTCCCTGTTTCTTTGGGTGCTTTAACATTGCTCATAGATGCCGTCATTTATATGTGAATGTTTATATCACACACATCATCATCATTTAGAGAGGTTTTACCTGATGGCTGCAAAAAACATTTTCTGGAAAGGAAAGCCTTGCCGGCAGTGAACAACCATGCAGCCTTGAATCTCAGCCGTTCTTTCAAACTTCAATTACAAAACATGTATCTTGAGGTAAAAGCAAGATAAAGTTTTTGTGGTAAAAACACTCAAAATGGTGGGAAAATGTAACACACTCAAAGCAATTGCTTGTAATTGGGGTAGTGTAGCATGCAAGGGGGAAAATAACACAATACAAATATCACGAATTAGGTTTCGGACCAGCACTAATAATGCATTTTGAGAGATTCACCTGAGCACCCTTTAGTTCAATCCAGTTGGCAGATGGACAAATCGGCACATGTGACATTTCCTGTTCCTTTGCATGAAAACAGACAAAAAGTGTTAAGTTACCAAACAGATCTTTGGAGCATTTCTTTTCACCGTGTGAAGGATATAAGTGCTCGGGCAACATCCACTTAAAGAGCAAACCACTGTGCTCGTCAACCGCTGCCTGTTGGATTCGCCAGACAATCCCTATCCTCCATGGTGTGTTTATTACAGCTGTTTTCTGTTGATGTCATTTCAACCAATAAAAGGAGTGGTGATCCAAGGCTTGTTTGGATGTGTTTTGTACTGTGTAACAATAAACTAAAGAGTGCGTAATTGGACAAAGTTTAAATACCAATCAACTGATTCAGACCAGATAAGTAAAGTACAGGTGTGACAACAATATACAGTAAGAACAACAACTGCAGTAAAAAGGCTGGTTTTCCAAAGGGTTTTTCAAAATCTAAGACAGTTCCCTCTGTAAATATCCGTCTGCAAGGTAAGACTTTAAAAATGTGCCTATTCATTTTGGAGGTCGCACAATGCTTTTGAGCTGTCAAGAGCAACAGACTTCATCCTTCGCTGTCATCTATCAAGGGTTGTTCCAGGTGAGGTAAGTTGGCTGTAAGCTCACTGAACCTTTTGATGCCTTATTTATGAAAATAGCATTTAAAAAAAAAATTGCTCTTTACCAGAATTTATGAATGGCATATAATGGACTTGCAAGCACATTTTTTGCATTTGGGCTACAATGACGTGATCATTTCCGGTCGCGATAACGATGATATGATCAAACTCTTCAAAATATACTCACTGCGTGCTGGAATGATATTAAGTTACTGTAAATGATGACCTGTGTTGCTCCGCTATGTACAAAGCAACCAAAATAAAATAGAAAATAATAATACATGTAACGTATAGGATAAGTTGTGTGACACTGTAAGGAACATTTATAACAACGCCTTGCCAACCTGTATAACCATTTTCACAAATGAGAAAGTATGTCTCACATAATTAGTGAATGGGGTTATTTTGGCAGCAGTTTGTCATTTTCATTACCATATTTTCCACACTATAAGACACACCTAAAAGAATGCAATTTTCTCTAAAGCCGACAGTGCGCTTTAAAATCTGATGAACCTTATACAATGTATAAGGGGTGTCAAACTCAGGTCCTGGAGGGCCGCTGTCCTACATGTTTTCCAAGTCTCCCTGTTGCAACACACCTGATTCAAATGAACAGGTTCAATGTCAGGCTTCCGCAGACCTTGCTGATGATCTGATCATTTGAATCAGGTGTGTTGCAACAGGGGGCTTGGAAAACATGCAGGACAGCGGCCCTCCAGGACCGGAGTTTGACACCCCTGTAAATACACATGGATCAATATTCTGATTTCTTGGATGTAGCATTTAAAATGTTCTGTAAAGCGCTTTGTTACAGCTGCAGCAGTTGTGAAAGCTCTAAATAAATAAAGCTGTATTGTATTGTATTCCCTTTAGCGAAGTTCCATCTAGTGGATGCATAATGAAACTGCAGCCACTATTGTGGCTTCTATTCTATGCGCTTTATAATGTGGTGCACCCTTTATATGACAACAGTTTTAAAATAGGCCATTCTACTTATACTCCAAAGCACATTATAATGCGGGAAATACGGTACTTACAAGTTGATTCTAAATCTGAACAAATGTAAGTTAGACAAGCATCCCACCAAGCAATGTGTTTCACCTTAGAGGTTCGACTCTTCTCCTCAAATGTCTTCCACATTAAACAATTCATATTAACGGTTTTATTGATAGTGGCAGAAAAATGCAGGGAACGCTCTGACCTTGTGACATGGCCTTGAATAATAATAAGATGGTAAAACAGAAAGCAGACAGGGGAAATGGGATCTCCCTGATCTTTGCCGCTGATGTCGAATTTGCAGATTATTATCTCATTATCCATCGCTTGTAACATAGGAAATCAAAACATTGTCGGGGGGGTGTTTAAAAAAAAAAAAAAAAAGGGCGGGGGTTCTTTTATTCCTTACTTTTCAACTTACCCACAAGACCAGTATGTCAACGTGGAGGCAGGCTGGTAGACGGGTAATCATCGGAGCATTATGCAAATCACCTCCTTTGCCGCTTGTGTGTATTTAAACCTTCCTGCTGTTTTCTTGTTGTGGCCTCGACGTTTGCTTGCTCATTAGTGAGGGAAACTCTCTAAATTGGGTCGTACAGAAAGGAGCAACAGCATCTGGAACATCAGTCGGATTATTTATTTATTTATATATATATTTTTATAGCTATCTTTGTCTTTGGTCAGGTTACCAAAGCTGTCGGGCACTGTGTGACTGCTTTTACAGGAGTGGAGCTCCCTGTGCATGGCAGATGTGAAGCTCTAATGAAAGGTCGACTTGGGAATGTGTATACATCCATCTACCCATAGCAGGAAGGGACAAGAAAGAAAAGCCCTCCTGTAAAGATACTACTGTACACCAACTGTTAAAGATGCTACGTGCACAGTCTTGTAGCTTCAACACACTTCCCCGTTTCTCCTTGATTCACCTTCCCTATCACCTCATGCCGCTTTTGATCACTGCCCTTTCTATTCTCAGGATTCACTCCTGTGACTTCACACACACACACAAACACCGTCAGTGTGTTTTTCAGCTCCTTTTTTTCTTTCCTCACTCTCTGGCTATCAGTCTTTGATCTTTATCACCGACCAAGATATCTTTCCCTTCTTTCTTGTTGCCGCTATGTTATTCGTCTGTCTCCAATATATTATATGAGCCCCTGTCTGAGTTCCTCTGGATCTCCTCTGTTGTATACTTGGACTCCATAAATATTGTTGATGACTTAAGTGACAAAGGGCAAGCGTCGGTTGCAGAGCATTATTCCAAAGAGAGCATCAGAGGCAGTAAGTGAACCTTCATGTTTTGCGTCCAATCACAGGAGTTTAACCAGATTCGCAAAACAAGGCACACTCGGACATTTAGTTCACCTCTTGAGTGTCCTCTTGAGTCTCTCTCACGTCAAGTCACAAGTACAGTTGAAATGAACTTACGGGGGATATAAAATATGCATACTCAAACTACATAAACAGAGAGGAAACTTCTCAAATCTTTTGAATGTATCTTGGAATATGTGCTGTGAATTAGCACTAGAACTAATCACAATTTGTACTGTTGCAACTTTTTGTGGAAGTCTCATACCTGTCAACTTGTACGTTTTCACCGTATTTTACACGTTTTTTTAATCATTTCAAATCATGTACGGCGTATTACAACTTGGGAACTGATCTCACAAAGACCATTTTGGCTCAAATCCAGATCGTCTCACCTGCTGGCAGCCAACAATGCCGTCGTCGATCGCTACTATTGTCACGGCAAACCAGCAAAAGTAATCCTCAATCGTATATTTTTTTTCAGCGCCGCGTACTGTAGGATTGATAAAGCATGATGTGTGCATGTGCAGTAAGCCGTTGTAAGGGTTTTTGTTGCTCTGTAATGGGAATCGTAATCATTTATAAGGGCAGCTATTAGCCGAGGTTGACAGGTATGAAGTCTCCTGCTCCTTGCTGAATTGGGAGGTGCTTATCATTTGAGCCGCTGAGCAATCACTGCAGGTATCTAATACATGCACCGTGCTATTATTTATCCTGTTATCTAAAAAGTGGAACACAGCTTTGGATCAGAATCAAGGGTGGCAAAAGTCCTCCCTGATCCTTCATATCGACCTTAATTGTAATGTCGTCGATATTACATGCATTGATCTGAATCTGTGTACGTGTAACGGATGTATCATTGTCATGCAAATAGCAGTGTTAAATACTCTGATCAATCGAAACAGTAGAATGTCGCCCTTTTAAGGGCAAAAGATTTTCAGATGCATCTTTCATCATCATAGTCACGGGCTGAACAAAAATCACAGCTTCAAGCTTTGTACTACTTTGCACAACTTTCTGAACAACTGACGGAAGGTAACGAAAACCACAGGACTTTATTTAAAAATTCTTGCCAACATAAAGGAAGGCTGTCTTTGAATTAGGTCTGCCAAATGCCTGTGTTTCTTTACTTGATGGAAAACAATCAATGGACAAATAGAGTGAGTCTGGCACCGGCTCAAATGACTTTCCTCCATCAGCATTTAAATGAAGCCTTAAAAAAAGATAAGGAGTTAAGAGGTGAACAAGAGGGATGGGAGATGAATGGGACACATATCACAGGGTGCCGTGTTTTACATCAGTCCCATTAACACCCTAAAGCTTGAGACGTTGCCGGTAACCATGGTAACAATGACAAGGCAGGGCAGAGCGAGAAGTACTGAAAAAAAGTGAAGGATGCGCAGGAGAGCAGAAATGAGGTGAAGGTAGATGAAGACAGAAACTCTTTCACAAGCAGACGGACATGAGAGGGGAATGACCCAAAGAGACACAGTCAGAGAAGGCAGGTGTGAACAAGCAAAGGCATGACACAGAAATGTAATCTCCTCGAAGGCTTGACCCAGAGGGAACAGCAGGTTTTTCCGGCTGTGGGGAAACATGAGCCTTATGAGGACACTTGAATGTGTCAAGTTTGAAGGGAAGCAGTTTCACAGACATCCCTGAGTTGCTGAAAGATCCTCTATCTCAGTGGTCCCCAATCGCCGATCTGCGGTCCAGAACTGGTCCGTGGGACACCTGCTACCGCCGTTCACAGAGAAAGTCAACAGCAACCAATTTAAAATTTTTTTTTAAGCATGTACATTAGCTCCCCACAATCCCCAAATCCTTTCTATTATCTATTAAAGGGCAATTGAAGTGGGGCTTGGTTATTATATGATTGAAAATTGTGATCTTATGGTGACCAGCTGTGAGCGCATTTACCTGATCAGATCAGGAAATGTGTGTGACAGTAGCCAATCCGAATCCGGCTTTTCATTTTCTTTGTTGGCATTCACGTTGAAGAAATAAACAGACTAAGATTTGAGATGAAGTCAGCTGATGGACAGCCATAACTTTATCTTTTTGAAGCTAAAGCTCTTTTAACAAGAGAAGTTTCTCAACATCGCTTGGGTGGAGGGACATGGAATAAGGGGCAACACTGTACTGTTGTGGAGTGCAGATGAAGCTTGGAGGTCCCTAGGTTTGACGAGACCATGATGCAGCCTCTCATCAAGGGTTTGGCAATACAGCCTTTAATCCATATCCTGGGACGAATTGAATCGTTTCACTGTAATGATACACGTGTCAATATAAATGAAATTGATAAAAGAGCCTATCGGACCTTCTCCCTCCACTTGCATCTTGTCCAAGTGTGACCCATTGTCTCATCAGTCGGTTTGTATTTTGTGCCTAGTTTCCATGTAAGTCTCCGATCATTGCCATTCGTCACATGGGTTGTAAGTGGTGGTGAGTTTACCCCTCATGTATTTGTTCACTTGGACTATGTTCACATCTCAGGTCAAGTCAGACTTTTTTGACATGTATCTGCTTTGTGCGCATGCGTGCACTTTCACAGATGCATTCCATTTATTATTTAAGTCATATTTTTTGTTTTCCATTGTGAACAACTACAGAAAAAGATTCTTTTTGAAAATCAGAATAGGGTATCATGCCCTACAGTGTGAACGGATATTTATTTTTGCTCTTTTATGGGGGCGACTTTTGATTGTTTTGGGATTTTTTTTGCTGCTTTTTCGCCGGCAACCCCAACAAACACACAGTCTTGACCGAATTATTATTGGTCGAATTGTTTTGAATGGCAGTGCAAAAATAGGATTGCCCTAATAATAATTTCCCCACTGGCACAACCTTGTTAAGGTGCAAAATGTCAGAAAACCTTTGATTTATAAACTAGTACAAGTGATGTTGCTCTTAATACTTGGGAGGGACAAACAAACACCTACACATGTGCGATGACTCATTTTTTTCTGAAACTTTCATTTAATTGAAGGTCAGTGGTGATACCTGGCAGGCTAAACATAGATCCTGGATTCGGTGTCTATGTAGAAGAGGTAATTCTTGTCTTCTAGCGCTTGCCAATACACTGTCTTTCACTCTGAAGTCATGCAAATGTTATTTCTGGGCCAAAATTAATGATATAGTAAAATGGGTGAATTATCAGACCACTGCAATCCTGAACATGACCAAAGAGCATGTCATTAAATAATCATTGATGTGCAAACTGAGGTATGGAGAATCAATTGTGAGCAAATCTACTCTTCTCACTTGGAGCAGATTAAAGGTTGAAGTGGATCAGTAAAAAAAAAAACATATTACAAGTAATTATATCAAATGTCCATCCATCCATTTTCAACACCATCGGAGGGCGTTGCTGGAACGTATCCCAGGTGACTTTGGGCAGAAGGCAGACTGCACCCGACCTTCATGCTATTCATTTGGAACCCATGTCAAGATAATATACTTTAATTTGTTCGAGACCCTTTAAAGTTAATTCAAAGATGTTTTTCTCATACATTATACACCTCTGAAGAAGACTGCTTAAAACGCATGCAAAGACTGTGAACTATGTAGAACTCAATTGCCGTGTTACGTCGCGTTAAATTGTTTTTCACCATTTCAGTTTTCCAGATTTTTGGGGGACAAAGCGAATACGGATGCACCTGGGCATCCAACATAAGTCCCTCCTCCCCCATCTAAGAACTGAGCTCCTTTGTTCCGTCAGTGGCTATCAAGCACAATTGTAACATACGGCAGTTATTATCACTTGGCCCATTTCTACAACTAGCCTGCATCTTACTATGATGCCACCGTGCATTGAACAGCTTAAAGTTAGTTGAGTTCCCAACCATATTTTAATCATAAACCATTCTTTTCCTGAGTGTTTTGCGGTTATATGTACACACACGTGTGTGTTTGCATGCGTGTACCGACCTTGGTAACCCATTTAAACAACACAAGTTTAACATGCAGCAACCGTAGGCTTACGACACTGGTGTGGATCAACTCGTGGCGGCAGCGCATGAGCACTTTTTTAAATGTGTGATAAGTGACAATGAAAAATTAAAAACAAAGAAATTCACATCAACAAAAATATGCAACATAAATAAATCTGTGCACTCTGTGTCAAATGAAAGTGAACATACACTCCATTCATCAGGTTATTGGTTGTGATCAGTCCTTTCAAACATCTGTCACTGACAGGCTTCATTGCTTGACAGTGATTCTATTTTGCAAGAGCCAGCATAGTGATCGATTTCCATCGAGCTGTCACTTTCCTGAATCAGTGTGACCCCAAAAGCCAGATACCATAAATGAGTGCAATGGAGAAGGCTGGAAGCAGATTAGGAAAAGTGTATTTTGTGATGGGCACCTCCAGAATGCTCTCTTTCTGCCTCTCTCACACACACACACAGGTTTTGTGCAAGCCCGGCGGATGCTCAGAACGCTGTCAAATACTTGCTTGGCAGTTTGTTGCTGACTTCCCTCTTCAGCTCTTAATCCTCTCCTAGCCGACTCATTCTCCTCATCTGGCAGGACTTTGGGGATCTCTTAGTAATATGTCTGCACAAGTTTCCAGTTAGGTGGGTACTCTTGCATGCCCTTGTGTCTTTCAATACATTGAGTAATATAAGAGCCACTGTAAGAAACAATTCACATTTATTGCTCCTTGTACAGCAGTCATTCTATATATGTATATATATAGACAATAAAGTTGTATTCAATTCAATTCAATTCAATATATATATGAAAAATGGAGTGAGGCAGTTATTAAATTATGATGGAAGTGGCGCAACAGTGCACAGTATAGCACCTGCTTACCGCCGTAGCATCAGGCAGAGCTACGAGGAAGTCGCATTGATGGTCCACACTAATTATCAATTTTATAAGAATATTTCACTTTGATTTTCTTTTTCTACTGCGTGGTGTGCTCAATTAGTTCTCTGATTTGTTTCAAGCCCACATTGCTTTGTGTGTTGTTATTAAAGTTATGTTTGCCGAATGAAATTTTGACACACTGAGTTGATAGCAAGTGCATGTTTGTTGTGGACCAATGTTCAGGACGCAATACGGCTTCACCAATGCTCCCGCCATACTGTGTTGCAGGGTTGCAATAAAAGAAAAGACACACTACAGGTAGTATGAATAGAACAGTCCCACGGTGCTATTGTATGACAGGGAGAATGGGCAAACTTACATTGTCAGTCAAACTTGAAGCACAACCGATGTTTCCTAAAATGGTCTCACAGTTTACAACCAAACTGAGTCAAGATGTGCTTGTAATTAGTATCATATAGATAAGATGTTGAAGTAACAGCAGTGCTATGCCTTTGAGCCACAGAACAATCTAAACACTTTGATGGACAGGAATGGTCTGTCGTCGTGACAGACAGATGTGCTTTTGTCATGTCACTCACTCACAATCACAGGATCGCAACCTTTGAAGGACTCCCCCTTGAAAAAAATACATCAGTCAGGCAGTCGCAGTCCATTTTCAAATTGCTTGTCATGTATTAAAAAAAATAGATGAATCAAAATGCATTGTTTTGTGCAGTCTTACCCTGTTTCTATTTACATTATGGATTTACATTTTTTATAATGTTTTTTTTTTTTTTTTTTGCATTCCGAGTAATGTACATTTCCCGACCTCAGTCTGTACTTCAACATCATTGGATCCTTCCCAAGGTTTTGGAAGCCATACGCAGCTCGCTTTGTGTAGGAAAGAAAAGTAATGATCGGATTAAAATAACAAAAAAAATCAGCCTTCCCTCAACAGAATAAGCTTAGTCGTCTTGGTTTGATGAGTCCATGTGGCATGAACCATTGATTGATAAATGAATCTATTAATTGCTTAATAGTTATTACGATTAAGCTTAATGTCCATTTAGTGTAGATGTAACTATGCTTTTGATCGTCCTAGATTAGAATGCGTATGATCATTGATGCATTCTCTTACGAGGGTCACTCTGTATGCAGCTGGTGTTAGTAATTTCATTCTCGAGTGACTGAGTGATATGGGAGTAGTCCACGCTCATCTCCATACCTCTCATGCCTGTAGCAGGTGATTACCTTTCTTACTCCCCCACCACCCACCCACCCCGCCATGTTCAGCCTCTTTCGATGTCAAGTTGTCAGTGGGAACCTCTCAAGGGAGAGGTATCGCTCAAGGCGGTACAAGAGACGACGTATAATACTCACTGTCTCGTTCTTACTGCCCTCGTCTTCTCCTGTTCTGTTGTTGTCACTTTTCCTCTTTATGAGAACAATGGGAACAAGACTGACAAGAGTGCCTCTGGTGAACTGGGAGTTTACACTGGTAATGCTTTTTTTGAGGTTTCTGGCAATTGCCAAATTTGCCAAGCTCCTCAATTTGGGAAGGAATGCACTTAGCATCAGCTAATGAAGAAAATAATTCATCAATTAAAAAAAAAAAGCCCAAAAAGGACAGTGCCATCAAATGGAACTGGGTTAAGAAGAAGAATCAAATTCACATTCTTTCCAAGTGAAGATACGAAAACAATTTCAGGGATACAAAGGCAAAAGTTAGTGTTGCAAGCAAGGTGAGAATTAATGTAAAATGTTAATATTTGACTTAAAATGTCATGGAAATTAGTCACCTAATTTCCCCCAGAGTTTTGCATTGGCTTTTGTGTTTTTGTTTTTTTTCAAGAAAGTAAATGATGAATAAATTCTTTTCACACAGGCGACCCACAGAGGTTTCTTGTGTAAATTGTTTTTGGTACTTAGTATTTACCTAAATACGAACTATTCCGCATACACAAGTTGTACAGTTGCTTAAATGCGGCTCATGAAACCGATACATTTTGCACTTTGTTTCACCTGGGGAAAATTGCAATTGGAACAAATACAAGGTCGAGCAACTATTTGAAAAGGAATTTGTTCGACATCAATTAGCCCATTGCATCTAGGAAATCACAGAGCCTTTTGAAACTATATGCTATACAGTGGTGATGGAGAATGAAGCATACTTTAATTTCCCCAGTGCTTACGGGGGGCATAATTACAGCAAGTTGAGCTGTTTGAAAACAGTGGTAATGCACTTCGGGGCTGTGGCAATACCTCCAGAAATTATACTCGCGGTGAGTGTGAAAAACCAGGGGATTTTATCTTTCACTGACACATTTAGACCAACGTCAAGTTTGCTTCCCCACAACCTTAATACTAACGCAAATGTTCCATGAGCAAAAACAAGTCTTACTGAGATGTGAATGGAGAATTAAGATCAGGAGGAAATCTCCCAGCCACTATGAAAAAAAAATCTTTAGACAATAAAGACATACTATAGACATTTGCAGATATGAGTCACAAACCAATTTTACAACAGCTTGCTACAGAAGAGGTGAACTGTAACTCATACTGTATCTTTTCTACTGGCTTATGGTATTCATTCCATTCCATTGGCAATATTGCTGCAAAACAGCATGTTTTCTGCAAGAGCAAATGGCAGTTTGTCATAAAGAGCGAGAATGGTAGTGACAACGGCCAGACGTATTTCACATTGCAAAATTCTTTATGATAGCGATGTTCTCGTCAGCTGGCCAAGTCAAACAGAGCATTTTGGGACCTGAACCGGACAGATAGCTCCAACATTGCTCCAGCCTATAAACTCACATCATTATTCCTCCCTTTCCTCCCTGCCTGTCTGATGTATCACCCTCATAGCTGGAATCAGAAGGCCCAGGGAGTGTCCCACAGCTAGAGATAACACCAGATAACGCTGAACTCATTGCCGTCCGATATGTTGGGGAGTCAAATCCATACTGAGGTGTCGATTTGTGTTTTAAATTAAACAGACGGGGATGGGCTAGTGTGATGTGTCTGGATCCGAACAAGGGTCAATTATTCAAGATGAAAGGAGAAACTACTCTGATGCAGATTGGGGTTTTAGACTCAGAGCACAGAAACAAACTGTCTACCACCCTAGAGAAATATGCTTATGCATTATGCATCATTTGGAAGAGTCGGTGTATTCTCTTGCCATATAATGAAGTAGCAAGGCAGAAAAAGTAGGAGGGCAGACTGCAATATTCCAAACAGGTACTGTATTTAATCTTACTGAAATCACTTGTCAGTTATATGGTTATAAAAATCATGTTTTCTTCTTGTATTCTGCATTATAGATTTGTTTTGATGTGTATTAGGTCGTGTTTTGCAAATACAGAGTCAATTTACAAGGGAGTTAGTGATGATGGAGTGCAGGAGTAGGTAACTCGGGTTCCCTCCTCCAACACACCTGATTCAAATGACCAGGATTGCTATCAGGTTTCTACAGAGCTAGCTGATTAGCTGACCATTTGAATCAGGTGTGTTGGAGGCAGGACACCATCCATCCATCCATTGTCTGATCCACTTTATCCCCACAAGGGTCACGGGGCGTGCTGGAGCCTATCCCAGCTATCTTCAGGCAGTAGGCGGGGGATACTCTGAACCAGTTGCCAGCCAATCGCAGGGCACACAGAGACAAACAACTATTTGTGCTCACTCTCACACCTTGGGACAATTTGGGGTGTACTGTATAATCAGCCTGCGATGCATGTTTTTGGAATGTGGGAGGAAACCGGATTACCTGGAGAAAACCCGCACAGGCACGGGGAGAACATGAAAACTCGGTACCTCTGCACTGTGAAGTCGATGCGCTAACCACTCAATCACCGGGCTGCCGACACTTAAACAGACACACTAAAACAGTCAGGAAAGCAGCTCTCGAGGACCGGAGTCGCCTATCCGCAGTGTGGGACTTTTGTCTGACTGGCGCAGGCAACGCAGGTTCAATTCTCACGTCTCTATGTGCCCTGCGACGAAATGGTGATCAAATCAGGTTATGTGACGCGAATCAACAGGTTATGTGACGCGAATCAACCGAAGTCAGCCAGTTGGGAAAGGCACCAGCACCCCTTGAACAGGATGAGTAGTATTGAAAATGGATGGTTGGATGTGATTTACAAAGGGCGTTGCAAACCTTCTGTTTCTTCAAAACCAGCTTGCTTGCTAATACAGTAGTTGCATTATGGGCTCGTACACCTTTGATAATCTGTTTCTACATTTGAGAGGCCAAACAAGCATGTATATGCCCACGGGCGGTAAGGCGGCTGTCTGTCTGTCTTTGCCTTTCATAGAGATAAATACACCGTTATCGGTGAAAAAACAAAACAAATCTAGCAAAAGACCTACGTGCGCTTTCTGAAAAATGGTGCTGGTTCTCAGGTGTTTGCCTTAACTCGCTCACAACTGGATTTAGAAAACACAACAGTGTGATAGGATCCACTCTCAAGGCCGAGTTGACTTTCTTTGTGTCTCCTTTTTGGTTGATAATATCTTGGAATGGAATTTAAGCCTCTGCTTTGAGCCAGTCAAAATATTATTTCGCTTGATAGTTAAAGCCTCAGATACAGCTATGGTAGCAGAAGTGAATATGTCAGTCTCATTCTTCTTGACCAAAAAAATAAATAAAATGCCCTCGCTGACTCGATATGCATCAGGTATTGTGACTTACAAACTCTAAAGCTGCGATTCACACCTGGCGGGTCGGGACCAAAAAGTAGGCCGCTGATCCATTTTGGGTAGGTTGCGGGAAGCTCGTATAAAATGACAGGGGTTCTTCTGTTTTTAATGGTGCTGAGAGGTGGGCTAAGACCCAGTTTGCTGCGCGGCATGAAAAATAGGATCTCATGCTGCACAAAAACACACATTGACCAAATATTCTTCAGGATGTTTTATATTTATGGCCTCGGTGTGTTTTGCAAAACTACTTACTCTCATGATTTACTTTATTACTGCAGTTTCACTTTGAGAAATGTGCATGACTCTCGCCCACAAAAACTTCATATAATGTTGCGCTTAAGCCTAAGTACCTAACATTATTTTCAGATTTATTTTCGTGATTGTCTTTTTCAGGTAAGACTGGTCATCAATCAAACAAACATCACGACACTGTTTTTTAAAAATATTTTCACAGTCTTTGTGATAAATAACTCAACATTAGTATTTTACCTTGCAAAAATAATAAGCGTCTTGATCCGCGGTCACCTCCCCCTATGGCCGAATCTCCTGTACAGTGGAATATTTAAAATGCATCCCAGCTTGGCTACTATGTAAATAAACTGCTCTTAATTTTACTTCTGAATATCTGACATTCTCCCAGAACACTTTTTCTTCTGTTAAAATACGACACTAGTATGGGAGTTTTTGGCTGAGTCCTGATTACTAATACGTACATTTTTTATTAGTTATGGCTCTTAACGTCAAGCTTTCTCTTGAACTTCCTGGCAGATTCCTAGAGCCTCTGCTTGCACACTATAGATGCCGTACTGTTTCCTTTTTGTTTTGAGGCTGTAATAGAACCCTACATGAAAGAAACTAGAAACCAACATTCCACACATTAGGGTTCAATTGCTTATTGCTAAGGTGGCAGTCTCATATATGTTACCGGTCAATTACAGTAGGACACTTGACATTTGCAGAATTGGAAGATATCCAGTACTGTCACTTGGGTTTTCATCACCGCGGGAAAGTCAAGTATTTTCTACAGAAAATGGATGGATGGATAAATCAGGTGAAGGTGTTGTGCTACCTTTGTCAGTCAGTCCTTGATTCCAAACATGAAGTGCCATCCTGGTTTTTGTCTGTAAATGTGGGAGGAAACTAAAACTAGCTACAGTCAACTTGTATGAGAATTGTGTTATGTTTTTATAAGACCTAATGTCAATTTACATGTACTCAGAGAACGAGCGCGAGAGCGAGACAGAGAGAGAGAGAGAGAGAGAGAGAGAGAGAGAGAGAGAGAGATATGACAATGACTGGCATAATTTGAGAAATGCATAGTAACATTTAACGTAACAAGTTTCACCACACTTCTTATACAAATAAAAGAAATAAATTGCTTCTGTCAACAAATTCCAACTGTCTATGACCCAGGCATGATTTGAGGTTTACTTCCATAAAAACATTGCTTCTGTTCCAAGACATTCTATGGCGGCACATAAGGTTTGCTCATAGACTGGTTTCTCCACGTCCCTCTGGTTTCCTGTCCTCATTACGGTGAACGATTAAGTTGCAAAATGTACATAAATTCTTGAACTTGAAAGGGTATGTTACATTTATTTAGTGTTGAGCAGACAGAGCTCCTAAGAGTGAAGTGTAGGCAGACTTGTGGGTTATTTGATGCTGTTTAGGAGTTAAACCATCACAGCAATAACTTATTAACTGTATCTCTATATGATTGTTTCTACATGTGTTGAAATGTTGGTTTTACCATTTATATAGAGAAGAGAAAACTGCCTTGTTTGATGGGTCATTTGTTTTCTGCTAATGATATTCACCTGTAGACAGTAGTGTGGGGGACTGAGGAGCTATCGATCACATTCCGGAGCAGGAAAGGGGAGACACTGTCAAGGCTGTCAGATGAGTGGGCGAGGAGACGGATAGGCCTTCTTGACATGTTGCAGACCATTAAAGCATGCTGGTAATGTGAGAAACGTTTCTGCGGATATGGCCAGAGCCATAAGGGACAATGTGAGGCAAGACTGTAAACGCGAGAAGATCAGAGAAGCTGTAGTTCGTTAACTTGCAGTTTCACAGTCTTAAAAAATAAAAGTGGGACATCAAATGATGAGTTTGAGGGCTTTTGGGGAGCCAGATGGTTATTTCTTTGAAAAACAGTCAGTTCAAGGAGAATGACGAGTAAAAAGTAGACGTTCTGGGGTTTTACCGCATACTGCAGCTTTGTGCTAAATTTATATGTGGGAGGTTTCATACTTTCAGTTAGTGGGCATCAATAAACTATATTGTAATGCACTCTCATTTGGATCATATGTTGATTTTCTGCCGGTATAGTGGTGCACATGCAAAGATGCAGTAAATGGAGGTATTCTAACTCAAGGACCGCTTTGGTGGCCAAATCCTATGTAAGATTTGTCTGGCTCTTTTTATCGAGCACCTCCTTCAAGCGGCGCAGAAATCACTTGCAGAATTGATTGGTTGTCAACATGCAGAGTAATAGCTCTGATCCATTTGCGGGGAAAATACATATTTTTGTCCTCTTGCTCAGAGAGACTGATGCAGGGATGAGGTTGAGCACAGTGATCAATGAGTTTCAGCCTTTGTGGGGATGAATATAGAGTGTGAGGATGGAGCATCGATTCTCACATCAACCCCAGTTGGGATATTTGCTACAGCTTCAGTAAAGCGTGCAACCAGCTAATGTCCAATCCTTCAGTGAGTTTAAGACCTTGGACAATAATGGATATTTGATGAAATATGCAACTAAGTGGAGATGGGAAAATGAGTAAGGTCACACTTCTCAGGTAATTTCAGCAAGTACTGCACTTTATTATCTCCATTTGCCGGTCAATTAAACTCCACGGTTCTATAAGTCCTAGTAATGTTTTTCTTGCAATTGTCCTGCAGTCAAACAATGCCTTATATTCGTTCTGCAACCCTATTCCTTGACGAGAGGATGGCACAAATTGAAGCGGTGCTCATTTAATGACAAGCAGGGAGCACCAGGGAGGGAAAAAAACATAAGATGAACACAAGTGAGCTCCCAGTGAGTGGCTGAGAGAAAGCTTAGAAACAGACTGCCCACTTGCTAGCAAAAATACATACATAAAAAGAATTCAGGTCAGATTAAAATCTTAATGTAATTATATTTTTTCTTGTTGTACACTTTCAGTTTGAGCTCGTCCGCCTCACAGTACAGATGTGCAGGGTTCGATTTTGGCTCCGGCCTTCCTGTGTGGCGTTTGCATGTTCCCCCTGTGCCTGTGTGGGTTTTCTCCGGGTACTCCGGTTTCCGACCACATTCCAAAAAACATGCATGGCAGGATGATTGAACACTCTGAATTGTCCCAACGTGTGAGGATGGCCGTGAATGGTTGTTCGTCTCTGTGTGCCCTGCGATTGGCTGGCAACCAGTTGAGAGTGTCCCCCCCGCCTACTGCCCGAAGACAGCAGAGATAGGCTCCAGCACGCCGATGACCCTCGTGAGGATAAGCGGATTAGAAAATGGATGGATGGACTTTGCGAAATCGATTGGACCAAAGTGCACGTTTCAGGAGCCATTGACAGGAGTTTGCCTTGACTCAAAACTGATTAAAACAACCATTTGGCTACTTGTTTGCGTGACAATTAAACACGACAGTGTCAGTAGACATTTTGAAATGAAACCAAAAGTGGAAGTGTTGGCAATAACTTTATTGTTTCAATGAATATACTGAAAACCCTTTGTGAAGACAGAGAAAATGCACATGTTGTCAGTCTTAAGTGGAGGCATGCTTGTGGTGGACCACGACATTGTTGTTTGACTTGTGCTGACAAAGCTTTTGCAAAGTACATCGATACATTTGCTGCACTGCGGCTGTCGGAAAAAAACCCGTACTCAGAATAATTCTAAATGTTTCAGAGTACAGTCAAACCTCGGTTTTCGTTCATAATCCGTTCCAGAAGGCTGTTCGAAAACTGAAATTGTTCGAAAACCGAAACCATGCTCTTTTTAAAATAAAAATGTTTACTGAACACATCTGCTCACAATGGAAAGCAACATGAGGAAGTGTCATTTCCTCGTGTAAGGAAGGTGAGAGGAGTCAAATGGTGCATTCAAGTGCGCTCAGTTTGTTCGAGAACCGAAATTTGTTCGTCATCCGAGGCATAAAAAACTCGAAATTTCTGGTCGAAAACCGAATTGGCTGAGAACTGACACGTTCGAAAACCGAGGTTTGACTGTACTTTATTGTTGTCATGCTCTTTAAATTATAGTCTCATCATCACAACAACAGACCACAAAGGGCAAATATATGTCCAATGATGCACTTGTGATTGTCCGTGCCAAACTTTTTCTGTGGTGATTGAAATAGGACTAAGACACAGAGCCAAATAATTGTTAGCAAAATAGTCTGGGCCCAAATACTGGACAGATTTGCGAATGCAACGTTTTCGTGCTCATCGTGTGAACACCCATGCAGAAACCCTGTTCACAGCAAACTGCGTCTCATTGTTGCATGAGAAGGCGAGACAGTGGCTTTGAACATGCTTTTTAAAAATATATGTATTTATTTATTTATTAATTATGAACCCTGCAGTTGCATCAGCTATTGGTGCTGTGAAGCATCGTTTTACGTGTGTGTGTACATTTCAAATATGATCATTAGTAGCGAAATAAAAGGTGAATGAGGAGTTACAATAAAGTGGTTGAGCAAAGCCATGGCTTTTTCTGGACTCAAAGTGATTCAAGTTACTTTGAGGAAGGCCATTAATTCCAGTGACTGAGGCCCCTTGGAGTGACATATTTTGATGTCCAGGGCTCTATTTTTGCATCCAGCACAAGTCTAGCGCAACATGCTGTCTAACTGCCTATGGGTGGAGTTTTCTTTCTTTTGGTATTTTTGTAGACAGGTGCCAGTAGAAAGGGGCTTTTGTGCCGCTGTGGGAGTGAATACTGCCAACTTGTTTCCCGGCCAGTCAGCAATACACAGTATATCTGCAGATATGTACTTCCTGATTCCCACTGTTGCACTTGCAGTGGCACTGCCAACTTAATTTGCAACATCCACATGGTGATAAAATGGAGTCCAGAGGCTATATTTAGGCATCGTCATTGCCATCTTGCCTTGCCACGGAATATTCAACGGGTGGAGAGACTTGTGGTGTGGCATCACTTAGGATGCTAACACCATCTCTTGCTTTTCGACTGCAATTTGAGCATTTTGCTTGGCTGCAAATTCAAACATTTTGAACCGTGGATCCAGTATTCCTGCCACTGAAAGGGGTGGTTTTTTTTTCCAGATCTTAACTAAAATGTTCATGAAGTTCTTTGCGAGTAATACTGCGATCCGAGGCTCAGAACGGACTGGTGATAAAATGTTAAAGCATTTTTGCAATAAGCATTGCTATGGAGTGTGCAACCTTTTTCTCCTCAGATAGTTCTCTTGTTGCTTTGTTAAAAAGCCGGAAGATCTAAAGGCACTCATTGATGTTGGATTCTTTGGCATTGAGTTTCTTGATCTCCACACTGAGTGAAGCCAGTGGACCCCCAGGTGGTTGTCTCTGTAGGTAGAGTCATTGGAACATGGCAAATGTACTGTCCCACCGTGCATCCATCTCCTGGATGAGCTTCATCTGAGGTTTTCTCATATTAGCTTGTGTGGCACACATTTTTCTCGTGCTCTGGCGCTGGACTTTAGGTGGCCTACAATTTTACAAGCCGTGGTGCGCATAATTTTCAAGTCTGATGATTGTACAATGGACAGAATTAGCATGTGCGCAAAGCAGTAACATGTCAAATGTTGAGCTGGTTAATTCTTGCCACTGTGTGATGAGCCCCATTTGTGACCATGCATGTTACCTCCTCAGTTAACTCCCACTTAGCCATTAAATCGGTGGTTGTTTCTGCAATGTTAACTGATGAACATATTTGTGGCAAATATTGGACGCTTAAAAGCACCATAGCCAGATGCATGTTTGGGTTGACATAGTGACATACGTTAGAGCAAGTTAGGCATCCATATTTATTGATGTCTACATATCGGCAGGAAGGCTTACAGCTGAACACAGCTCGACTTCATCTTTAGCCTTTTCCCTGGTCATGCTGAAAACTTGCCTCTACCATCGCCCTCACAGCTTTTCTTGGTGGAACAATATAATTTGGACCGAAGATTTTAATAAAGTATAAAAATCCTTCATCCTCAACAATGGAATGAGGCTGACCGTCTTTAATTATCATACCCATCAATGCATTAGCAAAAACAGTGTTTTTCTTGACACATTAAAAAAAAAAGAATAAGGAACTCAAAAGCTCAGACAGTTGACATGAATAATTAAACATTGCATACGTTCATTTATTTTCATCATCGTCATCATTGTCTTCATCCAAGGTCGTATCGTGGGGGCAGCAACTTCGTCCAGCTCATCCTGGGGCATGCTCTGGGCGAAGTAGCAAAATTTTCCTTTAAACCCTTCATCCATGCACACAACCGTGACGTGTATGGAAACTTGCCACCAGAAAACGCTCAGCTCGCATCCGCTCCGAGCGAAACATCGGATTGACGTGCATTCTCATTGGCAGAGGTGGATATTGTCAGTCCGGTGAGCCTGTCAACTCAATGTGTATGACATAGCAATGTGGGGGAGTGCATATTTGTTGTGTGGTGGCAAGCGGGTTCATCAAGCTGTTAACATGTGAGTGGATGTGCGTGAATGTGAGTAGTAAGTAAGCCATCTAATGAGCTTTAAATAATTTGGTCATCAGTATGGTCAGCGAAGCCCATCTTGGCAGGGAATGATATGAAACCTCTCTCGTTAGTCTCTCTCTCTCTCTCTCTGTCACACACACACGCACACACTCCGTCATGGGTGGCATAAATGAAAGTCATTTGTCCCTGAGAGAATGTCTCCTTCAGGATGCCACTGATGCCCATCCGTGTGGAAGAGTTTATTTTAACAGACTTAGATTGCATGCTACCCTTGGTTATAATGCAGAGCGGGTTCCTGGTGAAAGTACCTCATTTTAAACTTAAAAGTATATTTTTTAGGCCATTTTAAGAGTTGAAACAGTGGCAGACAGCCACCAGCGTACTGGACAGTGGTGACTACTCCCACTGTGCTTTTCAGCTCAACAAATTAATTTAGCAAAAAAGTTCATGTCAGGCTTTGTAAAGCTCTTTGCACAAGCACCATATTAAAATGGTGGTGGTGAACTGTAATTTAGCGATGGCAGAAGCACAGTTAAAATAACTATGGCGAAGTGACGGACTTACAATTACACTTTGGGTCGGCTTGAAGTAATGATACATTGATGATGACGGACAGGTGGCCCGGCTGCTGGTGAATGATGAATGACAAAATTTACAGATGCACCCACTTTTGTTCATTCTTACATGGAAGTGTCTGCTGCGTCAGAATTCCCCAAGTACAGTACAGGGCTTTCCAAATAAGGGGCATGCATTAATTGGCAGTTCAAAAAAAAATGTTGCGTTCAAGGGACTTGAAGTAAACTCATTAACATGCTAATTTGTCACCCCTAATACTGTACTTAAACATCTTCTAAGAAAACCACAATAGTCCATGAATGAGAACTTTGACAAACATGATTTTCAAAGTGTGGTTATGTTAAAAGTCTCAACAGAAATGAATAAAGTTGAGAGGCAGGACCCTATTTCAAGATGGTGGCCACTCTGTGTGTCGCTTCAATTCTCTCTTCAAGTCCAGACTCCAACTCGTGTTATTTAAGATAGCTATGGTTGTGACACTTGAAAGCACACATCACAAAGTGTCCATTGCTGTTGTTCAAGTGCATGAGTGAGATGACGACATTCCGTCTGGTGATGGAAATACTGTACTGTTGAGGCCTCTTTCTGTCAGAGCTCACAGGCTTATTGTGGATAATCTTGACCAATAGAAAGTATTTTTGGGTCATTTTCAAAGAAACATGCTGAGCAATTTGCTTTTGAATAAAGAAAGGCAGAAGAAGCAAAACACCAAAGTGAAACAGAACACATGGAGGGTAAGCTATGCAAGTCATGACAAACCAAACTAGGTTAAGGCACTGAACTGCTTGTCCTTTAGCTTCGAGAAAAAGCTTGCAGTGTTGGATCAAGTACAAAGCAGATAATTAGAGTGGCCTCGCATTTGAGTTTAATCTAAATGCATGGGATTTATTTCGTGACATTTCTGTTCACTGGTCCACAAACAAAACTTCAACGTGACTTACATAGTGGCTATAGCCCATATCCAATACAACAAAAACACCCAGATTTAATACAATAATTTAGTACAAATTAACTGGCATATATTATTTTCTGCTCACTGCCAAATATACTATAGCTGAAATTAGTTCATTGAGTGTTTTTTTCTTTTTTTTGTTTTTTTTAATGAGAAATTCATCCTGCAGCCACACTCCAGAGACAAGCAGAGAGCACGTTGCTGCTGTCTGCCTCTTGGAACAAGTTAAAAAACACTGTCCAGACTTTGTTATTCCAATGCTGAAAGTTATTCCCTTGAGGGCTGACTCTCCTTACTTAAATTTACACTGCAGATACCCATCCCATTTTGCCATTGATTTTCTTCACCAACACCCCCCTAATCTCATTAAAGAACTTTGAACTAATTGTGTGCTCAATAGTATAACAATAAAACAGAGAATCCAGTACACAAGACTTAACGTGAACTGTGTTTCATCTGTGGGGTCGCACCTTGATTTTTTATCCGAGCACACTTGAACAGTGGTCCTCAACCATTGGTACCGAGCCGCACAGATACAAACCTTTGAGCTGTAAGCAAATTTACTCCATCAGACGTGACATGGGAGGTGTGCGCAACTCTAGCCAATCGGAGTCTTACATTTAACCTTGGTTAGAAATTTGAAATAAACAGAATCCCCCAATAAATGAAAGAAGAAGCAGTAAACAGAAAGTGACAGTAGCAAATTGACCAAAACGTACATTGAAACGTGCAGCTGATGGGCAGCCATGACTTGCAAAGATGAAGCTATTTTGACAAGAGAAGATGTTGTACATGGTTTGTCATAAAAAACAAGACAATACAAGAAGCCTGTTGAATCATTTGAACAAGTGCACTCAAATGATCAAATGCAAAGCCAGAATAAATACGAGCAAAGTTTGCAAAGCTTGCCCACGCAAACATTAGCAGTTTAGTCGCTAATAACCCGATGAAAGCAGCAATCAATCGTGTACCATTTACAAGTTGCAATGATGCTATCCCCCCCCTAGGTAGGATTGTAACTTAAAGAAATTATATGTTTACATTATACGGCGTATTTATCATTGCTAATTGTTGCATGTCTTAGTAGTTAACTGTGTTATTTTATTCTACATTTGCTGTGCATTAGGATAACACTGTTTGAAAGGAATGAATGCTCATAAAATGTTGAATTACTATATAATTATCTTGGTTGTCAGTACCAGTGCTTTCACACTGACAATTTAAAAACAATGATCATGATGTACTTGTCTCAACTGGTCCGTGACACAAACAAGGTTGGGGACCACTGCACTAGAGCATTGAAATGCATAAAAAGAGATCAAATGTGATTGACTAAGCTTTCCTTAGCTGTATTTTCTTACTGCTAATGAAGGCCCTAAAGCCGTGGCCGAAAATAATCATAATTCTCACACCAACTGAGCGAAAGC
Source organism: Hippocampus abdominalis (assembly GCA_018466805.1). NCBI lineage: Eukaryota > Metazoa > Chordata > Actinopteri > Syngnathiformes > Syngnathidae > Hippocampus > Hippocampus abdominalis. The sequence continues at coordinate 7,801,087 of CM031701.1, read as the reverse complement.
GGGTAGGTCTCTTCTCCCTGTGTCTGCCCGGAACCCCTGACAAGTTAGAACAGCTCTGCAACTTCCAATTAACTTCCTTTCCTCTAAAAGACTTAAGTGGTTGCTCAGAACTTGCTGAGTCATCACTTCACGCCTGTATGGAACTCAGTGAATCATATCAACTTAAGCTTCACATTACATGGTAGAATTCAAACACAAAGTAAAATAATTAACTCCTGTGTGGAAATTACCCTTTTACTGGGCCTTTCTTACCTTCGGAGGGAGAAGCGATGCCATAAATTCGAAGGCTATGCCATCTACATTTTCCCATCCAGATGGAATGACAATAAAGATTCAAATTCTCTTACTCTGTTTGGTCATAGAATTTGGGTGACCTGGGTTCATCATGATAAGTGTGAAATAGACAGGTTGCTGTATATGCATATGAAACTAAATATTACCAAAACAATCAGTGCATTATTGTGGTACTTCATTATTTTTGGGGGAATCAATATTTTATTGTATTTAGGTAAAAAGCGGTGGCACAGTGGTGGACTGGTTAGCACCTCGGCGTCACAGTTCTGAAATCATCTATGGCAGGTTAATGGAACATCTAAATTGTCCCTAGGTGTGATTGTGAGCATGGATGGTTGTTCGTCTATGTGTGCCCTGCGATTGGCTGGCAACTAGTTCAGGGTGTACCCTGCCTACTGCCAGAGGACAGCTGGGATAGGCTCCAGCACGCCCGCAATTATTATCCTGTTATGAGGATAAAGCGGTTCAGAAAATGGATGGATGGAAGGAAGTACAGCAGCTGACCAAGAAGATGTACATTGAGAACAAATTTAGAGACGTTGCCTCGAGTTCTTTAAATCATGCCGTCTCATACATTACTGGTATGCATGGTTGCCATCAATCAGCGGTTTTATTTCCAACTATAAGCTAATTGCTCATCTCCTCCCTGTCTCAGACACATCATTGCTGGACTATGTGAATGCCCAAGGTATGTTTGCCTGCACGGGCTTGCCTTTGTTGGCTTTCTTGAAAGTCTCCTCAGGACGTCATGCTGTTTTCCAAACTTATGTTATTTAGTGCAATTTGCTATTTGTCTAGGAGTCTATATTTATATATAGCCCTCTGTCTCCATTTTTTGTTGTGGCATATCAATTCAGTTAGACTTATGAAATGTCACAGTTGCTTTCCTGGAAGTCAGCCACCTAAAAGCAACAATCTCAAAAACAATACTAGATACGTGAGATGACAAAAACACTTAACTGAAGCAATAGGCACCGTTATCATTCATCGTTGCCTCAAGGCAGTGACCTCCTAACAGCTTGCTGGTAAGGTATGAGCTGAATTAGAGGAGTCCATTCTACCTGGCCACCCCCAGTCTGGAAGATGGTTATTTTAAGGGGTTAACGATGAGACGAGCTGTCCACATGTGACCATCCACATGTCGGGGATGATTGAAGTGGTAATCAACCATTCTGTCCGTAAGATGGCTGTTTATGCTGTTAGCTGGACCAGGGACTGCTTTTTAGTCTGTCATTACCATCAGCAATCTCCTAGTGCCACAATGAATGGATGGGTGGGAGGAAATTGCTGGATCTGTGGAGTTAAAAATGCACAAAGGGGTGATTTGGAGTTTAGTTAGGGGGTGAATCTCGTCCGTCTTTGCTTCTGACATGAGGTATTGAAGAAGAAGGGGACAGGATGCAAACAAACGCCACTAAACGTCCCGTGTGTGTGTGTGTGTGTGTGTATTTTTGCACATGCTGTGGGGAAGCAACTCTGTGGGTCAACATGGCCTGGGAGTCATCTCAACTTGGTTTGACACAAGGGAGACGGATCACCAAGGCGGTAGTGGAGGAGAACACACATACACACACACGCACACACACACACACATTCTCTCACAACAGCCCCGAACTTCCAGATAAACACAATTAAATGACCCCACCCTCCGTTGTCAGTGTTATCTTATCTTACCCTCTAACCTTAAGCTTCCCCCTTCCACCTACACTCTAGAAGAGGTCCTGAGGTGGCCCCTGAATCCTCACCTTCCCCCTGACACACACAAACAGCCAAAGTTAAATTATTTCCCCTTAACTTACTGCATCATTTTCTTATCCTGTCTCCTTCCCTTCCATTAACCCTCACACACTAAAGGTTTACTAATAATAAAAAAAAGGCCAAAGCACTTACTTTAAACTAGTCATTGCGGAATTTCTCTGGTCTAACTGTACAATAGTTGGTCATTAATATGGTCATATTGGTTTCATAAACGCTTGCTATTATTTAACTTTCACACTATGAAGAAGAGAATGATACAAAATGCATCAACCTCTTCCTCAAAGTCTGGCCATCCATATTTTTTTCTACCATTACATCTACAGGTAATGAAAGCAGTAGACATTTTATGATGTGAGATTTTGCAGTGTGGCTGTTGGATGTTTTCATCTCTTCTTCGTGAAGAACATTTGTGAGGTCAGAGGTCACTGCTATAGTACCTTGTCGGGACCCTGGCTCCCGAGCTTGTTCTGGTTTATCCCAAAGGTGTTTGATGGTGTTGAGCTCAGGATACTGGTTGGGCCCGTCAAGTTCTTCACATGCAACAGCCTTGTGCTCGGCATTGATGAATGCCTGTGACAAAAATCAGTCTTTAAAAATATGATTTTTTTGTCCGTTTTGTTTTATTTTCTAATTACCGGTACATAGAAACGATAATGCCCGCATTAAGAAAAACACACACAAAACTTCCACTTTGACACCCTTTAGAAAAGATAGCCATCAAATTGCATGTTCAAGTTGTTCCCTTTCTGGTTGGTCAAGCTAGACAGGAGTTGAAGGCTTTCTACGGTCGACTGTAAAGATCTTTACATCTCTGTAGAACAAAGACTCCTTATCTCCTGGCGCCTTTCCATTTCTTTCGCCCTGTGGCTCCTCAGACACTACCAAGACGAAAAGAGTGTAAATCACCGACTCGCTTCACATTTTCACTTCTTCTGTCCAGTCCTTCCTCCCTCTGCAGCAACAAACTTAATCTCTGGAGCCATGTGCGGATCCGTCTTGTGCAATAGCCAAGAATTTCAAGCTGTTCATCTGCTTTTTTGTCTCCCCTACGTACCAAAACAATGCATCATTTCTGAGTTGTCGTCCCAAGATTTTTTTTTTTCCCACCCTTGTTGCTTCTTTCTTTTTTTTGTGTTTCACCTTCTGCTCTCTGTGTCCTTGCATCCTTATTGTCATGGTTTAATTGGAGCCCACGACTGGTTGCGTTAGATATAGACAATTGGGGGTAAAAGGCTGCTACTGCTGCTACTGGGACATCCATTGGAGTGCGGTGTGGCCAGAGAGAGATAAAGCAGCGCTGTGTTTATCTGAGAGAGCAGCAATTAGTAACCAGTGCAACACAGAAAATAAGTGCAGACGTCACCCGATGTTCCGCCACATTGGTTCTGAAGCAAAGGCAGGATGTACGCTCTGAAAAAGAAATGCATAGCTAGTCATAGAAAAGTGCACAGAAGAGGAAGGAGCAGGGTGGGCAATCACACATCATTATTCATAAAACAATCATTTGAATTTATTTGTGGGAGGCATACTTAAGTTACTTACCATCTCACAAAAGCTTTCTTCAGCTATCGCATGTTGTTATATCATCTAAGATGTTGTTACCCTTTGCTGAAAGAATCACACAGCGGTCGGTCACTGAAATAACTTTAAATTGGCAAATGTAAAATATAATAAACTGAACAGAAAATATGGCAGTGCTTTTTTTGTGGTCCAACAGGGTTAAAATAAAATAAAATATGTTGCATAGGCAAAAACAATGGCAACCTAGCATGCCTATTATGATCTTTCCGTACTGGATTACAGTACAGTCAAACCTTGGTTTTCGAACGTCTCGGTTCTCAACCAATTCGGTTTTCGACCAAAAACTTTGTGTTTTTTTTATGCCTCGGATGACGAACAAATTTCGGTTCTCGAACAAACTGAGCACACTTGAATGCATCATTTGACTCCTCTCGCCTTCCTGACACGAGGAAGTGACGCTTCCTCGTGTTGCTTTCCATTGTGAGCAGACGTGTTCAATAAACATTTTTATTTTAAAAAGAGCGTGGTTTCGGTTCACGAACAATTTCAGTTTTCGAACAGCCTTCTGGAACGGATTATGGACGAAAACCGAGGTTTGACTGTACTTGACTTATGCCCATTTTTATTTTTTTTTAGTTCCAGTTTATCAACATGGCTGCATTTCTTTTTCTGTCCACCACTGTAATCAGATCATGATTACACAAAAACGTTTGTTTTATTTTAATTAAGCATAGGCTAAAATAGAGCCATTACATTTTGATGATTATTCAGTAATGACAATGGAAAAGCCATCTTAATCTGTTTGTTTTACATTTTTTGAAAGGTTCCATGGACAGACAACAGCATCAGCAATACTAATATGTCTTCACGTGCTGTTTTAGAAAATGTGTCTTTCAGTAATTACAAAGAAAAAAAATGTTTCCACGTTGAGACCAGTTTTTAAAAGTTTGGGTGTTTACTCAAAAGTCAAAGTCAGCTTTGATAGAATCCAGTGTTCGTGTAACCCTGAATAAAATCAAGTTCCAGTGCAGAGTCAGGTATGAAACAAAAGCCAGCAATATGTGGAAAAGAAAGAAGAGGTCCAGCAAACCTGCAGAGAAAAACATAAATCTGAGAAACAGACAGGAAGGACGCAACGATGCATAACAAATGCACTGATTTGCTGTGGCTGAATTCCTGCACTACTGCAAAACAAATCCCGCCTTTGTGTCAACCTCATAGCAACACTATGGAATAGTACGTTTCCTACAAAATGCTTTTAAAGAATATTCAGAGAGATGCATGTGCACAGCAGTAATGGTAGAGTTACAAATAATTAGAAAAGGAGGGACGGCCCTCTAAAGAGGAAGGAATACAGTATTAATGTATGCTAACTTAATTTACTTTCACTCCCCTTGGTCATGCAAAAAAGATGGCTGATCACATTCTCTCTGAAGTAAACATCTGCTTAGGCCACCATGACACATAACACGCCATCTGTTCTTTTTCTCACCTTTTCTCCCTGACGTCCCCCTGATCCCTTTTCCATCTTTTGTAATTCGGTAAGTGACAGCTTTTAGTAAAATCTCTGAAGGGATTGGAATATGTGTGAAAATATTTGAGCTACAAGAATATAATGTCACAGTCTACACTGAGATTGTATCTTGGACGATGTTAAGTAGTAGGTTAAGCCAAAATTAGTCCGTCTGCAGTAGACAAAGGCCTTCTTTTTGTTTTTTGTTTTGTTTTTTTTGTGGGGGGGGGGGGTTGAACAGGTACTCTGTATGTATGCATCTGACCACCTCTCTGGACACTTGTGGGTCAAGGTACCGGAAACCATGTTAGACTCTCCCAAAGCTCCAAATCAAAGCCGACTTTTGGGTTTTTTATCTGTGACCAAACTTGATTTTACCTGATGTTTCTCTCTTTCACTCTCCTCTGCTCTCCCATTTGTTTGTCCCCTTCACTGCTGGCTGAAAGAGGGAGAGCTGGGCCGACAGAGACAGGATATGTTGTTTGTCAGCCAGCAGCGGACGTTGCTGACAGAGCCCTGCTTTCGGCTGAGGTGTCAAACAAAGAGCGAACCAGGCCAGGAATTGTGGTACAAGCTGTGAGTCTGTCCAACCTCCTGCCACCTCTGTAATAGCTGATGCTTTCACTCTCCATGCCATCGCCTTTTCCATCCAGTGCTGGCCTGATACCATGAAATCCAACAATGAGGGACACAATAAAATGCTATAAGGCAGTGGAAATGGATAGAACAGTGTTATTTTTAGTTTGCTGACACAACAACTGTGTTTTGGAAACTCCAAAGTGCAGTTTTTTAAAGATCGCATCCTTATAGTTCACAAGGAAATGCTGAAATGTATTGTCAGGACATTTACTAATGTGTCACACTGTCAAGTTCTCCTCTTGGTTCAACTGGCCAAAGGACGCGAGGACAACTCAGATTTCCCACTTTATCACTTTATTTTCTTCAAAGTCATAAGTTTTTCTCAGTCTTTCTCAGTTTGTAAACCTTCAACACAAGAAAATCAAATTTAATTCTTGACTCACAATATTTTAACTTAATTTCCCAAACATGATCAAATAACTCTTATGAAACACATTTTTAACAGGGTTCTAAATATTTAACAGAATTTTAGAAGATGAAATCAACTGCTTTTGTTTAGGAAATAATACAGAAGTCAAACAAATGTAGCACCGACCATTGGCGTCTTTGGGATGAACCCCCCCTCGAGTGAACTTGTTTCCTTTCAGTGTTGTCAATCTTGCTTCCTCCTGGCTTTTTCCAACTGACTCTTCCTCCTGAAAGCTTTTTCCACACTGACTGACCTTCTGCTCTTTAGTTGCTCCAAACAGTGGCAGCTCAGCAATGCAGCTGGTTTGCTGCCTTCCAATTAGTGGCAGATCAGGAGATTCAGCTGGTTTGCTGCTGCTGGTGCACTCTGGGAAATGTAGTTGTTTTCCATTTTCTGTGCTTTAGCTCAACACCTCCCACTTGAGCTCCTGGTCTTCAAATCCAGAGAGGTCATACAACTTCTTCACGCTTCAGGTTGTTCTTCAATGGGAAGGAGAATGACAAGCCGTCTGACATCTCTATGAAGAACTGTAGCTGGGATTTTCCTTTGGAATCTCTTAGTTCTTTCATCATTTGCTTTAGCTGTCCCTTCTCGGCCTTTTGGTTTTGTGATGGGAACAGGATAGCTAGGAAAAGTTCTCACAAGTACATCTCTTACAATGCCTTTGCTGTCAGCATTTACACTGACCACCCTACCCAACTTGTACTGTCCTCTTATGGCGTTTTGATCAGCCAACCAGACCACATCTCCTTCAGCAACATTCCGCTCTTTGGTGTGCCATTTGTTCCTTATGAACAGATTAGGCCCAGCCAATTGGCTCCACTTCTTCCAGAATTTGCTTACTTCCGCTTGAATAACTTGAAGTCTCTTGTACGGGTAGCCATCAAACTGGAAGTCTCCTGGGTCTCCCTTCGGATTAGCACGCCCTAAAAGCAGAGAATTTGGGGTGATGTACTCAACACAGTCTTCTCTGCTTTGAGTTCTTGCATCAATGGGTCTCTCGTTTGCAAGGTTGGCTGCCATGAAGAGAAAGGTTTGGAATTCTCCCCAAGTGAAAACACCATCACCACCAAGGCTTCTCAAGGCCCGCTTCACTACTCTGACAGCTGCCTCTGCCGCACCATTCCTATGGGGAGAGTCTGCAGGGTGGATCTTCCATGACCACTCTGTTCCATGCCTCACAGCTACATCACTAAATTCAGACTTGTCCAGTTGATCAAGGAATTTGTGAAGCTTCTCCAAAGCAGGTTTTGCTCCCACAAAGTTAGTGCCAGGGTCTGACCAAAGTTTCCTGGGGTGCCCTCTTAATGAGGTGAACCTTTGATAGGCCAGAAGGAATCCTTCAGATGACATGTCACTCACAACTTCAGTGTGTATGGCTCGAGAAGCCATGCAGCAGAATACAATGCCCCATACTTTGAGTCTGGCTCGTTTCTTGACCTCATCCTTTACTTCATAAGGGCCGAAAAGGTCGAGTGTACTGAATTCAAATGGTGCAGCTGGTCCTGTTCGCTCTGGAGGCAGGTCAGCCATGATTTGTTGACATTGTTTTGCCTTGTTTTTCCTGCAGACCACACAGCTGTCAACCATCTTCTTAGCAAGTCTCCGGCCTTTTATCACCCAGGCTTTTTTCCTCATCCGGAGAAGGGTTCCTGCTACTCCTTCATGGCTTGCTTTGTGGGATTCTTGAGCCAGTAATGTAGACACCCAGGCTTCAAATGGTAATACTGGAACTGCAGTCTTATCTTCGTTGAACATCTGAATTCTGCCTCCACAAAGTAGCAGTTCAGAGTTCACATCCTTGTATACTGCCAATCTATTCAGAGTTGTGTCTGGAAAACTGGTACCTTTTTGAGCTGCGAGGAAGAGGTCTTTGAGTGCATCTTCATGCTCCTTGACAGTCAGTACAGCTTGCTTAGGTGATGTTTCCTCCCACTTTGACTGTTTTGGGAATTGGCACCTTCTCCTCAGCCACTGCTTGGCAGCTCGACAAACCCAGGCGATTACTCTCACCAGTCTGGACAGGCTACTGAATCTTCTTATTTCCACAAGATCTTTAACCCAGCCCATAGGTTTCTTTCTCAGAAGAAGAGTCGGGTTTAACACAGGGTTTTCCTCATGAGTTTCATCCTCTGGCCTTTTCTGGGTGGCCTGTTTTTCTTCTTTCAGCTGGGTGCTTGCTTGAGCTCTTGTTAATGCACTTGAGAATGCCTTCCTCTGGAGATTTTGTACACTCTCCCTGGCATGAACTGCAACCTCTCCAGCTGATTTAATAGGCCACTCCTCCACCGGCCACTTCAGGAACTCTGGTCCATTTTGCCATGTCGAGTCCTCGTTCAGATCTTCAGGAGTACCCCCCCTCGTTATGATGTCAGCTATGTTCAGAGCTCCACAGATCCACCACCAGTCTTGCACTGGTCCAGCCTTCTGGATTTCACCCACTCTGTTTGCATAGAAGGTTCTGTAGCCATAACTGTCCCTTTGAATAGCCCCCAGGACTGTTTGGCTGTCAAGTAGATGGAACCATCTCTCAATCTTCATTCGAGTATGCTTTTCCACATACTTCCTGATTCTGGCTGCAAAGACAGCACCGCAGATCTCAGCTTTTACAGCTTCTCCCTTTTGATCCAGGGTGTCAGTTTTGCTTTTGATTCCACAAATCTAACTTCAGGGCCTTGACTTGTCTCCCATCTTAAGTACATCACAGCTCCATAGGTCTTCTCACTTCCATCTGAAAAAGTGATGCCCCAAGGTTCACCTCTCCTGTTGGCTGGCGTGAGGCTCCTGTGGAACTTCACCTGTCCAAGTTGCACATATTCTTCAAAAAGCTGTATGGCTTCTCCTCTGAGGCTTTCTGATAAAGGTTGGTCCCAGGTTTTTAGGGTTAGTTTGCCACCTCCTCCCTCTTGGAACGCTTTTCTAACAAGAATCGCTCCCTTCTGCTTGGCAGGCGTAATTAAGCCAATGGGGTCATACAGCCCAGCTACCTGGCTTAAGAGAGCTCTTCTAGTCAGTGGGTTTGGCGTTTCGGCTTTTACCTCTTCCTTGAGGAGATCTTTTCCAACTCTCATCTTCTTCTTCCTTTTGGAAAAGTTAACTGAAGTTAACATGTAGAGCTTGTCCTCCTCCACTTGGTAGCCGATTCCCAGGGCTTTGTTGTCTTCATCCCTCATTTGATTTGGAAGAATTAAGGCTTCACCTTGCCTCTTTTGAAGGGCCACTGTCTCCACTCCTTGCCTCCCACTTTGCCCTGACCGGACCCATGGTTTCAGGAAGAAACCTCCAGCTTTCAAGATTTCTTCTACTCCTTCTGTGATTTTATCCAGTCGCTTTAAGTCATTATGGGAGGTTAAAAGGTCATCCACATAACAGTCCTCTTCAATGACCCGACGTTCATCCTCCAAGTGAACAAAGCTGGGAAGGCTTGCTGTTTCCCTCATTGCCAACTGAGCAATGCAGCCAGCAGGTCGGTCTCCAATGTTGACTCTGGTAATTGCATATTCGCCTATCTCTCCACCTGGGCTGTCTCTCCAGAGGAATCTGTGAAGATGCATTTCACGCTCTTCCAACCACACAGAGTTGTACATCTTCTTGATGTCCCCAAGAGCTGCGTGCATCCCTTCTCTGAACCTCAGAAGAACAGCTCTGATGGGGTTGAGAACATCTGGTCCCTTCAGAAGAAGATCATTCAAGCTTAAGCCTTTGTATCTCTGGCTACTATTCCACACAATACGAACTGGTGTTGTCACTGAATGTGGATTTGGCGCCACCAGGTGGTTGATGTACCACACTGGGCCATTCCACTTCTCCATGATTTCATTGCTGAGTTTTCTGGCTGCACCACGTTCGACCATTTCATGGATCTGGTTAGCATATGCGACCTTCCAGTCTGACTCTTTGCTTAGTTGTTTTTCCATCTTGAAGAAACAAGCCTGGACTGCAGCTTTATTATTGGGGAGGGTAGCTGGATCCACCGTCCAAGGATATTTTGCATCCCAGTGTGGAGATGGTGTGTGAGCATCCCCCTTCTTGTAGGTGAGGCCTCCTTTAATTACCTCAAGCTCTCTCTCCTCTGCCAGAGTCATTTCTTTTCCTCCTGGTGGACAGTTTCCACATCTGCATCCTCCACATCTTTGTTCACATGCAGCTCCAATGCTGTCCCACTGCCACCACTCAAGGAACTTATGATTACTTGTAGCTGTACATTTAGTCTGGGTCACATTCTCCTGCTGGAGCTGGGTTGTGTCAACTGTTGGACTTAGGATTTCTTGATATTTGAAAGTTGCCGTTCTCATGGAACGAGCAAAGTGAGTTCTGGATTCATATACTGCCATCTCCACTTTTTCAAACAAGTAGGGATGTGCTCCACCCACAGTCTCCCCCAATGGACCCTCCCACAGGACGAGGTCCCCGATAACTTTTACTCGCTGGGGAGCGAGTCTCCCCTCTCGGTGGCTAATGAGAAGCTCAACCTTGTCTGGCCTTTCCAATTCTTTCAGTTCAACTTCTGGGAAGAATCTCTTCAACTTCTCAGGCTTGATTACTTGATGCACTTTGGCGATCTCATCCAAGCCATAGCAGACCAATTCGTGAGCTCTCTCTGTTCCTTTAGGGGTTTTGACTCTAACTTTCAGGAGATATCTTTGTGTTTTCACCTTTATGGTCATTCCACCAACCCCATACACGACTAGGGTTATCTTCTCGCTTCTTAACCTCAGCCTTTCAGCAGCCTTGTGAGTAATGTAGTTTGTGTCTGAAGCAAGATCAATTAAAGTTCCAATCTCCTGGCCTGCATTTGCAGTGACTTTCATTAACATCATGATGACAGGAATTTCAGAGAGCCCATTTCTCTGCAGCATCTCAGACTGGCTTGAAGCATGAGGTGCCACTGTGCTTTTGTTGGTGAAAGCCTTTCTGCATCGATCTGCCATTTCTGGGGAAAGCTCAGACAATATCGCTCGTTGTTCCTCTGTTAGTTTGTTTTCACTTTTGCCATCTCTCCCACTCTTTCCATCTTCACCTCTTTTGACTTCTCTTTTTGGGCAGAGGAAGTAATGGTGGTCTGGGACTCCGCCTCCCCGCTTACAGTCTTTATTTCTGCATAGGAACGTGTCTCTGCAGTACCCATCTTCATCATGCCATCCTAGACATTTGCTGCATGCTCCGAGCTTTTTCACCGCATTCTTCTTTTCAGGTAACTTCAGTTCTTTAAACTTTTTACAGAAGAAGATTTTGTTGTGTCCACTGTCACCGCAGACACCACATACGTCATCAGGCTCCCCTTTCTTTGTGGTTCGTGTCGAAGCAATCCTTCTGTCAAACTTCTTGTCGGACCGCTCTGGTCTCTCCACTTTCTCCACAGTTCTGAGCTGTTCGAGTCTCTCCAAGACTTCTTCTTGACTTTTCAGGAACTTTAAAGCATATCAAAGTGATTGTCTGATGTCACATTATTCCTGGGTTCAATCATGAACATCAACCAATCTCTCTTAATGAAGTCAGGCAACTTACTTTCAATTGATTTAATTACCAATGGGTTATTCATGGCTCCAGACTGTCCCAACTCTGTCAGATCTGCCAGGGCCTTTTCTACTGACTGTATGAGGTCAATGGCTTTTCTTGGCTGGTTCCCCCTCACATATGGCATCTTCTCTAGATCCTCTAGAATTTCCACAGTTATGGTTGACTTGTTGCCATATCTGTTTTCCAGGACTCTGAACATGTCATTGGCGGTGGCATAGGTTGAAAGTCTTAGGTCTTTTGAGATTTTTTCATCCACACTCTCCAAGAGTTGGATTTTCTTCACTTCAGCTGATCCAGATGGCTCACCCTGCTTTTGTAGACTTTCCCAGTCTTTTTTCCATTGGTGAAATTCTCTCTTGTTTCCACTGAAGATGGGTAGGGTGGTCGGCTTGATTTTCACTATTGGTGTAGGTTTTGTCCAAAAGGCTTCTTGTCTCGCTCCTGTGCCTTGCTCAGCAGCCACCCGTGCAGTTGTAAATTCAGCCTTCCTTAATTCCAGCCTGTAGTTGGATGCCTTTAAGATCTTCACTCTTTCAGGCAACTCATCCTTTAATTCCACTGGCATCCATCTCTCCCAGAGTGAGATTGCTGAGATGGCCTCTGTTATCCTCTTCTCCAAGACAGCAAGGTGCACTTCATAACCCTCTAAATTGGCACTTTCCACAGATACATTTCTTGTTCTATCATGGGCCTTTTCTGCTTCCTGGATTACAGCATCAAGTTCACTTTTCCCATACCTTGACCACAGGTTTGTTTGAACAATGTCTTTTATTTCTGCCAATTTTGTCTCACCTTCTTTTAAAGATCTATCTATATCGGCCTCTTGCTTTTCATCAAGACTTGCCTCTGTATCCTCCGTCTTAATGTCAGCCTCCAGTCCAATCCTGTAGTCATCATTGGCGTCAAGCATCTCTCTGAAACAGCCTGAGAGTTTAGTGAATTCCTCCATTAACTCCACTTGAAGCATGCTGCTTGCTCCTCTTGAAATAAAGTTGGCCTGTCTGGTGAAGCTGCTTTTTGCAATGGTCCTCTCCCTCTTGAGCTGCTGGACCGTCTTCCCCAGAACATCTTCTGCCATTTTAGATTCCTCTCCGTCAGCAGCTTATTTTTGGATCTGAAGCCGTTTATCCTCAGGTCCGGGCTGCTCCGAGTGGTTTACAACTGTCAAGTTCTCCTCTTGGTTCAACTGGCCAAAGGACGCGAGGACAACTCAGATTTCCCACTTTATCACTTTATTTTCTTCAAAGTCATAAGTTTTTCTCAGTCTTTCTCAGTTTGTAAACCTTCAACACAAGAAAATCAAATTTAATTCTTGACTCACAATATTTTAACTTAATTTCCCAAACATGATCAAATAACTCTTATGAAACACATTTTTAACAGGGTTCTAAATATTTAACAGAATTTTAGAAGATGAAATCAACTGCTTTTGTTTAGGAAATAATATAGAAGTCAAACAAATGTAGCACCGACCATTGGCGTCTTTGGGATGAACCCCCCCTCGAGTGAACTTGTTTCCTTTCAGTGTTGTCAATCTTGCTTCCTCCTGGCTTTTTCCAACTGACTCTTCCTCCTGAAAGCTTTTTCCACACTGACTGACCTTCTGCTCTTTAGTTGCTCCAAACAGTGGCAGCTCAGCAATGCAGCTGGTTTGCTGCCTTCCAATTAGTGGCAGATCAGGAGATTCAGCTGGTTTGCTGCTGCTGGTGCACTCTGGGAAATGTAGTTGTTTTCCATTTTCTGTGCTTTAGCTCAACACACACGTTTATTATATGCATATTTCACATCCGATGACAAAGAAAAGACCGTTATCTAATTTATATCAGTGACAGCTGGGAGCTGCGATCAACAGTGAGCGATCAGAGGCAGCGGAAAAATGCGTGACAGCAGCCAATAAGAGTAAAGGTGTTCCTTTTTTTCCTCGGTTTGCAAGTTGAAGACTTAAACAGTGAGTAAAAGAAACAAGAACTAAACAATGACTGAACATACAGCTGCTGAGGGGCAGCCATGACTTGGTGTTATCATCCCATGATGAAACTATCTCGAGAAGATCGTTCCCCACCCATGCGTGTGTAGCAATATCTCCAAAAACACGCAACACAACAATCTGAATCATTTGAACAAGTAGCACCAAATGATGATGAGGAGAAAGTGAGAGGTTTCCATCAGCCGCCGACATATCATTAGCAGTGAAGCTGCTACTAAATTGCCTTGTTGACCGTTTATCAATTTTTGGACCATGTGTACTGTATTTATGAAAAATGTAAGAAATCGAGTTTAAAAGTGGAAATACTAAAATATTTCCTTTGCTCTTGTCTTTTATTCAACAAATGATATTCGGACTTATGTCGCTAAATTGTTTCACGCTCAACTGTGCGCTTTTAAACCCATCAGGAGAAGAACTGGTGAATCCATTTACATGTAATCTTTGAATAGTCAAGCAAAACGCCTTAACCCTTATCTATACCAATCGTTTGCGATATTGGGTCGTAAATATATTGCAATACAGTCAAACCTCGGTTTTCGTCCATAATCCGTTCCAGAAGGCTGTTCGAAAACCGAAACCACGCCCTTTTTAAAATAAAAATGTTTATTGAATACGTCTGCTCACAATGGAAAGCAACACGAGGAAGCGTCACTTCCTCGTGTAAGGAAGGCGAGAGGAGTCAAATGGTGCATTCAAGTGCGCTCAGTTTGTTCGAGAACCGAAATTTGTTCGTCATCCGAAGCATAAAAAAAATTTTTGGTTGGACCTTCTGACAGTACTAACCGAGACGTTCGAAAACCAAGGTTTGACTGTAATTTGTACGTTTTCCAAAGGGTTTCTACAACAGTCAACAGTGTGAAGCATTGCTAAAATAAATACATATATAACTAGGTTAGGCACTTTTAATAGTAAAATAATAATCCAAACTCTCAGCCTGAACTAAATCCAAATGTGATGCCCGTTACAGATTCACCTCACCTGTGTGACTTTTTAATGGTCACATAAAACGGCATTTATCAACGTAAAATGAAAACTTTCCAGCTCAACTTGCATCACAAGTCACAACTCGTACGGCGACGCTGGAGTCTGTGTTTATCCACACCTGGCAGAGGACAGCTGAGTATGTGGTTGCACGTGCAACTACACTTCAATGGGCATGCACGCAAACCTCAACCCTCATTAGTTTCACACCACTCGTGTTTGTTGTAGATTTGACAGCAGCACCAGCACGGACCTCAGAGCTGTCATATAAGGAAGCGAATCATTGTCATGTTGACCGAACACCGGAGCAATAACTACAAAAGAGCAGCATAGAAACGTCAACACTGTACCAGGTCATTGTGTCATGTGTTTAAAGAGACACGCCTGCACAGCTGCCTCCTTTTCACAGTTCTGTCAACACAAGCCACAGCAGTGCAGAGTGGGAGTTCGGGATGACTTTCTGTCACCTGGCTTCGTTTTAACCGAGTCAATTTCCAGTCACTTGTGAATCATTGCATTGTATTCCAAGCAAGACAGGAGTTTCAAACCCCCACCACTTGTGCAATTATTGCAAAAATTCCTCCATTGTTTGACAAGCGTGTTAGATCCCCACAACTAGTACTGTTGTTGAACTGACATTGCAATCATCTAACCGCACTCGACAAGTGGGCATGTTTGACCAATTACAGAAGTTTGGTGCCTTTCTCAAGGGCACCTCAAGCATTGTGGGAATCAGGACAAAGGTTCTTTGCACGCAGTCCTTCGTTCTTAACGATAGACTAAACTGCAGTTTGCATAGTCTGTCTTCAGAATTCATTTGTCATTTAATAGAAAGGCAAAAAAATGCTTTGAGATGCCCCATGTCTCTGTCTTCATGAGAGGTCAAGAACATAGGAGGAAGAAAAGAGGCCAGTCAGGGCCAGTCATTCTGCAAGTAAACATGACCCAAACAGCACTGACAAAGCAATGCTACACACCCTCCTTAGCTACAAACCATTTCTCATGTGTCCACGTAGATTTGTGCAGTAAACAGTAGCCTTCTTAGATTTCAGGACAAATTGCACAAAACACACCCACACTCACACCCACCCACCCATATATATATATATATATATATATACACACACACAGTCAAACCTCGGTTTTTGAACGTCTCGTTTCTTGACCAATTCGGTTTTCGACCAAAAATTTCGGTTCTCGAACAAACTGAGCGCACTTGAATGCAACATTTGACTCCTCTCGCCTTCCTTACACGAGGAAGTGACAATGGAAACATTGTGAGCAGACGTGTAAAAAGAGTGTGGAACAGCCTTCTGGAACGCATTATGGACAAAAACCGAGGTTTGACTGTATGTATGTATATATATATATATATATATATATATATATATCAAAATTGAGTCTGGAAGGCTGATGTTTTGTGGTTGACAGAGGAGTGTTGGGTCTTAGAAATGGTGGACAACAAAATCCGTTTAAAGCAATGGGGTTGGGGATTACTTAAGCGTATGTTCTAGGGGGACCAACCGGATTAACATTCCTTGTGGAATTTTAACACTCTGGGTGACACTTTTGCTACACTATGCCCTTTATGCTCCTCTGGTGTGCTAAGGCCAGGACCCAAGTTGAGAGGAGGTCATTTGGAAAGAGAGCAAAATCCTGTCTTCCCTGGGAGCCATTGGAGTTCCCGGCGTGATTGAAGCGTGCCTGTGGATGTCTGTGTGAGTCTAGTGGGCAGGAAATAATCTGCAGTGAGAGGACATGTTTTTCTGCCTCCCTGATCCCACTGACTGAAACCGAGCCTCCTCGTGGAGTTGGCTCCTGCCTTGTTTTGGATTTTAGCCCACAAAGAGATGAGGGATTGATGTCAAAATGTAAATAAACACAGCAAAAAATACTGATGTTTAACTATCTGCATTTGTCTTACATTTTCCAAGTAATGTATAACAGTTCAATGTCTCTCAGCAGCATTTTACATCTGGATCATCAGTTAAGTTATCCGCAAAGAGTACTGTATCCTCAAACGATATAGTTTCTTGAAACCTTGTCAATAAAATTGACCTTGACATATTTACTCCTAGCTCTGAAACTGAAGTGTTCGCAGTTGAACATGTTGGCTGCTCTTCCAACTGGAAGAACTCTGCAGGTCTCCCACAGTTTATCTGTTCGCGGCTCCTGTGTGAGTCTGGGCAGGGCAGGCGTGGGAGGTGAGACCCGGTAGCGTCATCAATCCACACCGGAAAGTGCAGGTATCTAAATAAAGAACGAAGAGTAACACTGGCATGTGGACAGATAAGCACCCACACTTCCGTCCACATCAGGAGGTCAAAACACCTTCAGAAAGTATGTATTTCCTTGTGAAAGAAGATTTCAGTTGAAATAGTCAAACTTTGGTATGGATCCAAATGTGTGACACAAAGAGAATGGAAAAGTTAACAGACTGAAGCTAGTAAAGTAAGCAGCAAATTAACAAACAAAAAAAAAATCATCATGCAACGAGACAGGTAGAGAAACAGTTTGCATCAATGTATTTACTTCCAACAAGTCGCAATTATGAAGAACAAACTCATCATGCAGTGTATTGCTCCCATTGCTTTCATCATAAAATACATTTGCTGATTTTAAAATCACAGCTATAATGCTACGTCGTAAGAAAGACTCTCGGGATACTTCAGCTATCTTGAAGACAGCAATTATGTCAGTCTTTTTTTTGGGGCAGCAGAAAGCAATGGGAAAAAAAATCTGCCCATCCCCATTCAGTCTAAATTCATGCAGAACAGTGTTGTTTAAAAATGGATGGTAAAATGCAATATATTACATGCAGTGTATAAGGAGCTTCAATTAAATAAAGCTGGAAAGAAAATTCTTTCTCACCATGCTACGATGTTCTCATGCATATAAAGCAAGACAGAAAAACGGTCTCATTTTCTACTTTTGCATTGAAGATATTCATTAGTCACGGAGGTATTCACCTGCAAGTTCTCGAGTTCAATGTTATTTGCTAGGCGGGCTTTACTGCGTCTTGAACCAAAGGACCTTGTGCTGAAAATCAGGTGGACTATTTTTGCATGCCCATCATACATATATCCCTAACAGTGAAGCAAACTGCTGTAGCACAGAAAATTATAAAAGCCTGTCTATATAACACGCCAACAGATGTAGACACACACACACACACACTTGAATAAACATGAGGTCTTTCAGAACACTGCACAGATGTTTGATTGATAGGTCATTCATTGCCAGATGCAGACAGTAAACGAGACTGAGGTCAACTACAATGAATAACATTTCTATACTATCTGTTTCATTGGCAACTAAACACATTGGTAATGACCATAATACCAATAGTTGCACTTAAAATTATCTGGTCGGCATTATAAATTACATTTATTTAACGGTACAACTTTATGGTAGTTTGCAATAAACCAACACAACAAGAACACTTTGAATATCTGAAACTAACAAATATTAGAAACAGCAATCTTATGGAAATACATCGTCTAATGAACGGTTGCACATTTTGCAAATAAATGTAATTTGCGATTCAATAAGTTTGAACGTGCTGTATCGCTACATCGTTGTAATGAACCAGATCAAATTAAGTGTGCCAATCAAACTTTGTCAGGGAGGTAACAGGGTGCCGTATATTCCTTTGCATGTGATTGAACTTTGAGTGAAAATAAATACTTTCATGCATAAGAGTACCGGTACTCATTTCACATTAGATTTTGAGTTACAGGATTAGGATAAAAAGTATCATCGAGATCTCCAATTTATGAAATATAGTCAAAGCATGCTGCAATTCAGTTTGCCAATTTCAGGAAAATCAAGTCTACTGGTTTAGTACTTAAGAATGGCATTAGATTAGATTTACATTCTTTTCTAGCTGAAGTCAAATAACCACCCATTTGAGGCTTTGGAAGGAAATGAAAGAAGGGTAACGAATATGACGAGAAAGGAAATATGTACATTAACTGCATATTGTAATTACCGCATTAAAAGAAACAACAGATGAGGGAGAATTAGGAGGTCTGTTTAATGCATCTTGAAAATGGAAGAACCATGATTTCGACACATACACTAGAGTAGTTTTACATGGAATGCCTGTTATACTTGGCAAAGGACAAAATCACGATAATTGACGAAAACGGATACTGTCTGGAAGCTGCCCATCTTTGATTGAGTCATCAATACCATTTTACCCCTCCCCCCATTGTCATGAATTTATTAATTCATACGCCGTGGTCCTTTCCATATATCACCATTGCCAAGGGAAGATAAAGAAATGTATTTGGGGACACAGGTGGAGGACGACAACTGGTGGACCATGATGGATTCATTTCGGAAGAACTGAGCTCTGACACCAGGATCTTCATGACTTACTTTATTTTCTTTTATTCTTATTTAATTGTTAGTTTTCTATTCCTTGGGCCTAACTCTGTCATGTGTCATGTGAAAGTGCATATTGCTCCAATTTCTTTTTAAAAAAAGGCACCTCACACAAGATATTTTTCTGGCAAATGAAACGATAAAACAAAGCAATTCAATATCTTACAATGCTTCACCATTGTATCTGCACATACAGCATAAATGTGACTCGGTTACACAGTGCATGAGCTTTTGCATTCTTTCTCTATTCTTTGTAGATCTTTTCACTAATGCGTACCAATCGATCTTCAAAGTTCACTTACAGTCTCTCTTTTCTCTCAACTGGCTCACGAAGAGCTGCTCAAAATTTAACAACCATCAAAATGTCAACCACTCCCTTAACTTGCAATTCTGCAGATCCTCTTTCCCGCCGGAGCACATGCGTAACAGAATACCAGGACATAAAATAAAGGTTAACTCTGGAGACAATGGTGTGACATAGTCCAGAGACCGTCTTTATATACGGGAGAAAGACCAAGGCTACATGTGGCCCTTTGAACAAAAACACCCCCTGTAGTGTGGTGCTTGGTTCTGACCAGCCAGAGAGTTTTTTTTGTTTTTGGCTGCAAACTGGAATTGTTGGGATTGTGGATGGTCTCTTAAAAAAAATAAATATATATATATATATATATTTATATGAATTGAAAGCATACCACAATCTGGGCAAAATAGACTGCAAATCGGCGAGTGTTAAATGTTTGTGGACAATGTGTCGCTGTTACATTAACATCACTACATAGTAAAAATAGTCTATGAAGTAGCAATGGGGAAACAAAGCTTCAAGTTTGCTTCATGAACCAGTTTTTTTTTTTTATTCCTGTAGTTGGCATTGGTGATCTCAGTAAAAAGGTAGTCTCTTGCAATCAATATGTCGGCCATATTTGTGGAATGGGTTGCAGATAATTGATCACGCTATACTGCTCCACAGACATTTCAATTTGGGGGGGCTTTTAAACCATGTGACATTGAAGGAAAGTTAATAAGAAAGCAGACAATTCAATTGAATTCTAAAATCAGGAAACCGTGATTTACCGGTATTGTTAACATATAGATAACATATATAATTTCATCTGTGCTGTATGTTAAACATACGTACAACACATATGACAATAAAGTGTATTCAATTCAATTCAATTCAATATAGGACTGCACTTGAAATATTTTGGCAGTTTGCTTCTATTGTTTCAGTATCGTTCTACTGCTGCCTCAGAGCTGGCTAATGAGTTAGCCATCTGAATCAGGTGTGTTGCAGCCAGGAGAGCTGGAAAACAGGCAGGACGGCGGCCCTCCAGGCCCGGAGCTGGACACGCCTGTTTTAAATCAAGTCTAAATTACTTTATTTTAAGTCTTAAGTTTGAGAAAGTAACACATTCAAACAGGCTTATAATACATTTTGAGATGTAATATGAGCTCAAATGTACAGGCTATAGACCACTTAACCTGGGTTTTAAATGAAATCATACCTACTCTCAAAAAAAGTGGACTGAAGACAGGGCCAATAAAAAAAAACCTCAGTGATATCTCCCTCTCTCTTTGTTCATCCATCCTGTTTGTTATTTTTGTAAACAGAGCAGTACCATGTTGTCGCATGGCCTCTGTTCCAACAAGCACTTCAACCTGACGGTTAAGTCAGTCACTTACTCCACAGCCCTTTGCCATTACCATGCACTTAGTCATACAAGTTTACGACCACTCTATTTAGGAGCTCATTGGGGACAGCCTCTCCCTGACAAATAAAGTAAGTCCAGACATGCTATAAGACCCTCTGAGTTTTATGCTCTAATAAAACATGTTTACATGCTTTTTGCCGAAGGTGAAAGGGTTATCATGAAGGCAAAATCTTCCCCTAACTTCAAAAGGAACATTTTGGTTTTACATAGTAGCTTGGGGTCATTTTCATTTCCTCCATTTTTGCATCCTTTCATTTTTCACCCAGATCTTGGTTCACAGAGATTATCTCTCCAGATAATCTCATTCGAAACTTTTAAGGTGTTTGTGAGGAAAGCAGAAGGCCGTTACTTGTTAACCGGCTTCCAAAAATAAAGAATTAGAGTTAATAGTGATTGGAAATTCCAGGCATTCCATCCTTCAAGCAGAAAATAGATGTTTATTATGGCAATTAACAGTGGTGGGGGCATCAGTAAACTTCCGTCATTCGCCAGCAGCCTAACCAAAAAGTCTGTCATCATCAGTCATTATTTCAGACTGGCCCGTCCATTATTTTTAACGCCCATCAGTATGGAAAAAAAAGAATTTAAAAAAAAAAAATATATATATATATATATATATATATATATTACAAGGGGTGCATCACACAATTCTCTTCATCTAGAAACAGTTTGGACCACTTTACACCGAAAAATATACATTCTGATACTATTAATGCTCCTCCTCCTGCTTCTCCTCCCCAAATTGCACCTCATGTTTTCTTTTTTGTAACTAATCAAATCACCCCATTTCATAAGACTTCAGTCCCTAAAACAGTTCACTGTAATTAGAAATGCAATTGCCACAAATGTCTAGAATCGATTCATTGTTTTCCACTCCAACTGTGATCTTAATCAGTGCAGCACTGATTGATCTGATGCTGTTTTGCTGTAGAATACAACAGTCTCCACAATGAGCCAAGTAGAGCTGAGCTGGTTTTGTGGAATAGAAAAGGGCAAGTGATTTGACCGTTGCAGTCTTTTTGATCCATATATGATCAGGGTAGAAAATCATCCCACCCAGGCCATTGATTTGGGATAATGGGTAAAAATGTACATGGCTAATCTAGATGCCCACTTGAAAGTGCAGTCATGCGTAATTTTCCGTTGAACTCACTAATTCACCTTGCAAAAGCATGCCCACCGATGAACGGCGTAAAAACCTTTTGGGGCAAGCACCGCTGCATGCATATTTTGGAAATATTTAAAGGTAATTGTTCTTAAAGTTGACAATATAATTATTTTGCCTTTGCTGATTTGGCCGCTCATTAGACTTGTAATTAAGAGATGTTGATGATGTATGCAAATCCAGGTTCTCTGCATGATTGCGTTCTTCGAAGCTAACATGGGGATGACAGTTTTAATCTGTGCTGTTGGTTGAGGACATACCTTCACCCGAGGCTCATACATTTCCGCCGTCTACCTGACATTTCAATTATAAACAGATGCGTAGGAATTGACAGATGAGTGGTTTCTTACCTTTGTTTGACAGTGCAAATGTGAACTGCAGTTTTCCCACTCCCATATCCTTTTCACTCATGTCATCATTTGACAGTTGGTATGTTGAACTGCATTCACATTGCTTAGCCCAGTGCTAAATTCAAAACTGGTGCTTCTTTGTCTTTATTAATCTGTCAAACTGCTTCACCCAGTGTATGTTTTAACTGCATATTATGATTAGTGTCAAGAAGAATTGTTTTCACCTCAATCACCTTGATCTCACGGCCAAATTTCATCTGACAACTGCGGCATCCTATCAACCTACTTTCTTACACGCACTTTAAGCAGTAGCTGACTGTTTTGCTTAAGTAAAGCGGCCTACAAATCGAAACTTGCATTAATACAGAAGTTTAAGGTGGCTGGCAAACTTCAGTAAAAACATCGCTTTGGCGACCCTGCCTGGGACAGTGCCCCCATGTGGGGTGCATCTGGTGAATACACCCTTTTGCCCCACTGGTCATTGCAAAGTGAAGAGCCTATTGAAAACATGAGCGCTCATGCTCACACATTTTTTGGCAAAGCAGTCCTCTCGAAGAAACTGAACAAACACATTAGACAGGTGGGGTGTGTTTCTGTCGTTGTCAGCAACGGACTGAGAGATACGTCACTAACCGTGTCAGGTTAGTGACGATAACATTGACGTAAACCAACTTCCATTGGTGCTTCGTCCGACTTTTTTTTCCCCCTGTCATTTGTCCATTGTCAGAAAAAGGGGTCTGACGGACCTTCTGACAGTACTAGCAGAATACTGACCTGTGTGTGTGTGTGTCTCTCTCTCTGTATATATATATATATATATATATATATATATATATATATATATATATATATATATATATATTCAGCATTTTTGAGTGAATTTCATTTCTCAAGTTTAGTCTGGCAGGTATCAATTCCAATGGGTCCAATTTGCAAAGAAAAAAACTAAAAATCAGCTGTTAAAGTGCATATACTGTACATTTTTACACACACACACACACACACACACACACACACGCACACACGGAAAGAATGAAGTCACCTGGAGCCCAATAATTTCTGTTCCATAATGCAACCATCCAATCCACTTGCTTTAAATTCAATTGTTTGGACGTGAGTCGGAAAGGCACATACCTCCCACAAGGTGACAGTGCATATCAGAGCACAAACCAGGCATGAATTCTATTTTAGAATGAGACTTTAATGTAACATAACAAAATGTGGAAAAAGTGAAGCGCTGTGAATTCTTCCCAGATGCACCGAATGAAGAGCAATCGTGCAGACTGAGAGACAAACATGTAGCGTATATGAAATATGTAGGAAAGTACAAATGAACATACATTTATCAATGCTAAGACCTGTAAACCAATCCATCCTCACGTTATCTTGACCTGAGGTTCAGATATCTATCCCTGCCCATTGTGCCTCTCCGGGGCCGCCAGTCTTACTTCATTGTGAACACTGGTGTCTCTTTAGGTGATTAATGCTTCTTTCCTCACATGCTGTCAGAGCTGGGACACCGTTAAAACTACCTTGTGCTGGAGAGAAATAAGAGATTCCATTTAGACTTTTTTTTTTCAAATCTCTCCCACCGTGACCCTCGCTTTAACCTGTCTGTCACTCTTTCTCCATACACTGACTCCTACCTTTGCCTCCTGTCTTCATGACCACCAAGGGGATTTAGGTTATTGATGATAATTCTGCACGCCCCTGTTATGGCCACACATGTTCACCCTCACAATCTATCCTCAGACCGTTGTCATCCCTCTTTCTCTTCCTCTCTCGTGAGTAATGCTGTCACCAAGCCGGAATGAGGTCAGGGAAGTAATACCAAGACATATTGTGCATTTTGGCTGTCGGCAAATGGACCATCAATAATGAGAGGCCATGCAGCAAAGGATCTATTGTGTCTGTTTATTTTCACCCAAATTGATTTGTGATGTCTCCATACAACAATAATGCAATATATTTAGACTGTTACTACCAAGGGGAGAAATATATTGATTGTGAGCCAAAATTTGCTCTTGCCAATTAAAAACGACAAAATTCATTACGTGTCCATGCATCGTTGTGCCAGACCAGTGGAAGTACCGTATGACGCCTGACAAATTGATTGTTTTTTTTCTGCAGTTAAAGTGGTGAAGTGACACATCTCTGCTGGGGGACTGTTTGACCTCCACTGTTGGCACTTCAACAACACAACTTGTCATCAAAGTTCGTTTCAGCCCAAAGAGCAGTTAACCTCTAACCTCTCACCTCTTCTGCCCTGTTGTAAAGTGGGTGCCCTTAACTTTGGGAGCCTGACAGCTTTCCAAAAGCGTATTTGGGGCCGGTGGTTCTGGGTCACCGATATTCTGGATGTGTGGGAGTGGGGGGAGAGGCAGATAAGATGGTGACTTGTGAGTCAAGTCCTAATTATTCCCTCCAGAAATGTCTTTCTCTCAGTCTCCTTTACAACGCCATCATTTTAAATACTGTATTTACAAACAAACCAGCAATGCGACTTCATGTAAGTCCATTTGCTCATAATTAGAGAGTGCTTGTTTGTGACTCAAAATGTCGCTTAGAGTCAGACCTTCCTCCCCAGATCCCTTTGCCAATCTCACTTTGTGCCCGAGTCGCATTCTTCATTGGAGACAGGCAATCCTCAAAATTAAAACTCAAGCACAACTCCAGAGTAAATTGATTTACAACTTTTTGTGAAATGATTCAACAAAGTTTAGCATTCTCCTCCGGCACAACCCTGGCCATAAGTACAGTGCTGTTTAAAAGTTATAAGAACCGTAGAGCCTCCAGACTGAGAACAAAAGCTGTAATGAAATCCGGCATTTGAGACATCAGTGACAGTGGCGGGCCTCGAACAGTAGTCCAGGCTGGGGCTGTTCAACTGTGAGATGACTCACCTTCAAAATGTGATCTGGTTCAGCTTCCCTGACCCAGCTCAACCAATCAATATGGTTCATTTAAAGGCATTTCTTGCTTCTTGCATACATCAGCAAGTACTGAGGGATGTTTCCATGTGTCAACGTGTGTGTGTGTGTATCATCAACACAGCTTTTATATGTGCAATACAAAGTAGAAAAGCAGTCAGCAAGGCACAGACCTCTCCAAAGGCAGCAAAACTATGGAATGCATGCCAACACGCAGAGCTAGCTTAAAACAACTCTTTATTTAAATCGTTATATCGACTTCAGTGTACGACGGATAAAGACTGCATAGCAGGCAGATTGTAACATCACCTTTACACAGCTTGTCATCAAAACGTAATGATGATCAATTTTTCCTTTCCACAAACAGCCCCACAAAGTGAAGCTGTGGTTGTGGTTTCTTGTACTGGACGCCAATTCGCACGCCTGGGTGAGCCTGACTATGCCTAACTGAAACCACTCACACACTCGTGGTGTCGCACCCCTTCTCTCCAAAAGAGATCAGGTGTACCATCCCTAAAGCTAGCATCTCTTGCCGAGGATTGAACTGCAAGGTCACACCGCACTTGACTCTCTTGCAGGGTTTTACGGTGGGTGGGGCCAATGGGGCAGTCGCTCTGGGCATCTGTCTGTAGTGGCGAGGGAGGTTGAGATGGGGTGAATGGGGATATTTCAAGTATAATATTTGAGATTTTGTGTTTTTTGTAATTTTTTTAATAGCCTTGGAGCTAATGTTTCCTCTGATCGGCACATCTAAGTGATATGGTTGAATAGATATGATATACTCAATGTCTGAATTGATAATATGTTACATTGTTGTGGGAGACTGTTAGGTCTTATTATGTGACTGCTTAACCAGACAATCCTTGATAAAAACTGCAGAGTAGGCAGCAGCTGTAATGTTCTTCTCTTCTAATCAGCTTTCTTTATTCTTGGCTGTGTAATAGCCCAGCCAAAGTTATTTTCAAACCGTTTCGCATATATTTTTAGGAGAGAATGAATGCATCCTGATCATTGAAAGTGATGCAAGCAGAAGTCTTAATTGTTTTAATGTGTCTGTTCAGCAAGTTCCAAGTGTACGTTAATGACTGTGTCCAAATATCGAATTAGAGCTGACCTATTTCATGCACAAATATGAAACGCGGATTATTTTCAGAAGCCTGGTGTTTGCCAGTCAGGATTTAATCAAGATAACTACCAGGGATCATTATAACTAATGGTGTTCCACTTCAGTTTTGCATCTTTCCAATTGGAAGCATGCATCATGCACAACAGTACGTGTCCCGCTGAACTAAGGTGACTATCAGAATTGTATCATCCAATTGAGAAAGTCTTTTTTGGGCTTTGAAAAGAGCTGCAAATGACAGCCGCAGAGGAAGATCCCCCTAACATTGCTCATGGTGATTGGGTCACATCTTGGCTTGACGTCATAGAACATCTTTTTCAATATTCTTGTCTGTGCTGATTCAATTCACCCCCTGGAAAGTGGGTGTTTCTATGATGTTGTAATCCCAGAGGTCAACCACAATAAAATAGTGTGCGTGTGTGCGTGTGTGTGTGTGTGTGTGTGTGTGTGTGTGTGTGTGTGTAAAAGTATGTTTCAAACAGCAATGCAAGAGAAGTGGCTTTTTAAAGTTTGTCCGTAACTTTGTTTGTTTGTTTGTTATTGCAGTAACAAAATTCAAGCACAACAAATCAGAGGACCATTGATCTACTCTCTTATTAGCGTCCAAGAATGTAATAGCAAGCAAGAACATAAACAGTGAGGCCGAGTGATTGATATGTGAACAATGCAGTAAAATTGAGATACAAGTGGTTCATAATTAGTTATTCTGTGGACAATCTCGCAGGCTGTACACACAGATCTTTTTTTTTTAAATGGTCACATAAATAAAAACATGTTGATTTGTATAAAACAAATCACTACCTTAAGAGTCACAACATGTTTAAGATCATGTGTACTGCAGCTAGCCAGTACAACATCGGCTTTCGGTTTTGCAGGTTTTTATGAGAATGTAGGTGGTTGGATTATTACTCCTAATGTTTGTTTTACTAAAGAGGCATATTTTTCTCATTATGTATAAGCTCCTTTTCTGCCTCATGATTTTATTATATTCAGTCTTGTGATCATCACAAAAGTAATACTGCTGCGAATATATACTGTATATATGCACATATATTTTGATTCCAACACAATATTAAAGTCGTTTTTCTCCAGATTATCAACATTTATTGGGGCATCAAGTTTATTCACCGCAGACAAATATGAATGGGCAAAGAGGGAGAAAATATTGTTTCTGTTGTCTTGCTGCTCACTTCAGTTTTTGCACAAAAAAACGAGGTCTGCATAGAGTACATGTCAAGATGAGCTGTTGTTCAAAACATCCCGGGAACAAAGGTGGGCTGTAATGAGCCATCTGTCCACACACATGATAGTGAAGTTGAAGGCAAGTGTCAGGGTTAATAATGGATGCGTGTTTATGGATGTCGGAGTTTGTGATTGTGTGTCGGTTTGGAGGGTGTGTGAGCAATATATGTATTCTGCTGACCCAAACATGCGGCAAATAACGAGGCAGAAGCAAAGCTGGCAGCGAGAGGTCAACCTCAGGTCAATGCCAAATCACAACTATTTTAAATTTGTTTTACTTTATTATTATTATTCAGGTTTATATTTTCTGATATTCACAATAATTAATGTTATCCCTCCCTGACCTATTCAATTCCTCTACTGCTGTATTTTATATATTTTTCCAATACAAAAAGAAAGAAAATCGAAAATCCATTTTTTTCTGTCCCTGTCCGGATTTCAAATCCTCTTGACAGCATCCATTTCAAGGATGACAGGAGTCCCACACCTTACTCTCCCTTGGGATGTACACTTGATGCATCTCAGTCTATAAACTGTCACTTATATATCACGGGGTTAAAAAAAAAGAAGAAAATACATTCTGTGGAGAGGACACAAGACAAAGCAGCCTTTTGAATGACTGTATATCATCAATTTGACTGAGGCTTAAGACTATCTACTACAGTGATCCCTCACTTATTGCGGTTAATGGGGACCAAGACCCCCCGTGAAACAGGAAAATCCACAAAGTAGGTACCCACCCCTCCTCCCCCTGTGCAGGTATATGTACATGTGTATGAGTATATGTAATATTTATAAGGCCAAATCTAATGGTATACATGCAAGTAGAAGTAAATGTTTGTAGTAATTAACATTACTTTTGACAACAACATTTGACAATAAAGTTGTATTCAATTCAATTCAATTACTTGATGCTGTATACTAAGAAAAAAAAAATCCTCGTCTCACCCCTCGGGTGGTGTCCGTCCCCCTTTCAGCTCGGGTCCTCTACCAGAGGCCAGGAAGCTTGATGGTTCTGCATAGTATCCTTGCTGTTCCCAGGACTGCGCTTTTCTGGACTGAGATGTCCGATGTTGTTCCCGGGATCTGCTGCAACCACTTATCTAGTTTGGGGGTCACTGCCCCGAGTGCTCCAATCACCACAGGCACGACTGTCACCTTTACCTTCCAGGCTCTCTCCAGCTCCTCTCTGAGCCCTTGGTATTTCTCGAGTTTCTCGTGTTCCTTCTTTCTGATGTTTCCATCACTTGGGACCGCTACATCCACTACAACGGCTTTCCTCTGCCCTTTATCTATGAGCACGATATCTGGTTGGTTCGCCATTACCATCTTGTCAGTCTGGATCTGGAAGTCCCACAGGATCTTTGCTCGGTCATTCTCCACCACCTTCGGAGGTGTTTCCCATTTTGACCTTGGGGTTTCCAGTCCATACTCCGCACATATGTTACGGTAGACTTTGCCAGCCACCTGGTTATGGCGTTCCATGTAGGCTTTCCCTGCCAGCATCTTACACCCTGCAGTTATGTGTTGGATCGTCTCAGGTGCCTCTTTGCACAACCTACACCTTGGGTCTTGACTGGTGTGGTATATGTGGGCCTCAATGGCTCTGGTGCTCTGGGCCTGCTCCTGAGCAGCCAGGATGAGTGCCTCTGTGCTGTCCTTCATGCCAGCCCTCTCTAGCCACTGATAAGACTTCTTGAGATCAGCCACTTCAGTTATGGTCCCGTGGTACATCCTGTATAGCGGCTTGTCCTCCCATGATGGTCCCTCTTCCAGCACCTCATCCTCTGTCCCTATTGTCTGAGACATTCTCTGAGTACGTCATCCGTTGGAGCCTTCTCCTTGATGTATTCATGGAGCTTGGATGTTTCATCCTGGACAGTGGCTCTCACACTCACTAGTCCCTGGCCTCCTTCCTTTCCGCTTGCGTACAGTCTCAGGGTGCTGGATTTGGGATGGAACCCTCCATGCATGGTTAGGAGCTTTCGGGTCTTAACGTCTGTGGTCTGAATCTCTTCCTTTGGCCACCTTATTATTCCTGCAGGGTATCTGATCACTGGCAGGGCATAGCTGTTTATTGCCCGGGTCTTATTCTTGCCATTGAGCTGGCTTCTTAGGACTTGCCTCACCCGCTGGAGGTATTTGGCCGTAGCCGCTTTCCTTGTTGCCAGTTCGAGGTTGCCATTGGCTTGTGGTATACCGAGGTACTTGTAGCTGTCCTAATGTCTGCTATTGTTCCTTCAGGGAGTGAGACCCCTTCAGTGCCGACTACCTTGCCTTTCTTAGTCACCATCCGACTACATTTCTCACGTCTCACATCTTACGTCCCGATGTCACTGCTGTAGATCCTGGTTGTGTAGATCAGGGAGTCTATGTCCCTTTCACTCTTAGCATACAGCTTTATGTCATCCATGTAGAGGAGGTGACTGATCGTAGCTCCATTTCTGAGGCGGTATCCATAGCCTGTCTTCGCAATTACTTGGCTTAGGGGGTTCAGTCCTATGCAGAACAGCAGTGGGGAGAGTGCATCACCTTGGTATATGCCACATTTGATGGACACTTGGGTAGGTGGCTTGCCTTTGGCTTCCAGTGTGGTTTTCCACATCCTCATCGAGTTCGCAACGAAGGCTCTTAAGGGTCCTGTTCACCTTATACAACTCCAAGCATTCAGTGATCCATGTATGTGGCATCGAGTCATAGGCTTTTTTTGTAATCAATCCAGGCTGTGCACAGGTTGGTATGTCGGGACCTGCAATCTTGTGCGACTGTTCTGTCAACCAGGAGCTGATGTTTGGCTCCTCTGGTATCTCTACCAATGCCCTTCTATGCTTCGCTCATGTATTGATCCATGTGTCCACTTATCTTAGCCGCAAAGATGCCTGAAATGAGCTTCCATGTTGTGGAGAGACAGGTTATTGCCCGATAGTTGGATGGGACTGCACCCTTTGAGGGGTCCTTAATGATCAGGATCGTTCGCCCTTCGGTTAGCCATCCTGGGTGAGTCCTATCCCTCAGCAACTGGTTCATTTGTGCTGCTAGGCGCTCATTGAGTGCTGTGAGTTTCTTTAGCCAGTAGGTGTGGACCATGTCCGGGCCTGGTGCTGTCCAGTTTTCTAAGACTCTTTCCTGTATGTCTGCCACTGTTATGGTAACTGGGTTCTGTTCAGGGAGGTTGCTGTGCTCCTCTCTCAGGGTCACCAGCCATTGTGCACTGCTGTTATGTGCAACCTCCTTCTCCCATATGCCTTTCCAGTACCTTTCAGTTTCCAGTCTTGGTGGGTCAGCTCTGCTGTTAGGACCCTGCCACTGAGCGTACACTTTCGCAAGTTGTGTTGCGAACAGCCTGTTTATTCGTCTGGCCTCATTCTCTTTTGTGTACCACTTTAGGCGACTGGACAAGGCTTGGAGCCTTTGTTTGGCAGTTTTGAGTGCTTCAGGTATGGTTATCTGGATGTACCTCTCGGGTATCGGCCTTTTCATCACACCTCTCGGGGCCTCCGTCAATTGACTCACATATTTCCGAGCGGCCTTGATCTTAGCCTCCAACCGTCTTTTCCATGGTGGGTAACGTATCTCATGGCTCCCATGGTTGCTCTTATAGCCAAGTATCTCTAGGATCACTGATGCTGAAGCGTATATCAGCTCATTGGTTTCCGTGATCATTACGGTAGGGATCACCCTCAGTGCTGCATTCACACTTTCCATGAGACTTTCAGGTGGTACTTCACGTAGCCGTTGTAATCGGTTTCTAGGTTGCCCAGCTTTCATTCTCGCCATGATCTTAGCTTTCAGGTCAGGTGCTGCCTCGCTCAGCATTTCATTCATTGGGGCTGGCCTCCCAATCTCATCATCGGCATTCATTGGGGCTTTCATTGGGGCTTGCCTCTGAGCTTTCCAGCCACTTTTGTATATATATATATGTATATATATATATATAAATTAGGTAAAAATAAACATGAAATATACATGTATTATTGTATATGTTGCTCTATTCCCACGTTTTTTTTTTAATGAATACGTTTGAAAAATCTGCGATGCACTGAAACCGCGAAGTAGTGAGGGATCACTGTACATTATATTTCTTTTACCATAACCATTGTTTTCCTCATTTTAGAAACTACAAACAAGTGAATGTCATCTTGCTTACTGTAATAAATCTTTCTAATAATGAAAGTAGAAATGGATGCTGGAAAACGTTTCAAATATGGTCACATATTCAATTTTGCCAAAGTGACTTCAAAGGTCCCATACGATCATAATATATATTTTTTCGATTTATAGATTTTAAAAAACAAAAAGAATGACTAGAAAATCAGCAATATCTAGCAAAAATAGTCTCAGAATATGGGTACAAAAATAATATATATCTGGAATTGCAGATCATATGCTAACTATTGGCTAATAACTGAGCTCAATAGATGAATATCTTCCAAAAACATAATTCTAATGTACATTAGCCTATACTGGAGACAATATTTTATTAACATATTCTCTGAGCATAAATTGATTACTTATTCAAAATATTAGGTCAAGAAATTAAACAAATATGTCTGCCTTTTAATTAGCTTTAACTATATTAAATGAGCCTGTGACCCTTTTGAGGATAAGCGGATTAGAAAATGGGTGGATGGATGGATATATTAAATAATTAATGAATGCCCAGCAATAAAATGCAATGTGAATATCACATACAGTTCATGTTTTGCATGAATCTGTAGGTCAGGTCAGTCTAAGATCACTTGACAATACACTAGGATTTTGTAGACTGCGAAAGCAATTTGCATTTGACATTTTCAATAACACTCAATCTTTCTCTATGGCCTTTCAATACAGTCATATTTCAATCAGGATTTTTTTTTCTTTTCTTTAATTCATTTATTTGGACAAGGACGCATGGACACTTAGTCAATGAACCCCCTCACTTCCCCCAGGAGTGGAAGCGAGACGTCAGATTCAGATTCATTTATTTGAATCTGTTGTGGCATGTGATTGTATTACCTGTCTAAACAAAGACAGAATGTACAAAGGATCAAACGAGATGCTTGCCTTGTGTAAGATTTGCATTTTCCCTGTTTACATTTTACTTACGCACAGTATAGAGGAATTACTTGAATTTCACTAATTTTCAATCAATTTCAGGCAAGCTTTGGTCAAATTATTCTTACATAGTCATTGACAACAACAACAAAAGGAAACAAACAATCGAATATTTTGATGTGTTACTTCCTGCTGCAGTACCTGTAATATTAAATTCTAGACCCACCAGTTCAGAAGGAAAAGTACTTGTATCTAAGCAAAAGGACATGATTCAACACACATATAGCATATCCTGTGTAAATCCGTAATAAACACAAACATTACATTTGACCAAACTGTCGTTTTCCCGGCAATGCACCATTCCAAAAAAATCCAAAACACCATTTTACTCTGTGAATGACGATCCTCTAGTCTCTAACAATAACCAAAGTGTGAGTGTTGTGCAGCATCGCTTCAGCGCTGCCAAAGAGAGCCTTTATTTTCACGTCTCAGCGGAGCATAAACTCAGAGGGCTGTCTAAGGAGAAGGCCGTTTTCATGCCAAGTCTGCCAATTTTTGAAAGCAGCTCCTGCCTTGTGTTGTTCTAAAAGTAGACAAGGTATTCTCTTTGGTCCAGCTTGGATTCACCTCATTTCATGTCAACAAGGCCCTTTAAGCATGGAATGGAGGTGTGAGAAAGAAAACAGAAACCACCATGACTGGCAGTTGACAGATGTTCGTCTGTCCATAAGACAGGAGAGAGAAGAAAAACAAGGTTTGTGTTGCAAATACAAATGGTCTCACTTTGCCGTAGCAACGTGTGCTGTCATATTGAGCCAAAATTTTTATTTGCAGTTCTAGAGTTCCACCACATATAGTCTCTCTTAGCCTACCTATTGTAATTGTTCCCTCCGCCAACCATGCAGGTGAGCGGCATCAATTTCATGCTTATTGTCATGCTGGTGTTAGTTGTCAGAATCACACAAAAACTACACTTTCGATTTGTATGAAATTTTGAGGCTTGGTTGCATGGTTGGTTTATTGAACATTCAAAATCAGTGGTTCTTAACCTTGTTAGAGGTACCCAACCCAACCAGTGCATACGAACATTCACCAAACTCTTCATTAGAGATTATTTTATTTACCGGTTTATTATTTATTTTTTTACAAATTCAAGATATTAAAAAAACGCATGTATTAAAAACAGGGGGAAAAAAAACGTGGATGGATGGATGGACAGATAGATGTACGGATGAATAGAAAAAACTGCAGCACCATCACACACATGAAATTCACTGGACAAGACACAAACACACAAAAATGAACATGACACAAAGACCATCTTGTCCCATTAAGGCCTCATTGATTGTGTGAGATTTTTAGATATTGATTGGCTGATGTAGGAAGGACTGTTTGAGCCTGACCCATTTATAACAGCACACTGTACCAGCTTTTGGATGGTAGAAGCACATTTTCATTGTTCAGAGCATGGCTGGTGTTGAAGACGATAATCATAGCCAAATGTATGGTGTTATTGTGATAGGTGGCTTCAGACAGCATGTCCAGAAGTTGGCCCACAATCTTTGACCAGATTTTACCCAAGCGTCTCAGTTCATATTTTGCAGTGACTGTGAGGCAGCTGAACCATACAGCATTACAGTTCTGCAGCTCACTGAGGATGAAAGAGATGAAAAGCAGAAGGAGCACCTGCTGTGTGAACTCAAATGAACTCAGGCAAAGAAGAAAATACAGTGTATTCTTTGTTTGGTCTTTTTACAAATGGAGTCAATGTGCTCTTTCCATATTAATATTGAGTCAATCAAGCCTCCTAAATATTTGACTGACTCCGCCTTTTCATAAAGACATCATTCATGACTGTTATGGGTTGTTGAGGGCTGAGGGCTGAAAAACAGTTCCTCCAAAAAGAAAAAAGGGTGGGGGGCGGAGGCGGGAAATACAGGAAAAAATATATATATAGAAATGTGAGTACGTAGTCATAATATTTTTGGATGGGTTTGCAATGAAATCCAGGACAAACATGATATCTCAAGAATAAAATGGATGAAATGTGTTCTTGTACTGTTGATTTCTTGTCCAGCAGTTTTGTGCTGCCCCTGAAGGGTCATTTTTATGCAATAGAGTAGTGATGGGAAAATGAAGCTTCAAGATGCTTAGTGAAACAGTTGTTCTATTTTTGGCTCCTCTAGATGGCACTGTTCATTTAAAGAAAGGAGTTTAAGAAATGGCTTACAGCTCTATGTTCAACATCGTGCCACCGAGAGGGTTCATAAAGCATCTTGAAGCTTCATTTTCCCCCTTGCAACAAGAGAGTCTTTTGCAATGTAAAAAAAAATACATTAAGTGGTTATTTTGTTGTTTGCTTCAACTCTTTGTTATTGTGTTAGGATAGTGGATCTTTTATACATGAATTGAAAAATGTTTTAGCAAACATTAAATATATTAAGAGCACATATTTTGCACATACAGTATGCAAGTATTTGGTCCCTATTGAAAAATAGCATTTTGTCATACATCTGATTGGGAGATGTCTGGTCCTATGTGGCCCCCCATTTGCACTGATGAAAATGTGTATCCCCTGTAGCATTTAAGCTGCCCATCCCTGCGCCAAATTTTAAAAAATGTATTTGTGTTCATATGGAAACTTTCCATCTAAGCGGAGGTCTGTGCTCGATTGACTGTAGTTCTAGCTACATTTGCCAACATTGTCAATTCCCTGGAGGTGACAATGCTTTGACTGGTGCTTGTTCAATTGTTTGTAAGGAAGATTCATAGAAAAAAAAACAGTTGAGTGGTTTGCTGCATTGCCCATCCTGCTTATATTTTGTTGTTGGTCCGACGTGGCTATGTTGAAACAGGAGGTCTGAATTTTGGCCATTAATCCTTTACCAGTCATTGTTCTTTGCCTGTCAGCCTTAAATGCACAAGCTTGTCTTTGTGGTTTAATCAATCACATGTAAATGGAGGTCTGGAGGTGGGTGGGGGGTGTATGCACTGGGAAATGGATGGCAGGGACAGGTGACCAGGGTCATTCTCTTTCGCTCACCCTGGTAGCTTGTGCATCTACCTTGACAAGGCCCCAGTCCACAAATCCTCCCTACGTTCACAAACAAACTTATTGTCCCACGGTGCCGACTGTCCTTCCAGAAAAAAAAGAAAAAAAATAATCTAGTTTTTGTCCTTTTTTTATTGCTTCCTCCATCTTTAATTCATCAAGTATAGTCTGATGTGCTCCAGGAGAGTCTTTCGCTTAATGCTCATAAATCAGAAAGCTATAAGCCCCAACACCTAGACCTCTTCATTATAAAAAAAAACTAATCATGTTACTGGTCCCATATGTGCTATTTGTCACCTCTTCAAGCAAACTTAAAAAAATAAAAATACTGTTAATATATACGATTGATAAGTTTTTGTATGAGGAGTACAACATGGGCAAGGTGTTCCTTCACATAGTACCTCATTTTCTATATGCTCATCATCCAAATAGTTGTGTCAGCCATGGGGCCTGGAAAAAAAAAGATAACACATTACAAAAGTAACAACAGAAATGTAAAAAAACTAAAGGTATTGATATTTCACCAATCATATCAGTATTATAAAGTATCATAATAACTTGTGGTTGAGTAGTTTAGTCGTAGGTTGAAAACTACATTTGGTAGCCAAAAGTGACGTCTCATCTGTATTCACATTTAAGGGTTGATGTAGTTTTGTATTTTGTATGATCACAGTGAGGAATTCCTGTGGGAGTCATCGTGACATGAAGTACTGTAGTTCATTTTGTTAGCCAAGTGAAGAAATCAGGTGAAGCCGCATATAAAAGCAAAAAGAAATTGTTATTATGTTCGTTCTCCTGTCAAACTCAAACTACAGTGCAACACTTGGGCAGTAAGGCTATTAGCATTGTTTTTGTCCAGTGTATTGACTGATGGTGGGTGCCATCATCATACACAACAAATGGTTCTCAACTGACTTACCTGGTTAAATAGAGGGTTAAAGCGGAATATAACCACGCGCGCACACACACACACACACAAGCAAAACAGCATGGAAAGCTCCAGGCTCCAGGAATCCCCTGAGGGAACACTCAAAACTATGCAAATGTATGCCAGTCCAACAATTTACACCAAGACTGTATTCGCCTGCTTGACTGCCTGGGCATGCTTATTTCCCAAGGTTAAAAAGCAATTAAGGAAAAAATAGCTAGTTCTTTGTGAATGAATCTCCATATCATGAAAGCAAAATCAATAGCTGGAGCAAATAATGTGGCAGATGGAGCCAAATGCATCAGACGCGCAGAATTCTGCAGCTGTGTGGCATATTGGGACTATGCAAGTCCAAGGAATGTGCACTTTGTGTTGTAATTGCTTTTGTATATTTTGCTTTTGCTTGAAAATTATCTTGGGCTCTTTTGTCATTGGTAAAAGTTCGACATGCATGTGTAAACAGAATGGTTTCAAGAATGATTACGGTTTTGCATATAAGAAAGGAAAAAAAAGAAAACCATTAAAAATGCATGGGCCACATACCGCTGTGTTTACAGTGATTTCAAATGAGATTACAATTATAGTGACAAAGGCAGAGAAGGACTGCAAATGATTGACACAATAAGAAAACACAAGTAAAAGAGGAAACGTCATTACCAAGATGGGGATTAGGGAGGAGTGCGGGAGAAAAGTTGTTGCATTAAGAAATCTCATACATTTTTAATTTCTATTTCGATATAGAAAAGCCTTTTTACAATCCGAAGACACCTCATTAATATGGATGTCTGTCTATTTCCTTTATAAGGAACAAATAAGCCTCCACTCCACAAGTATTTACTTGACCCGCCATGTTTTTTTTTTCTGTAAAAGCTTGAGTTATGTGGATTGACATGGGCTCAAAACTGATTATTTCAATCATTGCAAGTTTCCATCTTAAATGCTGTATTAAGTTCCCTTCCAGTAAAGTCTTAGCTGTATCTCAACCATATCCCAGTGTCCCTCTGCTGTATGCTTTTCATGAAATGTCAGCATATTTTTTTCTTTTTAATTCCCTTGATCAGAGAATTTGTGCATTAAATCCTGCCATCTCAATCTCTAACATAAGACGTCTCCAAACCAAGACATTTTTTTGAATCATTCTTGCGCTCCGATAGTGGATTTAGACCCTGTAATGATGCTGATAAATACAGAGGGAGTAGAGAAAGCAGAAAAAAAGAAAACTTAAAGAGAAAAGGCCCCTTGTTTCAAAAGTGCATAAAAATAATGAGGGACATATGCCTAATTTGGCCTTGAAGTAAAGGCATGATAAAATGTCAGCAGGAATCTTTTTTTCTGATTAAAAAAAAAAAGATGACAAGGAGAACAAAGGAGCAATGCACTTTTAAGTCACAGTACTTAAAGACCCTGTAAAGCACAGGTGTCAAACTCAAAGCTCCAGATCCACCCCACCACCCGATTTTATGTGTCTCGCGAAAGCAAATCATGTGTGTCAACTTCTATGATCCATGCTCAAATCTGTACCAAAATTTCAAATATTCACGTTATAAATAATAATTTAGAGATTTGGCAATATTTATGTTACAATTTTTTTAAAATACTAACTTGAACAATAATTGAATAAACAATTTTCCTTTTTTCTTTGAAATTATGCAGCAGACACCCAATTAACCAGGCAGCCCAGTGAAAGCAATTGCAAGGTTTATTTTTATTGTGGAATCCATCCATCCATTTTCTGAACCGCTTTCTCCTCACAAGGGTCGTGGGGCGTGCTGGAGCCCATCCCAGCTGTCTTCGATCAGTAAGTGGGGGACACCCTGAACCAGTTGCCAGCCAATCGCAGGGCACCCAGAGACGAACAACCATCTATGCTCACACTCACACCTAGGGACAATTTAGAGTGTTCAATCAGTTTGCCATGCATCTTTTAGGAATGTGGGAGGAAACCAAGAGTACCTAGAGAAAACCCACACAGGCACGGGGAGAACATGCAAACTCCACACAACGAGGCCAGAGCTGGAACCGAACCCGGTACCTCTGCACTGTGAGGTCGATGCGCTAACCACTAGACCAGCGGCCCACATATTGTGGAATATGTTAATGTTAAATTCCCACTTGATTATGATGGGTTCTAATGCCAGAGAAACCATTGCATTCCAGTGGATGCACACCCTAAACAAGAATTACAACAGCCTTTTAGATTCCTTGGGTTTCTCAAATGACTGAGCTGTTACTATTAATCATACGCAAAGTAAAAAAGATCATTTGACAACTGTCCTAGTAATTACAGTACTTACTGTACTTAACACTCTCCCTGTGAAACTCATGCATCAAGTGTCAAATCA
Source organism: Hippocampus abdominalis (assembly GCA_018466805.1). Lineage (NCBI taxonomy): Eukaryota > Metazoa > Chordata > Actinopteri > Syngnathiformes > Syngnathidae > Hippocampus > Hippocampus abdominalis. Next base: position 7,762,198 of record CM031701.1, on the reverse strand, counting down.
CTGCATAAAAGTGGGCCATTTCTCCACATTTTTTTTTTTTTGCATAAAATTTGCAGGGGGGAATATTTCTCGCTTTTTCCGTCAAGGCTTAAAATGACCTTTTAAAAAAAGCATGCCTTTATGGCTCCATCTTATGCCTCAAATTCTATTTTGAATGATTGTTTTCAAACTTGTCTAGCCATGACAAGAAGAGGTGGAGTGTCGGAAAAAAAGAGCTAAGGCTAAAGGTGACGCTCTTGATTCACCATTAATGACCAAAAGAATAAGATCACTGATATAAGAGGATGAAATGAGTTTTCTGTTTTGGGTGCAAACAATAAAAACTAGTTATAAAGGTACCACCCGTCCATTAGAATTGAATGGCCTCCATTAGAAATAAATAGGGATGGACTTTATTCACGTAAAATTTCCACATTTGGGGTAAAATGGCATGCTAACGTCCGGCCGTTCGTCTAATATACAAAACATGAGAACATCAAACTCTTTATGATATACGTGTTGTGTTAAGGAATGACAAAGTTACGGTAAAAAAAGGTGTTACCTTTGTAAGTGTACGAGTTTCCAAGTGTTGGCGAAGCAATCAAAGCACTATATCTGATTTTAATGAGACATTCGCTGTCAGTATATGCAGGTCCGTATGTACTAGACCAGGGGTAGGCAAGTCCGGTCCTAGAGAGCCGCAGTCCTGCTTGTTTTCAAAGTTCCCTCTTCCAACACACATGAGTCAAATGATCAGAATCGTTTGGAGGCTTGCTGATGACCTGATCATTTGGATCAGGTGTGTTGCAGCAGGGAGAGATGGAAGACATGCGGGACTACGGCTCTCTAGGACCGGACTTGCCTACCCCTGTACTAAACTTTAGATCAATAGATGAACGAGGCTATCATACAGGGCTTTGGCTTTGATCCGAATAATGTTAGTATCGAGACTAGCCCTCTTTTCCCGACAGTCCGATATCCACATTGATAATACGTTCTCCATTAGCATAACTCAGAAGTCATAACGAGCCTAGTGTTCTTGGAGAACGATATTGAGGCAGTCTTGCGGATTTTCAATTTGTCTTTTTTTTATGTAGCGGACCGTTAATTCGTTCAGTTGGTAATGGCGTGCCTGAAGTATGTCCAATAAATGAACTTTCTCGTTCACTGTCATAATTTTTCTCTTCTTCTTGGGTTCACTAGAGGATTTACCTGTACAGGTTGAGGACATTTAGGAGCCTTTTTCACATTCATATTTCATGTTAAAATCAACCAGTTATCTGATTTAAAAGGAAAATGATGATGGCAAAATGGATTAACTACAAGATGTTCATTAATCAGTAACTTATCGGTCTAATATGGATAAAAAATGGGCTAATTCCGGTTTGCCTCATCATTATATCCTCGCTTTTTGAGAGGTTTTACATTAAAATCAATCAAGGTCTGCTGAAGCTTACTATATTGTGTGACCTTTTGTTGTTCGTATAACAATTGCCAAGATGAAAACAACCACCTTGTATAAGTATAAATTCTCCAGGGTCACCTTCCAGATCATTATCTCTATGAGCTATAACTAACTCCAAATCCACATGAGGTTAAACTATCACAGTCAATGTCAAGATGACTTAGTCGACTTTCCGGGATGCTATCAGAAAAAAAAAAAAACGACTATATAATGGTTTTGGAGAAAAGCTTTTCTCATCAGTGTTCTATATGGATTTCATGGTTCAGGTCCAGGTCAGCCATCGTTGACCAATCACAGATGTGATGTGGTTATCTTGCGCGGCTCATTTTGAAGTACGGTACTGTGTAGAGCAGAACACATAGCAAATGTTTTAAAGTCAAAGAAAGAAAGAGAAATGATTGTCTTAATGGAATATAAAGGTGAGCGCACAGCCGCAGGCTGTCATGGCAATGCATATGGCAATAAAGGATTCATAAAGCTTTGAAAGCATGCATTAATCTATGGAAAAACACGTTTTTTTTTCTCAACTTAAAGTCTCACTGAATTATGTGTTGTGGAGTCAATTATTTCAGTTTTTTTTACGTGTGAGTGGAGAAAGAAGTCATTGTAGGGCTAAAATCACAGTCAAATTTCCACAGCCTCAACAAATTCAGATTTCAATATGATTATATCATGTTTGGTTCTGCAAGATCGACTGTTTTGTTGCGTTTAAGCAGTGGCTGAAACTAACTCAAAACAGCCACTGGGTTCTTTCGTAGTTTTATACTCTGCACCACCTTTCAACTTGTTGCATAAATCAACGGGCGGCCTTTTAATCTGTACTTTAGCGGCTGAAGTTAACTGAAGCTTCAGGCAGTTGGAATTATTGTTCCACTAGTTTGGTATTCAGCTGATTTTATACTCGGTCTTGGAATGCAGTTGCAGCATTTTCCTTTTGATTTGTTCAGCATGGTCAGTATGCTGTGTCCCGAGTTCACAAACATAAACAAAATACATTTGTAGTGGTTGTTGGGAGGCTAAGTTAAGATCCATTAATGATCCATTTTCTTCGGTGACTTTTGACTTTTTTATTTTATTTCTTGTGTCTTGGCAGGCTTGAATATCTACACTTGCAGAGAGATAGAGAAGACGAATGTTTCCAACCTGCAGTGGTAAAGCATACAGTAGGTAATCCTGGGTCACTGGCACAGAAAAATTAATGGTGAGGCCAACATACCCCAGTGACCTCAACCCAAGTGAAAACCTGTGAAGCATCCCTGAAATGAATAAATAATGAGAGTGGATGGCAGAATACCTCCCAAAAAAAAAAAAAGAAACTGTGGGAGGCAATTCTTGCATTCTCAAATGGCGGAAACCATTTATGGATTTACAAGATGAATGGTTGAGAGAGCTGTTGAAGTAAGTCCTACAGCGATGTGAAAATGTATTGGCCGCTCTCCTGAAATCAAGCGTTGACAATACAGTCAAACGTCTCGGTTTTCGAGCAAAGTTTTTTATGCCTCGGATGACGAACAAATTTCGGTTCTCGAACAAACTTAGCGCACTTGAATGCACCATTTGACTCCTCTCGCCTTCCTTCCACGAAGAAGTGACGCTTCCTCGTGTTGCTTTCCATTGTGAGCAGACGTGTTCAGTAAACAAAAAGAGCATGGTTTCGGTTTTCGAACAGCCTTCTGGAACGGATTATGGACAAAAACCGAGGTTTGACTACAGTAATTGGTAATTAGTCTTTCACATGACTATGGAGGAATCTCGGTCCACTCTTCTTTGCAGAATTGCTTCACCAGCACCATCTTAGAGGGGTTTTGAGCATGAACTGTCCGTTTAAGGTCACACCATAAAAGCTCGATTGGATTCAAATCCGGACTTTGACTCAGCCACTCCAAAACTTTATTATTATTCTTTTCGAGCCATCGAGAAATGGACTTGCTGGTGTGTTTCAGATCGTTGTCCTGCTACATGATCCACGAGGGCTTGAGTTTGAGGGTGCAAACTGATGGCAGGATGTTCTCCTTCATGATTTTCTGGTAGACAGCAGAATTCATTGTAGCATCAATAACAGCAAGTTGTCCTGGTCCTCAGGTAGCGAAGCAGCCCTAGACCATCACACTGCCACTACAATTCTTCACAGTTGGCATCAGTTCTTTTTATCAAATGTGGTGGGAATCAGGTTTGGGTGTGGCCTATGAAATTGAACTCTTGAAACTGAAAACTTTCCCAAAGCTGTTGTTCGTCACAGTTACTTTGTGATTCAACAAGAGGGGCAATTACTTTTTCACATAAAGCCAGATCGGTTTGATTTTTTTTTCCCCCTCATGGTAAATGAAATTGAACTGACTATTTCGGTATTTGAACAAAATAGCACATACCTATATAATTTGGAATACAGTGTGTAGTGTACCATGCATTTGTCATCGTTCTCGTTCCACCTCCAGATCGAATGATAATGGCATTCTAATCCATTTATCCAGTCCCTCACAAAGCATGCATTCATGTGCTATCAATACATCCATCCCACATAAGCTGATTTATCAGCTTTTTAACAGCATACTATGTAATGTCGAGGTACATGGGCTGCAGCTCTGTCTGTATCCCATCTTTGAACTGTTCTGAAGCTAATTCTCGGGCATTAGATAGCACCAGCTCCCAGCTCGCATTGTCTGAACCCTGCCACTGAATGTCAGGATGCCAGTTTTAGGCATGTCAGGCCTCTGGGTATTGGGCTCGGGTTTTGCCAGACCTCTTGTTAAAGGATTAGCTTTCACTCTGATCGTCTGGTATGTAAAACCTTTTTCCCCCCTCTTCTGATGCATTGTACTATTTCTTTGCTCTTTGCTCGATGGTAAAATTTAGCCCAACGTTTGGTAGAAGTCGTGCTCGATACAAGGCTTCTCTATGTTGCTTTAACGTCACTTTCACACCTCCCTCACTCATGTCTTCTTTCTCCATCACTTCCTCTTTACTTCAGTCATGTGTTGATTAGCCTCTGCAATGTTTTTTTTTTCTTTTTTTTTCCAGCGAAGGAAGAGGGATTACGCTAAACCCTAACTCGGGAAACCAGCCTTATCTTGCCTGTAGCAGCTCCATGCACCAGAGAAAAACAGCCTGGAAGAGAGCGTAGCTACAGGCTAGGATAGAACAGTAGAGGATAGGCAGAGAATGGTCAGTGAAAAGTAACTCCTCCTCCAGTGTTTCTGCTCTGGGTCTTACTCGTTGAGATTATTATTTTTTTGGACAGGTATGTATGCTGTCTAAATTGTTGGTTCGCTTACATTAAAGACACTAAAATGATAATAAATGAATATTATTCAATGAAAATAGCATAGACAAAAGCGTTGTGTCATATGATGGACCATAACTTCATACAGTGTTTTGAAATTCAGCATTTTGAATCTATCACAGCAATCAAACATTTTGTGAAACATTCTGAGGCTTTTGTACCTGTTGACAGGTTTCATTTGACCCTTGCTTTCCAAACTTCTGTGTGTAGCTTGTCTAGAATGTATGTTTCAGCTCCTTCTCACAAAAATTCAATAGGATTTTAAAGTATACATCAGGGCTCATTGAAGGTGCCATTAGAACAGGCTGGCGTTTTGTTCTTTTTGGAGTGTTTTTAGCTCTGGGCATGTTTATCAAGTTAGGGGATTCACGACCTGCAGCTAAGGCGAAGGTTTTCTGACGGCGGCCAATGTCAGTCCAAAATGCTTTGACAATTCTGAGATTTCATTGTACTCTGCACAGATTCAGACACCTTGTGGAGCATTGCAGCCATAGTTCATGCAGGTTATTAAAAAAAAAGGGAAAAAAAAGAATAAACCCCATTTCTGTCATATCTTCCACATCGTGCAGTTGGTTTTCTTTAGGTGAATGTTCCAAATGCATATGCGTTATACATAATTATGGTGCCTCTGATAAAGTCCCAGTTGGTTCATTTCCTGACAGAAAGCTTCCTCCTTTATCCCATTTTTTTCCAACAATGGGCTGTGCGACTGCAGGGAACAAGACTCCACTGTAAACAGGCTCCTGGCCTATTCACCTGGCCTAATTATCCTTACCCGACAGAAGGAGTGCATGCTCCTGGGAAAGGCTCTTGCTCAAGGGAATCCCTCACTGAACTCAGATATCAATGCTTATGCAGGTGGGCATTTCCTCAAAGACAAAAGGGATGACAACGACAAAAAGGCGACAAGTGAACAGTATCACAATGAAAAAGCGCAACATCAAACTATGTCTTTTACATGGGTTAATGTTACAAATTTTATGAATGCCTTACATCATATCTAGACCTTTATTATATCTACATATATTGGTCAGGATTTTAGTACTTCAGTGTCGTAGCCATGGTTCACCAAGAAATCCAAAGGGGCAAGATTATTAAAGCCTTGGCGCGTTCCAAAGCTAACAGTTCATAAGCCTCCATAAACCCAGGAACGACATTAGGAAGCCAAGTAAGGATTTCGTCTTGCAGACCTGTGAGCAGACAGGGAGAAACCACAGTTGGTTTGCATAAGCTTGAGCATTGTGTCTTGTATGCATTAGCTCAACCATACCGTTGCAAAGACAGAACCACTGCTGATAACTACAGTCCCACTGATGTTTTGGACCAGTGAGCATTAGTGAGGAAAATTTTGCAACTCCACTTGACACAACAGCGTTAACTTTACGGGCAACCATAATGCCACTGAGGTATTAAATAGAGGAATGATTAAATGACGTTTTACAGTTTTCAAACTTGAACCATATTTGAAACAATGAATAAAAGAGTTATCTTATTTAATCAAAAAGAAAAGTATTTAAGCTAGGCAGTAATCTTGAATGGGCCTGTGCAACATTGGAGGTTATTGGTCTGGGGCCTGGGTGTGGTATTGGAGAGGCAAGGTAAAGGGCAACAGAGCTTCTTTCTTCACTTTTCCTCCTGATCCTATCACTGTATTCCTTGGACGTGCAGATGAAAGACTTATGTGTAACTGGAGAGGACAGGGCAAGCTGAGGTAATGAGAAGGTAAAAAAAAAAAAAACGGAATGCAAGAGAATGTTTTAACAATAGGTCGGGGAGAGTGAAAGAAAAAGTACCTTTGATTTCCTCAAATTAAGAGAAGAAAAACAGTACTGGCCCACTTCTCGAACCGGCTCGTTTGATTGACACTGAAGCAATGTGAGGCTCTTGGCTGTAATAACTTGCCTTTTGTGAGGAGAATTCAATGCATTGTCTTCCTTGCTGGTGGGGCCCGGGGTCCACGGATCAGCCTTGACTTATTATGACTGGCTTTTGTCCTTCAGGATCAGTGGGAAACTTGACTTGCCCTTTGGTCTGTCATCGAAATAGGGCCCCCATACTGGGGTTGTTCCCAAGCATTGGGATGATGGAATGACAGAAGAGGACAAGGCCAAAGTTTGGAGTTGCCTATTAGATTGCAAGGCACATTTACCAAATGTTATAGATATCTGTGGTTAACAGGTTTTATTCACTATAAACCAAGCACTGTTGAACTTTTACCTAATAATTTCAGCGACCGAGGAAAACATTTTCATCACTACCATAATTAATGTGATTTATTGACATGTTTTGTCACTGGTTTGTTTTTATTTAGGAGATTTACTCACCATTAATGCAAGATTTCAATTAGCAATTCAGGGATTTTTTGCTACTTGACGGTTGTCCGAAGGTCACTGATGGTTTGGGGTACACTCGCCTGACTTGTGTGCGGGCAGTCTGGGATCGTTTCCCGCTCAGTGACGGTATGAAATCAGCTGGGATAGGCTCCAGAATAATACAAAGCAGACTAAACATGCAAACATCAATGCACATTTGTAAATAGTGGAAGGAGAATGCTCAGAAAGCTACGGAAATGATGGTGGATGGTATTACTCACTGCATTCTGGGATGCCTAGAAAACCAATATTTATCAAGTCATCGCTTGATTCATCCTCGCCGGGACCACATTGAGGCACTTTAAATGATTAACTAATTGCATTTGAACCATACTTGATCTATGAACACAAGTGGAGATATAATTGTAGTAGCTCATTTGAGGAATGTAGGGAGGAAAAAGATGGAATGTGGAAAAAGAAGATGGACAGAGGAGAAAGCGCTAGGAAATGTTGAGGGGGGAAATGTTTTCAAAACACCGGCAGAGATATTTTCAACAATACTACTCATAGCAGCATTAAAATGTGTGACTATTAGGGGGTTTGAAGCCAGATGCCCTCTCAAATAATGAATGCTGGCATTTATCAGATGGAACAAATGATATATTTGTTAATGCTCCAAAAAGCGATATTTACCAAGCTTAGGAAACCTGTCATCGCCTTACCAATACAATGAAATGCAACAGGTGCACAGCAGGGGGTCTGGAATGGCACCGGCTGTTCAGACCGGATTTACACCCACTTCCCGTCCATCCCTGCACTCCCGCCCCCAACCTTTTTTTTCCTTTTTTTTTAAATTCAGCTGTTTGTCATGACATTGTCAATATTTTCTAAAAAATGTGTATTTGATCTTTGCATAACAATGTTAAAAGAAAATGGACAGCAATACCGCTCATTCCTACCGACTGCTGTCAGGCTGCTAAATAAAAAATAAAATTCGTGAAAAACCGGTAACAATTGTAAATAGCACAGCCACCTTGTACCAGTTGCATATATGCTTATATATATATATATATATATATATATATATTGCACTTATATTGAACTGTTTACAGCTCTCCTTATCTACATTTATTTTTATGTTTGCAAACACTTTGTTTTTCTTCTTTCTACCTCCCCAAAATTGCTGCTGTAGACTGTAAATTTCCCCAGTGTGGGACAAATAAAGGATATCTCATCTTAAGATGGAAATGTGCATGTATGCAAAAGGAAAATGTGTGTTAGTAATAACTGATAAAATAAATTAAAATTTAAGTTTAAAAAACTTCATAAAGTATGTTGCGCGGACAGAACACGCTGAGATATGATATGGATTTAAGCTGCACTATTGATTTTGAAAGTGACACGAGCGGAAAAACAAAACCCTCCCAAATTGGCCCTCTTCCACCTGACCGTCTTGATTTCATTTCCATTCCGCTGTCTTCACATCCTATCAAACTAAACGTTAAGGTGTAATTACCTTTGAAGTGAGTCGACTATCAAGTGGGAAATGGCAACGTTGCAGGGACAAACAGAAGCTCAAAAAGGCGACAGGTGTTTCCTCCTGGGCTCGACTGAAATGAACATGGAAATGAATGTCTGAAACGGTTTCAGCAGGTAGTGGGGCGAAAACGGGATGGAGGGCTGGAGGAGGCAGTGCGTTGGAGCTACAGAGGTAATTATTCCGCAACTCCTTCACCTGTGACAGGAGGTGGCCGGTGGGGGTTGGCGCAGAGGGAGCTGATTGTCGCGTCCTAGAAAGCAACTGGGTGAAACCTCTTCTGCTAACCTCCACAATGATTGGATAAGCCCTTCAGCTGTCTATTTTTGACTTTCTAACACAGGCATACACATTTCATTTTTTCACTCTTTTCATTACGTCCCGCTCATGCATACATATGCATCACTACACAGTCCTGGAGCAATGCATGCCAGAATTATTTGACGGAGACAAACAAGCCTGTAGCTTGGTGAATATAATTACATTACTGGGTTGAAACAGAACTTTTTTTTTTTAACCCAGGTATTTTGCCTCATTTCACAACTGAATTCAATCACAAATGCAAAGAATAAGACACAGATCAACGTTGAAGGTAAAGGTATCTTGAGTTAGTGCCGTTTTGCATAATATTCTATTTCCGGGGGAAAGGGAATTGGAATAAAAGAGAATAAGGTTGCTTCAAAGAATTACAGTATAGCCCAAACTGTGTCCTCGGTCATTAAATTACAAAACTGACTCAAGTTTCACTCAAACAATATTAAAGAAAAAAGAATTGAGGCTGATTTTATACTGGAGGGCTTAATGACAAATTCTAGTTCATTGCTGATAGTGGTTGATTTGAACAGGTTCAAATGTTCCAACATCACAATCCGTACATTAACTGGACTCCTAAAACAACTTGTGCAGGAGTATACAGCCGCAACGCAGGTAAACAAGCACATGCTGCAATATTTTATTCATATTGTTGCATTGTGTGTGTCCATCAGTTCATTTTCCGATCCGCTTATACTGACAAGGGTCGCGGGTGGCGCTGCAGCCTATCCCAGCTGTCTTCAGGCAGTAGGCGGGGGACACCCTGAACCGGTTGCCAGCCAATCGCAGGGCACACAGAGATGAACAACCATCCGCGCTCACAGTCACACCTAGGGACAATTTAGAGTGTTCAATCAGCCTGCAATGCGTGTTTTTGGAGTGTGGGAGGAAACCAGAATACCACGCAGGCCCGGGAAGAACATGCAAACTCCACACAGGGAGGCCGGAGCTGGAATTGAACCCGGTATCTCTGCACTGTGAGGTTAACGCGCTAACCACTGGACCACCCCAACAGTAGAGATGGTACACTTAATTACTTTTTTTTGCAAACACATGGATTCTCGTGTTAAAACATGTCACAGGGAGAACATGCATTGAGTGGAAAGTCTATTTATTGTGTTTTATCAAATAAACACAATTGGATTGTTGATGAATGATTGTTATAGACACGCCACATGGTATGGTACAAATAATAATTTTTAAAAAAGACAAGAAAAACTAAAATATTGAAATGGGTCACTTCAAGTATGTAGTAAAAAAAATCTAAATTACTCGACTCTACTCAATCTACACAATTGGAAGCCTGAGCAGAATTATTAAGTCTGGTCCAACAGTTCTCAGTGCAAAAAGAAATCACAGAATGAATTCAATCACAAAATGGAATATGCGGAAACATTATTTCGATGCAAAGAAGTCAACTCTTGGGGGTTGTTTGTCATCCACTTGTACAAAGAAGGAGGTTTTTAATAACTTGAGTGGATTTCTACTGAAATTGTCACAAGAATGGATTCAATTTAATTTCCTCTCAGTTGCTTTGCAGTATGCCGACTCCATGTCTGACAAACCAAGGACTTCATTTTGCCATAAGGAGCTGCATGTGAAGTCACAATGCCATTAACAGATTATTACATTTTGAGACAATTGTTTTACATACATTAACCTTGGAAAAAAAAATTAAATCAACATTGCCCCTCATGTCCACAATTAAGGCTGTACGCTCAACAAATTTTGTAGGAAGTTTACTACCTACCGACCTACCTACCGACCTACCTTTTTTGGTTGTATTGCAGTGAATGACCCGCAAACTTAATCTCGGCTCTTCACTGCATGGAAAAAAGAACCCTTCTGAGTAAGTGCTGCTGTAAATCCAAACAGTAAGTTGGGCAGTAAATCAAAGAGTGCAAGTTGCCAGGGCGCCTAGGTCGAAGTGTATTATCTGTGTAAATTACACTGTCACCCTCATAGGCAAAAGGGCTTGTGTTACCACTGTTGCCGCCATATGGAACTTTGTAAGAATTCATATAAATGGAGACAGATGGGCACACAGGGGTGAGACCGAACGTGACCAGAGAGAGGGGGAGAGAGAGAGAGAGAGAGAGAGAGAGAGAGAGAGAGAGAGAGAGACAGAGAAGGAAATGGAACCCTCGAGCTTCTGGTTAGATTCCAAGTGTGTAAAGGATCTCTATAGTGAGCCAGAAGTTAATATATAAGCTCATAAAACAGGAGAAAGAAACTGCAGTGGTTTTAAATGACTTCCTTTTTTCTCTTTAAATCACGAGCAATTTGAGTTTCAATGCGAAAAGCAAATCTCTGACCTCTCAAAAGTAGAATACTATGTGCGTTTCATGCCTGACCAAATATTCCCATAAGCATTGTGTGCAGTATGTGAGTCTGTGCAAGTTTAAAAAGGCTTTAAAAAGTGTCATTGTGCTTGCTCAACAAATCTGGAGATTCTCACTCCATCTGACAACTGTGTAGACATACAGTACGGTGATTGTGAAACAGAAAGAATACAGTAGAAGGTGTTAAATGCAGTCTTGTTTGCCAGTAAAAAAAAAATACATATTTGTAAGTTGTAACTGTCATATCATATGGTGGTGTCTATGTGTGTGTATGTGTGTGTGTCTGTGTTGATCATTTTCTTCTGCCTCTATTTCTTTTATGTTGCAGAGTGCATAAGTTCAGGGGAAGGGAGCTGGGTGTGTGCAAAAAACTGTATATGAGGGAGGGGGGGAAAAGTGACAGAGAAGATGCAAGGGAGTTTTGACACCACAATGCGGAGGGAGCAAAGGGATTCTTCTTCTCTGATGTTGCTTCTTTTTGTCTCCCAAAATCAACACACTCATGTCTAGCCAGGAGACCGATGCTTTTAATCTCAACTTGCTTGTCTTTGCTGTGGCCAACACCTGATTCATGATCTTGGCTCACTGTGGCGCAGGTAGGTTAACACAGTACACTTTCACACCACTTGAGCAGATGGTTATAAGTCGTAAATTTCTCTGCACATAAAAGCCCTTCTTTGTTTTATCAATGTCAATTCTTTGTTGCTAAGACCCGAATTGTATTCTTTTTCTCTCTATGTGCAAATCTGGTTTTGAGAGACTATAAATCAATCTTGGAATTCCGTTTCGACAGTCACAGACGCGAAAACTGGAATGGAATTTTTATAGGGGGGAATTACAAGACAGAGATGCACGCACACGTGCACCTGTGCAGTCGTAGACAGATGTGCGAATTAAAGCCCATCCGATTGCATTAAGCTGATCAGTCTGATGGCGGTGATTACCTCTGATTGGGTATCACAACATTGGCAATGGGGAGAAACAACTGTTTCCCCTGGATACACCGTGCCGCCGACCATTCAATTGCAATTATATCCACCATATTAGCAGATTAGCAGACAGGCTGACCCCACCATGAATCCGAGCCAAAGCAGCGCCATGACAAGTTACGAGGCAGGTGTTAAAACTCCCCCCCACTCCCGTTTCCTCCCAGGAAACCACAGTGGAGCTTCTGGCCTGCAGCTGTATCGGTGGCACTCAATGTGTTAATGATCCATGGCAGAGGGGCTCCAAGAGCTTTTAGCAGCTAAAAGCGATGCAAAAAGATCCCACCTCTGGTCTCGGGCATGTGAGGAAAATAGGAGGACACATACCCTATTTGGCCCGAATATAAGACGTTGTTTTTTGCATTGAAATAAGACTCAAAAAGTGGGGGTCGTCTTATATTCGGGGTCAAGACATTATACCCATTCACGATGCTAGATGGCGCCAGATATCATGAAGCGAATGCTGAACTTGACTCCCCAGGCCAAAGCGAACCCCTGTCACGAAGAATAAAAGTGAAAATAGCAGTAGCACGAAGAAGTAAAATAAAAAATAGTGGTAAGAAAGTAAAAAGAAAATAATAGAAGAGATAACAGAAAATGGAGAAACGGAGCGACAATCTGGAGAAAAGTGGGTCAAAGATCGGCCAGGTTAACCGGCAGCTGAGGAAACGTTATGGTGTAAACTTCAAGATGCGTTTTCTCTGGAATATATTGTTATCATATTTTGTTTCAGATGTACGGTCATTATTTTCTGTATAAAAATTAATTTGGTGTTCAAAAAGTCTTTTTTCAAACTTCAGTCTTGAAAAAGAGGGGGTCGTCTTATAATCAGGGCCGTCTTATATTCGGGCCAAAACGGTAATTGTAGAATGAGTAAATGTATTTATGTTTTCAAGAAATTAAATTCCTAAAAAAACCAAGTGAGATTTCTTCTAAATATGACACAAAACAGATAAGAATGCTGTTCATAACCCTGCCAAATTTGAATGATTAAACACAATTGCCAAGTATATAGTGTAAAATTACATTTTCAAACTGTGAAAAACTCCCTGTTTTCTCTGCTCTCAAGCGCCGTGGATGTAACGTGTGAATATGCTGAAATCACAAATTTGACGCTATGACCTACAAAAACGGATGATACTGTCGAGAATCTTTCTTATGCCTGCACATACCTACTGTACATGTTTGAGCTGTGAAAATATATCTGCTTAAAGCCTCCTGTGGCTGGAAGTATATCTCCTTCAAGTTGTCGTGGGGCTTTCTACAGCAAAGAGGTGCTTTCAAGCAGCCACCCCACTGTGAAGTCCTGGTCCTCATGCTAGTTGTCATCCTACTTCCCACCCTTGCTCTTCTGCTTCACTCTCCAAACTCACGGCCGACAATGAGGAGCTCCAGATTGGCCATGCCAGCATGAAATCTCACTTCATACGATAGCAAGCAAGTCGGACATTTTCCCTTTCTGCACTCTTCTACCTTTCTCTGCTAGATGTTCCCACACTTACGGCCAACAATGAGGCACTCTAAAGTGGCCACGTAAATCATGGTCCGCATGCTGGCTCTCATGACTGAACTGTTCATTCATGTTTCCCTTTTGAAACTATATTAACAAATGCCGGTCGACAGGCTAGCTTCACCCAACATTTCTTTCGGCAATTTTGGGAGTGATCTGAGTTTGAAGCTGTCCGAAGAAAAGAGCCATTGTTCTCATTTGCTCCTCCTCTGGTTCCCGCCACTCAACTCGATGCCACCGAATTCAAATGTGGGTCTCCTATGGGTCCTGAGCATCATCTCTTAATTTTTCCAAGATTTTTTATTTTTTTTGGTGGTGGTGGTGGTTGGGGGGATTCCGCGTGACAAGCGCTGCTGTCCTGCAGCTAGCCATCATAAACGCGACAGGCAGGCACACATCCGCCATCTACCAGGTTGAACGAACGTGTGCCAAGAACTCTCTCTTCATTGCACCTCCAAAGAGTGTCGCAGACCACAACAGTGAGATGCAACGCACTTGCCAGGTGTGCCGCGAGACCACATTTTGCTCTTTTCCTTTGATACGATAAATGCATAACAGCAGCAAAGACATCCTTCTTTTTTTTTGTTGTTGTCTCAGAGTGCTAGCGTTATAAAAAAGAAATACCGTGATAATAATAACAAATATTTCTTTCATCTGAGCCATGCAACTCCTATTCATAGAGGGTTAAGAGGCAGGATGTTTGTGCTGCCTGTATTGCTGCCATTGAAGTAACACAGTGAAAATGGGAAAATTGTAAAGAACAAATGTAACAGATTGAACATTTGACAGGTAAGATCCGAATCATTTCAGCCAATGTTTATTTACCATGTCTTTAGATGGATATAGCTTAACAAGCATGTTTTATTTTTTATTTTGCAAAGAAATACTGAAATGTTCAGGGATTTATGATTATGGAAAAAGAATCATGGCTGACTTTTTTTTAAAGGGCTGTGAAATTAAAATAATTAAGCGCTCTTGGATAACCACAGTTTGATCAAAAGTGTATGAGAATTTATAAATTAATAGTACTGTACTTTCACTTTATGATTACTTTTTAGCTATCAGGAAGAAAAATACATGGACTATTGACTAGAACTTTTCTTTTGATAGTCATAGTCATGTGAAATTTGAAGAGCTTAAACATACAAGTCTACTTCAACATCTGAATATTAAAAATGTGCTTCCTTGCAATATTTTATCATCACACTAGCTTAGAGAGTATAATGAGGCATCGTCTGTGCTCCGTCTTCGATTCGGAAACCCTCATAATTAATCTAAATATGCTTCACAGTCACTGGCAGATTAAAATAATGCATGTACTTCTACTTCTAAACCAAGGTTCACATTGCACACCAAAATCTAATGGGGTTAAGAAAAATGCAGTTGTTTGCCTATTCTTGGTGTGACCCAATAAGAGGTCAAAGTGTCAATTAATGAAATATGTGCAACTATATCAGTATATTCAGGAAAAGAAGAATGCAGGCAGTATAACACGTTAATTTAGTAAATTGACACTATATTTATTCATACGTTTTATATAATACTGTGACAGAACATAACATTGTAGGCAGCAGGACTTAATTAGTTTGTCCAAAAATACATTTCTGAATTGTTACAAGTGCAAATTATATTATTCCATTAAGTGCATTCTCTTCCCTTGCATTTCAAGTAAACTTCCCTTTTCATTTCCATTTCTTTTATCTTCATTCATCAACCGATCAGCTGTGGGTAGAGGTCATTTTTCAACAAACGCTTCCTCGTGTCTTTTTTTTTAAGTATTTAAGTATTATTATCATACCATGTGGTGTGTAAAAATCATTCATCAACAATCCAATTGTGTTTATTTGATAAAACACAATAAACCTTCCACTCAATGTTCTCCCTCCGACATTTTTGAACACGAGAATCCATCTGTGTTTGCACCCTGTGACTCCTCAGCTTGGAATACTTGACAGTTTCAAGTTGCATGGATCACAGCATCTTGACATACAGTTAAAAACCAAAAAAAAAAAAAATGCTGTAATTAAGGGTACCATCTCTACTGTTGTAGTAAAATAAATGATCAAACAGCAAGTTGTAGCATAACACTTGTAGTGGTCAGATGCTGAAATCATTTGGCGGAACAATGCATAGCTTTTTACATCCCGCCTAAACTACTCTAAGCTCAAGTGATTTCATGCTTATGACTTCAAAACAAAGCGGAAAGCTGGGAAGCTTAGGAAGTGTTTTGTATCTTTTCACTTTAAAATCTTTTGAGTCAACCAATTCTGTTTCAAAATAAACCCATTTTTTTAGACTGAGATTGCTCTCTAACCGGTTACACCACAACGACACACACACACAAAATACAGTATGTCCTTTGAAGCATTTAAAGTGTTTTATTGGGCACAAATCCCAGCTTGGCTCTCCCAAGCCTGGTTGCCATGAATGATTTCGGCTGCCGTTATAGATGCCCATGCTGAGCTGATGTGGTCTGACATGTCTTGCCTGATAACCGGCAACCAACTCACTGACCTCCAAGATGGAAGTCTGCTATAGGGGCCCCACATTTGAGCCAACATGGGTGACATGTGAAAAGAGCCAGATGCTTGAGCAGAAAGAATCATGGTATTTCTGAACCGGACCTGCTTGGTTCATATAGTGGGTGAACAGCAGGAGGAGATCATTGTGGGCAGCCAAGATCCCAGGTGATGGGCGGCCAGGACAATATCCCAGTGGTGAGTTCATAGAAAGATGTCAGCTTTTTTGTGTGTGTTTGCCGTACACCCCAGGACACGAAAGTAATTAGAGCACATTTGAAAGGTCAAGACTTTACGATAAAGCGCTACTGAACTCTGCGAGGGACTGATGTACTACGGAGAGGGAGATTGACTGGTGCCGCATCAATATTTATATGAAAAAAACTACTATAGAATGTTAAATTGTTTTTATAAGCATGTAACAGCAATGGCTAGGGAATACATTTATATCCATATTTTTATTGGCTTGGGTGTTTGTGCAGAGTTTGCCTGGGTTCTCTCCAGTACCAATGTATTTAAACCTGTTTGTCTTTTCCTGAGCATTACATTTTTTAGAAGAGAACATAGGCTTGATCTGGTTCATAGTGGCTGATGAATATGAACAGATTAATTTTGCATTTCCCCCTCCATTTCATGATTTTTCACTTCAGTAGCAAAGTTTACAACTGTGACCGCTATTCTGTACTTACAATTAAACCCTGGCGTTTTTCTTGATTTGGCTCATGTCACGTTTCATTATTCATAAACCTCCCCTATACAAATTCTCTCAGAGTCGTTATCCATTTCAGTTTAGGTTGTTCCTTTTTGTAAGCCCTGTCTAAGGCTTGAATGATGGGGTTCTTTTGGAGCTTCAGGTACAGTACTATCCGGTAATCTCTTTTAAAAGTTTAGGCGTAGTGGTGCTGAGCCATAGAAATTGGGAACAGTAAGGCAATCCAGTCAAAAGGGAGCAGACACAGCTACTTAGGGGAAAAAGTATTCTGAAAGCTACAATACAGTAGCATTTGGTCTACTTATAGATACATAATATTTCCATTCCATTAATCATATGATTACTTACAGAGGTGAGCATTAAGGACAGTCCTAATGGAAGGTGTGTCAGTCCGTCGCTGACAATTGACAGCAAACATTTCAAAATAAAATGATGGACTAAGCACTGATGTGTGGAAGTGGATTTTCATCCGTCAATGTAATTGTCACTTAATGGCTCTAGGACCTACGGAACTCTGAGTCCGTCACTGACGGAAACACTCTCTGGCCTGTCTTGCTGTCTGTCACTGATAGACTGCCGTGTTTGGTGATTGTTTTTTGGTGAATAAACAGGGCCAAAAAATCCACAATAAATGAAATCAATGAAGTAGAGTTTAAATACTTTTTTTAATTACTTTTTTCTTTTGGTTTATTACATAGGCTATTTTTTGTTTAGGGAATGCTTATTTCCTAAATATAAATGTTATTTAACTACATACACATTTTTAAAATTTAATATGCATGTTATTTTGTTAAAAATACATTTATTTCATTTAATATGCATGTTATTTCATTACATCATCTTTTTGCATTTAATATAACATGTTATTTCGTTAAATATACATGTTATTTCATTTCATAAACTTGTTATGAAGATGCTGATGATGTAATGGTACATTCGCCTGACTTGTGTGCGGTCAGCGTAGGATTGGGTCCTTCTCAGTGACGGTGTGCATGTGTGTGATGTATGTTTTAAGGCTGCACCACACACTATACACTATACACTTTTCTCAGACAAGCATGAATATTTTCTCATTGCACCCTGTTTAAACAGTCAAGGTTCACACCTTTGTAGATTTAAAATGTGTACTCTTATAGAATACGAACAAAGATTAAACATTTGTTTTCAGGCCAAAACATTTATTTGAGAAATTAAAAATATAAACTTCCCTCCATTAATTTCCTTTGGACCAACATGTGATGGTATTCATGTTTTCACATCTGCAAAATGATTCATGGACTTAATCATACTGGGAATTCCATTCCATTCAAGCAGTTTTATTTTCAAAGGTATGTGTTTCTTAATGTTGTACGTTTCATGACTCATTGGGGACCTAGTATCCACCTACACAAAAATACAGTGCACAAAACAGACACATGATATTCAGATGAATGTTACATAGACGACACGCAGCATTCAGCAATTGTACAAAAAAAAGTCCAAAGTACAGTCAAATTTGCTTCGGACTTTTTCTTATAACTTGTGAACTGATAATGTCATAACTATACATGTCCTTGAGGGAACCTTAATGGAATCTTAAAACAATTCTGCATCTAATGTGGGAATCGGACGGTTTGCCACTTGCTGCTGGCTAATCAGTAAGACACATCTAATTGTGAGGGTGTGTTCAGAGATATAATCAGCCACTCTGAAAGTGGAGCCTGTTAAATAAGTTTCTGTTTTGTCGCAGAGGCGGTTAACGACTTGATCTAGAATGCTGATATGTTACATTCCAAAACTTGTTTAAACTCTTAGAGTTATAGAATCTTGTACACAATAGATAATAATATTATCTACTGTAGAATATTTTTTTAAATTGTTATGACTGC